>BTCW01000009.1:50022500-51222500 GCA_033239725.1 Echinochloa phyllopogon
TATATGCATCCATCCGCTCCATTCAGCTGACGACTGACGTGGCACGCACGCATCATGGCCCAGCTAACAGTTAGATAAGTAAATATAATAGTGAACAGCCAGTAGTAATTAGCGCGCTGATGATGCTACATATCCTACATGCTAGTAGAGAGAGTAGCATAACAATAATATGCAGTGAAGAAGAATAATACTGTACTCACTCTTGAAGAGGTGGTTCTCGAGGCTCCCCTTGGGCATGTACTCGTAGACGAGCAGCCTGTGCTCCTCCTCGCTGCAGTAGCCGACGAGCTTGACGAGGTTGGGGTGCCGGAGCTGGCCGAGGAAGATGACCTCGGAGAGCCACTCCTTGTGGCCCTGCGTGCCCTCGGGGTCCCACAGCTTGACGGCGATCTGCTGCGCGGCGAGCCCCGGCTTGGCGCCCTCCGCCACGGCGCCCCTGTACACGGGGCCGAACCCTCCCTCCCCGAGGAAGTTGCTGTCCACGAAGCCCCGCGTCGCCGCCTTGAGCTCCCCCACCGTGAACACCTGCAGGTTGGACCCCACCAGCGACACCGACAGGTCCTGGTCCGAGCACGTGCTCATCACGTCCGTCACCGACAGCCGCTGCTGCAGGCCGTGCGCCGCTAGTCCTGCCGCCGCCGCCGGGGAGGACGTTGCCGGCGTTGTCCGGGGGCCGGGGCGGACTTTGCTGTTGCCGCTCCCGGCCGCGGCGGCGCCGCCCAGGCAGCCGCCGAAGAGGAACCGCCACGCCGACAGCTGCTGCTGCTGCTGCTTCTTCTTGGATGACCTCGCCATGATCGAGGGATTTGTATATGACAGTTCAATCAAGCTCCGTCGTCGTCGATGGATCCGTTGACAAGCCAAGCAGCCAAAGCAAGCTACGAGTATTAGCTAATTTGCAGGCTCTGGAGGATGGAAGAAAGGAGTCGAGGTCGAGCTGGGGGAGCTGAGAAGAGGCGGAGGAGTATTTGTAGGGGCCGGGGCAGGGGTGAGCTAGCTAGCTGCTGCCAACCATGCCGAATAAACGGACGCGACCACTTCTTCGATCTTCCTGGCCAGTGCCGCGATGCTATTGCTATTGCTACCGGTAACACGGGATGGAGGACGAGAAGACACTGCACGGGCGGCCGCGTCGCGTACTCGCGTGTGGGAACGGATGACATGTCGCCGCGCTGACCGTTGACCTGACAGACAGCCCAACGCCTAGCTTGGTGCATGCATGCACGGGTTGATTTGTTATTCATTCCCACTGTATTTTTTTCTTTTTCTTTTACTTTTCTTATTTTTATTTTTCTGGATGGAGAACGCTAGCTTTTCTATTTGGCTGCGGGTTAAGTAAGGCGTTGCGCTCTTGATTCTACCGGTTTTCTTTTATATTAGTATATATCGACGACGTTTTAACGGAAATTTTGGAAAATAAGAAGAAATGTGGGTTGGTCGGTCAGTCCTAGCGGCGGGCTGCGTCAAACAAGTCCGTTCTAGTACTGGTAAGTAGCATTTGCATAATTGCATTGGTGCTAATGGCTTTGTAACAATTTTCGTTTTGTTGACCAGAGCTAAATCACAGTACCCATCACTCAAAACAATTAAGTTGGTAGTAGAAAGGAAAATTATGTGATATATACATGAACATAATTATAATGTGCCACGCATTAATTGCAATTTTTACCTGAAAAATTGTGAATCCATATCCAAAAAAGTGGACCACTACCAAGGGAAGTCGCAGCTATACCAGCCATCAAACAATAACCAGTCTGTCTGGACTAGGCGTGCAATGTGTTGGTCCTTAATCAGAAACAGTCTGTCTGGACTATCTTTTACACATTCTTAGTCAGACCACAAGATACAGATCGAAGCATCATGAGGATCAGATGAGATCAAACCAAATCATCCGCATCGATCCACAGAGAAGACAGCCCAATCTAGCCTCTAGGCCTTGAATTATTCCCTATCTCACACAAGCAACACAGACTTGACAGCAGAAAATGGAGGTCCATGTCAGCGGCCATCGCACTCATCAACCGGAATCCAGAGAGGAACTGAATTCAGATGCGCCATCAAGGTCGTTACACATTTCAGACATCGATCGCCATTGCTCCGTCATCCCTGCTCCTGTTTTCTCCTGTCACTGTACTGGTTGAACGAGGCGACAGATAGTATAGACGAGATGCTCGTGGCGTCTGGATCGCCACACGCGCACGTAGCCAATTTGCAGAGCAGGAAATTTGAACTTTGAAAATGACAGGTTGCCGTTTTCAGTGCCCAACCTCAAAAAGGGAACGGATTAGGTCTCTGAAAATCGTCTGGGAACGAGGCAGAGCTAGCGGTTGATTATTCCAACTTTCTATGATTCTGTCCATCCCTCGTGTAAGCATGCGTGAAGCTACCCCTCATTTCATCCTTTGGTTTCATTTAATGCGAGGAGTGGAGTAGGAACCAAGCCAAATTAAGCAAGCTTTTGGAGTAATGGGTTCTAGTAAACCAAACCGATCACGAAGACTCCTGAGTCAGGTGAGGAGGAGCACGTACGATTGCAACAAACGCCTTCTCTCTTATTTATTGCTTTGCCATTTCTAGGACAAAATTAAGTTGTACTTCCACCTGGTAATTGTTGGCTTTCACTTTCGATGAGGTTTTCAGGAGTACTTTCACATAACACCACCAGGTTTTGTGATAACTTGTAATAGGGGGCAAACAACCAAGTTTTGCTACTGAATTAAAGATGTGTCATCACTGTTGCTGAAAGATGCTACATCTTGGGCTCCATATGTTTGAGAAAAGGTTAGCCTCCTAGAAGGACCCACATGTCATTTTTCCAATCTTCTTTCTGATCGGGTGTTTCAACTGTTGTCTCACTGAACTACTGAAGGACCCACGCAGAAAAGAAGAAAATTTCATCATTCTGCCTCCGACACATGGGGCCTATATATAGTATTTAGTAAAGCAGCTCGTTTGGAATAAAGTCGCTGATCGAAACATGGTGTCTTCCTGCATAAATTTTGCTTAGACATGATTTATAAACGCTGTACATTAGTGCTTATTAGGTTTCGAAGGCCATGCTAAATGCTAATGATCCAATAATGACAGAAGCCTTGCGTTTTCGTTTGTGTGCTGATGCCCGTACAGTTTGACGAGGAGCGGGAGCTCGATCTACACGGAAGCTGAGGATGGCTTGAACCGATAGATCACCAACAAATCCATTGGAAGTACAAATCCGATAGAGACACAGAGAGAAGCAGGAAGTCGGCCCGTTTCTTGTTTTTAAAGCAGGTAATAGAGCAGCTAAATCGGACATTATTCAAACAAGCAGCTAGCAGGTCTGCCGCGCTTGTCATCACCGATCGTCTTCTCTTGCCGTCCGGCGGTCAACCGCGAAACAGAGACGGTGGCGTGCCAACGGCGAAGCCATATAAACAATTTGGCGCCGTCGCTGCGTCGGCGACAAGATGTATTATTCACAGCGAAATATATGTATATATTGATTCGCCGTCGCCACACTTGCCCAGCGGGTCGTCTGTGAAGACGATCGAAGAACGAGAAGCTATCAATCAAGTGAAAATAAATCTGTGCCGAAACCCTTCACACGTGATGGTGAGAAAAACAATGGATTTAGTCTCAGTATAAACTGTTTAAGTCACCGCGCGCGTGTCACGAGATGGAAATTAAAACGCTGGAACGCGCGTGGCACGCGCGGGCTCCGTCTCCTCCGATAGCAGCGGAGGAAGAACAACTGGGCAACTGGCGGCTGTATGGCAGTAGCCGCGGCAAGTCATATTTTCGTCAACTAAACGGCTGTATGCTATCTAACATGGAAGCAGAAGATGCAAATAAAAGAGATAAATCCCACATGCTTGATTCACTCTAAAAGCGTCCTACTACTAAGACGTTCACATGTGTCGTCAGTCTAGCTAGGGACGGCTTCGTGACTTCATCCCAAAAGAAAGGGCCTCCTAGCTAGGACTTTTGAGGTACTAGTTGAAACTTCAAACTTTAGGGACGAAATTAAACGGATCGCAAATTCGCATGACGTCTCACTTGTTGCATTCCCAAATCCCGATCAGAAAACACGAGTTTGAACAGTGATGAGAGGGTGCACCTGACCCATGCAAATAGGCATTACATTCTAGAACTGCAGGAAAATAAACCATAATCTATTCTCAACCAAAGCACCAAGCACATTTTGACATTTAGTAGCAGTAGTTCAGTCAATAACTGGTGAGCCGCGGAGAATTCCATTTTCAATAGAGAAAATGCCTGGGTTAGTTGGTCTGCCGTCTATTTCCATGAACGATCCAAACCCCCAAATGTCTTACCGAAGACCAAGACATACGGCCGGGGTACACACGTAGCGTTAAATATTATATTCAGATGTTTTATTAATTATGTCACCCTTCTTCATAATTCTTGCACTAAAATTTGTTTGTCTGCGTTGGAAATAGAGACAGAGCAAGCCTTTGGTAGGTACAACCACAGCTCAAAGACTCTCCGGCCTGTGTGATCTCAGCTCACTGATGTAGTGATGCTAACCATGCATATACATTCTAGATAACAGTTCTTTAAACCCCCAAAAAACAGAGGAATATGTACCTACACATCTACGTGCTCACCATACCTTTTTCAAGCCCCAAATCCTGAAGTTTATTTGGTCTACTTATATTCCCGTACGTCAGCAAGCTATAGGTAGCAAACTAAACGAAGGTTCTTGGAGACGAAAACAAGGGGGTATTAGAGAAACATATGCAGGGAGATTCTTCGCTTATCCTATCCTTCATGAGTCTGTTAGACTGAAGCACATCAATGTCGTCAGTGATGCTATACATTTCTGCTGATCAGCACTAAACTATTGTAACTTTTGTCCCAATTTGCCGGCCAGAAGCAAGCACTTCAAAATCTTTGCTGCGATTTAGTCAACCATCCTTCTGCTGATCTTTTCCCCAGTAGCCCACTAGTAGTTCACAATAGCATATTTATGAACCCATGAGGAACATCATGCATTCATGCCTAGTCACGCGTCACTTTTCTCCCACTTAGACTAATCCCAAACTAATGACTTGCCGTTCAAGGCCTCTGTTTCGGTTTCCCTGATAGTACTGTATGTCAATAGTGGAGGTGCAGCCAGGCTCTATCTTGTTCAGGTGGGCAACAAAAATATCAACATGGCTAGCAAATCATCAACTCGTCTGCCATTTGGACTTGTGTACATAAAACTAATGACTTGCCTTTCATGCTTCAATCATCGTTTTACCTTCGCCGCCGTCACAGAACCGCTGCCTCTGACTACACACGCCGTCACCTTTTTTTTCTCCATACAATACTGTTATTAACGTGTGCCTACGTGTGTGATCGTTGTCATGCTGATGTGTTCCTGTTTTGTAGTTAAGATGTTTTAGGAGAGAGAGAAGGAAGAAGAGTGTGAGTGTGGCAAACTATCCGGCCTCATTCCCATTGTTTCATACAGATTAGTTAGAGAGTGCTACCTTGCTTGTTCTGTACTGTGGAATGTAAAATTTTAATCGTTCAATTGCCACTAAATGTTCGTGGAAATATCTACCGAAGAAGTTTCCAAATTGAGTTGCCGAATTGACTAGAGTTCGTCTATGTCATTTTCAATATTTCACATAGAGATGGGCGAGATATTATTTCCCTCGCCCTTGCTCCTGCTCTCTGATAAATACTAATTTTGGACCACAAACACTTGCTTCAGAAGAGCTTCTTCTTATGTGTGCTTCCAGTACATAGACTGCATAATAGTCTTAAGCACCAATGTTGGCAGTAGTGGACAACTACATATGTCCCCTTACTGTCGGCCCATTTTTTTTCTATACAAATTATCCTTGATATATGAAAGACAATTCTGAAAAGGAAAGACAGTTCTGAATTCGCTTTGTGCTGATGTCGCTAGAGTTTACTTTCTCCCCAAAACAGAGTGGTGTATACGTGCACTCTCTGTCTCTGATTGTAGGAAAGCATCCCAGGAGTTTTGAGTTCCATTGGCACTACACAAAGTCTGAAACTTCCAGACATGATTTACAAGTCAGCATAGACGGAGAGACGATAGAAAAAAAAAACCCAGAAACTTTCAGGCAGCTTCCCACTCGCACAAATCATGCCGCAGCATGTCATGATTACATAGATGAACATCCATAGTGATGTGGACGCTCACTTTTGAACCTTGTTGAGCATTCTCTGCTGACGTGGATATATGCTCATATTTTGCACGCAGTACAGGACACATACTGCAAAACAGGAACACATCGGCAATGTAAAAGAGGTCGCACCTTTTGTTCTCTTTTATCTGAAGAAAGAGGGTTAGCCAGATGTGTGAACATTAAAATAGCAGAAAAGGAGCTTCGTTTCTAGGGACAATGCAAAGTCGTGAGCTAGCCGATTCTTGCAGGAAATCAAGGGGCGGTAGAGAGTGCATTGGAGCTAGCTAACATCATATCCGAAGCAAAACTTTTCAGAAATCCAACCTGCCCGGCAGGTCGGCCAGACATCAAAGCTAGGTCTTGTGGCTCTCAATGGCAGGGCAACAGTGAAATATCTTTCAGGTAACTTGCTTTACCATATCTCCTTGCTACCGAGAAGGGCACGCATGAGAAGAGCAGAGACCTCATTTCTTTCGTTTATCACGAGCTGGAAAACTAATGAAAGAAGAAGATCTGCGTCTGAATGCAGTCTAACAAAATCGTGGCCAGGGATACAAGCGGATCGGATCACGACTTGTCCTTGTTCTTAATTTCGATGATGTAACAGCCATCGTGTATACTAATTATAACGAACTATCAATGGAGTAGGAGGTTGATTGCTGGAATTTAGATAGATCCAGTTGGATACTTGATCACCACCACATCTTTGTCCTAGCTATGTTGTGTCTCTATCCAACAAATTAATAACGCTGCCATGGATAAAGAAGAGGAGCGGATGCCACTGTCGATGAACAGAAGCCGCTGAGCCCACTGGACCAACCAAGTGGGCTCTAGAATTTCCAGTCGACTGAAACTTGACAAGCAGAAAGGGGCCGATCAGAGGCAAACAACAACAAAAGCAGAAAACCAGTTCACCTCAGAAAAGGCAACCTGGCCGATGTTTCCGTGTGCACACTGAAAGCTTTGCGAATTGATTGTGCTGCGAGTACAAGGTCTGCCCAATCGCCCAGAAAATCAAAGGGAGAGAGGGAAAAAAGAAAAGAAAAGAAAGATACCTCTATCTACCCAGGATAATATAACCTTGATAAAGAGTCAAAGATGTATTGCAGCAACTGGTGACGCCAAGGCGCTTCTCTAAAGGTGAAATTGTAAGTATAATATATTACTGAAAGTATAAAAAAAAACCATGATAAAGAGTGCAGGCTCGTCGTATCAGCACGAGTGACACGCGCGCCAGAGAAATTCGATGGCAACGTCCTACCAGAGAGAGCACTGCAACAGCCAACAGGTAGTACAAACTTTCCGGCAACTTTCCTTAAGTCCCTGAACTGAGCCAAGAAAATGCAGAGCGGTTGAGGCTATAATATGAACTCTGCCGTTGACAACTCGAGAAGCAGAACAGCCGCAGGGCCGCGGGTAACGTGATCTCCTGAGGATCGCCGGGTTCCGTGTGCTGTCCCCTAAAAGGCAGGGGGTTGACGACGATGGTTCATGGATCCTCTGGTGATCGGATCAGAATTCAGAAATTCAGAGTCCAGGCAGGAGGCGACTGCGCGTAAAGAGAAAGAGAGAGCAGAAAGAAACGCTGGCCGCTGAACTTGTCAACTGTGTGAAACAGCGTTTGCCGTCGTCCACGGCCTGGGAGAGCAGGATCACGCGGTTCCAGGCTAAATGTTCATGTTAACTTCAGCATGACATACCTATGCCGTCAGTGGGTGAGTTGGTAACGTGAACCCTTTTTATATAGGAGGAGCTTTGTTAAAGAGGTTTAAAGGTATACCAAGTGCTACTTACCCTGAATTCTAATTTCTGCTGGCCGTTGATAAAACAAGGCAATTAAGAAAATCATATCTCAGTTGAGGTGTTGCAGTAATTCTCTATATTTTGTTTCTCCTATAAACCTCACGGTCTAGGGCAGGTGCAGCCGCTTCCGTGGGATCAGGCTGCTAGCGTGCGCTAAATACACAGAGACACCCATCAATTCAGAGGACACCAGCGAGGAGACAAACTACAGCTACTAAGCTACCACATAATAAATTTACTAGTTCATATTCATCGCTCTACTACAGATCTTAGCCGGAGTCTAAATAATAGGTGACTCGGCTTTACGTTAAGAAACACAATTAACATAAGCACGGTATAAAAGCTGAAAATGGAGCTAGGTGCCAATAAATGGCTTTATTCATCCTTAACCGTTGATCGTCTAGTGGATGGTCTTCAGCGTCGACTATCTTTACTGCCTCTGGCTTCAGTCTAAGCCTGACCAAACTAGAAATGGACACCCTTGTCTGAATGGCAAGTTGAGTTATCATGACAATGCCGCGCCCATCCCACATAGCATCCTTGTCGATGCTCAAGGATGGAAAGAAGGGAAAACCTTAGGAATGAAAGCCGCATCCTCCCATGTTGCCTCTTCTTCTAGAAGATTTATCCAATGTGTCAACCATTGGACTACATGTTCATTGTTCCCTGGTATCATCTGCCTTTGCAAGGTTGCCGCAAGAGCTACCTTAATATGACCTTCAGCATCAACAAGTGGAAGTTCTGACCATCTCAAGCAATTTTCCAAACATCGGTTGACTATCTTAGTCTGACCATCACTTTGTGAATGGTATGCAGTAGTAAGATGTATATATAGTTAAATTCCCATTACCTTGAACAAGGACTGCCACACTATGCCCATGGAGTTTGAACACTTCATCAAAAGATCTACTATGTCCCGAGCTATACAAAGGTGAGCTAGAGATAAGAAATGGGAGTATTTTGTTAGCATATCAACCACTACTAGTATCACATCTTTGCCATGAGACTTCAGCAACCCTTCAACGAAGTCCATTGATACATGTGTCCAAGTCATTCCATGAATCGTTAGTGGTTACAAAATACTAGGATATGGGGGTGTTCTCTAATTTGTTCTTCTGGTAAACTGGGCCTACTTGACATATTCTTTAACTAATTGTTGCATTCAAGGACAATAAAACACAAGTTTGAGCCTGTGATAAGTATATCTTTTCCAAAAATGACCTCCCTAAGCTGAATTGTGAAAATTGTGAAGAATTGTTTCTTCAAGGGACCTTGGTTTCCAATCACCACCTTTTCTTTGTATCTGATTATGCTATTGGCCAAAGAATAATGAGGAATAACTAGATTATCAACACCAAGCTTGGTGATTATGTCCAGACATTTTTTTGTCTTCATAACTAGCAGCCACATACTCCATTCATGCTAGGATAGCTATTGAATTAGCCATCACTTTCTCAGAATGTGTAGCGCTTGATGGTGCATCTGCAACTTTATTTTCTATGCCCTTCTTGTCTTCCAACTTGTAATTGAAACCCAATAGTAAGAGTTTGTGATACACTCCTTCAACTAGTCTCTACTCATGAATATGCTTTGCTTTTTCAGTTCCCATAATAACAGAAGTGCTAGGAAAGTAGTGTTTCAACTTTTTCCAAGCCTCTAGAGTTGCTAAGGATTCCTTCTCATATGTAAAGGCAGTTGTTGCTTTATGCCCAGATGGTGAAGCTTCTTCGGCCGATAATATTTAGCTTCGTTTTTTCATCAATAGTTTGTCACGTGCCTGCACGTTGCTCGGGGGCTTGTGGGATATGGGTACCCCTGGGCCTATCACCGACAGGGTTGACAGATGGCCTAGGCCTACCCCTGAGGTTGTAGCCTGGCCCCGAGGTGGCCCACAAGGAATCGCCGACTTGTTGGACATGGTTGATGATGATGTAATTCGGTAGGTTTAGATCTTAACCAATTTATAAGTCCTAGATCGTTGGCCTATATAAGGCGGCCTAGGTTGACCCCCAGGGGACACGACACGAAACCCTTTGTAATCACAAAGTTCATCATAGCTTCCTGAAGCTCTACCGAATTCAATCAATACAAACAACACGGAAAACAAGATGTAGGGTATTATACCTCCGGGTAGAACGAACTTGTCTAAGCCTTGCGTCTTGTGTTACCATCAAGCTTACTAACTCGGCGATCCTCATCTTACAAATCTACCACTCGGGAAGAACCTCCTTGTGGATTGTCGGTCCTAAGGTTCAATATAAAGGTCGATCATGAAGGGATCCCCCAAGTAGATTACTATTTTGCACTCAAGTTGTCAATAGAAATGGAGTTCTTTCTAGCTTCACTACATTGCTTCTTCTCTATTTGATTCAATTCAATTGGACTTGAACTAGTTCAAATAACAATGGGTTAGGTAAGATATAGGAGTAGTAAAAATCCACTTGATGACAGACCATCACCTATGGGTATAATTTTGTATCCACACTCACATCCGTTGAGTGTGGCACCCACAGGTAGGATTGCAATCTCTATGTACCTACAAGTTGACGAAATGATGTTCTAAGACAAATACTAAGATTTTTATTTATCTATGTTACTATGTTATGTTATCACTTTTGTGTGGAAATGTCACTATCTCAGATGGGGATTTTCTGTGAGAGTCGCTTCCTAAAACTATCATGTAAGTGCAGAGTGTCGAATTCTCAGATTCGGGAATTCGATCATTCCATGTCCACTCATGACTAAGGATTTAGGGTGTAAAATGTATATTTAACTCACTCATGATTAAGACCTTTGGTGATTCAAATCTTATAGCAACGGTCTAATGCGGTCACAACGGCTAGTTTGAATGTGAATAGAATACAAAATCCTCAGGATTGTGGGACTTTAGTAACTTCCTAAACTGTCCATAACGGCTAGTGTGAATGAGAGCATCAACATGAATCCTTGGTTAGAAATCTTTTAATAACTTCCAAAGATATGATATCGAATCAACACCAACTCATAGCTGACTGTGAGGACCTTTTGATTGAAACTTCCAAAATAGTTTGCATCTACCATTTTAGCCCATCTCTATAAAAGCTTGAGCCGATTATATGCTATCAACAAAAAAATCAGAAGTTCCCTCCTTCCTCTCCCCTCCTCTCGTCTCTTGTTCCTATTCAAGAACAATATGCCTGCACCACCAAGGATGTCTCCACGAGAGCGTTCCTATGCTCCGCGGCGTCGGAATGTGCTACGCCTACGCTATCCACGCCAGGCCGTGTGCTCACGAAGGATCAATGGCGAGTTGCAAGTTCTGATTCAATGGGAAGGCTTTCCTGATGAGGATGCTTCTTGGATAGGTGTAGAGGAGCTTAGGCGGCTTTATCCATCATTCCGTCTCATGTACGGGATCGTGTATCATCGTCGTGGACGTGGTGAATGAGGCAAGGTTGATGACAACAATCCATAGAGCAAGATTTGGATTATCTCAGAAACTTTCATTTTTATCAGATCGGTTGCTTTGTTATCATCTTATCTAGTCAACTTTTGTTAGATCCCCCTCTATATGAGGCTCAGTTGCTTTGTTTTCATCTTATCTACTCAACTTTTGTTAGATCCCCCTCTATATGAGGCTGGAGTTGTTTTCATTACCATCAGTTGGAATATAATTGCTTTATGCAAGAATGAGTACATCTTATATGCTTATGTTTTTTTTCATGTACCATTGTGTTTGTGGGAATGGATCGCCATCCCAAAAATGAGGGAATGTTTAGGTAGGGATTTCTCTTAGATGTATTTTGATAGCGAAAGATGCCTCGGAACAAAATGACTATTGTGACTGCTTCCTAAAGGACTTGCACCCGAGGCTAGCAAACAGTGCAATAACAACCCAGGATGACATGGGACCTCCTAGGAAATGTCACTCCTGGAAGTTCTAAAAGAAGAATTGGAGGCATACCTGTAAGGACCAACATAAATCCTGATTTATGGGATAATTCAATGCACGGTGTATGGAAGGGACGATGAAGTACAAGATGAGACACATGTTACCACAGTCACCACCACACGTCGCTTGAGGGGGGAGGGGTGAAACCTTAGCTGGGAAGAGCAAAAGATGAGAAGACCACGGATATGATAGGAATATGACCCGTCGTAACAATCATACTAGGTTAGAATCGTAAATGGCTGCGTTGGTGGTGAAACACCAAGAGATGGGATTCAAAGGGACCCCGTATAGAGATATGGCCTAGGGGAGACTTCGTATAAATGTCACTCTTAGGAGTAGTGTGCGACTACACGTAGATAGAATGTTTTTAGACAGGTTTAGACCAATCGCTAGAGAAAGGGTAATACCCTATGTCATGTGTGTGTTTTCATTGTGTATGTATCTTCGGTATAAAGGCTTGCTAGAGTCTAGATGTCGCCACTAGAAGCCGATCCCCTTTTTAGTCCTAGTACATGGCTATTTGTAGCCTCGAAAAGGGGCCTAGGTTATCCTGATGAACCAACTTAGGATACACATGGGCTCCTAGGGTGCTTGGTTGAGCCACCTTTGGTGTGAATAGGCCGTCCCACTAGCTCAGCCCAACTTCGCAGTTATGTCCCATCCTATCACATGTGGCTTTGGTCTTTATTTGAATTGGGTTGTTCAAAACTGCTACCTCTGTATCTCTCTATTGTTAATCTGCCTCTGCATGCGTCAAGGTAGCCTCTTTGAAAACCCTCCTTCTTGATCAGTCGTCATGTCACTCTGCCTCTGCCCTTATCCTCAGGATGTCATTCCCGTAATCATGGCCTTTTTTGGAGAAGGCATGATATACTGAAGAGTGGGGCCAGGTACACCCATGTGGCCCTATCAACTTAGTGGAGGGAGATATTTCTCTAGAATTCGGTCCCCTGAGGGGTTTGGTCAAGGGGCATTGTATTAATGCCCTGGGCCCGAAGTCTCAGGACATCTTGGTTAAATATTCTGAGCCGCTGAGTCGCCCACCCTGCCGGGCCATCCTGACCGAGCCGAAAATTCACGGGACCTTCAAGCATGCAGCTCACCAATAACCTTAGATCCTTTTTAAGTTAGCTTCTTTGGGGTCCCTGTTTCCATGATGCTGGCAGGCTAGGCCCATAAATACATGGTCCCAAGGACCTTGTATGAATAGAATTAGAAAGTGAATACATCGAGACCCATGTTTATTCCCCATTTAGCCCTTAGAGTAGTCTTTCAACTCTAAGACCCCAAAACACATGTTCATTTTTCGTACTTTCGTAACCACTAACACATAGCATTTTGCCAGAGATAGTTGTTGCTCTCCTTACGTCAAGTGCACTGCAAATTTCGGTTATACTTCGTCGGTCCGAAACAAGAATCAATCATGGACAAAGAATATACGATAAACCATTGACAATGACACTTGTTGGAAAGATGCAAATAATATAAGGTATGGAATAAAAAAAATCTAAGAGTTAACATATAGTCATATAAATGACATGTAAGCATGCTCATTCAAGATAAGTTGTTGGTGATCGATTGGGAATAGATGCCAACTTCCAGGAAATGGTGTAATACTATGGATGGAAACTATATGCGAGCACAATCATGAAACATGGCTTTTTTAAGCTATCACTAGATGGTTTCCCTTCCAGTTGTGAGAAATGGTCTATGTTGACCCCTTGACGATAGTCAGCTCACCATCTCCATATAATAACAGACAAAAAATCATTTAGCAAAACCTACTAAGAATAGGGTCATTCACATCATGAATCATAAACCATGTGTTGTATGCAAGATATTCGCATCATTGCCATGCCCGGTTTTAGGAACAAACCCGAACAGACCCTTAATGCATGCCTAGGATAAAAATTCATGCATAAAGTGACATCATAAGTGAATAGTAAAAAATTTTCAACTATAAAGCGCATATTCTTACAAAATGACCTAAGGGTCTTAAAGAAAATTACACAACAAAAATCTAGTCGTAACGGAGGGCTCCATACTACACAGGAAGATCGAGCGAGGGCATGCAAACTAGGAGTCCATTTCTTCACGGACAACTCCTTCAGCTCTTCGCACGGTAGCTCCTTTGTGGCACAACAGCAAGGGGGATACACAAGATGGGGTTCAAAGGAAAAAGGGTGACTACACCTGGAGGCGTTTCTCAGCAAGTGGGGGGGGAGATAAATGACATGCAGGGCTTAAGAGCGAGGGAGGCTTTATTTGGTGGACTACAAAGTTCATATTTTAGTTGATCATGTTTTAATTAAGCACATAGGAATATTATAGTGTAAGCTTCCCATCCACACCCAACTTAAGAGTAGTCAGCGCAAACTTCTACTGGTCCCGTTTGTTTCAGCTTATGTCTGATTTTCAAGGCTCGATTTTGAGAAATCTAAAAGTCAGATGACTCCCATAATCCATCATCCATAATCCAGCTGGATTCTCGATTATGGATTATAGGAGTCATATGACTTTTTGATTCTCTATAATCGAGCATTCAAAATCAGCCATAAGCTGAAACAAACAGTGCCATTGCATGATTACCACAACCAAGACAAACCAAACCACACTTCACCCACTATGATCCAACCAAAAGCTCCACTAACCATGCGAGAGTCCAAGCCGTTCTTGACCATGAGAATGGAAGTTATAACCGTTGTTAACACTCTGCAGAGGTTATACAACTTTACCCATGAGTCGTGTTTCCTATTTGCCTAGGACCCGTTGGTCCATCAAACACTACGAGGTGTTTACATGGGTTCACCAGCGTGCATTAACCCTTCTCAAGGCTTGAGTGCCCATCACTGTGCCGAGCTAAACTCTTGGCCAAACCAAGTCAGCGCCAACTGAAGGTCCTTGTTTGGTTTTGGTAATTGAGTGACAACTTAGGTGGAGAAATATGTGTTTAAGTGAAATACACAGGTGATTAGTCCACATGTGATTATGTGATGAAGGAGCTCATTGCATATGGGACATGACATGGAGTCATGTGACTAAGTGGAGAAGATCAAGACAAGACTTGGTTTGATGGACCGGTTGCAAGTGTGAAGGGCAAGTTAGAGGCTAAGCGCTGGACCGCGTGGCGGGATGCTTGAGCAATGACTTGGCGCTGATGGACCGTTGCAACGGTGAAGAGCAAGTGGAGTCAAGATCAATGAACCAATGAGTCGCATGATGATATGAAGTGGATCATATCATTTGTGATGATGTTGGTGCATGTGTTGCATCAATAATGGAGAAGATGGAATGGAATGCGCAAGGCAAAGGTATAACCAATAGGCATTTAATTTAACCGGTCATAGGTGAGTAGAGAAGTTTATGACCGGATTTAGGATAGATGGCCGTACTATCAAGAGGGGCAAACTTGTTTACATATCGGTCATCTAGTGCCACTTGAGCGATCTAACATTGTGATGTTGCTAGGATAGAGTGGCGACTAACTTTGTGAAAGGGCGTTGTTGAAAATCTTATTGAAACAGTCTATGTCCTATGTTATGTGAGATGACCCACTCTGTTGATCTCTTGAGCAATCTAACTTTGTGATGTTGCTAAGATCGAGTGGCGTGGTGAAGAGAGTGAAAAACCCTTTGAAAATGTTTGTGAAAATGCTAACTCACTCACACATAAGATGGTACACTTATGGAGTTGGCACATTTGCAAAGGGGTTGAAGTTTGGATGTTGGTTATGGCTTAGTGTGATCTTGGTTTGCAATTCTGCTTTGATCCAAAGTGTTTTGGGTCAAGAATTCAGTTGGGTTGGATAGCCCTCTGAATGAGCTTTCCATAGAGTCCAAGATCACTTAATTTGGACATCGGAGCTAAAAGTTATGAGCGTTTTACCGAGTGTCGGCTGTGCTGAAAATAGAGTGGCGGACCGTCCGCGATCAATGGCGGACCGTCCGCGGATAGGTCGGATGGTCCGCGGAAATGGGTCGGACAGTCCGTATTTTTGCCCGGTTTTACCAGAAGGTTCGGGGGTTCAAGATCTAGGGGGTCGGACGGTCCGCGGATGACTGCGAACGGTCCGCGGATGACGAGTTTTTGACCGTTTGGATCTCAACGGCTAGTTTTTGAATGGCGGACGATCCGAGAATTAACTGCGGACGGTCCGAGGTTGCCGTTAGAGCTCGGGAAAGGGGTGTAACGGCTAGTTTTCCCCTCCCCTCTATAAATAGATGGGTGCTCGGGGCTTGGAGAGGCTTGAGCACCTTGGGAATGTGTTTCCCATGGTTGTGCTTGCCTTGGGAGTCCACTAACTCACTTGTTCATGCGAGATTGCAAATCTATTGTGAGTGAGTGTGAATCTAGTGCATTGCTTTGAGAGATTGCATCGAGTGGCACTAGGTGTTCGTGTTGTAAGCCGGTGTGCTTGTTACTCTTGGAGGTTGCCACCTCCTAGACGGCTTGGTGGATTGAGGCTCCGTTGAAGCACGCAAGGAGATTGTGCGGTGCTCCGGAGAAGGATTTGTGAGGGGGATTGTGCTCACCCCGCGGGGATCGCGAAGAGCAACTCTAGTGGAGCGTGTCATTGAGTTACCTCACTTGCGAGTGGTGTCTTGGTGTGCCCGGAGTGGCCAGCGGCTTGCGAGCTTTGCCCAAGAACCATCGAGGTGTTGGTCGACACAACGAGGACTAGCTTCGTGGCAAACAAGTGAACCTCGAGATAAAAATCACCGTGTCAACTTGTCTACTCTTCTCGGTGGTTTGCACTTCTTGATCACAAGCATTGTATTTACATCTTATATATCTTGTGCTTGTGTGGTTGCTCTTACAATTAGTTGGCATGTGTAGCTTGCTAGTTGTCTTCTTGCTTGTGTAGCTAGAAGTAGTGATATTGTGACTAATTAGCTTGTGTAGCTTAATTAGTATCTTTGCTTAGTTTGTATAGCTAAGTAATTTGAGCCTTTGGATTAGACTTGTGTAGTCTTGTCCATTGAGCATTGCTAGTGAGCTTAGGAGCTTTGTGCTTTTGCTTACTAGTTATGTAGGAGCTCCCCGGTGTGTGAAGTACTAGTGCCATAGGTTTGTGTGACCTTGCTCCTAGAATTGATTAGGTGAGCTCGTGCTAGCTTGGCACCTTTTTACTTGTTTAGATTCATTTATAAGGTGCTAGTGAACATAGATAGAGGGGTGTAGTCTTGGCTAGACCGATAGTTTTAATTCCGCTGTTGATTCGGTTAGCCGGCGCGATAATTTTTAGAAAGGACTATTCACCCCCCCCCCTCTAGTCCGCCATCTCGACCCTACACCAACAACCTAATATGAACCTGGATTCCCTTCCTGATTTACCCAGTAACATAGCCAAGACTATTGTCCATCCAGTTCTCATGGTTGTGCTTTAAGGCCCTGTTTGGGGGAGCTTTTCCTAGTTTTTGCTTCAACAAAGAGCTCCAAAAGTGAAAAGCTCCCCAAACGGGGTCGCTTCTATAAGTGTCCAAAAGCTCTAGAAGCGAACCAATACACTATAAGCAAAGAAGCGAGCGAAGGGGAGCTTCCCGAGATTTTGCCCATCGCCCATCACCCCTCCCCTCCGCTCCGTCTCTTTCCCTCTCCCTCCCGCGCCGCCCTCAGCCCGCTGCCTTCCACCCCTTGGGTGGTCACTTCACATGTTTAACTTTAAGCTTGATTCAGGGTGCGTTTGGTTGGGCTTCCAACCTGCTTTTGCTTCCAAAAAGCCAAAAGCTCAACAAAAGTGGTTGGCTGCCATCTAAAGTCACAGCCAAAAGCAGCTTTCGCCTAGTACAAGTTTGAAAGCAGCTCAGACCCTGCTTTCACCTGCTTTTGGGTTCTAAAATTACCCACCATGCCATCGGTTATGAAAAAACGATTCGATCTGTTCTAATTTTCCCCGTCTCCGGTCGTCGTCCGCACCGTGAAGCTTCCTCCTCTCCCGTCTCGCTGGACGCTTCCTCCTCTCCCGGCCAGCGGTGGCGCCGCCCCTCCTCCTCCTCTTCCGACCGCGGTGGCGCCTATCCTCCTCTCCCCGCCACGACGGCTCCCCTCCTCCTCTTCTCTCGACCTGCGGCGGCGGGGCCCCTACTCCTCTTCTCTCAACCTACGACGGCGGCTCCCCCTCTTCCGACCGCGGCGACGGCGCCCCTCCTCCTCATCTCCGGACGGCAGCGGCAGCGCCCCTCCCCCTCTCCCGACCGCGGCAACGGCGCACCTCCTCCTCATCTCCGGCCGGCAGCGGCAGCGGCAGCGGCAACGCCCCTCCTCCTCTCCCGGTCGCGGTGGCGCCTCTCCTCCCCCTCTCTCGGCCACGACGGCGACACGCGGAGCTCCTCCGCGCTGCAGCCGGGACGAGGTGGCATGGCCCGCGGAGCTCCCCCACGCAGTGGCCGAGGCGAGGCGACAGGAGCTGGACAACGGCAACCTGGTCCTCCGCGTCCCCGACGTCAGCGTGGTGTGACGGAGCGTCGACCACCGGAGCTCTTCCTCGACCCGCGTGGCTCACCGGAGCTCTTCCTCTACCGCCGCTCGGGGTTCAACCTGCGCGCCGGGCGCGGCGGGAAAGCTCGGCTCCGGCAGGTGCAGATCTGGCTAGAGGAAGAGATCACATGTGTGTATGACATGTGGGGTCCGCTTGGAAGGGAGGGGGACTTTTCCAAAAGCCACAGCAGCTCAGCCAAACAGGCTTTCATCCATCCCACAGCAGCTTTGCCAAAGCAGCTTTTTCTAAAGCCACAGCTCACGACAGCTTTTCTCAAAGCTACAGCTCAACCAAACACACCCTCAGGCAACAACTAAACAATCCACAACAATAACAAATCATCTTTCCCCCTTGCTTGAGCCGCCTAGAATTCCATGTTGCTAAAAAATTACCAAACCCACATTGCATAGTTCACTAATCAAGTTTAATCATAACCTAAACATCCCACGTTTGAGCAAGGTAAGCATGATCTACCCAACACACGGTAACCTCTAAGGGTATAAGGAAAGTTCAAGAAATTCTAATAAACTGCTTATAAGAGTTTTCCATCAAATTTGACATCTAGATGCAAAAAGCAACTCCCAAATTCACAATGCAAAAAGAAGATTCCATGTCACATCAAAATGTCATAACATACATGGAGTACTGAATGTAGATGAAATCAAAAACTAATTGCACAGTTTTGTTGTACTCTACGAGACGAACATTTTGAGCCTAATTAACCAATTTTTGGACAATTTTTCACACATACAAACGAAATGCTACAGCGGCGCAATGATTTCGATGTGACCTTCTTCTCCCAAATTTGGCTGGAACTAAACAAGGCCAAGGCCTAAAAGATGATAACACTAATCAAGTTACTTGCCTTTTTTCCAAAGTTTCCTTGCTTAGAAGTGTTCCTGTGTGTAATAAACATTCGACTGCACACAATTTACCACTAAGGATAGTACACCAATCAATAACAAAATAGTTTTGGAAAGTGTACAACAGACTAACACTAGCTACAACAAACAAGAGAGCATGAGAAACGCAAAATGAAGCTACGGTCGAGAAGATACAACTATCTGTTATAAAAGAAAAGCAAAAGAACTAAGTATTGTGTTAAAAAAAGAACTAAGTTTAGATAAATGTGAATTATATTTAATTTAAAAACAAAGTAAAGTCTAGTCAAATTTCATTTAAATTATTTTTCCATAAGAGTAATGCCATTTACAATTTTGCAAAAAAAAGCAGGTGAAACAGGCTAATCGAATTTTTCATGTGTCGTTTTAAACTAAAAAATATATAATTGAAAACACAATTAAGTTAATATTAGTCAAATTAACAAGAATTTATCAAAAAACAATATATAAACCTTATCAAGTATCCTTTCGAAAGATGGTTCAAGAGTAACTAATCAATTTAATATTTACTTTAATTTTCTAAAACATGTTCTTCGCAAAACTATGGTTCTATGTGTTAACCCTCATTATTTTTGAAGACTAATGCAAGAAGAACAGTCTAAAACGAGGCTAGGATGCAAAAACTACAAGCTAAACATGATTAACTATTAGCACCTAAAAGAATTTTATTTAAGTCGAAACTAATTTTTATAGCACTAACCAGGATTATATATTTTTATAATAGAATAAAATAATTTGGTCCATCATATTTGCAATATACGACATCAACAAGGCATTTTGATAATGTTTATTAAATAGGTTTAACTATATTTTATGAATTAACAAGGGTTATCATGTAATTAACAAAAAGTTGCAAGGTCTAATACAGAAGGCTCAATAAACAAAATTATAAAACAGCGAAAAACAGGGTCTGAATGTAATTTGTCAAGGAAAAGGCCTAAACATAATTAATTATATACAACAGGGTTAGAAACAAAGTTTGTATGGACTCAGTGAACATATGTCGCAAAAATTAGGTTCCGCAAGGATTGTTCTACAAAACAGCCAGGCCAGGCCGTTGACTCAGCTCCATTGGCCGGTCCAAACTGTTCGATCCGTGACGCGCAGTGCAGATTTAGAACGTGTTGGGGTACGCGCTATTCTAATCCTAGCGGTCCGTTGCCGATCGCACGGCTCGGGTTGCGCCGCCGGTCAATTGTCGCCGGCGACGATACAGGGATGCGGCGCTGGCTCGCGGGCGTCGGTGGCTCGCCGGAATCGAGCAGCCCGGGGGCTACGGTGCTCCGTTTTCGATGCGGTTTGGATGAGTAGCAATAGGGAGAGATGTAAAACCTTCCGAGGGGCACCTTGACGTCGATTGCGCGCCGAAGATGTCGTCCGGCGGCGCGGGGCGGACGGAGCGTCGGGCACTCTTCGGGGACACCGCAAGGGCCTCTTCCTCGGGCTCCTGGGCGTCGGAGCTGGGTCCTGGAGCTCCTGTGTGTGCGAGAGAAGAAGAGAGGGTGTGAGAGGCGCCTCGGTTGGGGAGATCGTCGGCGGCCAGAGCTCCTCACCGAAAATTAAAAAAAAAAGAGCTCCTCACCGTGGGCGGCTTCCGATGGCTATTTCCCGGCAAGGCGAGGTGCTGGGGCGGGCGGGGATGCGTCAACAGCGACAGGATTGAACAGGAGTGCGGCGGTTGCGCTTTATAGGCGGTGGATGGGGCGAGCTCGGCCGGGATTTGGCGGCGGCGTTCAAGGAGGGTGGCCGGGGATTGAATGGAGTTATCAGGTGGGGGCGAGTAGCAGGCAGAGAAGTAGAGTAGGTGGTGAAGGCGTTAGCGGAGGGGGCGGTGACGAGCGGGCGCAGGCGTGGGCGCGGAGGCGAAGCGGAGCGGCGGTGGCGGCGCTCGGTCGCGAGCAGAGGAGGGGAGAGAGGAGAGGCGCTGACGGGCTTGGCCCAAGGCGCAGTGAGAGGGAGGGGGAGCCGGGGAGGAGCGGTGGCGCGTCTGGGCTCTGGCGCTGGGCGCCTTCGGCGTCAGCGTCTGGTCGTCTGGAGGGAGTGCTACTGGGCTCTCGGCCCAGTTAGAAGAGAAAGGGGGGAGTTTGGACTGGCGTGATGTGAGCCCAGGTGGAAGGTGGTGCTGGCCGAGAATGGCCCGGGGGTGGGGTTTGTGTGGGCCTAAAATGGCCTAGTGCTCTATATTCCTTAATAGGAAAAAGTCCATCTTACCTCCCTCATCTCTAACCGAAGTTTGATTTTCCGCCCTCATTTCTAATACCGGGTAAGTTACCTCCACCAACTATTGAAACCGGTCACTTTTCCTCCCTCAGTGGTTTTAAACCCCGGTTTTGACCATTCACTTGCCACGTCACCAGCCACGTGGATAATGACATATGGGCCCCGGGCCGCCAAGCTGTCGTCGGCCTCCTTCGTGGACCTCCACCTCCGGCGAGCCAACCCGCCGGGGCGGCCCAAGGTGTTCTTGGTCCCAGGCGCGTCCTCCCCCGCCGGCGACCGGATCGAGAGGCTCATGCGCCTCCGCGGCATCCAGCCAGAGATGCTTCTCCCCCTCACCACCAAGCCTTGCCGCGGCCTCGTCCTACTACCCTTCTCCTCCACCCTGTCCTACTACGTCTGCAACCCTTCCACCGGCTCCCCGTGCAGGACACCAGGATCGGCGGCGGCGCCGAGTCCCGCGTCTCGTACGGGCTCGGCTACAGCGCGGCGGCCAGGGAGCACAAGCTGGCGCGGCTGCTCTGCTTCGTCCGGCACGGCATGCCCGTGGCGGGGAGGTGCGAGGTGCTCGTGCTCGGCGTGTCGGCGCACTGGAGGCCGGACGTGCTGTTCTCGCCGGACATCGTCGAGGCCATGGGAGGGTGCGGCGGAGGATACGCCCCCAGCAGCTCAGGGACTACGCGAGCGGCGTTCGGCGGCGTGGTGGACGCCTCGGTGAAGGCGAGGCGACGCTGTTCGCCGGCCGCGTCGGGTTGGGGTACGACGACACGGGAGTGAGCAAGCACATTCTCGTATACCTCTCCTACAGCCACAGGAGCTTCCGTACACGGGAGTACAAGCTGGATTGCGTCGTCCAGAACGTACACGACTGCATGAGGTACAGGCTGGAGCGTCCGCCGCCGAGGTCGGTGGCGAACGCGCCGCCGGTCACCGTCGGTGGTAGGATGTTTTGGCTGGTGGACCCTACGCCGCCTGGCACTTGCTGTGAGATCGTAGCCATGGACAATGGAGCGTGCGGGTTCGAGGTGCTGCGAAGGCCGCCGTGCCACCGGGACGACGACGTGCAGCGGGTGTTCGTGCTCGAGCGCCGGGGCGCGCTCGGCGTCGCGTGCGCGCGCCAGTTCTCGAATACGCTTGAGATATTGTCATGCCCAGCGATGTAGAGACGATGGAGACCGAAGGAAGCGGGAAGTAGAGAAGACGTCTTCGACCGAGTCGTAGGTGTGCATGTTTAGCTGTTGGTGTGGGCCCAAGTGGTCAGTGGGTCAAGAGTCCCATATGTACCCGGCACTGTAAGGAAACAAACAAGTCTTGTTTGAGAAGAAAGAACTCGTTTCATAGACACGGCCACGGCCTGCTCTGCTCGATCCCTCTCTCTCGATTTCGATCTGCTCCACTCACATCGCCGGCGATCACCGGCGGTCACGGGCACGACAGTTGGTATCAGAGACATTGTATCCTCGGTCTGTGGATCCCCACCTCGCTGCTCCCGTCACCTCGATGAACAGCCGCCGGTGAGATCCCCTCCGATCTCGCCGTCCACGCCCCGCCTACCGACTCCCAGTCGCCGGCGGCCACCGCAAACCGCCGGTTAGCCATTCCGACGCCGTCGCCCACCCACTAATCGCGCCGCTTAGGTTGTAGATTGGGGATTCCGCGAGTTCGTGCCTCAGTTCGTGGTACGTCAGTCACCTCGGCTACCAGCGTCACACAGGTACTCCAATCGCGATTTCCTTCGGTTGATTTGGTCCTCGTTGAGCGATTGGTCCTGCTGGCCGAGTTGGAATCCGGTAACTATGTGATAGTTCGCAACGGCGCCACCCAAGCCTTCTGTGCAGTCCCGATTGATCATGGATGCCATGGAGGAAGGACGCCGCAAGGATGAGGAGAGGTGGGACAAGATGATGAGTAGCATTGATCTGCTGTTTGCTCGTGTTGGTGAAGTCAGTCAAACTCAGCAGCAAATCCAGGCTAATCAGGATGTGCAGTCACGAGCGCTGCAACAAGTCATCGATGACCTAAATTTCATGGCGAAACAAGTAAAGGAGACAGGGCATCCTGTGGCTGCTTTGCGCATAGCGCAGATGCAGGACGACGAGGATGTTACGAGCTTAGTGCTGGAGGACAGAGCACCGGAATGTCGACGTCCTCCAGACCCAGATTTACACCGTGAGAGGTCCGAGCCACATCCACACCGTGCGATGGGTGGGCGTCGGGGAGAAGGCGAGACAGAACCATATGTCAATCGCAGGGATTTGCCCAAACTGAAGTTTCCAGTGTTCAAGGGTGACAATCCAAGGATTTGGAGAGCTAAGTGCGAGGATTATTTCAAGATCTTCAATGTTCCACCAGCTTTTTGGGTCTCTACTGCATCTGTTAGCATGGAAGGGAAAGCTGCAGCATGGGGTCAAGTATAGAGGAACAAAGGAGGGTTTGGCACTTGGGATCAATTCATGAAGCAAGTGGAGCACAAAATTGGCCAATATGATTACATCCATGCTTTAGGGGATCTGCTGGAGCTTAAGCAGAAAACATCAGTAGAAGATTATGTGGAAGAGTTTGAGTCACTACAATTTTAGTTGGAAATGCATAACAATGGTTATGATACTATGTTTTTTGTCACCCAATTTACCAGAGGTTTGAAGCCAGAAATCAGAGCAGCAGTACAGTCCCAAGTACCTGTTTCCATAGAAAGGGCCATTATGCTGGCAAAGGTCCAACAACAGTTGGCTGAGAGACATAACAGTAAGGTTCAGAAACCAGCATACACATCTAGAACAAATTTTTCTGCAAGCAGACAGGAGACAAAACCTACCCCTGGTCCTTCTACTGCTTCTTCTTCTCTGTTGAGCAGAGAGAGACAGAAGAGAGATTATTGTAAGGCCAGCAACCTCTGCTTCTACTGCTCTGAACCTTTTGATTCTACACATTTAGCAAGGTGCAAAGCTAGACCTAAAGCTCACATCAATGCTATGGTGGTCAATGACCTGGATGTCAACCTTACTGATGACATCTTAGAACAGCTAGCTCTGGAGGACTCTATGTCTCAACAGTTCTGTACATTGTCCCTTAATGCACTCTCTGGAACTGATACAGGAGAAGCAATGAAGCTCAGAGCCCTTGTGAAGAACAAAGTCATGCTCATTTTGGTTGATAGTGGCAGTTCTACTAGCTTTGTTAGTGCATCTTTTCTGCAATTTTGTGGTCTTCAGCATGACCCTATTCCTCCCAAACATGTTAAGTTGGCCAATGGAGATACTATGGTTGCTGACAAAGTAATGCACCACATGGAATGGTGGATCCAAGGACATACCTTCCACAGTGATATGACAGTCCTTGAGATGGGTGCTTTTGATGCAATCTTGGGCTTTGATTGGCTAAAATCATATAGTCCAATGTCTTGTGATTGGAAGGGCAGATCTCTATCCTTTGTTCACAAGGGTCAGTCTCTCACTCTTCAAGGTGTTTTACCAGCTCCATTATCCTTAAAAGATTTACCAGCAACAAATTTGATGAAGTGGGCAGCAGGTAATGAAATAGGAGCTTTTGCACTGGTGGAGGTACTTCCTACTGATCCTCCTCCTGTTCCTTCAGAAATACAAACTTTGTTAGATGAATATGCTGATATATTTGAGGATCCCCAAACTTTGCCTCCAAGTAGATTCCATGACCATCACATACCCTTGCTACCCAATGCTATTCCTGTAAATTGCAAACCTTATAGATATTCACCCCAACATAAGGATGAGATTGAAAGACAAGTCAAGCAATTGTTAGAGGCAGGTCTGATTGTACCAAGTTGTAGTCCTTTTGCTTCACCTGTCCTGCTAGTGCAAAAAAAAGATGGAACCTGGCATTTTTGTGTAGACTATAGAAGGTTGAATGATCTGACTGTGAAGAATAGGTTTCCTATGCCTATAATAGATGAAATCATAGATGAATTGGCTGGAACACAGTATTTTTCCAAGTTAGATATGAGATCTGGGTACCACCAAGTTAGGATGTCCATGATAGATGAACACAAAATAGCTTGTAAGACCCATCATGGTCACTATCAGTTCAGGGTTATGCCTTTTGGGTTAACAAATGCTCCAGCCACTTTCCAGTGCCTTATGAATGACATCCTAGCTCCTTTCCTAAGAAAATTTGTTTTAGTTTTCTTGGATGATATCCTCATCTATAGTCCAACATTGGAGGCTCATGTGACACATCTCAAACTAGTCTTGGACAAACTGAGAGAACATAAATTGTATATGAAAGCTAGCAAGTGCTCTTTTGCTCAAACCACATTGGAGTATCTAGGTCACATCATTTCTCAGGAGGGGGTAGCAACTGATCCAAGTAAAACAGCATCCATGTTGGCATGGCCCACTCCTACCACAGTCACTGAGCTTAGAGGATTTTTGGGGCTCACAGGGTATTATAGAAAATTCATAAGACACTATGGCATCATTGCCAAACCACTCACAAATCTGTTGAAAAGGAAACAGTTCAGCTGGTCTGTGTCTGCTCAGGAAGCTTTTGACAAGTTGAAGCAGTTGATGGTGTCTGCTCCAGTTCTAGCTATCCCAGATTTTACTGCACCATTTATTGTTGAGACTGATGCATGTGAAGTTGGGGTGGGAGCTGCGTTAATGCAAGGGGATCAACCTATTGCTTTTCTTAGTAAAGCTTTAGGGGTGAATCAGCAGAAGCTATCTATATATGAGAAAGAATTTCTGGCTTTAATTATGGCAGTAGAAAAGTGGCGTCCCTATCTACAGAGGCAAGAGTTCTTGATTAGAACAGACCACAAGAGCTTATCCTACCTCAGTGAGCAAAATTTGCATTCAGAGATGCAACGTAAAGCGATGACTCGTCTCATGGGGCTCCAATTCAAGGTGGTTTATCGCAAGGGCAAAGAAAATGTTGTTGCAGATGCTTTATCTCGCATTAGTCATCTGATGGTGATTCAAGCTGTTTCTGAGGTGAAGCCATTATGGTTACAAGAGGTGTTGAATTCATATGTGACAGTTCAGCATGCTCAAGAACTACTTGCTCGGCTGACCATACAATCTCCTGATGAACATGGGTTCTCTTTACAGCAAGGCTTGATAAAATATAAAGACAAGGTCTGGTTGGCTAACAACTCTGCAATACAGACCGAGGTGATTGCAGCTCTTCATGCTAGTCCAATTGGGGGGCACTCAGGTTCCAAAGCTACCTATTACCGAGTTAAAGCATTGTTCAAATGGAAGGGCATGAAAAATGATGTAGAACAATTTGTCAAACAATGCCAGACTTGCCAGCAAGCTAAGCATGAGAATGTACACCCTGCTAGGTTGCTACAGCCCCTGCCCATTCCAGCTGGTGCTTGGCAGGACATCACAATGGACTTTGTTGAGGGGCTTCCTGTGTCTGAAGGGTACAATGCTGTGTTGGTGGTGGTCGACCGTTACACAAAATATGCTCATTTTATCCCCCTCAAACACCCTTTTACCGCTGCTGGTGTGGCCAAGTTAGTTTTTGAAAATGTGGTGAAACTACATGGAATGCCTAAATCCATTGTGTCAGATCGTGACAGGGTGTTTCTCAGTAATTTCTGGAAGGAATTGTTCAGCTTGTTTGATGTCAAGCTGCTGCGGAGTTCAGCGTATCACCCTCAAACTGACGGCCAATCCGAGCGGGTTAACCAGTGTTTGGAAATGTATCTCCGGTGTGCAGTTCAAGATGCTCCAAAGAAGTGGAAGTCCTGGTTACCATTGGCAGAAATTTGGTACAACTCGTCGTTTCATTCAGCAATTGGGTGCTCTCCGTTCAAAGCTCTCTATGGCTACGACAACAAGTCAGGTCTGTCGGTTCTGCCCACTGATTCCTCATCCGAAGTAGTTGTTTGGGCACAAGAACGTGAGCACCATATGCTGTTACTGAAAGAACGATTGGCAGCTGCTCAAAATCGTATGAAACTCCAAGCTGATCGCCACCGAGTGGACCATCAGTTTCAGGTTGGAGAGCAAGTTTTGCTGAAACTCCAGCCGTATGCCCAACATTCAGTAGTCAATAGACCATATCCAAAGCTCGCATTCAAATATTTTGGTCCTTATACAGTTGTAGAGAAGATTGGAGCTGCAGCTTACAAACTGAATCTGCCATCTGGGGCACTGATCCATCCCGTATTCCATGTCTCTCAGTTGAAGCCGTTTCTTGCTAACTATACACCTGTTTTCTCTGACATTACTTCTCTGGTGGACTTAAGCACTCAAGATGTGAAGCCGGAAATAATTCTTGACCGCCGTCTCGTCAAGAAGGGCAATCATGCTATACCACAGGTACTGATCAAGTGGAGTAAGCTGCCGGCCTCTTCAGCGACTTGGGAAGATTGGCACGTGGTCAGGACTCGCTATCCTGATGCGGTGGCTTGGGGGCAAGCCACTACTTCAGCGGGGGGACCTGTCATGCCCGGCGATGCAGAGACGATGGAGACTGAAGGAAGCGGGAAGTAGAGAAGACGTCTTCGACCGAGTCGTAGGTGTGCGTGTTTAGCTGTTGGTGTGGGCCCAAGTGGTCAGTGGGTCAGGAGTCCCATATGTACCCGGCACTGTAAGGAAACGAACAAGTCTTGTTTGAGAAGAAAGAACTCGTTTCAGAGACACGGCCACGACCTGCTCTGCTCGATCCCTCTCTCTCGATTCCGATCTGCTCCACTCACATCGCCGGCGATCACCGGCGGTCACGGGCACGACAGATATGGGCGCCCTCCCAGCCTCCGCGGCCGCCGCGTCGCCTCCCCAACCGCCGTCGCCTTCCCGGCGGCCGCAGCTAGGGTTCCAGAACGGGAAAAGAATCAGAAAGAGAGCGAGCAAGCGGGTCGGGCTGGGTTTTTGTTTGTGCTTGTGCTGACTCAACAGGGCCCACATGTCATTACCCACGTGGCTGGCGATGGTCAAAACCGGGGTCCAAAACCATAGAGGGAGGAAACATGACCGGTTTTAATAGTTGGTGGAGGTAACTTACCCGGTATTAGAAATGGGGGCGGAAAATCAAACTTTGGTTACAGATGAGGGATGCAAGATGGACTTTTTCCTCCTTAATATTAACACACTAATGAACTTATTTTTAAAAGAGTATGAAATCCACACTTTTCCAAACAATTAAGAACATGCAAGAGAATGAATGCATCAACCATCTTACTTTTATAAAACTATTAAGTACACAAAGACATGCAAGTGCTTGTGTTATGTAGAATCCAAAGTTCCACATGTAAAACTAGAAGTTTTGGTTTTACCAGAGGCATTGAAGTTATTTTGCACCAGGGTTCTCTTTCTCGAGTTGAGGTTCAAGCCTCGAAGTTCCGGTCTCCAAATAGTGAGTATGACACCTTGTTCTATGGTAGTGTAATGTAAGATAGTATGTAGAGGTGTTGAGCCGTTTATCTAATATGGGGAGCGCATTAGCTTGAATGAGACCACACAGCAAAATCTTTGAATAAAGAAAAATGAGGTGTTGGATTCTAGTATTTGAAAAATAAATAACAAAAGACAAAAAAATATTGCGACGCCTGAGAGATTCGAACTCTCGCGGGGAAACCCCATGTACTTAGCAGGCACACGCCTTAACCACTCGGCCAAAGCGTCGCTTGGTGTACATTATACAAAACAGTATTTACATAGACATTCATCGTCATCCCTGGTTCGAATCCGGTTTGCCCCAACACAGTTGAGACCGACCCCACTCCCAGAAACGAAAGGCGAAATCCCCACCGAGGACCAGGCACAGCCGCACCAGCCATGGACGCCGGCGGCGCGCGTCCACCGGCACCGTCCGCCGCCGCTGCCGCGGCTGCGGCCGCGGGCGCCTCCGTCGCGGACGAGCCCCGGGACGCGCGGGTGGTGCGGGAGCTCCTGCGCTCGATGGGGCTCGGCGAGGGCGAGTACGAGCCCCGTGTCGTGCACCAGTTCCTGGACCTGGCCTACCGCTACGTCGGGGACGTGCTCGGGGACGCCCAGGTCTACGCCGACCACGCCGGGAAGACCGAGATCGACGCCGACGACGTCCGCCTCGCCATCCAGGCCAAGGTCAATTTCTCCTTCTCGCAGCCGCCGCCGCGCGAGGTACCAAACCCACCCGAAATCCTACACTCTATGCACATCAATTTCGGGAAATTGGTTTTATTCTATGTTTATTCTTCTCCTATCCGCGCCAAATTGTTGCTTACGCCATGGACTGGTGTCACCACGGTCGAGTTCACAAACCCTAGTTGTGTTGCCCGTGTAGTTTCAGCTTGATTTTGAACTAGTTGGATTTTTCTGGATTAGTGGGCAATAACCTATGACTTAACTGCTGCCTTCTGCTTTTGTGAATAGTACTGATGAGGGTTTTTTTTTCCCTCACAACTCTCTAGTGTTCTAGTTGTATCTATGTACTTTAGGTGAAATCCCCCGTTGTAATTTTGTGGTCCCATCTCATTTCCACGGATAGTTGGAAATGCCGATTTACACCATAGGTTAAGATACATGATCAAAAAGAGGTTAAATACTAAAAGCCACATAGATCAGAGACAACAACCTCGTGTCACCACCAAAACATGACTCATAAAAGAAGATCTCATGTCACCACCAAAACATGCCTCATACGATAAGATTTCAGAATTCTAGAAGGCATTATACAAAAAGTCGTGTTGTAATAAATACGTGATAATTAGGTTTCTAAAGCTGGCATGTCTTCATCTATTCTTAATCCATTATTTCTTTCCTGTATAAGTTATTATAGATATCTTTTGCCTGTTGGTACGGTCCCTGTATTTTACCTAATCATCTTGCTGTAAATGTGGAATGGTATATGGTGAATTATCTGCTTTCCATAATCGTTACAATTTCAATTGTTAAAAACAATTGTTGGCCTTACAAGAGCAGCGTATTGGCTAGGAATTCTCTTTTAGATGGTAAAATCACCAGCTATTGTGTCGCATGCTAGATCAACTTTAAATGTTCCAGCTTAAGATGGATTGCGCTGTATCTAGTAAATGTTGAACGTATCCATCCAATTGCATTCTGAAGTTATGGATCTAGATAACGCCTAGATTGATACTGGGACGACAGGACGATTGAACCTTTAGTTGCATTAGGGGTATTCTATCTTGTATCTATTTCATGTTTTCCTCTGTTCTTTATTAAGGTGAACTTTTCACTATGTTTGTGAGTTGCATCTAGATACACGAAGATTATAATTTATAAATACAATGAAATCATTTATCTTTTAATGATTCCTCTGCATCCAAACACCATGAAGGACTAATATGATTTCTCATTTGATTGCATTTCTACTTCTGCCTCTTAATTATTCTTGTGTTTCCAGTTTGCAACATAGGGAATTTCTTCATTACATGCATCTATCTGAGACAAGGCTATTGGTACCTTTTGTACAGATTTGTTGTCGAAAACACATTGACACTGACTTACCAATTCTTTTTTGATATTTCAATTGACTATCTACTTCAATATCACCTGTTGAGAAGTTCCTATGAGCCAACCTTTGAAGTAAAACAAAAGAATCAAATGCTCCATCTGACTATTCATTGATAAAGTGGTGTTATGGATATGAACAATGTGTTTGGGGCTTCCCTGGCTACACTTAATACTAGGTTTTCACTTTCAATATGCATTTCTGGAATATTATAATGTTACCAACACACTTGATTTCTATTTATTCCCTTCGATCTGTAATAGTTGACCAACCAGATTTTTGAACTAGAAGCAAGCTAATTGGCCGGTCTGAGATGTCATCTATTACGGACTGGAAGTAGTATTTTTTTTTCGAGAATGGGAAGTAGTGTGTGTTATGAGGCATCAGTGGCAACACTAAGCATATCTTATTGGCTTGTGAGAGACATATCTTTAATATGCTGATAAGAAGTTTCTTTAAATGCGTGTCGCTAAATACAGTTAGCATTTGTTCCCTTAGGGTGTCTGCATGAAAATTTTAGAGTATGTACTTGCTCGCCCAGAAAATGATGTATTGTTTACGTAGGTAGGGTCCTCTGCTACTCTTTCATAAAAAAATGCTATGGGATTTACAAGGATTTTGTTATCCCTGCTGCGGGTCTAAAACTGGAAGCTTGGGAAATATCAGATTTACATTTGAAATAAGTAAATTGATTTCTTTCTTGCTTAGCTCATTATGAATAATCCATCCATTCACAAAGCACTGTTTTGGGATGACAACTCAAAACTTTGGCTATCATTATGTATATTTAGATTTAGATTGTGGAGATTTGTTTCAAAAAAATATTTACTGTTATTTAATTTGCCTGGCTTATTTTATATGTTACAACAACCTCTATTTTTTCCATTTTGGATTATAAGGCTATTCCTTTCTTTTTTTTGTGGGCAAGTTATAAGGCTATCCCTCGCCCACCCACACAAAAAAAAAGACAATTTGTAAAGAGTTCTTGTGAGATGCGGATCAAGAAAAGTAGACAGCTTCAACTGGCAGCTGAAAATATATCAATATCAACCAAAACAATATTTTTGCCATCAAATTGAACCAACACAATTACAGAACTTTTATCTGTCTGAAGCCAAACTTGTTGCCTAGAAAATGAAGTCATTGTTAGACATCATCAAACCGTCCACAAGACTTGCCAAGCGGGCTATCTCAAATTATTACCTTGAAATAAGATGTGACGCTGATTGACGGTAGTCTACACGGATCTCATATTGTTTTTTATGTTCCTAGTACAGAGAAAGCCATTTGTAAATATAGCTGGATGTTGTCTTCTAAGCACAATTAAGGGCTTACAGAGTGTTGTGGTTACATGGGAACTCATGTTTTAGTGCATCTTCTGTGGTTATGACTTAATATTTTGAGACTAGGGGATAGTAAGTTGTCATTTCATTGGAATCTTATAAAATTAAGTTGACCTAGTGTTCTCTGTAGAGTACATATCCATATCAGTGTTTTAGGCTAACAAGTCATTCCTCTTCTTGATAGGTTCTCCTTGAGCTTGCACGTAATCGAAACAGGATCCCGCTACCCAAGTCGATTGCTCCTCCTGGCTCAATTCCCCTGCCACCAGAGCAGGACACACTGTTGGCCCAGAACTACCAACTCCTCCCACCGTTGAAGCCACCGCCTCAAGTTGAGGAGACAGAGGATGACAACGAAGAAGCCAACCCTAGCATGACCCCAACTGCTGGAAATCCTAATCCAAACTACTCCCAGGATCAGAGGGGTAACGAGCAACAGCACACTCCTCAGCATGGTCAGAGGGTTTCTTTTCAACTCAATGCCGTGGCAGCTGCCGCCGCAAAGCGTCCTCGGATGACCATTGACCAGCTGAACATGGGCTAACAGTTAGCTGTCATCTGGATTGTAGCATCACTTTTCTCATCCTACTAGCCTGATGTATCATGTTTTGAACAAGAAATTAGTGTTATAGTGGTATGTTCTTATTGAGTAGGCCTCCTATTTAACCCCAAGGTGTGCTGTACTCAGCATAAGTTTCTGCCTGCGAGCACGTTGCCCTGTAAAGGAACTATGCTAGTATTGTACGCTGTACTTGGTTCGCTGTAGATTAATTTTCTGCTGCAATATTATCTGGGTCTGCATGCTCTATTCATCACTGTTCTTCTAAGTAAAATTAGCATCCATCTCAATTCTCAAGAGGACAAAATTTCATCAGTATTTGAACAGCTTGCTGGTGCACAAGACTTTCGTCCTTGACACGAAAGCAAGGCCTGTTTGATTCCACAATTTGATGGCGTCCATTTCGGCATTTCGCTGCCCTCTCGGGTTCATGTGTGCGGTAGCATATGTGCTGATTAGCATGAGCTTTACTCATGGTTGAAGCTGTACGAACGAGTGGCACCATAATTTGTATATATGTTCCAAACAAGTCATCGTCGATCCGATTGATATGTGTGCAATCATACAGCTAGTTCTCCATCTCCATGTATAACACGTGAGATTACTGACTGCACTACTGCTGCGCGAGGTCTTAACTATTGAACTGCCATTTGATTTGATTTTGTTCTTCTTGATCGCACGAAACCCGACGGTGGATAATGGATTCCACCATCACACCTTCCACATATATATGTACATGCAGCACTGACCGAGATTTAACAAGCAAATTAACACGAAGTACATGCCCTTGATTTGTACAGTACTGCTGCTGCTAATTAACAATACTTCAAAAATTACGCGCGCATGGTGCAGAGGAATCAACAAAGGAATCGATCTGTACAAAAATGCCCACTGACAAGTGCACTAGCTTTCTTCTTCTAAGACATGAGGGCGAGCAAAATGCTAGACCGGTCCTCGCCGTTGCTTCCTGTACACCGCCGGCGGCCGGTGCCACCCATTCCGCCACGCACATGACGTAAGCAATGCTCCCCTGCACCGGCGGCGAGGCGTGCTCCGTGAACCATACCCAAAGCGTGTCTCGGCTACCTCCTCGGACCTGGAACGGACTGGATCACCGATCAATCTCCGGCGAGCCGCCGCCGCGCACGGCCGAGATCATCCGCCGTGTCAATCCCATGGACGGCCGCGTGGACTGGTTCTTCAATTCAACGGGCTCGATCGAATCGTTCAGCCGCTGCACGCCGGCCGCCACAGCGAGCAGAACGACACCGGCTGGCCCTTCCACCGCAGCGCCACCGCGCCCGGCGCCGGCGCCATCTCCCACCCGCCGTCGTACTTCCTCAGCAGCGACCTGGCCGACTCCACCGCCTCGTCCCCGAACGCCGCCTCCTCGAACCCGGCGGCCGCCATGCGCTCCCGCCACGCCTCCCTCCCCTCCCCCGCCGCCTCTGCCGCGGCGACGGACGTGCCGGCCTCCGCCTCCAGCAGCCGCCTCTCCTCCCCGTCCCTCCCCTTGAACGCCGCCGCCGTCGACTCCAGGAACCGCCACAGCAGCTCCAGCCTCGCCGCGAACTCCCCCGCCGCCGTCCCGCCGCCGCCCCCCGCGTCCAGCTCCGACAGCACCACCAGCTCCGGGTTCAGCCCCCGGACCCTGCTCAGGACGCCCGCCCGCTCGTCGGCGGTCGCGTGGCCCAGCCGGAACTGCAGACACACGACGAGCGCCTCGCCGGCGCCGGGGGCCGCGACGCCATGGACGGCATCCAGGGAGTCCGCCCGGCTGATGGCGAGCTGCAGGTTGATGGACTTGGCGTACCGGAGGAGGTGCGGCGCGAAGTCGTACCCCGGCGGCGACGCCGAGAACGGCGCCGCCGGGGCGGCGCCCCCGACGACGGTGACGCGCACGGAGGGCGGCGCGCGCCCGCCGGGCAGGCGCGTCAGGGAGTCCAGCAGCGTCGGCCACTGCACGCCGTGCGAGACGCCGAGGTCCACCACGTGGAGCGGCCGCGGCGGGGGCTCCGGCGCCGCCGCGGCCCGCGCGATGGCGGCGTTGGCCAGCGCGTTGGGGAGCGCGAACCAGGGGCTCACCTCGTGGAACCTGATGAGCGCCGCGCGGAACAGCCGGGGCTCGGCGCCGGCGAACGCCGGCGCGGCGCGCTCGCAGGGCGGCACCCGGACGGTCGCCGCGGCGGCGGGGCCCACGGCGGCGGGGAGCCGGCGGGCGAGCGCGTGCAGCCCGTGCGCGGCCAGGCGGTGGTTGGCGTCGCCGGAAAAGGAGGCGAGCTCGCCGAGCACGTAGAGCAGGTGCTGCGCCCGCGTCAGGTTGCCGGACTCGACGGCGGCGGCGCAGGGGTTCAGCAGCTGCTCCGCCCACCTCGTGTCACGGTCGGATCCCGCCCCGCCGCCCTTGGAGCCGCCCTTCTTGCCGCCGCCGCCGCCGCCTGGCCTGTCGTGATCGGCGCGGCGGCGCTGGTTGCTGCCGCTATGGCCGCCGCCGGGCGCCCGGTGCACCGGGGACTTGCGCTTCTTGGACGAAGGCTCCGACGGCGACGACGCTGCCGGAGACGCAATGCTCGGGGAGACCTGCGCCAGGGGGGAACTGGTCGCCGGAAGTGGCGCCGCCGGGGGCGAAAGCGTCTGCGCCACGACGCTGCCAATGTCATCTTGCTGCGCCGCCGCGGGGTTAGAGTTAGACCACCACCCGTAGCCGCCGCCGGCGATGTCGACAGCATCTCCGGTGAGGAAGGAGATGGAGTCCTCGAGCCAGTCGAAGCCGTTGGTGCTCGTGGCGGCGGCGAGCTCCGGGTGCTCCTGCTCGTGGCAGCCCATGGGCTTCATGCATGCAACCTTGCAAGAAGATATGTTCATGGACATGCAGCGGCAGGAGAGCTTTGGAGCTTTGCTTCTTAATCGGGCCTCGCCCTGATTTGTGGAGCTTTAATCCACCGTTTGATGAATTGATTGGAGGTTAAGGAGCAGAGATCATTGGGCTTTGTTTATGCATTTGTGAGGTTATTTTAGGGTTCCGCCCTCGTGGAACTGACATATTCCCTGCATTTTGTTAGCATACGCCTCCGTGCAGTACACCGTAGCATATCTCTCGAGATTCTGCGCTTGTTGCAATTAACAAAAGGACCTTGGGATTACTGTATTAGCACAAGGTAAAGTTTGATTGGCTTGAGTTACAACGTAGAACTCCAAATCCTTTGCGCTTCTAAATTCTGAAAATTGGGATGCTTGCCGAGAAGAATCAAGTGCTGTAAAGGTTCTGACGGATAGCATAGTTGTAATAACAATGCAAATACAATCATGAAATGAAATTTCCTTAGTAATTCTTGTTCTGATTCGTTTCCATTTCTCCTAAGTTTGACTTTATTTAGGGGGTAACCTTAAGCTTTTTTTTATTTAGCTCCCTTCGGTCTAAAAAGCTCTGTAGTTTTGACTGAGATAGCTCAAGGCAGTTGTTGCAACCCTTGACTAGTTGTTTGTGACAATTGTATATTTACATCTAAGACATCACATTTGCTGGGAAACATTGAGACCGTCATGCTTGACAAGCAGTTTAATGGCGCCATTGCCGGCCCCATTGGATGGGAGGTCATCAAGAAGGGCGGCTGTCACAGCATTTCGGTACAGGGATGAAGAGTTTGGTTGGAGGGCGACAGGAACGACTGCTAGTTGTTAGTTGGTATGCCTATGGTACTTGTTGCTTGGATCCATACTAAATCTCAAATGATTGGGTTCCAAATGACACCATCACAGGAGCATGTGGCCTGCTGTGCGGAACCAATCCCTGCGCTGCGAATGCTTATACTGCTGCTGCCTTCAGCGATCGCCCTTTGTTTAGTTCATGATGACAGGTAGGATGAGCTCACCTCAATCTATCAGCAGTCGACAGATGTTCATCTGAATCTGAATAACGGCGATGCGTAATTTAGTTGATTCTCTCTGTATTCTTGTTGATTATTCAGAGATGTGACTTGTAAGCTGGAAATTTATGCTTTCTTCTGAATAATTTTTAAAACATAAGGCTGCTCATTTTAAGTCTGAAATTAAAATAGCATTTCTTCTGTAGTTGTTATGCAAGTGCTGTGCGCGCGGCAAATGCAAATGTGAGCGCTTGAAGTTTCCATATAACGCTTGTGCGCCAGGAAAGGCCACAGCTGGACTCTTTCAGTGTTTGCAAAAGGTAACTGCAGGTTGATCGGTTCATGTCAAAAGCACAAATATCAGCAAGCTGGACAAAAGTTTGCCTTCTTCAATACATACAGCTCCCCTACACTTATTCTATTGTCAAACTGTGGGGATGGTGATGGTGAAATTGTCATCAAAGATGCACACAAGCAGTAGTGCAGTACTATTCAGACGGCAGTATGTCTTTTATATTGCTCGGTCCCAGACATATATTACTCCGAATCCATTAGTCCTGTGTTTTGACATATTGGATACTGTACTTTAAGACAATAATTTATTTGTTGTATTATGATGGATCAATGACAATTATTACTCTAAGACAGCAATTTTATCCATAAGCCTAACTCCAATTCCCTTCATCATCTTCTCAAATTTCCTAATGGCGGTTACCTAGCCTAATAAAAAATTAGTGAGGCAACGTCATGTCTATTGACTGATGGCCAGTAAGGAAATTGCATATAGTTCTATGCAAATTCTGATGGTGATAATACTTTTTTTGAAACGAATGATGGTGATAATACTCGTTTAGAGCTCATTGCAGAAACAAATAGATATTTTTCGCAGCTTTCAGTGGCTTCACCTCTTCCTTTTCTAACTTCCATTTGGGGGTGGTTGAACTATCAGTAATCCTTTCCTTGTGATGTGATCAATAAGCAAGTGCAAATGCTAGTAATTGACCTGTTTCGCTTCAAGTGGCCTCTTTACTGATTCTAGATATCATATATGCTATTTTCTTGTTTTTTAACTATTGATTTGGTCCAAGTTCCCAAATAAAGGATGTTTTCTTTTTATGATTTGCAGGAGGTTGCATAGATCTAATTTAGATTCTGACAAATTGTAGGCACAAGCTTTAATTTTCAAGACTAGTTGTTCCTTATATTGCAAATCCCATGAGTAGTGAACACTTATTAGCAACTTGTATGCAGTTAAGAAGAGCCAATTGACAGTGATATATTTGACTCTTCAGTCTTGACCAGTTCACTAACATGCTACACTATGCAGCTTCATGCAGGTTACTAACTTACTAATCGAAACTCATGGTGTGAAGGCTTTGAATTAACTTACACTGCACTTTACGTTAATCTGAATTTATCATCTCCTGTTTCTGTCAAACCTGTCGTCTACCTCAGATCCCCATGCTCATACTTCAGACTGAACCCAGTCTTCATGCTATCCAAATTCAAGGGGCAAAACTTGGAGCAGTAGTGTGTAGTAAGACCACAGGTACACCAATGATTTGATGAACTTAGACGCAATAATGGTGCTATGATTAAAGAAAACTTGTCATTGTCCATATCTTAAGCTCTGAGACGACATCACACAATTAAATTAGACCACAGACAGTAACCGCCTCGCATTTTTCTTCCACTCCTCGCAATCATCCATGTCATTGGAGCCTTGGCAGCAAGGGAGCTCCCCCACTTGAAATTCAGGACCACATCTATGAAACCCATACAAAACAATTCTCATATAATAGTCTCCATGTTGCGCTGGGCGAATGCGAGGTTGGCACACAGGACATCATCAGCTCAGTGTAAGCAACAAGCTAAATTATTCGAGATTCTTGCAGTGACGTAGCGGGGTGGGAATATACCCCCATCAAATCCCTTGTGCCTTCATAATAAAAATGGAATTTTGTTTCAGAGCAGCAATCTTGCCCATTGTTTATCAGGCGTACTTCGCAAGTATCTGAAAGAGGAAAGAGATGGTACTTTCCTTCCCTCATGGCTCGATCGATCTCCAATTGAAAACCTGCAAATTGCAGCCATTTGTCAGTTGTGGTGACATGTAGTGGGTTAATAAGGCAAGTGTACTACAGCTTTGCAGCAAGTACAGAAACTGAATAACAAAAAGCTTGTACTGATGAAACCAGAACAAAACTAACAGGTTTGCTCAATGAGCAAAGCTTGTAAAGTAGATAGCTGATCAATAGAGTTCAGTTTTATCAATTGACATTATATTTTCTTGGAACAACACAACATGAACAGTGGGTGACACCATCTTGTAGCGAACAAAAGTACGGAGCTTGCAAGTAGCTGTCCTCGTAAAGCAAAATAATCATTATCTATTTTTGACTGAAACACAATTTGCATTATATCGCCTCATGAAATTAGATATGTTTTATTGGCTATCGCCTCCCAGTGCGTACACACCAACCTGCATATTAGACCAGCGATGCCGGTTGTTTTCTTGATCAGAAACATCTGTTGACATCACAAGATTAGCTGGAGTCGGTGGCCCATGAAAACGACAGAAACTATAAGGCGATGAACGCTGATGCAAGGCGAGTGAAGAAGGTCAGACTGATCCAGGATGGGTGAAAGCAAAGTTAATTTGTTCGAACCGAGAAGCGAGCGTCCGCCAGATGACTACGGTGTAATGACGTGAATAAACAGCTTCGGTGCTTCCTCCTGCAGCACTCTTTGGTAAACAATGACATGGGCTAGCATCGTCTGAATCTATCATGTTTATTGGACCATCCTTGTGACGCTGCCTTCTAGTAGTCACTAGTCAGTACTGAGGCACGCCCATAAACATAGAGAGATACCGCCGTCAGTGAGGCATCTTCCCCTGAGTCATTGTCAACTCATTGTCTAAACAAAGGGCTCTGAATAGCATAATTGTATCAAACTTCTTTTTGTTAATTGCATCGAACTTGCATGACTTTAAGAGCATAAGCATTCAAGCTGCTGCCTGATCCTTGGGCCTTGCTCCTCGCTCTAGCTGTTTGTGATTTACAAATCTGACCCTTTCCTGTCCATTCCAGCCTAGTTTGTTCATCAATACTCACACATTCACACTACTGACCGGTGATAAAATAGGTTCTCAAGAGAGGTAATGAATCTTGACAGTGTGCCACCAAGAGTGCCATACTGCCACAGCATATAGGTTCTGAAGCACCTTTCCGGTGATATTGAGTTTCACTGTCGACTGAAATTCTATTGCTCAAAGCTTTTGTGTGTTCCGAAATTAAGTGTATGAAGATGCACACGAATTTGCGAACTGATCGTGGCAGTGGAAATTTTCCACCAGCCTTTGAGTTCTCGACTCGACACGGGTATCATATTTTTCTGACTTTATTTCGAGAATTAATCGGCACTATTCTTTTGTGACATTTCCATCGACAACGAGATATCTATGGTGACTTCATGAATCTCAAAATTAAATCTGCTGGTCTAGTCTTTCGAAGGTGCTCATAAAGATAGAGTTAGCGTATGTGTATTTATAGGGGTGAGTATGAGTACGCGCAAGGGTTTGTGTCTTACAAAAATGCACACGAACCGTAATGCTAGAGCTGATTTGCTTAAGGAAAAAGATCGTCTTGTTGAATCGGAAACATGCCGTCGCAGTCCTAAAAATAAGCACCGGAGAGTTGAGAGGCCCATGGGCCACCGGATTTCTCAAAGAACATATGAATAAGTTTTCCCAAATCCTACCGGGAGAGACCTCTCCATTTGGTTCTATCGCGAGAGCCCCTCCCATCGCCGTCCGTCCACCATCCAACGCCAGCTTGCGCATATAATTTATTTTATCATGTGGTCTACCTGACAGGAGAGAGTAACCGCAGAGATATTAACCTTTCCATTCCCGTGCTCAGAGACTTCAGAAGGCGAGGCGACCGGCTCGAGGGGAGGCAAAGGCCGACGAGCAGAGGTGGAGAGCAGGCAGTGGAGGCGCTGCACAACGGCGAGTGGAGGCAGCGAGCGGGGAGCTCGTCGCCGATCTACATCGAGGAGATGCGCTCCATCGAGACGCTCTGCTCGCCGCCGATCTGCGTCGAGGAGATGCGCTCCATCGAGGAGAGGTGCTGCAGCTTGGTCTACTGCGTCCCAAGTACATCTCGAGGGGTCGTCTCGATGGCTTCGAACGCCATGCCGCCGATTCCAGCAAGAGGCAACACGGAGTCACAGATCCAGGAAAGTGAATATCCCCTTCATATCCATGCTCGTGCAGGTATTTGGATCCAAGTAGATGCTGATTTTAGTGTTATAATGTTGTTCTTAGTTAGATCTGCTAGTGTAGCAACCATGGGATTCGAAATTTCTCGTGGGATTCGAACTATGGTCAGGCGGAGGTCTAGGTTTATGTTGATTATTCTCACTGAATTGCAGTTGAAGGGGTCATGCATCTCTTATGTTCTCATCAGATCAAGGAGTGCTAGAAGAAGGTATGTGCTTGGTCGTAAGAGAACATAAGAGATGAACTGCTCTATTTTTGAAGATTTTATCAGTTTGTGTGCAGAAGGAAATTTCATTAGTTTGTGTGCAGAAGGAAATTTCATTAGTTTGTGTGCAGAAGGAAATTTGGTCCGAAGATTCTGTTGTCATGTACTAGAAGTTGATTAGGTTATGCCTTCTATCAAACTACGGATCAATTACATATTCAGTAAATTTTAGTCAGGTTAGTTCTATTCCTTACATCAAATTCCAAATTAGAGTGGAGTGATGGTTTAGTTTGTGTTGGGTGCATAAATCATGTTGTTTACTGAATTTTCTCTTTGCTGTGAACTATTTGGGAATTCTCACCATGAGTTTCCAAAGGACAATTCGGAAATTTTATTCTGCTTTCCTTTATGGATTTCTTCTACTTTGCCAATGCTTTCCATATGGCCGTATAGAGATATAGTCAGCCTGTTCGCTTCTGTCTTTTGCAGCCACTTCTGCTGCTGTAGTACTGCACGTCGTTTGGCTACAGGCCATCTAAGCTTGTGTTGGCTGGCTGCTTGTGCTCCTGGTGGGCTGCAGAAGCTGTAGCGGCTGCTGCTGGCTACGGTATCCGCAATGCTGCAACAACAAGCACTACCGAACATGCAAAGTAATTTTATGGACTACTATTGTAGTTTCTTGACCTTCCCATGCGTTTTTATCGTCTCATTGTTGATATGATTCCTTTCCATGTGTTGATGTTCAGGACTGGTTAGCAGCTTGACAGCTTTTGGGCCAATGATAGTTTGTTTGGTGAGTAATTCATATGGTTTTTTTTCTATATGGGCATGTCTAGTGTCTCCTACACAGGATCTGAGTAGGATGCGTTTTGTACGAGTCGTGTCACTAACAAATCAATGCAAGAGCTTAATCTTAAGAATATCCAGTGTGATGACTGCATTTTCCTCTATATTTACCATGTCATGCCCTTAACGACCAAATCTCACTTTTTGAGTTACATTTCCCCCCTTTTAATCCTTTGTAGTTCTGCTCTAGTATTTATCGCTAATTGTATTCCTCCTAAGGTATTGTAGACGGTAGATATGTGTTGCACTTATTGTCAACTAATCTTTTGATGTACTTTCTCCACATGAGCAATATCTGAATGAATTGTGGGCATTATCCCGTTGCTCTCTTAGGTATGTAGGCTTTAGGTTTACATCCTTCTTAGTGTATTGCCCTTTTTTCTAGAATTGTCCTGTTGCTATATAGATTTTTGTGGTGTTCTTAGAGCGTTTTCATGTTGCTACTAGCTGAACTTAGATTGGACATGTAGATAAACATGAGCTTAGGTAAGTTTGTGGTTTTAGTTTTCTATTGGGTGTTGATCTGCTTGATTAAACCAATAACTTTATGTCTTTCATGAACACATATAATTTGGAACCGAATATGAAGTAATTTACTACAGAATTATTTGATACATAAAGTAATTTGATCGTATTTGAAAATTCATAGTAAGTAACTCTTTATCAATCAGCTCCTTTAGATTGATGACAACTTTTTTTTTGCCTTTTACATGAAACGTGTATGAAGTAACTTGTTATTATTTTCACATACAGGAAAGGACCTACCACCAATATATATGACAAAAGAAGTAACTTATAATGATAATTACGATACATGAAGTAACATCATATTTTTTCCACTACATGATATGTAACTATGCTGTATTAGGAAGTAACTTTTCAATTCTTTAGTTGTACACAAGAAAACTTTTATAGTTGAGCTATAGTTGACCAGTGAGTAACTTTTCAATATTTTGTAGTTGCATTCAAGTCAGGACCACATAATATTTTTGGGGGGACTGGCTATGTGTTCTTGGTACCCACTGAATGCCACATATTCAATAGGTATGTCACAATCAGTTACCTCCCCAATTGTGATCGATGCAGTTATTCAATATTGATACTTTTGGCTTTTCGGACGTTAGCTGAAATAGAATTACCAGGTTATGATTCTCATGGAACATTGTGCATGATGTTTTATCAAGCTTACTTTTATTTGATCTTTCTAATTTAGCATGCTTTAAAGTTACAAGACTTAAATGAATGGTATAAGAAGTAGCTCTAGTGTTTTTAGTGGGTGTTGAGTTGCATAACTCTTTAATTGGGCCCATAAAAATCCAAAGTTACTGGTATCAGGTATGTTGTATGCAAAATCAGATGTTTACTCACTTTTGCGTACCTTGTGAATCAGAGTTTGGTGCCCTCCTTGATTCATTCAAATCTTAGCACCTACCTTTTCTTAGCTCACTTTTTGTAATTTTTTATTTTTCAAGAACTTGGTCTGATAACATTACCCCTACTTTGTCACATTTCAAGGCTCATCTAAGTCTGACAGCACATATTAGGGTGGGTGCTGGTGTCTACATTGTAATCAAGTGGCATTGCATATTTTCGGGTATGCCACAACCATGCCCTTATTTTTTTAATCATTTTTTGTAATAATCTAGTTAACATAACACTGATATATGAGCTAAACTGCCCGAATTTCGAATATCTAGTAAGTAACTAATTATGTATTTATATTACATAGGAAGTAACTTGCTCTATCTTCAGTTATATTTGAAGTAACTAGTTATCTATTTTAGATGAGACAGGAAGTTAGCTCGCCTGTTATTCTGCTAGGATATTCAACGCATACTTCTATTTAGTAAATTTCCTTGAGTGACATTTTTGTCTCTACTTGAAAAAAAGAATATCTGCCCCATAATAGTGTTGTGTCGGTGATGGTTGCTTATAGCACAACATAGTTAGTATGTTTTTATTAGTGTATACATGGTATCAGTAGTCCCACAGGAATTCTTATCAGTAGCTTTACTATTATCTGGCTCTGCATATTTAACTATATAGAAGCATGTAGCTCAATCTTTTATATGTAGCATATGTCTGTACAATATTAAAACAACTCATATTTTATTTTCCTCTTCTAGTAAAACTTCATTATTTCAAATAATGTTTCATTAATTTTAAAAGTAATGTGTGTCTAAACTCACAATTTATGTTTATGTTTTGCCCAATATTTTCTATCTACGGTCTAAATTATAATTGTGCATCGTGAACATCATGCTACCACAAATACCATACGTACAAAATAACTTATCATATTTCTAGTTGAACACTAAGTAGCTTTTCTATGTTTTTAGTTTTGGAGTAAGTAACTTTTTGGATCTACATACTACAAAAAAATAATGGAGATCTGTTTTTATTGGTCTAGAAAGTAACTGATCATATTTTTAGTTGAACAATAAGTAACATAAATCAGTTTTTAGTTTAAGAGGAAGTAAGTTTTTTTAGATATGTACATTGAAAAATAATTGAATCAACTATTATAAGTAACTACAGAGAGGGTATGCTATATGTTCTTGCAGATCATGACAAACAGTAAATATAGATAAAAAATTGGTTGATGAAATAAAACTAAATGCTAAAAGCACCTCTCAAGGATCATTTGATAGATTCATTAACCTTTGGTGCACCAACCAAAACTCAGCATGCATCATATCCTCAAGTTGACATTGATAGCTGCTTTATTTTTCCTTTAGTGAATATTCCATATAGCTCGTGTGCTTTGAATTAGTTAGAGCATTAGGTTGTAGGCTTGCTTGGCTTAGCCCAAGCTGCAGCTATGTAGCACTATAATAGTAGAAAACCATAGGTCATGCTTGTTTTCCTGGTCACTTTTTAAAGTTGTGATTTGACATTTTTTTACCATAATGATCTTTATGACCAATGAAAATCTACACCGTTACAAACTTAAATCAAGATTTCTGTGAACTTATTTAAGTGAAAGAAAATCTAACTGAATAATTTTTGGATGTTTTCCAACCAGAGCTTATGTTTAGGAATGAAAGTGTAAAACAAAGTACTCCCTCTGTTCCGATTTAATCGTCGTTGTAGCCTTTTATCAGATGCATGCGTGGTGAAGTAGATTTGGACAGATTTTGCATCTAGATGGCTAGACAATAAGCTGAACTTGGACACATAAAAGAACCCCTAGGACGACTTGTAATACGGGACAGAGGGAGTAGTAAATAACACAATGGTTGATTGGACTATGTTATGGATGAGTGCTGAATATACAGATCATACAAACATGGTCCGGTATTTTTATTGTTGACCTGAGTGCACTTGAGATGAAGGCCTCCCCATTGTGCACAACTTTCCTATTTTTAACATACAAAGTAACATACAAATTATTTTAAAATATAGGAAGTAACTACGGAATGATTTACATCATATAGGAAGTAACTTGCCCCTAATATGCATTTTGTAGCAAGTAACTTTATCCTAGCTATTCATGGAAACATAAGAAATAACTTGAAAATAAACATATGATTTTAATAAGTAACTTTTACATAGTTTACAAGGTAAAACAAAGTAACTTGAACCTGATTTGCATAACAAAGAAAATAACTTGGAAACATGCATTTGATTTTAGAAAGTAACTTTTAAATAGTTTACATGCCAAAGAAAGTAACTTGCCCCTAATGTTCATAGAAAATGAGGTAATTTGTCTCTGATGTTTTATGTTTTTGAAATTTAACAGAGCTTGCCCTAAGTGAAGAACTTGATATGAAGATCTATTTTAGCTTCTCCAATCACTTTGATCATTTTAATCTTATAAGTACATACCTATGTATATCTTTTAAGATTTTCATTCATCATTTTTTTACTTCTTTCTTTATGTATCTAAGCTTTATTTTGTTCTGATCCATTTTCCTTTATGTGTGTCATCCACATGCAGATCATGTACCTAGTGCTTGAAAACAAGGTGTCTCAGGAAGATAGCCACTGGTTCCTGTATGTTGGGTCTTAATATAAGGGCTCAACATTTTGAAGTTTTTGACTCAGTTAGGGGAGAAAATGACAAGGACCTATTAGAAATCTTTGATGTGTTTGAGTGTAAAACAGGCACATATATAGTATGTTACAATTACAACATATGTCTCTAGGAAATTATATACTCTTCTTGGTGAATTTAAATCACAACTGCTGAATTTCTGGGTGAATACACCATGTGCTGATTCTTGGATCTCCATGTTGTTCTCCATTGTATTGGCACTTGTTTTGTCCGTTTTCTATTTTTGGTTCATGGCTGAATGCTGGCACGTAGACTTCCAATCCAGATTTTTTTCTGTCTCTACCTTTATCTGGGCTATTTCTTAGTTGCTTTTGTATGTTGTATTTTTTAATGTGTTGTGTTTTGGTTACGACCTTTTCCCGTGCTTTTTTCTAGGTCTTGTTTCGCGTGATTTTAACCGCGGGGTAGCATCCTTGGCTTGCTACTTGCGTGTTTTGTGCGGTCATCTGCCCACCCAACCAGCCCCCTTCCCTTTTTGGATAAGATAAGACACCGGTGACTATATATGGTATATTTGGAGGCTCTCCAGTTAGTGCTAAATGGAGAGGGCTCTCCGTGTAGTCACCTCCATAAGTTTTCTCTTCTTTTTTTTGCGACCATATGAATAAGATTTGGGGCCACCTTCATTGACTGACATAAGCCGATCCAGTCCACGCCAGTATGCCAACCACTGGTGTTTGATGGCACGTCTTGCTCAAACCAGCAGTATTTGGCTTGCAAATGAAATTTAAATTTGGTTCAACTGTTGCCTGACAAAGAAAAACTCAGATGTGTACTCATTACTCCATAGAGCCTCCATGTTGCACACAGTACGCATATGTACACGAGTGAGTACATGTACATCTAGAAATAGCACCAGAAAAGAGGTTATGCAATAATGTACACTACATACAGAGCAGCAGCAAGAACAGCAAAAGTCAGAGACGAATCTCGGCACCTCTAGTTACAATCAGTGAAACCTCTGAACTCCGATAGAAAAGCTCTTACTCAATATACCCTCCATGCAGCAGACAGTGTGCATATATACACGAGTACATCTAGAAATAGCGGCAAAATTTGCAGCACAAAAAAGGCCATGTAAGAATGGACACTGTACACAGAAGTAGCAGAAGCTTGAAGACTAGAAGGAACCTATGACCATGACAGAGTCTGATCTAATGTACACTGTACACAGAAGTAGCAGAAGCTTGAAGACTAGAAGGAACCTATGACCATGACGGAGTCTGATCGCTTATTGTTCTACTTATCTAGTTATTAGTAGCAGCATCACACCTCCAAAATAACCAGGCAGGTCCTACTTCTCATTGCAGGACAGGTGCTCAAAGGCATCCTTTATCGCTGCAATAGCTGCCAGGTACTTGCTCCGGCGCTCCAGGTACATCCCCTCCCGCACCAACCGCTGGGTGGTGTCATCAATCTGCAGCAGTGACTGCTGCTCCAAGCGATCATCGATGAATAACCGTGCGATGAGGAATGAGAAAGAGGCAGCAGAGTGCATCCTGCGGAGTTGCTCGGTCTGATGGTCTCCCCTCAGTTTCTGGTTCAGTTTGTCAGAAAGCATGGCCACATTCTCAAGGTGCTGCTCCACCTGCTGCATCAGGCTCCCAAGGTCATCTTGTGGCTCAGAACTGGGCTGCTCATTCAGTACCTGGATCCTTGCAACGACATAGGGCTTTGTCCTGACGACCCCAGTGACTCTGAAGCGCTCTTCGCCTACGCAGGTGAGGAAGAACCGGTCATCGCTGAGCCTCTCATACTCGATGACATGGACAATGCACCCTACATCTGCCATCCTGCCATTCTTGTCACAGTAGATGACCCCAAACTTGAGGCCTTGCTGAAGAAGGGTGCGCATCATGATACGGTACCTGAACTCGAACGCCTGCAGCTGAAATGTGGTGCCGGGAAAGGCCACTGACGGGTACATAATTATTGGGATCTCAGTCATCTGGTCTTTGGGGGTCTGAACAACCTCGTCCATGCAGTCGTGCAGATTGGCTCTGCATTTCAGTAAGGAGGTGGTTCTATTCTGGTGCTTCTTTGCGGGGGTCTTCACGTCAAGTCTCGGCGGAAGCACTGGCTTGTAAGAAGGCGAGGATGGGCTGAAGCTGCAGGTGCTTGGCCTTGCAAAGTTTGATGAAAGTTGCGGAGTCTTGAGGGCCATATATGTGTGTGTCACAATGAGTGTGACCAGCTAGCTCTGTTTACAAACATGAGTGGAGAAAACGAGATATAAGTATCCAGTGCCATTTGGCAATAGCAAGCTAAACATTTGAATGCAGGGGCAGTACAATTGTCTGAAGCCATGGAACATGAACGGGCACGATAAGTTTGAGACTACAAGATTGGTAACAGCATAAAACATCCTGACAGGCTGAAAAGGAAGCCATATCGTGTATATCAAAAACTACAGCTTGCAGTTTGTATTTGTAACAAGCATATAAAATCTCGACAGGCTCTGAAAAAGAAGCTACATCGTGTATATCAAAAACTACAGCTTGCAGTTTGTATTTGTAACAAGCATATAAAATCTCGACAGGCTCTGAAAAAGAAGCTACATCGTGTATATCAAAAACTACAGCTAGCAGTTTGTATTTGTACCAAGCATACACAATCTCGACAGGCTGAAAAAGAAGTTATGTGTTGAATATGGAAAACCACAAGTAGCAGTTTTACACTTGTGCCTGCTATGTGTAAAGCACTCTCTATTCTAATTGAAAAGCTTATCCTGTGCTTATCATCCTAAACTTCTGCAGCAGGTAAACTAAAAGTAGCAGCTTGCAAGTGAAGTTAAGCAGGTCGAGAATTCCAGTTAGGTAGGCCTGGATAAGGACTCGGCCTCGGACGATGATGGAGACGGTTGACTATGTTAATTCGCTAGCAGCTTCCCTGAAAAGCTTCATCCACACAACTCCAACTCCATGTGGGCTGGACTAAAGGAATTCTTTTTATATAAAAAAGGAAAAAATTCTCTCTTTTTTGTAAAACCCTGTGCTGCAGGAATCGCGGATTCGGTCATTCAGGGGGCAGCAGATGTTTTCTTTTTTAAAAAAAAGACTCCTCATCCAACGCGCGCGAGCATAATAATCAAGCAGGATCAAAAGGCGCCCGCCCACAGGTGGGAAAGGATAACGGCGAGGGGAGGGAGAAATCAGGGTTGGGTTAGTACACGGTACACAGTATAAGCACGGTTGGTTGGTGGGGTTTGAGCTTGATTTCAGGGTCGTTACCTTGGTTCGGCGGCTCTTCCCGGTTCCAACGGTGGCGGGCGGGCGATCGGGGAGGGAAGACAAGGCGGCGGAGTTCCGGCCCGAGAGGTGGTGGGGATCAAATCGGAGAGAGCCGAGTGGGTGGGAGGGAGGCAGGGCAGCAGTGGAGCGAGAAGGGAGCGAATGGATAGGAACAGAGGCAGCAGAGGAAAGATTAAATAGAGAGAGGGGGTTGGTTCGTTGGGGGAGAAGAGATAAAGGCTCGCGCTTATCTATCCTGGGCCCCGGTTGTAAGCGAGAGGCGGATTGGATTTTTGTAAGTTGCGTGGATGGATGGGCTGTCACTGCCGGTGGTCCCGCGCGCGCCGCTCGATTGAATCGATGGGCTACATCTACATACATCTTTTCAAAAGCAATTCATCGTCGTATCGTATCATCTTTCTTTCTTTTTCGTTGATAGAATCCCATCATCATATCACACTAGACTAGACTCCGTGGTAGGTAGGTTCATACGAGTACGTATGCTTGTTTGTTACTCCACAACTGGTACTGCAAGGAAGGAAAGAAACGAAAGCGAGGCGTCCAAACCGTGTGCGTGCTCTCCCATCCCAACTGACCACCTTTCCTCCAAACGCCACCATATTTTTTCTAGCCCTTGTTTAGTTTTAAATTTTAGAATGTCAAAGTTTGAAAAGTGTTATAAATACGATATTGTAGCATTTTATATTTGTGAATAATTATCTAAATATTTATTAATTAGGCTTAAAATATTCGTCTCGTAAAGTATAACAAAACCGTGCAATTAATTTTTGATTTCATCTACATTTAGTACTCCATACATACACGTGTCGATATTTTGATGTGATATGAATCTTCTTTTTATATAGTAAAATTTGCGATGGAATTCGGAAACTAAACCAGGCCTAAAGCAATCGTAGTAAGTAGGCTGCGATTTGTTGTACTCTGCGAGACGAACATTTTGAGCCTAATTAATTATTTTTTGAACAATTTTTTGCACATACAAACGAAATGCTACAGTGACGTATGATTACGAAGAGACATCATACACCAAAATTTAGCAATTTGGCCTACCAAATTTGGGATCTAGACAAGGCCCTAATCTCAGTAGATTAAGGATCAAGGATTTACTGTTGACAGCCAGCCACTCGTTGAGGTCCTCCCCGATGGGCAGACGCGCCTCTCGCAGGTTACCGCTGCCCAGGGTAGCGTCAAGGTGCCTTTTCAGCTCCATCCCCTGCATATGTATGGGCAAATTAACAGTTCAGAGACCTCACAGCTTCAGAACTGAGCATGCAGATGCATGCATAGCACGTGCTACGTGATGCAGCTTAAGTTCCAGGAGTTTCTTGCTGTTCGTAGCTCGATCATAATTCATAACTGGCAGCCTACAATCTGGCCCCCCATGTAATCCTACTTTTTGTTTGCTGGCTCCAGTACTTTAGCCCCTGTAAACAGCTTTGCTGAGAGAGTTTTGGCGTTGCGTGAAAGCTAGCTAAATGCGTTTCAAAGAAAACAAACCCTGCCCTGTCTGTCAAGACAAAAGGGTAAAAGAAAATGTGGGCGCTTTCGATCAGTTCCTGGTGAAAAGGCCATTTGGAAGCGAAGAAACTAACAAAACACGAGGTGAAACCACACTGGAGTACTGGACGCATCTCAAACTAACTTTTCATGATAGAAACAGTGTTTAGATCGACTTCAGTAGCTAGCTGTATTTTGGGGGCAACAGGGTAAACCAAAAGATTCACGTGCCCAATGCTTCTCGATGTCTGCCTTCTCCTAGATCGAGCTTTTCTAGGAAGGCAGACAGCGGAGCTGATGACTTGGTTGGTAATCGAAGCTAAGGGTAAAAATATATTACCACCATGCAAAAAGATCATCACTTCATCATGCTTCAAAAATAAGAATGTAAATTCAGCAACTGCTTACGTCCTGCTATAACAAATAACATGAACGCCCAGAATTGACTGCACAGCAGGTAGCATTGCTGTATGTAAGTGCAGTTTTCTTCCTCTGGATAAAATGAGTTCTGAGAAACTTAGGCGCATTCAAGTGGGTTCGTTTGAATTCTGGGTAATAAAGCTCGCATTGGCCACACACACATGATATATAAGACACCTTGAGAAGTAACTAATTCTCGTGTGACATGCGATTGGGGTGTGTATATATATATATATATATATATGACGAGTTTTATCTACCACCGCTTGTAGCTACCATCACCATTAATATACTATCATGTGTATGTTCATATACTCATTTATCAGTTTGAGTATGTTCGTATACTAATTCTAAGATACTCCAAAGCGAATTGCACGAAAAAATTCAGAAGCAACCCTATTTTTAAAATTTATTATAAATATATAATTATATTAGTATATAGAAATTAGTATGTCCACATACTCAAAGTACGCTTACATACTCAACCTACATACCACCCAGATAGTCTAGTATCATCATATACTACATGTACATACTCTTCGTTGGATCATACACGTCTTCTAACATGAGATACACAGGTGATGGTAGCTACCAGCGATGGTAGAAAGGAATTTTCCTATATATATATTGTTATTTAAAGAATAGATAGAAAAAAGATTGCGTCCAATAGGATTTGAACCTATACCAAAGGTTTAGAAGACCTCTGTCCTATCCATTAGACAATGGACGCTTTTCTTTTATATTTTATTCTTTCTTTTTTATGGTTTCTCTTGTTCCGAGAAACATATATATATATATATATATATATATATATATATATATATATATATATATATATATATATATATATATATATATACCTACCTTACTCCCGGACGGTGCGCTCTTCTTTGGCCTGAAGGTCCTCTGGCTCCTGCAAGCGCGATCCAACGTTCAGAGGCAACCAGCCAACAGAAACTGATTCAATTCAGAATTCTAATAATCTGCTTACTTGCTGCCGCGGGTAAAGAAACTCATCTTCTTCTCCGACAAGAACTGATATGATGAGCAAAATCTGGCTCGAAAAAAGATGGAAGCTAAGGTACAGAGCGAGGTCTGTATCTGTACATACATACGTATATATATAATATATATATATATATATATATACATATACATATCCGGCCAGGCACAGAGCGGTGACCTACACGGATACGGTCATCAACGATAGAGCGCGAAGAAGAAAGAGGACGAGCAAGCTGGCGGTGACGTAGAGCGATAGCTGGCTTGCCTGGCAAGCTGCGTGGCGTGGGTGTTTCGGTTAAGTTTCAAGGCGTGCCTTGGCTGGCTGCTGGGCTGGGCTGGGCTGTGATCGATCCGTTGTTCTGTTGCGCGCTGCGAGCCCTGGATGGTTTGATTTGTTTCGTCTTCTCCGATTTCGCTTGTTTTTTTGTTCTTGTGACAAAACTCCAATTTCGCTTTGGAGGGTCTTGATGATAGGCCTCATGAGTCATCATCACCAGTAACAGTAACGGTTATCATCCCAGCCGTCTTTCCAACAAACTAATAAATATCAACTATTGTACCACTTACCAATAAGCTGGCCATGCATGGTATTAGGCTATTAGCTCATCTATCGCTGCATGCACTGTAATGTTTAAGTTGTATATGCAGCATGTAGCCCATGGTTTTCTTCCCACTTGATTTTTTCCCCCTCCTCGATCTTGGTCTCACTTTCAGCTTTGATGTCCTAGCTTGCACATTGATTTCGTAGCCGTACTTATCTGTATCTCTGCTTTGTTAAACAAAAAAACTCATGTGCATGTTTGTTAACACTCTCATGTGCCAACATGAGAGGATCTAGAGTAGAGAATAACTTCAGCTTATGTAGCAATCTTTTCCACCACCACCCACAAAGAGGCTTATGTTGATTCTCTCCTCGCACCTGAAACCATTCCATTTAAAAGTTCATGTAGAGATAAACAGACAAAAAAATCATACCCAATTAATAATCTTTCTAATCATATGTGTACTAGAGTAGATCGAGGGTGTGGTGCATTGCATTCTATCTCGAATAAACTCGTATAGTAAAAACAAGACTCGAGTTAAGAAATACTATACTAGACTAGGGCTTTCCACTTCTAATAGTATACTCTTCCCTTTTGCCCTTTAATTGGGGTAGTTCTTTGATTCAACCTAGCTATACTCTAAACAATAGAATCTATTAATTATTCATGTACTCCTTTATTACATGAACAGGGATAGGCAAAGAATTGCTCCCCCCCCACCCCCCGGGCGAGGGCTCTGCTCACTCTACTTCACCACCCAGGTGATGTGGATTTTATTACAGATCAAATGATAATAAAACTCTACCAAAATTGAGTTTCCCGATGGAGGGAAACCATGTGTGCCTCCTAAAATGGTTAAGAAAAAAAATTGATAAGGTCCTCCTTACTTTCCTCCTCTTACTCCCCATGGACATATGCCACAACAAACCACTTCCATTTGATTAATCACTTTACCACCATCCAAGTCCATATAGATCCAATAGCCACGGTTTAGATCTTTCTTGATTGGGTTTTTATTATCAGGTCTTCACATTCCTTAAAACATTGGTTTGTGGTGTTGTCTACCGGGTATGTAGAATATACATTCCCCAATGCAAACTTACAACACACATTTCTTTGCATGATATGTCTATAAAACCAATATCACTCATTACCTTTGACATTTTCTCCCCACTAGCACATAACAACGTGCTTAAAACCATCGTATTCACTGACCAATTGAAGTCATTGATAAACACCCTGAGGTCTCGTGAGATTTGCCGGATTTACAAGATATATGTCAACCAGCCATGTCTCAACTTTTCCATATGTTCTCTTCGAATAATATAGTATCCAAATCAATTGGTTCATGACCATATGATTTCATGCCTCAATGACCGCGATGTTGCTACTTCATGAGACATACAAATATATATGTGGTTAGTCTATATAAATAGATCTCTAGATTAATAAATTACTTTCCTCCGGTAGGAACATGCATGTTGCTGAGGACGACATCTTAATCTCATCATATTCATGACTCTCTTATATTCCTAAAAAAAACTTCTCTGTTAGGCAATCATAATTAGCCACTCCACTGTACAAGAGTGAAAGTTCATCAAGTAGAATGAGTTAGCTACAAAAGATGTATTTGCCCATTTAAATGCCCACCTTATCGGGTCCAAACCATTAGCTCACCGTCACTGGTCAGAATCTCGTCGAAACTGACGTCGTCTGATATCAGATATGATCCACGGAGATCCATTAATATAAAGTTAGCACACCACCACCTAGCAATAAGCAGAAACGAGGCACAGGCACCCAGCTGATATACAGATACGAAACAAACAGCACGCACTCCATTTTTACCAAACAAAAGTTTCAAAATGCAAATGGAGATGTTACATCCGAAATGATCAACTTAAACGAGAGAGGCAGAACCCTCTTTCAGTACTTGGCCTCATCGGAGTCTCTCTCTCTCTCTTTCCGGTTTAGCGCCCAAGCTCTATGGTCTCGATCAACTCACTGAGGGGAGCCAGCTCTGCCCTGTCGATCAGCTGGAATTCCTGCGGGACAAAAAGTTACATTAATTTGCGTGCAGTAACAACATTTGCAAGATTACTGGGTTTTTTCATAGATGGAAGATTCTCAGTATTGCATAGTAACTGCATTACAACAATATTTACTCGACTCCCTCTAAATAATACACTTAATCAGGATTCAGGACGAATCAACGAATGTTTGCCACGCCTCATGCGCTATCAGGCACTTTGGTTCAGTCTATCATATCATTATGAGGAAGGCATGCGTCAAATCGAATGCTCTTTCTTTGTTATAGTTAATTAACCGAATGTTACTAGCATGGCCCCAAACAAATCTTTACGGTGTCTATTCTGTTGCCTTTTTGGTTTGAGATTTCGAGTCTAAGAACTCATGTTTTTTTGGCTGTATATATCCACTTGCGGATATAGAGGCCGGATTATATCCATTATCTAAAAAACAAATCTTTATGAGCTGAATGGTGCATCACAGCTGAAAATGTGGAAAATAAAAGGAGTCATGGAAACTCGGAAAGTGCAATTTCAGGTAGATCGAGAATTACGAGTGTGAAGAGCGTGAAGTGCTTGAAGCAGGTATTGAGATGCTTCACTTCCTCGAGGTTCAGAATCATCTGAAAATGTGAGTGGTAGATGTGCGCGTACACCCTGAAGAGGCGCTTCAAGATCATCTTGACGATATCACGGAAGTTGGAAGGGAAAGGAGACCCTGTTGTTGGCATCCCAATTTTGAAGCAAAACACTTGATCAGACTATAAAGACCTAATCCAATGTGCAATTTTCTGTGTTGTACTTTGCAACGAACAAATAAATTACCAAACTTTTGTGGGAATATGGTTGGATCATCCAGCTGGGCTTCTATCCAGTCCATCAGGTACTCCACGTACTTTGGCGCCGACACCTTGATGGGCACCTTGACCTTGACTCCATCAGCCCACCTGTACTCATACCTATATATGGACATTTCACTTTCATCAGACAGTTTGTTATGTGACACTTCTTCCTTGTATGACATTCTGAGGGACCCTTATGTGATTATATATATGTCTGATTGTATTTGTGGGTGCCAAGAAAAAGAAGAAGAAATATAGTGTACTTTGGTCCGGCCGACATGATCGGGCAGGTAGCTGGCGTGCAGACCTCCATCAGGGTGCTGTACATAACGTTGACATTGTTGAAAAAGTCAACAGCTGTCATCACAACAGAAGCACCGCAAGTTAGTACTAATGCACTACACCACAAACTGGAGTACGCATCAACACATCAACTAAAGCACCGAACAAGAGTAATCCATCATATCATAGCAATAGCAATGCCACAGAACATGGCCGTCAATGGCTTGTTTCTACTATACTGATCTTGCTGTGAAAAGGCAGAACAGGGTTCTGAAATTCTGAACATGGTAGATGAATATAAGAACTGAAATTGAGGATCTAGAATTTACTGTTCACAGCCAGCCATTCATTGAGGTCCTCCCCAATGGGCAGACGGACCGCCTCTCGCAGGTCACCCTCACCCAGAGTGTTGTCAATGAGCCTCCTCAATTGAATACCCTGGAAGCAGACACAATCTTTCAGCTTTACAAGAATCGAGCATACATATAGAGATGCGTAGCATATAGTCATATACTAGTTGTGAGAAAACAATGTGACACAAGTAAATTCTAGAGGAAGTACGATTCTAGCTCAACTAGTTAGGGTGGGAGGTGCGGTCGTGCACCATAACTATCTAGGCGGTTTGAGTTCTTTCTAACTTAAATTTGAGTATCTTTTTTATTATTAATAAAGAACCGCCTAGTTCCTTCCAGATTGAACTCTGTTTTTTAGCTAAGTTCCGGGGCCTTGCTGTTTTCCATATAAATCTTTCTGTTAGCTTTGCTGAGAGAGTTTTGAGGATTTCCTCAAAAAAAAAATGCGTTTCAAGGATAGTAGGTTACAAGTTACAACCCATGCCTGAAAAGACAAAAGGGTAAAAGAAAAGCTGCACGGTTTCAGTTGTTAGTGAAAAAGGCCGCCATTTAGAACAGTGGATTCGTCTCCACCAAATTCTCAGGATAGACACCATTGTTTAGATCGAGTTCAGCGTATCTAGCTCTAGCTGTATGATGTGCTCGATGCTTCTGGCTCCCTCTCGTAGAGCATACTGGTGAGGGAGATAGCAGAGCTGATAAATTAATAAAGCGAATATATGAACAGCAGGAAAAAAATATATCATCTCTTGATCCTAGATCAACATTCAGCAGCAACTGCTCACATCCTTGTATAACATGCATGACACCAGAAATACTCCAGCATGCATGCTGGATCCTGTATGTCAGTGCATATTTTTTAGAAAAAGTAAGAAGTCTTTGGCCTCTGCGTTCACATACAACCAAGTTTTGCAGTATCCTCAGCTCATTGAAATTGCATAAATATTTCATCTTTTGGATAAATTAAATTGTAGAAAGACATAGGCGCGCATGTGCATGCGTTCGATTTCGAAGATAAAGCTCAAACTTGCACCATATGATAAAAAGAAATAATTCAAAAGTAATTCCTATGCACATGCATTTACAACTCCCATCCTAAGTCAGTGTGATCCGTACCTTGATCCTAGACGGTTCCCTCTTCTTTGGCTTGAATGTCACCTGGATCCTGCAAGTGTGATGTATGCATGGTCAGAAAAGGAGTGGAGTGTGTATGTGAGGAAGAAGAATAAGAAGAATTGCCATCCACTAACCTGCTGCTGCCAGGGGCGAGGACGAAGCTCATCTTCTCAAGTTGCTGATGATGAGCCGAAGCTCTTAGTTGACAACGAAGAAAAAAGGATGGGGACGATAACTAATAATTCTCTGTTGGATTTACAGTTCTTCTGAGTCCCCGGGCTAGTATTTATATGCCCATACATATAGGGGTGACGTACACGAATACAGTCGGTCATAATCGATATATTTCATGGAAAAGAGAAAAAAGAGTGTCGTGCTGGCGGTGACGCAGAGCGACCAGTGTGGACGCCAACCCTCCTGCTGCTGGCTGGGCCTTGTTTGCCTAGCAAGCTGCGTGTATGGGGTGTTTCAGTTTCACCGTACCCGCGGTGAGAGTGGTGTCAATGTGTCTCTTCAACTATGCATAGCATATACTAGTTGTGAGAAAAATAATCTGACCCAGCTACATTCCAAAGCTTGTTTGTTTTCGTTAGCTTTTCTAAGAGAGTTTCGCCGTTGAAAGAAAGCTGGCTATATCACTAAATGCGTGCAACGGAAACACAGCTCTTGCCTGACAAGACAAAATAGTAAAAAGCTACCTGGTTTCAGTTGCTAATGAAAAGGCCATTTGGAACAGTGACTCATACCCCACTAATTTCCCAGGATAGCACCTATGTGTTTATATATATTAGATCGAGTTCAGTTTCAGTAGCTAGCTGTATAGGCATGGAACTGGACCCTCTGTTTGATGCATGATCGGTGTGCTCAATGCTAGCTTCTGGATCCCTCTCTGCTCTCGGAGAGCTATGTTTGGGAGGTATATAGCGGGGCTGATAAATAATAAATTGAATATATATACCGGTAAAAATTAACAGCGCAGGCAAAATATATATTATCACTTGACTATATATATAGCTCAACATTCAGCAACAGTACCTCCATACATGATCAGATTTGGCTCCAGCACGTATGTTAATTTGTATATAAGTCAGTGCAGTTCTTCCTTTAGATTAATTAAATTCCGAGAAAAACATAGACAAGTGTGCGTTCAAATTCGGAGGAAGAATAAAGCTCGATCACATGTATTCATGACATATATAATGACAAAATTCAGAAATAATTCTTGTTAGACATATATACATACAGCCCGTATCTTACTCCCAGACGGTGCATTCTTCTCTGTCCTGAAGGTCCTCTAGATCTCTGGAGCCTACAAACACGATCCATCATCAGAGACTCAGAGGCCGTCAGCAAGAAAGACAGAGCACACTAGACATCAAGAGAGAGGAATAACCGTCACCTCCTAACCTGCTGCCGCAAAGACCAAGGAACCTCATCTTCCCGGCCTTCAGTCCTCCATTTAGGAAATTACTGAAGACGTATTGATAGTTGTTAATAAGTTAGAGTCGACGAATAAAAGAAGAAAGTTGCATGTACGGGGTGTTTTAGTTTCACCCACGCACCGCCTATATTGCTTCAGGGCATGCAGAACTCGGGCGGCCTTGGGTGGCTGTCATGCACTCGACACATTCAAGAAAAGGTGTAAAATTTACATGGCATGAAAGAACAAACAAATCTAAGGCTCAAATAATAGTACAACATAGCTGAAGTAATTGTAAAATTTTTATCTATTGGCAATGGAAAAGTTAATTTTTAATTACATATAAGGAATGAGTATAATTTCCTAGAGAAATTGCTCATCATTTAAGAATATTCTCCCTCTAAGTGCCCATTGCTCCTAAGAACATGACTTCAAACATATCCCTTGAGGCCCATATCTGGTGCGACATGCATCCTACTACTCCTGGATGGTCCACTCTTTCTCTAGCCTAAAGGTTCTATGGATATGTATCCTACAAGCATCGGCAGTATGACATTGAATGGTGGACGCAGTATGGCCTGCATAGCGCTTCGCCACTACCTATGAGCACGACACATCGTTAAAGGTCGTTATGCAAGAGAGATAGAGTGCTAGACATTAAAATCTACTCAAAGAGAGGAGAATTTCCGTATGCTAACCTGCTACTGCCACGGCCAAGGAAGCTTATCTTCCCCTTAGATACTCCGGCTCAGCAGTCGTCAAAGCAGTAGTGCAACCGGAGCTTTGACTCGATGAAGAAGAAAGGTCGAATCCAATGTCGGATTCATAGTTCTTCTGAGTCCCTAGACCCAGAGCGAGAGGAAGGGGGAGGAAGACAGAGTAACCTTGCACACAGGGGTGGTGTACACGGATACGGTCGTCATTAATAAAGAGGGGGAAGAGAGAGAGAGAGAGATGCTGGCGGTGACGCAGAGCGACAAGCGTGGACGCCAACCCTTCACATGTCGATTGCCATGTATAGTGCGTGTACGAGATGTTTCAGTTGCACCTGTGTCGTCCACGCACACTCGATCGAGCATGCGGACCTCGGACGGCCTTGGCTAGCTGTCATGCACTCAACACATTAAACAAAAAGGCAAAATGGAAAAAATAGTAGCAGATCTAAGGCTCTAACGCTGGTATAATTTGATGGAAATAATGTTATTGCCATGTGAAGGAAGAATCTACCTAGTGACAAGGGAAGTTGATTTTTGGATTGCATATCGAATTAGTATAATTTCTAAGAGAATTTGCTCATTATTATTTTAAGCATATTGCCCGTTGAACACCTATATAATCACTCAGGGAGATGTTTTTGTAGACAATGACTTGACTCCAAGCCTGAGGACATGACTTCCAGACATATTCCCTTGATTGAGGCATTGAATATATACAATTATACATCAAGCAGGGGCATTAAGGACATGGCTCCTGTTGAGGCCATAAACATACTCATAGATACTATCGAGTCTAGAGGTCCTGAAAACACTCCTAGACACTATTCTCATGAGCCTTGGCAATAATAACCCAAGACATCAAAGATGTTGGTCATAGTCCGCGTGGGCCCATGCAAGTGGATCTATATTACTCCCTCATTTTACTTTTATAAGATATGACTTGACTGGGCACGGTCTTTCAAATTACACTTTGATCATTCATTTATTTTATATTATATTATTTATGTTTATAAATTTATAATAATTAAAATTATCTTTTATTATAAATTTAACAATTTCAAATTTTTACTATAAAAGTTAAATTTTATTGCTTAAATTATTGGTCAAAATTTATAAAAGTTTGAATTTTGATATACGGTGAGCACCTTATAAAAGCAAAAGAAGGGAGTATGTATGAGACAATAAATGTAATGTAATTCTTGTGTAAGAACCATCTTTACCCTTGGTTAATCCTCAGTCAATATCGCTGATCCATGGGGTCCCCGTCATTAGTGAAGGGCCCGGCCTAATCTACATGCATGGTCTACGGATACTCCCATTTAACTCTTCACGTACTAGTGCATTTCATCTAGCCATAATACAATATACACCTTCATTCACAAAAGGGTGACCCTTACAACGTTGTTGCTCCTATATACTTTGGAGTGAGGGCTCAATGACCGGACGTAAGGTAATAAGGTGCCTTACGGCTCTAAACCAGTATAAACCTTATGTCATTTCAATTCTTGTACACGAAACTTGTAAAACGACCAATCGTCTCTTGTCAACATAACCAACTAGAGATGTAATACAGTTCAAGGGGCACGACATATATTTTTCATTTCTTTTGCAAGATGACACAGGTGAAAAACAATTCATAAATTTGTTAAAATCATCAGATTTTCGGGAATGGTGGGTGCACAATTTTCTATAGACCAAGTTTTCATCAGCTAAAACTAACTGCTAGTTCATCGGCGCTCACGTGCTGAACAAATTAGTTTTTTTAGCAAGAATAAATTAGAGCTTGTTTGGTAGAGCTCTATCTCATTATGATTCTGGGGCTGATTCTCGAAAAGAGAAGTGATTCTGTGACTAAAAATGATTCTTTTTTATTCTCTATCGATCGTAAATTCTCAAAATTAAGAGGGAGAATAACTTTCAGAACCAGGAGAAACTACTTTTTTCAGCTCCTAGCTTCTTAGCTCATTTCAGATAATCACTTTACATAATTAGTAGAGAATCGCTTCTGTCTGAAAAACTGTTTGGCAGAACAACTCTTAGATTCACCTAAGAATCACTCTGATAAGATTGCCTCGTGCATGTTACCGTAGCCGCCAGCCAGCTTATCGCTCATCGAAATTGGGCTCAATTTGGGCCCAAACCGTAAGCCCAACTACGGTTAGAATATGATCCACGAAGCCCACTAGCAATAAACAGAACCGAGGCACCCAGCTGATGCGGATCAAACAGCACTCCATTTTCAGTAATCAAAATGTAAATGGAGATGTTCCATCCGAATGATCAAATTAAACAGGAGAAACAAAAAAAAGGGGAGAATCTATCAACAACTCGCCTAATCAAAGCTCTCTCTTGTTTAGCACCCAAATATTATTGGATCAATCAACTCGCTGAGAGGAGCCAGCTCTGCCCTGTCGATCAGCCGGAATTCCTGCGAGACAAAAACGAGTTACATTAATTTTCAGTAACAACATTTGCAAGATTGCATTTTTTTCAGACGAAGATTTTCAGTATTGCATAAACTGCATTGCAGAAATTATATATCTACTTAACTCCACACTAAATTGTCCACACTAATCAGGACGAATCAATGAATGCTTAATACGTGCTGTCAGGAACTTAGTTCAGTTTAGTGTTGGACAGCGGATCATCATTATAATAAGGAAGGCATGGGACAAATCAAATGTTTTTTCTTTGTTAGTGTGTCCCGGACCCAAACAAGTCTTTTGCGTACTGAATGATGCATCACAAGTCACAACTGCTAAAGCGACAAGCTAAAACAAGAGGGCAAAGGTATTTGAATGATTGAACCACTGCACCGAAGGCAACTATCTCTTCTTCTCTCGTATTACGTGGAAAGATGGTTTGCAACATGCTGTCCAGTGCTAGCGGTAGAACAAACTTGGTTTGCTGCTAAGCTCAATTTTTTAGCTTTGATGGAAGAGAAAGTCAACAGGCGAAAGCTATCTATTTGGAATAGATGCCAAAGCAATCTATAAAACCTGAGCTGGATGCATGATATATAAACATAAGTAAATGCCACCATCAACAAAGCAAGAATTCTGAAAAGACTATCTTCATAGAAAATAAAGACAGGTTACCATAAGCTGGAAAATGTAACAAGCCTAGCAAATTGTATGAAAGGTACAACCAATCAATTTCTTCTTGCGATGTAAATTCTGTAATTCTTAGAATAGAAAGGATCGTTTAAGAGCCTACTGTGTTAAAACTAAGACAGAGAGCTATTTTGCTTGAGTCGATGGTTGAAAGGGACTTGCTAATCTTTTGTTTTTCTGTTCTCTATAAAAACAGAACTTTACCACTAAGTTTTATCAGTTACCCTGGAAATTTGACAGAGACAAACAAGTGAATTGAGAATTACCAATGTGAAGAGCGTGAAGTGCTTGAAGCAAGTATTGAGATGCGCCTCTTCCTGGAGCTTTACAATCATCTGAAAGTGGGAGTGGTAAATGTGTGCATACACCCTGAAGAGACGCTTGAAGATCGTCTTGACGACATCACGGAAGTTTGGAGGGAAAGGAGCCCCTATGGCATCAGAAATCGAACCAAAAACACATGGTCAGACTAAAAAGTCCCAAATCAAGATGCAGTTTTTGATTGTTCTACTTTGCAACGAACAAACAAATTACCAAGCTTCTGAGGGAATATGTTTTCATCATCGAGCTGGGCTTCTATCCAATCCATCAGGTACTCCACGTATTTTGGTGCAGACACCTCGATTGGCCTCTTGATCTTGGCTCCATCAGCCCACCTATACTCATACCTGCGAAGATTTCATTTCATCAGACAGTTTGCAATGTGATTTATTTTTTTAATGACAGATTCATTCTGAAATTGGATGTTTGACTGTATGTGAAGGTACAAAGCAGAAGAAAGATACTGTACTTTGGTCCGGCTGACATGGTCGGGCAGGTAGCTGGCGTGCAGAACTCCATCAGGGTGCCGTACAGAATGTTCACTTGGTTGAAGAAGTCAACAGCTTCCATCACAACAGAAGCACTACAAGTTAGTATAATACACTAAAAACTTGTGTGCCTTCAACTGTTGAAGCCATAATTAAACTATAGCGACAAACAAGAACAGTTCAGTATAGTGCTGCCACAGAACATGACCATCAAAGACAGACTTGAGACCTGTTCCTACTATATGGATCTTATACTTGTCGAAACAGAGGACCTGAAGCACGGTGGATTAAGAACTGGAAGTAAATTGAGGACCAAGGATTTACTATTGACAGCCAGCCACTCGTTGAGGTCCTCCCCGATGGGCAGACGCACCGCCTCACGCAGGTTACCACTGCCGAGAGTGGCGTCGATGTGCCTTTTCAGCTGCATACCCTGCAAACAGTCACAAACTTTCAGATTCAGAATTGAGCGTGCAGATAGTATGCTTGTTGCTTATTTTTCATAAATCATGACTGGCACGCTGAATTTTGTCCAACAAGTAATCCTACTTTTCGTTAGCTGGCTCCAATTTAGCTCCATGTAATTAAACAGCCAGTTAAGAGGGCGTTGCGAGAAAGCGAGCTAATGCCGACAAGGAAATAACAAGGCCGCCTGACGAAACAATAGGGTTAAAAAAAAACTGGGTTTCTGTTGAAGAAGGAGAAGAACAAGATGTAATAAAAAAAGAAGAAGGAGAAGAACAAGATACGAGATAAAATTGCAGTGGCGCGCGGCATCTTCCAGCTAACTAATTTGTCAGAATATAATAGAAGCAAGTTCAATAGGTAGGCGTATAGCCAAGAGCACTAGTCGTCTCTCTTTGATGCATGCATGATGCTGTCTCAAACTCTCAATGCTTCTCTCAACCCTGCCGTAGAGGAGCTTTGTTGGGAAGGGAGAGACAGCAAAATGGAAACCAAGGGTACAGTACGTAACAACAATTATTAACAGCAGGAGAAAAATCATGCGCAAGTAGAGCCAGCGCGCGGCCGTACGTACGTACCTTGTTCCCTGACGGCGCGCTCTTCTTGGGCCTGAAGGTTCTCTGGTTCCTGAATGCGCAAAATTAATTAAACTCCGTCGTCAGGCAGGCAGGCAGGCGCAATCATCGGCAGCAGCCAGAGAGAAATTCGGAGAGAAATCGGGGAAACGAGCAGGAAGAGTCGAAGAGAGAGAGAGGGATTATTCTCATCTGCTAACTAACTAACCTGCTGCCGCGGGAGAAGAAGCTCATCTTCTCCTCAAATCCTCCGGCTCGATCGATCAGGAGTCGCCGGAGAAGTAGCGCGCGCGACGACGACGGCTGCTGACGAGCAGAAGCTGTGCCGACGAAGACGAAGAAAGGATGCGGGCGATATATTATATATATAAAAATATATAAATCCTCGATCTGTTGGATCCACGGTTCTTCGATCAGAGCTGAGCCTCTCCAGGCCCTTACGAGGGCAGAGAGAGTGATATATATACGCGCCCAGGGGTTGGGTTGGGTTGGGTTGGGTTGGGATAGGGTCAGCATCATATCGTCGACAGCGAGAGAGAAACGGGAAGAGGGAGAGCGCCAGGCTGGCGGTGACGGAGAGCGACCGTCGCCAACCCCGCGCCCGCTGGCGCGCTGTGGCTTGCCTGCCAAGCTGCCTCCACCCCCGGCCCGCGGCTATGGGCTGTGATCCGCTCATCACCCGCCGCCCGCGCGCCGCTCTTGTGTTGCTGCTGCGCGGTGCCTTGCATTGGATGGTTTCCCTCCTCCATCTTCTCCGGCTTTGGGTTTGGATTTGGAAGGGGATGTACGTGTTGATGGATGCCTGCCTGGGATCTCGATCGTCACCAGCACACCTATTCCCTGCCTGGCTTTCCAACCAACCAACAGCACCTGCTATCTTAATGCCGCCCCTCGTCGACAAACGACAACTCCAAGCTAGCTATCATCATCATCATCCACTTGGACGCCACGTAGGGGGTTTTAAGGTTTTCTAATTCTTCCTAGTATGCCGTAATAACTTATTTCCCACAACCGTGCGCAAACCCTATGCACGGTTCTTTATTTTCATATAAATCATATACTCCTATTGATGATCAACCTAGCGTGCGGCACCATTTGTGAGTCTAAAGTGGTGGATAAGCCGATCAGTTACGGCGGCATTTATAACCGGCTATAAGAAAACATTCAATTAAAATGGAGAAGTAACAATATAATCATATTAATAAAACAGTACAAAACAGCGAAATAAATTAAACATAGAAGTGTGAAATGTCCGTACGATATGGCATTTAAATATTATGTAGAATTATAATATAGAAAATACGGATGAGTAGAATTTAGATCTACTGGACTACTGCAGTAGGCACGTGGCAACCACATGCATGAAAAACATGAATTCTATGGATGCTTGACCTAGGAGTGGTCGATAAGCCCATCACAATAGTGTTCCCAACCGACTTATACAAAATAAAAGCCAACAAACGTCATCTATTCCAGTTTGATTTATCAGGAGACAATAAAATAAAAGGCCTTGAAATTGCTGTGGTCATTTGCGGAACAAAAACGTATACGCCTTAATTCTGAAGAATGACGGGCATCAGCCACACCGATGGGATGGCCACCCCGGGTCGCGTGAATAAATTTCATCAGAAAAGGCGTATTTGTACGTGCCTCCAATCTGTAGATTACGTACATGGAAAATTAATACGACGACTAATAATCTAATAATCTCCGGTCCAGCGGCAGTTTGCACCTTGACGGCGACAGCTATAGACTAGAAGTAGTATCCCCTCCGATAAATAAATCGCGGGCGAGGACCGTGGGTCGAGGGATAATGACGGCGATTATCTCTCTAGCTAGGCTCTAGCTGGACCTGGGTGGCGCATACGCATGCTTTACTTTCTTCCATGAAAAGTTTTTTTGGTCTTCAAAAGAAATAATCGTTGGCCCGCTAATGACGGCTTGTGTATAAAAAAATTGAAAGTTTCCTAGATATCTTCGCTCTCTTTCAGGATCGTTTGACGGCCTGTGAAAATTATTTAATCACCTGTTGCTGGATTCACTTGATCCACCGCCTGCTGATCGTTTGCGCGGCAGCCTGCAGGTCAGGTGGCCTGCCGCTGTACGGAGGTGTAGTAGGTCTTCACTTGCTACCTATGAAATGTGAGCTCATCCATATATTTATATAATGATTTTGCATATCGTATACTCCCTTCGTTCTAAAATGTAGGTTGCCTGACTTTTTTGTTTCTAAGTTTGATCGCTCGTCTTATTCAAAATTTTGTGTAAATTATCATATATTTTGTGGTGGCTTGCTTTATTAATAAATTTTTTAAAAAAAATACCTTAAATATGACTATATTTCTACAAATTTTTTGAATAAGACGAGTGGTCAAACTTGTGTAAAGAAAATCAAACAACCTACATTTTGAAACAGAGGTGATAATTCACAGAAAGAATAACATGAATCTCACAAATATTGTGAAATATACGTATAAATCATAACCAATTACGCACCTCCAACGGACTGGCCCAGCAGATCTAATATTAAGACTCACAAAGTCACTTTACTCTTTGTGTATGATGTTCTGAATTTTCTGATAGTTTGGTGCAAATAATTGTGTGGCTGTAGAACCTCTGACCAATTTCTCAACTAAAATAGTGTCCTTTTGGCAACCGGCAAATAAAGCCCCCAAGAGGCAAATCACCGGTAATCTCTCGCAACGCGGTGCCAGGATTCTTCCGAAAAAAGGAACAATGCAGAAAATGCAAGAACGTAATCTCGTCAAATTATGAACTATCATTACACTAACCACTTCGGCAGAACTCATCATCAATTAATATTCAGAAGAACGGAGTAGATAGATGGGCTAGCCTCAAGGCACCATGGCAATTGCTTTATTTCTTGACTGAACGGGATCGGTCATATACAAAGAAATCCAAAGTACACAATTAATCGATCGGCTATGCTTTTTGCAGCAGCCGGTTGCTTAATCTTTAATAGTATATATTTCCGTGCTTTCTGATGATTGGAACCGGTTTCACCAGGCTGTCACCACAATGATCATCGCCCACCCATCTTTGGTTTCTATACCTAATGATTTGAAAGGGGACTGACTGAGATTTCATTTCCTTTTGTCGATTAACAAGAATCTAATCATAGATCATTGCCTCATACTAGCTTTCTATAGGGCTGTCCGTTTCTATTTAAATTGTTGGTTTAACTAAATTAATTACCAGATTTAGTTAACAACCATCCCGGAAAAAATGGGATTATAATACAGCCAGCTTGATCACTGTGATGGTACGATGAAATTGAGTGCGTATAGCCCGCTAATTTAGCGAGTGCATGCAAGCAACACGCCTGCATGTTCTTCCTTCTCGAGTTCAGACGTCTTCATGTTTTTTCTTGGGAAAATACAGATAATAATTCCGACACCTTCCACTTCCAGTGCAGCAGTGCCGGTGCTTGTACTGCGACGTGCGTGATGATAATCTGCCGGATCGATCAAACGGAAAGGGACACTAATACACTATCATTACTGGTTAGTATCCTCCCTTGTTGAAGAAATGGGATTTGAGAATGATAGATGATGATGTTGCTTGATGGAGCAGAGGAGCAGTGCAAATCAGTCTAGCTGGATGGCAGTTACGATGTTCACATTGACCTGCTGCCCCGCGCTCCCTCTTCTTGGAAGTTCCTCCTGTCCGAGCGATTCCGTTTCGCCTTTTCGGCAGTGTGTGGTTGAGCCACACGCTTCCTGTGCAAAAATCATCGCGTTGGGCCCAATACAGCCCATCTCCTTGGGGGATAATGATGCATGGGTCAACCTGGGAGGCTAGCATTCGCACAAATCACAAGGGTTTTCAACAAAAATCTGGCGATATTTCGTGAAAACTGGTTGTTGGATTCTGGCCAAGTTATTTCTGATGCAACGAGCATTCAAATAAGAACGTGACTACGTGGAGAGCCCTCTCCAGTTAGTGTTAACCGGAGAGCCCCCTACTTACCTTAAATAGGAAGTTTTATATATGGACGGAAGCTAAAAAAGGAAAGTCCGTGCCTCTGCTTGTTTGACTTGCTAGCGGGCCTACACGGGTGTGCGGAGCATGCAAAAACGCAAGAAGCACAAGGAAAAACCGTGTCAAATGCAACCAAAATTATGGTCCAACATAAAAATCTGGCTGCCGTCTTCTAGTGCAGTTCCGACGTCTTACCCAGGCGTCGTTCATGCGAAACCGACGGCACATGCTGCCAGAGACAAAAAAAATTATGACAAATCAGGTGGAAATGGTACGGAGATCAACATGTAGTTCGAATGAATCAGCAATGGGTAATAGACATGTTGGTCACATGTGGATTCTTTTCACCCAAATACAAACGATTCTTACATAAATTCAATAGTAGTGAAACCCAATAATCCTTTGAAAAAGTTACATATAGGATAACACAACAAAGTTGGACCTTTATCTTCGCTCTTTTCCATTGTTGTACATCACCAATACCAAAAGCCCCACATTTTCTTTCTACACGGTAGGGGCAATAGGCCTGAGATGCGCTTGAACTGCCGTCTTATTTTTACTGCCTCATTACTGTTTCCCACCGCCATCAAATGATCTGGGAAACTTCATAGTGTCATCTGGGTCTCCTTTTATAGCCTAGGGTAACAATATTAACGTATACATATAAGATACTTGAGGTGGATCATTAGCTAATATACAACAAAAAGTTGCATGCAATTATAATAAAAAGTAGCATAGTACATATTCTGTAATGTAAAAAAAGGAAAGTTACTTCGTCTAACATGTATATTAATCATAATTTACTTTCCATGACATGTTAATTGGTGAAGATTACTTCCTGTAGTGTGAGAGTCACAAGTTATTTCTTTTGTCATGTTTAACAATACTGACAAAGTTACTTTCAATCTCATGTAATTAATTGGTAAGGTACTTCCTGTGTGTTTTAAATCAGGGACAAGTTACTTTATGTCTCTTATAAGTTTGTGATAAGCTATTTCTTGTTCGGTTCCAAATCAAGTTCAGGTTACATTCTATCTCATGTAAACCAATGATTAGTAACTTTTTGTGTGTTCCAATGATAAGTTTTTTGCTAATTGTTGAGAACATAATCGGAGGCCAAAAAGTCAATACAATACATTGTAAACTTTGTTTTTAAAGTGATAGGACATCATATGAAAAAATTCAAAAAAACGAAAAATAGTACCTGACTAATGATTTCCTATATTGGAAATATGTGATTCACTTTAATTATCCAAGGCAGTAGCTTTTCCGCTAAGACATGTAAAATAATTTCTTAAAAAACTTTGTATGACAAAAATGGAAGACACAATTAGAAAATAGTACATGGTTGTCGATGCTCTTCACGTGCATTGTATCTTTTGCTTTATGTGTCTTTGACCCAGCATCAACCTTTCTGGATGTGAAATAAAAAGCAAAGAGTTAAGGTACAATAAAAAAGCAAACCAACTTAAATAAATATCACACGATAATAATCGAAGTAGTTGCACATCTCATGCATTCCATGTTGCTAAAGTGGACTCATATTCCTGAGCAAAGTGTCATAAGAAAAGAAGGGAAATAGCTTCACAAGCATTCTGGACAGAAAAGCACTAAGCCATGGTAGCATTGAAAAAATATAGCATCAACAACAAGAGACCAAAATTAGCAAAGCTGAAAACAAAACTTTGAAGACAACATCCTCGTTTGCAAACCATGAAAAAAATATATATGTTAAAATGGTTTATCGATGACTTGAACTACACTATGATGCCAAAACAGTTAATCTAAATATTGTGTCGAGACATATGTGGAAGGTATGGGTATGAGATATACTAGATTAATATATGTGTCACATGGCCGTGCCACACCCAAGTTGCACTGACCTGAATAAGCTACACCTGCAGATTAGACATGGCAACGAAAATACACTAAAAAGGATGTAAAAAATAGATTATATCGAAGAGAACAATGAGAGAATGCCCCCAAACTAGGAAAAGTTACTTACTATCTAATGTAAAGTATTGATGAGTTACTTTCTAAATAACATAAGTAGTGACAAGTTACTTTCTTGTTGATATTACAAAAGGAAATGAGCTAGTTCACATGTTATCCCATGAACATTGACAGTAATAGAATCAGGCTTAATGCATTTTAGTATTCTCATACAATGATTATCAGTCGGCGAGAAAATAAAGTCCTAGGGGAAAATGGCAGATGACAATGCATTTTGGTATTCTAATGTGAAAACACATATCAGGTGTGGAGCTGGGAACTCATACAAATTAAAAGTCATATTACCACTCAGTCAGAAAACTTAAACAAATGTTAAACTACCATGAACAAAAAAACTATCAGGAATAAAAAAGCCACATATAGTGTTGTGCAGGTCATGTACACTAATGCAAAGTTACTTTCTCAGTCATATAAATTACAGATAAGTTATTTCTTATAATATATCTAGTGATGATAAGTTACTTCCTAAACCACAAAATAATAGGAATAAGTGTAGAACAAAAAATATGATCTCCAAACATGAAGGAATAGTTAACAGGAGCAATCATTGTTGTACCGTTCTTAATAACACATTCATAACTGAAAACAATTGATAATTACTGGTTCAGTTCAGATATTACTTAGCAATTAGCACTTTTACAAAGAAAAACCACATACGAAAAATACATCTCGTATATTCAGTATAATAATCAAAGCCTCATACCAATACAGACAATTTTGCAGAAACAATAGAATTTCAATGTGAAAATAGCCATTTCAGAAGACTTTGCACAATCAGAACATCAGAAAAATAAATGAGATGCATCTTTCTGCACGATTAGATACACATGATACATCTTTCTACACGATAAAATACACATGAACCAAAAACTCCAAATAAACTTGTCGGTGCTGGGATTGTTCGGCCAATCCCCGGCGCCAAACAGAATGCGCTGTGTCCCGTCCCTTGACGGTTGATGCAAGTGCTAGCACAATGAGACAAGCGTTTATCCTGGTTCCGACCGTGAGGTCGTACGTCCAGCAGGGTGCGCTCGGGGCGCTGTACTATCTTGCACCAGAGTGCTTGCAGAGGGGGGCTACAGGCAAGGCGGGAGAGGAGGAGTCTCCAAGTCCCTGAAAGCGAGTGTGATTGAGGCGAATGCCAATATTGCGTGTGGCGGCGTGTGTGATTGTTCCGTCGTCTTTCCTCTTTCGCCCCCTCCCTCCTTTTATAGGCCAAGGAGAGAAGGGGGGAGGGGCTTATAAGTACAGGTACAGTGTGCTATAGGGATATGTACTGGAGAGCATGGCATCGGGCGTGCCATCGTCCTTGCCCCTGGCGGAGGATTTATGGCGAGCTCTGGCTTCCGCGGGCGTCATGGTCGTCCCTGTGCTTGTCCTGGAGCGGTTTCGAGGGGTGTCGTTGCCGTAGTCCGTGTTCTGCTGCCCGTCGCTGGTTGACTTCGAGGGCGAGGCAGGTGAAGAAGGACGGGAGTTGGCAGCAAGGGTCGGCATGGTGGTTGCTGTTGACCACAGTGCGCGATGTGCCCGGTTCACCAGGGGATGGCCGAGAGTTGGTGGATTTGACCCGGTGTTCGTCGTCGCCAGGTCGGGCCTGATCGGAGTCTGTACTCGGCTGCTTTTCATATATTCGTTCGAGGGTTCCCCATGCCCATTCGAGGGGTGTCCCTGGGGGGAAAGGACGGGAGTGAGTGGAATAGTGGTGCGGAATGACGCCTGCCGACCTGCACAGGGCCTTGCGCAGTGCCCCGTGCGTCCGCACAGCGCCGGTGAGGACGCACAGTGACTGGAGCAGGTGGAACAGCGAGCTCTGTTGGTGTCAGCGGCGCGGCGTGGGGAAAGATCGCCTTTTGACTTTGGCGCCCGCCTGATGGGGCGGGCATTAAATGTCGTTGTCGAGCGGGGCGCCGGAGTGCGCCGCATTGAGTAGAGAGTTGGCCTCGAGCGAGGCGGAGTCGGCTCGCCCGCTCGAGGGGGTGCGCGGCCCTCGAGCGAGGCGGGGTTCGCGTTGTGCCTGCTCGAGGGTGCGCGGCCCTCGAGCGAGGCGGAGACGGGGGTAGCGACTCGGGTCCCCTCGACAGGCGAGCTCGGACGGCCGTTCTTGGGCCGCGATAGGCTGTGACGGGCCGAGCTGCCTTGGCGGCCCCTCCTGGCTGTCGGTGACTCGGCCTTTCGTGGCATATCGTTTTTTTAGGGTGATTACCCCGATGATTAGGGGACCCCCTGAGTTTGTCCCCGACAGTAGCCCCCGAGCCTCTGCCGGACTAAGGATCAGTCGGGCAGAGGCTGATGGTTCGCGGGGTCGTTCCCGGGCATTTTGCGGGGATTACTCCTTCTTGATTATGCACGTTCTTCCGTGGGGACGCGCGAGCGCACCCGCGGGTGTAGCCCCCGAGCCCTTGGAGGAGTGAATTCACTCATGCAAGGGCTTTGACTTTCGAGGGTTGTGTCAGTCGCTCCCCTTTCGACGTGGTGGGGGCGAGACCGAGTTACACGGAATTTGGGGGGCGGACCCTGCACGGCTTCGACGTGTTTTGTGCATAAGAGGAGGAGGACATGCTGCAAGGAGCCCCCAAGCTCCTGGCCCGAGCGGAGGCGATCGGAGGGGCTTCTTGTCTTTGAGTTGCGACCCTTGCTCTCCCTTCGCGGGGGAGAGGGGTGAGGTCATTCGTGCAACCCTCGAATCGGGCAGCATACACGGATGCCTCGGTGAGCTGTTAGCGGGTAGTTCAAGTGGACGCCCGTGCCCCGTTCGCTAGGGGTCGGCTCGTGGTCCGGAGACGCGTCCATGTAGCGCTTGCAAAGGTTTGCTAGGTGGGGCTCGGTCCCTTTCGCAGAGACCGAGGGCGCGAAAGCTCTCCCTCGTTGGGATCCCCCCACTAGCTGCCTTTGTCCGGCCTTGAACACAACAGGGGCGTCCCTAAACTTCGCGTTCGGGGTAAAGTCCGTCGGACATGCCCGAATCGTCCCTGACTCTGTTGATCTGGAGCGCCTGTCGAACCCTTTCGCGGGCCAAGCTTCGTACTCCTGATCAGTAGGGCCTTGCGAAAGGTGCAGGTCACCCTCGAGCAGCGGGCTCGAGGGTTGGTCGAGCGTGACCGGCAGCCTTCGCATCGCTTAATCTGGGGTGCCCGTCGAACCTTTTCGAGGCCCGGGTTTCGAGCCCCTGATTAGTAGCACCCTGCGCCTCGAGGCGGAGGGGGGTCGTTGTCTTACCTTGGAAGGAATCCAACGGTTAGGTCGTTTCGGTTTTGCGGGCCCGCGCATGACCGCTGGCGGGCGTGGTCGTGGCTGACGTGGCACGGAGTGGGCGAGATGGGCGTAGTGGGCACGCCTTTTTAGGCGGAGTTGGCGTGCGCCGGGGAGAGGCGAGGCGATGGGCGGTCAGGCGCCGCTGCCGCGTCGTTTCGTTTTACCGTGCCGCAGTAAATGCCGCCGCTCACGCGTGCCGTTCCGCGGGAAAAAAGGGGGAGGGCCTACCCGGTTGTCAGCGATGTGCCACGCGCGCGCGTTCGGCCCGTTGCCAGCGGGTTAGCGTGTCGCGGCAGGGACGAGCCTGCTCCCTTATAAAAGGAAAGCGGGGGAGGAAGGGGATTCCTTACCTTCGCCATTCCTCGCACCAGCTTTCGCCTCTGCCTTTCGCTTGCCTCCGAGCCCGCTAGTCTCACTCTGTTCGTCCCTATCGCCTTCGTCGCCTTTGCTTCGCGCTCCCTGCTCCGCCGTCCGCCATGGTGATCATCGAAGGCGTCACCGAGTGGACTCCGTCCACCGCTACCGAGCACCTCCTGGAGGGCCTGGTGAACGGCGGGCAGCTTTCGCCCCGGGGCGATTCGGCACGGCCGGCGTGGATTGTCCCGGCGCTGGCGGCCAGGGTGCCGAACCCGCCGGCGGGGTACGTGGTGAGCTTCATCCGCTTCCACGAGCGGGGCTTCAACGCGCCTGCCAGCCAGTTCATGCGGGGCCTCTGCCACTACTATGGCGTGGAGCTCCACAACTTCTCCCCCAACGCCATCTCGCAGGCGGCGGCCTTCGTCGGCGTCTGCGAGGCTGTGCTGGGGATCGAGGCGCACTGGGACCTGTGGGTCCACCTCTTCCGCGCCGAGCTCAGCACGTCCGGCGCGGGGAGGGGGGTGCGCCGTTCTTCGTGCGCCGGCGGTCTTACGCTCGCGCCGGTCGAGTCCAGGAAGCACCTGTACCCGGCCTGCAGGATGACTACCAACAACAGCGGCTGGGCCAAGGGATGGTTTTACCTGCGCAACGACGGCCTGGGGTTGCCGGAGTACACTGGCAAGGTCTTGACGGAGAAGGCCGACTCCTGGAGCTACGGCGTTTCCGGCGAAGGTCAGCGGAAGAGGCTCTGCCCTGTCATCGACGCCCTTCGTACCCTGGAGGGGTCGGGCCTGACCGTGGCGCACGTGCTCGCGCACTGTCATCGCCGCCGGGTGGTTCCCCTCATGGAGAGGCAGCTCCCTCTGTTCCGGATGACGGAGGGCGCCGACCCGGTGGCACTGGCGGCTTCGCGCATGTTGTCGGAGCCGCTGCTTGAAGAGTACGTCGTTACGAGGGTGCGAACGGCGGTGCATCCCGACACCATGCCGAGCGACCTCCGGTCGTTCCGGCTTCGCCCCGACGAAGGCCATGTTTTGTCGGTGAGTCGTCATTCCCCCTCTCCGGGCTGTCGGATTGATTAATTTAGAATTCCCTTCCTCAATTCATCGTGATTTCAGGAGCTGAACTGCGGCCTCTACCGCTCCCTCACACCGACTCCGGAGGTGCGCGCTTCGAACCGCGCTCGCCGTGACCGCGAGAGGGACGCGAAGGAGGCGAAGAGAGCCAGCAGCCGGAGGAGGCAAGCCCGGCGGGACGCGCACCAGGCGGCGCTTCGCCGGTGGAGGAGGGACGGCGGGGCGCCGCCGTCGTACCCCGAGGACTCCCCGGACCCTCCCAGCGAGGGAGAGGATGAGGAGGAGATCGATGCCGGCGGGGTTCCGCCCGCCGGTGAGGAGGAGGAGATGGCCGCGCTGCTGCCCGGGGCGGGCGCGGTGGCCCTGGGCGATATTGCGCCGGTGGCGGCGCGGACGGCGGTCGCGCCTGCTCGACCCGCGGCGCCGCGGGCGCGAGCGACTTTCTCCTCTGCTGCGGGCGCGGCGCGCCGCAGCGGATTGAGTGCCGAGGGCTCGGGGGGTTCGCAGCCCCCGAGCGGTTTGAGGGGGTCCTCGAGTTCGAGGAGGGCTCCCTCAACGGGCGGCTCGAAGCGGAAGCTGCAGGTGCTGCAGGATTGCGTCCGGTAAGTTCTACCTCGAACTTTTTTGTAGCTTTCCATCCTTGCTTGGTTTTTCGTTTCGTGATTTCCGCTCTTTCTTTTTGATTTAGCACGCGGGGTGCCGCCAAGGCCGACCCCAGCCTCGCGCCTAAGAAGGCGTTGAAGGTTGGGGCGTCGGATTCCCCTCACACCGGGGGATCGCGTTCGCGCGAGACTCCGCGTCCCGCAGCGATGTCCGCAGCGACGCCGGTGGAGCCGGCGCCGGGGACGCGAGATTCCGGGTCGGCGGAGGAGGAGCGGGAGAGGACGCCCCTGGTGGCGGAGCCGGGGCAGGACGCCCCGGTGGTTGAGGTGGAGCCGGGGCATGGTGCCCCGGCGACGGAAGCGGGCGAGCAGGGAGGCCACGCCACCGCCGCGGCCCCTACTGGAGGGAGGCAGGAGGCGGTCGTGCCGGTCGGCGGCTCGGTCATCCTGTCGGCTTTGGGTCGCGCACAAGGCGTGGCCCAGGGTGGTGATGGCGGGCGCGTTCCCCCCGCTGGGGTGACTGCGGCCGAGGTGTCGGCGGCATGCTTCTTGTCTCAGGGGCCGCCGCAGATGCCCGTGGCCAGGGGAGCGGCTGAGTGGGATGCGGCCGCGGTGGCGCTGCTTCAAGGTCGTCGCGGCCCGAGCGCGTGGCCGGAGGAGCCTGGCGTCTCCGCCCGGGTCTGGCAGGGCATGGCGGAGGAGAACGAGCTGTGGGCTCAGGCCGAACGGGTCGGGACGGACCTGGAGCGGGCCATCTCAGCCGCCGCCGATCTCCATTCCAGGCAGGCGCTGGAGCTCTTCGAGGTATCCCCGCGCTCATCTTAGCACTTCGTGATTGTTTTCAGTTTGTGTCTTATTCTTGATGGCTCTTCGTGCAGCTTCTGCGGCAGGAGGCGGCAGACAAGACCGCGTGCATCGCGGACTTGTACGCCGATCTTCGCCGGTTCCGCCAGGCGAACGCGGACCTGGGCACGGAAGTGACCCAGCTCACCGTCCGGGTGAGGGAGGCGGAGACGGCCGCCCGCGCACACGAAGAAGCCAAGGCTCGCGCGGAGCGGGAGCGTGACGCTGAGAGAGGCACGGCGGAGCGGGAGGCCCGAGCCTCGGCCGCGGCGTTGGAGCGGCTCGAGCGCAAGGCGCGCGAGGCCGCGCAGTCCCAGCTCGCGAAGGCGGCGGCCCGGGCAGGGCAAAAGGCCCAGGAGGCCGAACAGCTAGGCCGCGCGCTTCGAGAGAAGGAGGGTGCGCTGGCGACCGCGGAGGGCCTGCTCCAGCAAGAACGCACAGCGCTTACCGAGGCCAGGGCCTTGGTGGACGGTATGGCTTTACGCTTTCCTGGCTTTCTGTGTTGGAGTTCGTCTTGACGTGCTTGAGCTTTGTTAGGGCTGCGGAGGGCCGAGGCGGAGAAGGCGGATGAGGTGATGGCTGTTCAGGCCGCCTACTCCGAGGCGGAGTGAGCTTGTGGCGCTCTCGATTGTCCTGGCGCAGCCTCAGCACCAGGTCCCCTTCGTGGAGGTCTCGACGCCGCACCTTCTGAGCTTGGTATCGCCGGAGCGATTGTTGGTAGCGTGCTGAGTGAAGCAACGCTACGTCGCGAGCCTCGTCCACCTGGTCCAGCGAATTCTCGCGGTGCCGCTGGTTTTGGTCTTCCTGGTAGGCCTTGAGCCTCGGAGACCCGTACTCCAAGTCTGTTGGGAGGACGGCTTCGGCGCCATAGACGAGGAAGAACGGGCTGAAGCCTGTGGCCCTGCTTGGGGTTGTCCTGAGACTCCAGATCACCGATGGCAGCTCAGCAACCCACCTCCGGCCAAACTTGTTCAGTTTGTTGAAGATTCTTGGCTTCAGGCCTTGTAGTATCATGCCATTGGCACGTTCTACTTGGCCGTTCGTTTGTGGATGTGCCACGGCCGACCAATCAACGCGAATGTGATGGTCGTCGCAGAACTCCAAGAACTTCTTGCTGGTGAATTGGGTGCCGTTGTCAGTGATGATCGAGTTGGGTACCCCGAATCGGTGGATGATGTCGGTGAAGAACAACACGACCTGCTCAGATCTGATGCTGGTGATGGCCCGGACCTCGATCCACTTCGAGAACTTGTCGATGGCTACCAACAAGTGGGTGAATCCCCCGGGCGCTGGGCGGAAGGGCCCCACGAGATCAAACCCCCAGACCGCGAAAGGCCATGTTACAGGGATGGTCTGCAGGGCGTACGCCGGGAGATGCATCTTTCGTGCGTAGAATTGGCACCCTTCGCAGGTGCGCACGACCTCGTTTGCGTCGGATACGGCGGTGGGCCAGTAAAAGCCTTGCCGGAATGCGTTACCCACGAGGGTACGCGGCGCCGCGTGGTGTCCGCATGCCCCGGCGTGGATGTCGCGGATCAACTGCCTTCCCTCGGGGATGGGGATGCATCGCTGCAAGATCCCCGAGGCGCTGCGCTTGTACAGCTCACCGCCGACCGAGACAAAGGACTTGGCCCTTCTGGCGATGCGGCGCCCCTCGGTTCGGTTCGAGGGCAGCTCCCCGCGGTCGATCCACGCGAGGTACGGATCACGCCAGTCTTGTGGTCGCGTGTCTACGTCGATTTCCATGGCCTCGGCCGAAGAAATTTCAGCGTCGAGGGCTTCGAGCCCCTCTTTCGAGGGGTCCTCTTCCATGGGCTCGACCCCCGCAGCCCCCGAGGGTGTCTTGAGGGTTCCGGCCCTTCGCTCGAAGTTGACGGAGGGTTGATCGAGGTCGCGGGCGAAGACGTTCGGAGGAACGGTGATTCGCTCTGACGCGATCTTGGCCAGCTGATCTGCCTCCTCGTTGTATTTGCGCACGATGTGGTTCAGCTCAAGGCCACAGAATTTGTCCTCGAGACGACAAACCTCGTTGTAATACGCCTCCATCTTTTCGTCGCGGCAGCTTGCGTTCTTCATCACGTGGTCGATGACCAACTGAGAATCTCCCCGGACATCGAGGCGTTTGACGCCGAGGTCGATGGCGATGCGGAGCCCAGCGAGGAGGGCTTCGTACTCCGCCATGTTGTTCGACGCTGGGAAGTGCAAGCGAACCACGTACCGGATATGTTCTCCGAGGGGTGAGACGAAGAGGAGGCCCGCGCCTGCCCCGGTTTTCATCACCGACCCGTCGAAGTACATGGTCCAGCATTCGGCTTGGATCTGCGGCGGCGGAAGTTGGACGTCGGTCCACTCAGCGACGAAATCCGCTAAGGTTTGCGATTTTATCGCCTTTCGCGGTGCGTAGGAGAGAGTCTCCCCTACGAGTTCCATAGACCACTTCGCTATTCTACCCGAGACGTCCGGGTTGCGGACTATCTCCCCCAAAGGGAAAGATGAGACCACGGTGATCGGGTGGGCCTCGAAGTAGTGTCGCAGCTTTCGACGCGCGAGCACTACAGCGTAGATTAGCTTCTGGATCTGTGGATACCGCATCTTGGTTTCGGTCAGCACCTCGCTGACATAGTACACTGGCCTCTGGACCGGCAGAGCGTGGCCCTCCTCTGTCCTTTCCATAACGATGACGGCGCTGACAACTTGTGTTGTCGCAGCCACATATAGGTAGAGGGGCTCGCCGTTCTGATGCGAACCCGCTGGGGTTTGTGCCCGATCTTTCGATGAGAGGCGTGGGGGATAACTCGATTGGAGGAGACGACGTTCACGGCCCGACTACAACCTTTCAAAGACTGCGCCTTAGCGACCGATACACCACCTCCTATGGATGCCGCGATCTTGTGGGAGCGCGTCACCTGACCTGTCCTGCAAGCAATCGAAGAACTAGCAAGAACAAGTATGATACAAGTACTGAATTTACTAGATGGGAATTTAAGTATCTCAATCTCAAACTCAATCACCAACGAAGTGGGGTTCCGTAGACTCGAAGACGGGCGGCTGGACCAGCACGCGCGCTTACAAGCAAGTAGCAATGGCTAAACTTGATCTAAACAAAACCCAAGTGTTCTTGGCGGTGGCTAAGCGGTATAAAACAAAGGGAGGACGACCAGAGGGGTGTTGGGGTCGTGCTCCAACCCTAGGACGCGTCCATAATGGACTCTACATGATACACGGCCCATTTGGCCAAAATACGTTGACGCAGCATCATGGGCAGAAAACGTCTCGGCACAAAATAGACGCTTTTGGCCGACTCCGACAAGATATGGACGCGAGGTCGGATCCGTTGGAAACTAGACTTGATAAGCTTTCCGTGAAGTACTTGAACGCCCCAATCCGAGTCCGTATGCGACCGTGGCGTCCATCACAAGTTGACACTTTTCTGCAGTCCGAATCCAGCCCGCGCAAATCCGATTCCTTCTCGGTCCTCTCCATGATTCCTGATCAAAACAAGAGTGCACGGGTCTCCACATTCTAAATATGATGAACATGAACTCAAGAGTGAACTCACATGAGGATTATGTTGTTTAGCACGAGCACGAGTTATAGGACCAGCAACGATAGGAGGAGATGGCGTGGATGTATCGTCGGCATGGATGTCCTCATCACCGTTCTGCGGCGGCGTGAGGATGGGCGCGCGCGTGAGCGACGCTTTTAGCCCATCGAGGGCTTTTTGGGCTTTGTGGGTCCATGAAAAGCATTCGTGCTTTTTTTAGGAGCCGGTACAAAGGTAAGCCCTTTTCACCGAGTCGAGAGATGAAACGGCTGAGAGCTGCGAGGCAGCCCAGTACCCTCTGTACCCCCTTGAGATCCCGTATTGGCCCCATTCGTTCCAGGGCCGAGACTTTTTCGGGGTTGGGTTCAATGCCTCGTTGGGAGACGATGAAACCCAATAGCATGCCTCGCGGCACCCCGAACACGCACTTTTTCGGATTCAATTTTACCCCGTTCGCCCGGAGGCAACCGAATGTTATTTGCAAATCGTTGACCAGATCGTTCGCCTTTCTGGTTTTTACAACGATATCGTCAACATATGCCTCAACGGTCCGCCCGATGTGGCTTCCGAAAACGTGTTGCATACATCGCTGGTATGTAGCTCCAGCGTTTCGGAGGCTAAACGGCATAGTGACGTAGCAAAACATGCCAAACGGGGTGATGAAAGAAGTCGCGAGCTGGTCGGACTCTTTCATCTTGATTTGATGATAACCGGAATAAGCATCAAGAAAGCATAGCAATTCACACCCAGCGGTGGAGTCTACTATCTGGTCTATTCTAGGCAGAGGAAAAGGAACCTTAGGGCATGCTTTGTTTAAACCGGTATAATCTACGCACATGCGCCATTTTCCGTTTTTCTTCTTAACTAGAACAGGATTAGCAAGCCAGGTCGGGTGAAATACCTCTTTGATGAATCCGGCTTGCAGGAGCTTGTGCACCTCCTCCCCGATGGCGCGGCGCTTTTCCTCGTCGAACCGCCGCAGTCGCTGTACCACCGGCTTGGAGTGAGGCTTGATGTCGAGGCTGTGCTCGGCGACCTTCCTCGGGATCCCTGGCATGTCCGAGGGTCTCCACGCGAAGATGTCGGCGTTGGCGCGGAGAAAGTCGACGAGCACTGCTTCCTATTTGGGGTCGAGGGTGGTGCTGACCCTCAACGCCTTGCCCTCGGGGGCAGTGGGGTCGAGGGGCACCGCCTTGGTATGTTCGGCAGCCTCGAAGGTGCCCGAGTGCCTTTTGGTGGAGTCGACGGCCTCGTTCGCCATCTTCTCCAAGTCCAACACCAGGGTCTCGCTGTAGGCGAGCGCTTCCGCGCCCTCGACGCACTCGACGTCGCACGCGTAAGCGTGCTCGTACGACGATCCCACGGTGATGACGCCCTTTGGTCCTGGCATCTTCATCTTGAGGTAGGCGTAGTTGCGGACCGCCATGAACTTGGCATAGCACGGACGCCCGAAAATAGCGTGGTACGCTCCTGGGAATCCCACCACCTCGAAGGTGAGGGTCTCCCTCCGAAAGTTATCGGGAGTACCGAAGCAAACGGGCAGGTCGATCTGCCCGAGGGGTTGGACCCGTTTTCCCGGCGCGATGCCGTGGAACGGCGCCTTGCTTGGCCTCAGCTGGTTCGTGCCGATGCCCATGAGCTCTAAGGTGTGGACGTAGAGGATGTTGAGGCTGCTGCCCCCATCCATCAGCACCTTGGAGAATCGCGTGTTGCCGATGACGGGGTCGACGACAAGCGGATAGCGCCCCGGATTCGGGACATAGTCCGGATGCTCCTCGCGGCCGAAGGAGATGGTCTCGTCCGACCAGGCGAGGTAAGTTGGCGTCGCGGGGTGAACGGAGAAGACCTCTCGGCGTTCACGTCTTTGCTCCCGGGACGTCGCGTTCACTGTGGGCCCCCCTACGATGAAGAATACATTCTCCACATGGGGGAACTCGTCGTTGCCGCCATCGCCCGTATCCTTCTTCGGGCCATCCTCCTTCGCGGAGGTACGCCTGAAGTAACCCTTGATCATCCCACACTGTTCGAGGGTGTGGGTGACAGGGCCCTTATGGTACGGGCATGGCTTCTTCAGCATTTCGTCGAACAGGCCTCCCCCCTGAGGGGAGCCTCGAGGGCCTTTGCGGCCTCGCTCGACCACGAGGGCGTCGTCAGAGTCCTCGCCCTGCTGCTGCTGCGCGGCTTGCCGAGGCTTCTTGCCTTTACCGCCTCGTTTCTGCTTTTTTGCCTTTGCCTTGGGTTTGCTGCCCTCCGCGGGCAGCTCCTCCGCGCGCTTCCCCTTGGTCTTGCCGTCGAAGATTGCCCCGACAGCCTCCTCTCCAAAGGCGAAGTTGGTGGCGATGTCGAACAGAGCGTTGACGCTGGTGGGATGGTTTCGCCCCAGCTCGCGCACCAGCTCTCGACAGGTCGTGCCTTCGAGGAAGGCGTGGATGATTTCGGAGTCACCCACGCTTGGGAGCTCGGTGCAGCGCTTGGAGAAGCGGCGGATGAAGTCCCTCAGCGGCTCGTCGGCCGCCTGCCTGCACCCGCGCAGGTCCCAGGAGTTTCCGGGGCGCACGTATGTGCCCTGGAAGTTACCCACGAACATCTTGACCAGGTCGTCCCAGTCGTGGATTTGGTTCGCGGGTAGGTGTTCGAGCCATGTCCGCGCCGAGTCCGCGAGATGAAGCGGAAGGTTGCGGATGATCATGGCATCGTCGGCGGCCCCGCCCAACTGGCAAGCCAGGCGATAGTCGTTGAGCCACGTCTCGGGTTTCGTCTCACCCGAATACTTGGTGATGGTGGTCGGCTGACGAAAGCGCGGCGGGATGGCGGCCGAACGGATCTTTCGGCTGAACACAGGGGTTCCCGGGGGTTCCGGCGTCGGGCTTTTGACCTCCCCGTCGGGGGTGCCTGCTGCGAGGAGGCGCCGCGTCCTGCCTCTTCTTGTTCAGGACGTTGCGCGCATCGCCATCGTCGACGGCGCCCCGCGTGTCCACGAGTCGGTCCTTCGCGGACCTCCTCATTTCTCGGTCGCCGGTCACGAGCGCCCTTCCGTCGTTCGTTGGACGGTGAGGCGTCCACGCGCCCCTGGGTGGGGTATGGATGGATTGTTCCTTATCCCACTTGCTGCCTCTGGCTCTCGAACTGGCCTGGTGGCGCATGCGGGAGGCGGAACTTTCCGCTTGTTGAACGGCCGCTTCTTCGACAAGGGCTTGCACCTGGCGCCACATGCTGCGCGCTTCTGGTGTCGATGGTTCGGGCATGGCCCGAATCAGGGTTGCTGCGGCGACGAGCTTCTGGCTTGCTCGTGTCGGCATGGCAGGGCCGGCGTCGTCGCCGTCACCCATGATGCGCGCTTGAGCAATACGCCCGGCAGCTCGCGCGCGTTCGCCGCGCTTGGGCTGCCGGGCTTCCAGGGCTGCGCGCAGCTCCTGTACCTGCTGGCGCTCCTATTGGAGCTTGGCTTCCAGCTCTTGCACCTGCGCAAGCTGTGCCTGCGCGAGTGCGGCTTCGCTCGCTGGCTCGGCGGGCGCTGGTGGCGGTTCGTCGTGTCCGGCCCCGTCGCGCGTTTCTTCATCCTCTCCCACGGACTCTACTTCGCCGTCGAGGACGAAGCATTCCCGTGTGGGGTCGTATTCCCCTTCGCTGGAATCGTCGGAGCAGGTGAGGCAGAAGTCCGCGACGGCCTGGAAGGAGATAAGGCCTTCGCGGTCGCACAACCCGGAGTAGTCCAAGTCCGGGTGCTCCTGCCCGCGCACACTTTCTCTGTCACCCGACTCGGACTGGAGCCCGCTGGGCGAGGAAATGCTGAGGCCGCGGATCGAACCCAGCTGGTGACCCGGCGAATCCTCGTGCGCGTTCGGGTTGGCCTGGAGGCGAGCCGCATGAGGAGGCCCTCACCGGTCGCTTCGAACTCCAGGCTCCCAAACATGATCCGGTACCCGCGCGGAAGCGGGCCGGGGGACCCCGTGGCGGATCGTGGTGGCATGGCCTTGGCGCGGCCTGCCGTCAAGGGAACTGATCGGGTGTGATCGACCACAGTGCAGCCCCCTACCTGGCGTGCCACTGTCGGTGCTGGGATTGGTCGGCCAATCCCCAGCGCCAAACAGAATGCGCTGTGTCCCGTCCCTTGACGGTTGATGCAAGAGCTAGCACAATGAGACAAGCGTTTATCCTGGTTCCGACCGTGAGGTCGTACATCCAGCAGGGTGCGCTCGGGGCGCTGTACTATCTTGCACCGGAGTGCTTGCAGAGGGGTGCTACAAGCAAGGCGGGAGAGGAGGAGGAGTCTCCAAGTCCCTGAAAGCGAGTGTGATTGAGGCGAATGCCAATATTGCGTGTGGCGGCGTGTGCGATTGTTCCGTCGTCTTCCCTCTTTCGCCCCCTCCCTCCTTTTATAGGCCAAGGAGAGAAGGGGGGAGGGGCTTATAAGTACAGGTACAGTGTGCTATAGGGATATGTACTGGAGAGCATGGCGTCGGGCGTGCCATCGTCCTTGCCCCTGGCGGAGGATTTATGGCGAGCTCTGGCTTCCGCGGGCGTCATGGTCGTCCCTGTGCTTGTCCTGGAGCGGTTTCGAGGGGTGTCGTTGCCGTAGTCCGTGTTCTGCTGCCCGTCGCTGGTTGACTTCGAGGGCGAGGCAGGTGAAGAAGGACGGGAGTTGGCAGCAAGGGTCGGCATGGTGGTTGCTGTTGACCACAGTGCGCGATGTGCCCGGTTCACCAGGGGATGGACGAGAGTTGGTGGATTTGACCCGGCGTTCGTCGTCGCCAGGTCGCGCCTGATCGGAGTCTGTACTCGGCTGCTTTTCATATATTCGTTCGAGGGTTCCCCATGCCCATTCGAGGGGTGTCCCTGGGGGGAAAGGACGGGAGTGAGTGGAATAGTGGTGCGGAATGACGCCTGCCGGCCTGCACAGGGCCTTGCGCAGTGCCCCGTGCGTCCGCACAGCGCCGGTGAGGACGCACAGTGACTGGAGCAGGTGGAACAGCGAGCTCTGTTGGTGTCAGCGGCGCGGCGTGGGGAAAGATCGCCTTTTGACTTTGGCGCCCGCCTGATGGGGCGGGCATTAAATGTCGTTGTCGAGCGGGGCGCCGGAGTGCGCCGCATTGAGTAGAGAGTTGGCCTCGAGCGAGGCGGAGTCGGCTCGCCCGCTCGAGGGGGTGCGCGGCCCTCGAGCGAGGCGGGGTTCGCGTTGTGCCTGCTCGAGGGTGCGCGGCCCTCGAGCGAGGCGGAGACGGGGGTAGCGACTCGGGTCCCCTCGACAGGCGAGCTCGGACGGCCGTTCTTGGGCCGCGATAGGCTGTGACGGGCCGAGCTGCCTTGGCGGCCCCTCCTGGCTGTCGGTGACTCGGCCTTTCGTGGCATATCGTTTTTTTAGGGTGATTACCCCGATGATTAGGGGACCCCCTGAGTTTGTCCCCGACAAAACTATTGTCTACTTTTTGTTTGGTCTTACAATTATGTGTTCAATGATGGGACATAACACACTATCAAATTACACTCTATGTACATTTTGCAAATGAACAATTAGTTATTTCCCTAGATCAGAAACATACCACATATCATATTGTGCTTCAACAGATACCCCCCCCCCCATATACACTGACCATGTCTTAATTGCATCCAGAAAAAGGTCACAAGTTAAGAAACAAATATCCAGTGATAAAAAGCAGAAATACATCTTGAGAATCAATTGGCTGTAAGAACGTTGTACCTGATCTTAATAGTGCATAGCAAGAGTTTTCAAAGGATTAGGTGCCAAATTGTAGAAACCCGGGCATTAGCAAGAAGTAATATTGCGCTAGACTTTACTTGCTACAGCACTGTAAAACTGAAAGAATATTTCACAAATAGCCATGCACATAGGTGGGAGGTATATGTTTCGAACATACCCGATTAATATGTGCCTACACCAGATATAAAGAGACATGTCGCCACCCCAATGTGTGCTAAATGATGCATTCTCTACACAGTGCAAAGGTCGGACAAAATAAAGTAAAATCAATAGTTATGCAATATATTTAATGAATTAGAGAAACTACTTTTATACAATTGAGTAGTGACATGTATAGAGCTACCCCTATACAATTAAACCATGTCTGAATAGCCAATATTATGGTGAAGGCTGAAGGGCAAAAAACAACATAGTTACATAACTTTGTAATGCATAAAACGGTAAAGTCACTCCTTATAAGATGTATGTAAATGGTAAGTTACTTTATATATCACATAAATTTGTTATATGTTACTTCCTACGTGTTTGAAAATATGGATAGGCTGCTTTCTGTCTTATGCAAATCAATGATGAGTTGCTTCACTAGACATACTATTCCTACATAACTAAAAATGACATGTTAGACCATGTAGATTATACGAAAAAGCAACTCTTACACAGCAATGATTATCAGTTTGTAGAAAATAAAATCTTAGAAAGAAAATTGACATATCACAATACATTTTGGTATTCTAAAGTAACAAAACACAAATCAGGAGCGGAGCATGGAGCTCATGAGAGGGGCTTGGTACTTGTGTTCTAGATCATAAGTGCTTAACTACTCGGATCTAAAGAGGAACATGAACTTTACTCTGATGATACTTGATCTAGAGGCGTGCTGCAGCATCAGCAGCACATACACTTGCTCGACCCCTGATGTCAATGAGCTAAACTGCACCAATCGGCAAACCCTAGACTACTCACCAAATCAAATCAATAGATTCATGCAATGTTCAATCCGAAAGCATAGGATCAGATCGCAAACTAGATCGAAAAATTAAACCTAGTTTGATATGAATACCTCCATTTGTGACCTCCGGTGTGAAGAGGGATCTTCACCTACCTCAATCTGTAACCTCCGATAGCCCCTCGCCAGAATCGACATTGCCTCGAATGTGCCCCTCCCCCTTGATTCGAGGCAAGTCATTGAATCGGGGTATACAATGCGGAATGGTTGAGCAGTACCGGCTCCTCTCGACGCGTCGCCTTTGCTCGCTGCGCGATGCGGTCCCTCGGCGGCCGCCTCCCTCGCGGCGCGCCGCAGCCCCCGCGCGGCCCCCCGGCGGTCGCCTCCCTCGCCGTGCGCCGCAGCCCTCAGCGCGTCACCTCCCTGAATCGCGAGGCACCGTTTACTTGTGTCTGCTACTCGGTGGTCTGTGTGGAAAAACAAGAGGGGCACAAGACTCGTTAGATTAAAATCAACGGTGATTTGGGGGCTCTCGGGATAAGCTTAAAAAGAGAGCCCTCTCTGGGTAGATTTTAGGTTCAAATAATCTTTCTGCTGATTGCGCCGCCTTGGCCTGGAGACCCAAAACGAGGTATAAATAATTTATTAGTTTGGGGCAACAAGCTCGTCTAGCTCAGTTGGTAGAGCGCAAGGCTCTTAACCTTGTGGTCGTGGGTTCGAGCCCCACGGTGGGCGTTTTTACCTCGTGGCAGGAAAAACAATGCTGGCTCGTTTGATGGCTGGTTTTTGCCGAGAGAAAAACACTGCTGGCTGGTGGCTGATAAGCCAAGCGAACAGAACAGGGCGAGAAATCTGTTCATCTGCTAACACTTTCAATCTCCAAGAAAGTTTAATTTTTTTTCTTTTCTCGAACACGCAGGAGCGCTGTGTGTCATTGTATTAATAGGTAGAAGAAAGTTTAATGAAATATAAAGGATTGTTCTGACTTAACTTGGTTCAGCCAGTGAACTTGTTGCAATTGACATGCAATGATTTTTGCACTGCAATCCTCTGCTTGTTCTATCGTTCTAGTGAGTGGTCACTGTGATCCCAAGAAAGTGATCAATCCGCACAGAGACAACAGTAAAATCTGAGCTGAAAACAAACTAGAATTTTAGCAGGCAAAAGGATGTGAATAGTTCAAGGACTAGACTAAATCACACCAATTCTTTTTATTTTTTGCGACAAAAATCACACCAATTTGGTAAACCAATTTTCTGTACCACAGTGAGACATAATAGTTCTGTAAACTTCTAATCCTTTTGTTTCCAGAGTGAAAAGAAAGCAAGAGAGAAAAACACTGCTGGCTGGTGGCTGATAAGCCAAGCGAACAGAACAGGGCGAGAAATCTGTTCATCTGCTAACACTTTCAATCTCCAAGAAAGTTTAATTTTTTTTCTTTTCTCGAACACGCAGGAGCGCTGTGTGTCATTGTATTAATAGGTAGAAGAAAGTTTAATGAAATATAAAGGATTGTTCTGACTTAACTTGGTTCAGCCAGTGAACTTGTTGCAATTGACATGCAATGATTTTTGCACTGCAATCCTCTGCTTGTTCTATCGTTCTAGTGAGTGGTCACTGTGATCCCAAGAAAGTGATCAATCCGCACAGAGACAACAGTAAAATCTGAGCTGAAAACAAACTAGAATTTTAGCAGGCAAAAGGATGTGAATAGTTCAAGGACTAGACTAAATCACACCAATTCTTTTTATTTTTTGCGACAAAAATCACACCAATTTGGTAAACCAATTTTCTGTACCACAGTGAGACATAATAGTTCTGTAAACTTCTAATCCTTTTGTTTCCAGAGTGAAAAGAAAGCAAGAGAGAGGTGTGACACTCAGCTGCTCTTCTGGGAGGCATCACCATTTGCGCTCTCCATATGCCTCTGAATGTAGAAGAAGATGCCGTCTTCCATTGCTGTCCAAGCTCTCCCCTGTTCAGCCCCTCCTTAGGTCAGAACGGCGTGATGGGGATTATGCTCTGTAATTGCTGCTGAGATCTGAATTAAACCAGGTGTACAGCTGTCCATATTCCATGGACATTTTTTTTCTGGCTAATTTTTTTATGGAACGACCCCTCAAAAGGGGGCACACAGGTGATCAGATGCTTGTTTTTTTTAAACAAGATCAGATGCTTGTTATATCAGCAGATTCTGATCAGACAGCACAAAGCTTCGCTTTGCAATTTATGAGAGATATTAGATAAGTAGCAACATAAAAAAATCTTTTTTTTTCTCGAACACGCAAGAGAGCCGCATATTATTGTATTAAGATGAAGAACGAAAAATAAAATAAAATTATCAATATACGGCACTTTGCACTATAAGAATTTGACCCCTTATTTGGGAGTAATATAATTTACAAATCGTCAACAATTGACCTAGACAGACAAACCGACCTACCTTGTGTTGTATCTAGGGGTGGACGCCGAGCCAGCTCGGCTCGTTTTGGCTCGGCTCGGCTCGTTAAGGAAACGAGCAAAAATGTTGGCTCGGCTCGGCTCGTTAAGCTCGCGAGCTGGCTCGTTAAGCTCGCGAGCTAGAGATAAATTTAAATTGGCCACAATAATATTATATAAAATAAAAAATTATAGTAATTATATGATCTTAAAAAATTTAAAATCTACTTTACAATACTATAATAATAAAATATAATCATAACATCGTTTAGAACCACATAAATAGTATATACATGTTATAATTATTTACTAATTTACTCACTAGTTTATTAAGACTTCTAGCTCGTTTGGCTCGCGAGTCGTTAACGAAACGAGCAAAAACAGCTGCTCGGCTCGTTAAAAAATACATCGAGCCAAGCCGAGCCGAGCCGAGTCGAGCCGAGCTAGGACCGAGCCGAGCCAGCTCACGAGTTTCGAGCTTTTGGTCCAGCCCTAGTTGTATCCATTGAAAAGTAAGCGACGAAGTCATAGAAGAGCTTTAACAACACCTAAAACGTGGATACTAGCACCAGCAGCTTATTTGCAAATGCAACAAACCTAGCCTTAGCTAAAATCCTTAAGCCTTCTCTTCAAAACGTCCATAGATTTCTTACGAGCATTCTGCTTCACGTTGCGGTTTGAAAGGCTCCCAAACAAACTGTCTGCAGAATCCTTGTACTTTTCACAAATGATGGATAGCTTCTTATAGTCCAGTGATCCATAGTTCCTCTGCCTTATCACCGGATTCATAAAATTCTCAGGTTGGCTACTGAGTAGGAGATTGACAAGCTGCCTAATTTCAACCAAACAATCTCTGAAAGTCGTTTCCTTGCCCAGATCTGACAGCCCTGTGCTGTCAAATTTCTCATCTGCAAATGCCTCCAACAACTTCAAGTCAATATCAAGTCCTAAAACTGCATTGACGGTGAACCTTTTCACACCTTCGTTTAGAAGTGTTGTCATTATAGAGTCCGAAATGTGGCTCATTGCACCAGAAACCACCTTGTATAGAGCTTCCAACGGTAGAATCTCCTGGGCTGTTGATACTAACGTTTCGAGATAGATCAGGACCTCATTCATGTAGTCATTCGCATCGTCTGGGGCTTCCTCCGTGATCCAGTTAACATTTTCCAAAAGCACCATGAATTCATCAACCTTGAAATTGGCCAGGTTTATTAGAGCATTATACACTGCGTTCTGTGAGGCTTTCAGCACGGCTCGAGCAGTCAAACCAGAATGAGACCTCTCAGCAACACGCTTGGGAATGCCGCACAAATGGGCAGAGTGCAAGAGGTACATATCACATGCTTGTTCAAGAACAGATATATTTCCAGCAAGTTGCATCATTTGTGACATAGCCAGCGAGCGAGCATATATCATGTTCAGAAGACTGTCATTCAATACCTCAATCAACAGCCTGTCTAGGTACACTTTCACCAGATCATAGATGTTCATGACACCACCGTAGGACAAGTAGCTTACAGAATCCTCGATGAAGGACCGGACAATGCGACAAACATCTGGAACAGAAGATGAGAATGGTGCCACATATGGAAAATCAGGGATTGCATCGTCGTTTTCCAAATGAAATGCTGTCACGTTCATGTTATACTCATATTCCTTCTTTATAACCATCTGCTCATACGAGTCATTAGTGAGGATGTCATCTATCTGCTTCCGGCATTCAAGAAGAAGCAACTGATGATATTTGTCCCTGCTTTTCTCAAGAACTTCAATCAACTGTGTGATTTGATAACCGTACTTGTTCACAGCTGCACCTAGAAGAGTGACATAGTCTTTTATGAGGAGGAAGTGGCTGGCTGTACGCATGCGTGCGAACTGATCCTCCAATATAGATGTTATCTTGGCAAGAGCTGTCTCCCATGTTGATTCCACTTGGCTCTCAAACAACAATCCATCTGCAGTTCGAAAAACACGTTCTTCAACGATAAAAAATCCAGCTACCTGAGCAAGGAAGGGTTGATGGGACTCCAGGAAGGACTGTGAAGTGGAAATCTGCATGTCCAAGTTGAGTTGCATGAGCCTGTTCTTGTAGTAATAGTCTCTGAACTTCTCCCCTATGCCAAGACATATGTGCATGTGATGCGCCCGGTACACTGGTGTGAGATCAAAATCTAATGCTGATTCTTCTTCCGTATTCTCCAGATTTAAGGTATATAGATGCTCATCTGGTCCAGCATGGCTATGACCTTCAGCTTCTCTCTGCCGGGCTCGCATTTCTTCATCTTTTTGGCGAGCTAAGGAAGCCTGGCTTATCAAGACCTGGCCGATCTGCTTTGCCATTCTTCTGATATGAACAAGCCAGTCATTGAACTCACTACAAACTTTCTTCTCAATGTGCAACTTTATCAATGGTATCTGTCTTGCCACCACCTTCTTAACAAGCTTCAAAGGAATACTTTGCAGGTAGCCCTTCTGGATCAGGTCTAATGTCTTCAGTGCAGGATGAAACTTAGCTTCTGCAATATAATTGTTGCATGTTGTGCACAAGCTGAAGACCTTGACACATATCTTCAGTGTTATTATGGCCTCCCCTACGTTTTTCTTGACAGAATATAGCTCAAGAAGTTCATCAAGCTTAAGCAGTAGTGCAGTGGAAGCCTCTTGCAGGTGAGAATTCTCACCAGAGAGCATGCCCTTTAGCTCCTCAGCATCAACCAACACACCACGTAGTTCATCGACAGCAACGATGAAATCCTCATAGTGAAGTCTACATAGCTCTTCGATCTCAACTTCCTTCTTCTTCACAATGCTTCTAAGGTTATGCATGAGAGCTTCAGGTTTTCCAGATTCGAATGAATGACGAATGATTGGACCCAAATCCTCACCATTTGCAATAAATGCAGCAATGCCCAAACCAAGTCCTCCATCTCCACTTTCCACTACAGTCCTCTTCTTTGGTGGAGCAGACATTCTTCAACTGTAAAAAAGAACAAATAGGTAAAGTTTCAGTGCGGATGTAAGAGTGCAGAAATTGATAGCATTGCAACTCATAACATGGTTCACGTTTCAGCCAAAATAAAGAAGGCTTGGGACAGACAGAAGCTGCACAAGAGCTTATTCGATATAGTTTCCTCCTCAGTGGACACAACCATGGCAACTGTAGTGTCAATGGTGGATCAGATAGGCTTGTGAACAATTAAGGGTATATTGGGTATTGACTTAGCTGAATTGGCCCTATTTTTGACACAAAGAATAAAAACTGAAGTAGTGCTATATTTATCTCGAATTTGAATTTGTAATCATCTAAATATATTTTAGTTATGTTATTAACCAACATATTTAGTTGAAAATGCAAAAACTGTACCCTGATATTAACCAATGCATTTATTTAAAAAGAATGAAATCTGTAGCCTGGTATTTCCAAAATTTAAAGACTTCAACATTATGCTAGAGACAACAATTTTATCCCAAAGATAACGAATTAAACAATTCTACAAAGAAAGACATTGATGACCGACAGTCCGACACTGTCATGATAAAGCAATAGAGAGTGTTAAATTATACCACTTGTGCTAGAGAAAATAGCAGCTACGGATGCAAGGAACCTAAAGAGAACAAATCAAGTAATCTCAATTTTATTATTAGCCATCTGTCCAGATGTAGGTCATTCAAAAACAAAATCTGCACAGATGTACTACGGAGGAACAATGGTAATTTATCAACCCTGACAGACTGAACAAGGAATGATCGCACGAACCACAACTAAAAGAGAAACTCAAATTATTAGCATCAGCATCGACAAAATGGCGTAGAGAACGAAAATCTTACAGCGAGATGACACCCTGCCTTGCCGCAGGATCCCGGCGTCTTCCCTGTTCAGAGCATATAGCAGCAGCACTGCAACGAACCACGCATTGCCTCCACCACGCGGAACAGCATCAGATCAATCCCAAGAGACGACGCCCGCGGAAAATCCGATTGGTTCCAAGAATCGGCCTGATTCAGCCGGCGCCAGGGTCCGCGGAGGAGGAGGCGAGCCGGAAGGGGAATCGAAATCGATGCAACCCTCCGAGGAGGAATGAGAGGAACGGAGGGACGAGGGAGAAGGATGGTCGGTTTTCCATTTGTGAGGCCGAACAAGGCGTGGATGGATCCACGAGACGCGCGCGCGCCCCGGTTACCAATTCTCCCCAACCTCCTCTCTTTCTTTTTTTTTCTTTTTCATCCTGCACTGCCTGCAGGCGCATGTTGTGAGTTTGAGCCATTGGCATGCACATCCATGTTAATAAAAACTGAACCTCGTGTACCCTCTATTTTCAGCATGTTCTTGGTTTTGCATTGCATGGGATGATGATGTTATCCGTTTTGGCATGCAGTTTTGCCAGCCGAAATTAAGCATTATGAATCATCTTTCTTTTAATCTCTTGACGGTTTGGTCTAGTTTGTCCTTTAGAACCTTAGGAGAGGCCATTCTTGCAGCAGGCACCGCACTAATGCACAATGCTGTCTGATTGCAATTCAGATGCTTCCTTCAACGTTCACCCCTGTCGTGGGCTGAATACACAAGCAGCAAAACATATCCACTAACTTAAGACAAGGATTACATAGTCATATAGTAGTAGTTGTTGACTTGTTGTATACTGTAATAAATTTGGCCAGCAGCTAATGGTGTGGACCCAGCTCCACACAGGCGGTGGGATGCCATGCACATCTTATCATCAAGCAAGAACACCGCACCATGTGTTGTTTCCCTGAAACCAAAAGAAGAAGAGAGAAAAGCTTAATTGAGATTCTTGCGGGGCCGTCTGTCCTTGAGCTAACGGCGGATCAGATCCGATTGCAAATTTGCAATTATGACTTGGAGCTTGAGAGTCAACAATCCTATCATCCACTGGATCACCGCCATCACTTTATTCCTCCAGAAAAGGGCCCTCACTCTTCTCAGCATCTGCTCCATTTGTCTCTCTGTAAGTTCAACGCTCTACTTATGTTAAGCCGGCCAGGTAGTAGGGCCCGTCCGAGCTGAAGCCTGAAGGTTAAAGGTTGCTTACACTCATGTGATTTAAAACCAAAAAGATGTGGAGTTCATAAATTTTGCAGTGCAAGGTTATAAATTTTTCTTTGTTTGCCACTGGATTGCGGGCTCTGCCGTGCTGCAACCAGTCCCCTAGTCTGTTTGAACAAAGCTAAATTGGAGTGGTTTTCAAAGGCACGTGCAGTTATGTTTTCCTATATTTTTGGATATTTGCGAGATACTTCATCAAAGTAAAATTTAAGCAACTAGATCGAGATTTTGCTACTGTGAAAAAAAATTATAATTTTTTCGAGGACTTCTTGCCACTAGATTGTTCTGCCATTCTCCAACCAGTCCCCTAGTCTGTTTGAGCGCACATAGGAAAAAAAAACTCAATAAGCTAAATTGCGGTGTTTTTCAAAGGCACTTAGAGGCATATTTTTTCTACAAAATTTTGTATGGCAAGAACCTTTATCAAAGCAAAATTTTACCCAACTAGGTTCAGATTCTCACAGTTTGCACAACCCAGCCAAAAAAAAACGAAACTAATTAGCTCTTTGCGCATTTGAAATTCTGGAGCTCAGCAAGAAGTGCCACGAGACAAACATGATTTTTTTTAAAAAAAATCTACATGTGCATAAATACACCGAATATTGGACCAAGTGGGTTTGAACAAGAATAGTTACTGAAAGCACAGTATCAACCTTTTGAGCCTTGTTGCAAAAGTAACACTTAGCCGGTAAAAGTCTGCGTATATTACTAAGGCATGCATGCTAGTATTATTAAAAAAAATAAGTGAATGTCTAACAGCAACCGTGTTTAGAGAAAAGTTAAACCAACTGATGGAATCGGATGCGCGCAAGCAACACGTACAACTACACACGCAGAAAGGGACGATTGAAAAGTCATCCTGATCCTCGCCAACCTACTTACATTTTTGCGTTTCCTACATATTTATTATTGTTAGCTAATCCTTGCTTTGAGCTTCCAATATGTTATTTGTCGGACAGATTTTGGCCAACAAATTAGTCATGTCTCTAACATGCCTTAGCCAAGTTGCAATCTTGAGCAAGTGGCAAAAAATTCCAGTTGAGGTATTCCCTTGTTCCCACTAGCCACCACGCATCAGTTTCATGTTCATAACTCCATATACATATGAGTGACAAGTGGTTCACTTTGTGATCAAGCTAAGATTCGTGTTTTTTAGTGAAACCACTTTTTCACGACAAATCTGGGAAAAATACTTTGTGCACCAAATATATACCACATATTTTGTGAGCAGGAAACTTAATTAGAACATGCAGAAAATCATACTTCTCCGTTATAAATCGAGTGAACATTAGGCAATAAATGTCGAGTAAATCACATATGAGCATTGATGTCCTTTTCTCTCAGATAAATTGGCCAGAAGATAGGCATTCATTCAAAGTGTAATCGGACGCTATCCAAGCATTGTTGCAATAATGCAATAATGTTACTCTAGAAATCCTGTTAGCAACAGCTGATGACTTGTTTCACAAACAAATAAATCATCTCTTTTCCTGCGAGTAAAATAAATCATCTCTTCTGACTGGCATAGTGTTCGCAGGTCACATTTTACTATTTATCCAAAGTGTCATGAATGACTATACTAAATCCCTCATTCACCACACAAAACAGATCATCGCTTCCAATATAACATGCATAAAAATCGAAAGAAAATATGTATTTGCTAATTTCTATCCTTGCAAACACAATAATAAACCGTACTCGGTACCCAGAAGTAAATGATTTTTTTATGGAATAAATGATTTTGTTTTAAGAGGGTACAACATGTACCATATGCCTAATCTCCCAATATTGCCGGATTGACTTAAGTTTCTAACCATAAATTGAAGTTTATTATTATTATTATTATTATTACTACTACTACTATTATTATTATTACGGCAGCGCTATTCTACACCCTAGGTGCAGAATATTATTCTACACCACTGCCTATTACTGAACAACTGACCAGGAATTACTGAACCGAATGTATTGAACTACTGAACATGACTCTACAGTAGTTCGTCAGTAATCACAGTCAGTAGTAAATAGTATGCTGTCCCATGTGATAAACAAAAGAAGAGAAGGTCGAAAGGTAAAATAAGACCTTAAGATAAATAAATGGAGCAGCAACTACTGCAGGATAGTGAAATCAAGCAAGTTAAACCACTGTCATTGGACATTGCATCATGGAATGATGCTGGATCTGAGCTTTAATGGCACCAAGTTGGTATAAACAATAATATAAGTCTATTCTTGAAAGCCTCCTTACAAACGTCAAATATCTATAAAAAAATCGGTTGTGCACTTTACATTTCAAAATTAAGTTATCCTGTTTTGAAGTGGGGCAAGACTGCTTCCGTACCGTTAACATACTGCGCAATGGGATCTCAGCACAATCATAAGATCAATCCTCTTCCTACGTACCGTTCCTCCTCTTTTCTTCAAGGAAAAAAAAACACACCACAATCGTGGGCATTTAGTACCCAACAAAAATACCACAATAGGGCACTACTGATCATGGATGGTATCAAGAAAAAAAATCATTTTTGCCTCAAGGCCAGCATATTCTTGGAGAAGGATTGGTATGGTATTTGAAGGCACAGGTTCCGTCTTTAAGGCTGTTCGCAGTGGGGAGCGGGATCCCGCACGGTACATGCCACATCACATGCATGCCGTGCGGAATCCCGCTTTTTGGTCTGCAGCGGCACACGGTAAACAAGACGCCGCACGGGAAACGAGCCTGACAAACGCTACATACAGAGTGAGAGAAAGGGAAGCGGTACCCCGCCACGTCGGCACGGGACCCACGCGCACGCCCTCCACACATTGCCTGGCGCAGAGGAGAAGACGGCGGAGAAGACGACGCCGCCGGCGCCGCGCGCCCTCCCAACCTCCGCCGGACGCCGCCGCTCCGCCTCCGCCGCCGCCGCTCCGCCCGCCTCCGCTCCGCCGCGAGAATGGCGCGGCGCGGGGGAGAGGGAGAGAATGGCGCACCCGCCGCCGGCCTGCCGATTCGACGCCGCCGCCGCTCGATTCGCCGCTGCTGGAGCCGCAGGTGAAGACCTCGTCCTGCTCGCCGTGCCCCGCCGCCGTCCGAGCTCGCCGCCTCCACGTCCGTCCGTCCGCGGCCAAGACAAGAAGAGCAGCGCGACGATGGAGAAGCCGAGCAGGATGAGCACCTCGCGGGCGAGCTCGATCCGGCCGCCCTGCCTCTGCTCCACTCCGCGCTGCCGCCGCTCCTCGCGCCCGCCGCGGCGGCGCCTTCCTCTCCCGCCCCGACGCCGAGCCGGGCCGCCACCGCCCCCGCGTCGCGCTCCCGGCGCCGCTCTTCACGGCCTGGCTCGCTGGTGGCCGCCCGCTCGCCTGCCGTGGCGCTGGCCGCCGGCCGCACTGGCGACCGCCCGCCCGCCGTGCTGGTGGCCACCCGCCGTGGGGAAGGGGAGGGGAGCGGCGCGGAGTGGAGTGGAGCGAGGGAGCAGGGCGCCGCCGCGGGAGCCCCAACGCCGTCCACCGCCGGGCCGCTGCGCAGATGGAGCCGCGCCGCTGGGCCCGCCGCCGTGCTGATGGAGCCACGCCGCTCGGCCGGCCGCCGTGGCCCTCGCAGCCCGCAGCGCAGCGCCGCTCGCCTCCACCGTCGTCGTCAGCGCCGGCCGCCCCAGCCGTCACCCGCGGCGGCCGCCGCCCGCGGTGGCCGCCGCCAGCCCCCGCGTCGCCGCCGGACGGGAGAGAGAGAGACGGAGGGGGCGAGAGGGACATGGACGAGCCGGAGGGAGAGGGGATAGGGAAGAGAGAGAGAGGGTGGGTGGGAAATAAAATATATGTGATAATGGTGTTAGTTGGTATGAAGTACGAGATATAGATAATAGCGAGTGCGGAGAAAGTGAAACTGTACTGTAAAATCTTGATGACTGAGATGGAATATTCTTTTTAGAGGATATGTTTGAAGCAGCACGAGTGCAGACAGCGTGTCATCAAATAATTCACCTTTTCAGTTTTCTCTGCAATTTTCAGAATTAATTCGTGAAAATACTGGTAGAAGGATGCTCTGCAAATGTACTAGCTGCGCTCCTGCAATCACTTCGGACAAATAACCCTGCTGCCCGTAACACTACATCTCCCAAGAATGTTTTCAGACATCCATGCCATTGCCATGCACGCCATGGTTCAGAGAGAAAGATGATGCAATCTTTTGGAGGCAGGGAAAGGGACGCGCACTGGAACAGGAAGATGACCTCGTGCAGCCACTGCTATCTTGCAGTGGGCGAAGCACAAGAGCGGTCAAAAAAGGCTTGGCATGCTCCCTTCTTTTGGTCACAAGATACTGGTCAAGTGCAGCATGATTGGAACCGGGGAGGCCTGCTAATTAAAGATCTCTTTTCTGGGTGATTGTAACTTTCTGCTGTGGTAATGCAATTGGTTGCTCATACTTTATAGGGTTCGTAGTATTTCCTTGAAATCATGGAAGTTCCTCTCTAGTCCTAGATTCTACAGATTTCTTAAAGCTATTTTTTATACAAAAATAGATTTCTTAAACTGAACATGTCATTTTCGTCCCGCGGACAATAATTAGGTTTCTTCAGCTAATCGAACCGCGCATGGCAACTTTCAGTGACAAAGTGCTCCATACAAGATGTAAGCTTTGGTAGCCATACTCCACTTTGATCTTTGTACGCCTAGTTGAAGCCATTATCCTGTTTATAGCTCAGTTTATCACAGGGATTTTGGTTATGCATAGAACCCAGACATTTGTTTTTTTTTCAGGGCCGTACTTTTCACAGGCGAATCTTATAGAAAACCCCACGTCGACTTTTGCAGGGAGGCGCCTGCTACGACAAACATGCTCTCGCCATAAAAGGAGCGAGCGATGGAAAAGCGCTTTACATTTTCCCTGTCCTTCTCCGCTGCAAATTTTTTTTCAGGGGCAGATCCAAATTCCAAGGAGCTGCTGCTGCAATCATCATCCAATGCCGGGTTTTTGCAGAAAGTGTGGTGATGCTGCTGCGAGAGAAAGCCATGGTGGCGTAGCAGGGGGGGTAGGGAAGCCATTCCTAACAGATTCAGGCGAGCGAGCCTGACGAGAGAAAGGCAAGCAGGGCAGCGTGGAAAACAAGGATGGAGAGGGGGCCAAAAGCATTTGCATTTCACCTCAGGCAAAGGAAAGCAGCTTGCTCAATCATGGAAAGCGCCAGCAGATTCTATGCATGAGCTCGCAAAAGATCGTTGCTTTCTCTGACGGCGTAAAGCAGGGGTGAAATCAAGGGAAATTTTGGTAGCTCCGCATCGAATCGAATGTCCCAGAGTTTTCTTGGATTTTTGGGCCCCATCATGGCATATTTTGCGTTGGCGTGGCATCGTCCTTGAATTCGGTCATCGATCCATAACAGAAAGGAGCTTTGGTTTCTTCGGCGTTTTGGGGCAGATGCCATGTGATAAAGCAGTTTGAAACCATCACAAACGAATTTCTTCTTTTTTAAAAAAAAAAGAACTATCACAGTAGGTGAAATCCACACTTTACTCCCCTTTGATCTTTCTTCAATTGAGAGTTTCAGATAAGGAAATTCAGACAGCTTCTCTCAAACTCTGCTGTGTGTTGCTATTGCATCGTCCATGAATTGCATCAAAAATACGTACATAAATACCTCATACTAGCTCGTTGATAGCAAGAAGATGATTAACATCAGCTACAAGAATATCATGAGAGGATTGCTCTTACTCATATATGACAGTAGCAGTCGTAGAAGGAGATAGAGATAAGGTAGATACGTCGATAGATACAAGAACAGCTCGAGTCAAAGAGAGGAGAAGAACGGAAGAGAGAGGTCCCTTCTGGCTAGCTAGCTACGGAGTACGGAGATGAAGTCGTCAGTCGAGGCCGGACCTGATCCGCTTGTGGCCGGCGCCGGCCTGCCGGACGGTGCCGACGGATCCGCCCTCGGAGGCGGCGCGGCCGCCGCCGTCGGAGGCGGCGAAGAGCGAGGAGAGGTCGGCGTAGAGGTCGACGACGCGGCGGATGTTGTTGTTGAGCTCCCGGATGAGGCCGACGTTGCGGGAGAGGTCGCCGGGCACCTTGGACTCGTGGTTCTGGTTGATCTCGTTGATGAGGACCCGGTTCTGGTCCAGCAGGCTCTGCACCTGCACGAAGCTCGTCTGGAACGCGTGCAGCACCTTGGTGTCCACGCCGGCGCCGGCGCCGCCGCCGCCGCCGAACCCCGACAGCGTCGTCTCGCCGCCCTCCATGGATATGATGGAATCTGATGATTCCCTTCCCTGATAGAGTGATAGTATAAGCTCTACTGCTCTAGCTCCGCTTCGTCGTCTTGTTGGCGTGCTGGGTCTGAATCGAAATTCTTGGAGGACTTCCTTCTCAGCTCTGCAGAGTCTGCAACGAATGGGGGAAGAAACTGGTGAGGAGGAGGCTGCATAATTGGGGTCGCGAGAGACAATAATAACGATGGATGCGTGCTCGCTTTATCATTTAGATTTAGATAAAATTCGACGAGTGGCTGTGGTTTCGGGCCATCACCAGGATTTGATTTGGGCTTTGGTGGTGGTCTCAGCAAAAGCAACGCTGAAGACAGTTTCACTGTTGGGGCATGGGAGGGGACAGCGTACTGTGCTACAAGATCAGATGTACTTGGCGAATCTTTCCGGCTTGGGCCCGAAAAAAATCGGCAAAAAAAAATATCGGGAGCAACGCGATTTCTCCCCTTTTTTTCCCTTTCCAACAAATACAGAAAAACCCAAAAAACATCGTCCGCAAAAACAAGAAAGGATGCCGAGGAACGCAAGAAAAGTGCGTGAAATTTTGGGGAAAAGACGAATGATGAATGGATATTACAATAATAATAATAATAATAATAATAATAATAATAATAATAATAATAATAATAATAATAATAATAAAAGGGGAGCCCGTGCTTGGGCGATTGGATTGGGTGGTTGCGTAGCAAGAGGGGACAGCTCGCGGGAATGATTTGGGAGATCCGAATTCCCGAGAGCACGTGGAGACGGCCTCGGGAGGAGGGAGAGGCCAAACGAATCCAATCGGGTGCGGGGCCACGGCCCGTGAAATGGGTCGGGGTCGGCGAAATCCGCAGCGGGGTTTGGATTTGGACGGGAAGGGAGATCGGCGGAGCGAAGAAATTCAGGCGCGGGCGGATCGGAAGTGGTGGTTGAATTGAGCAGGAGCAGGCGGAAGAATCGAAACCAATCCGACTCCAGGCAACCCCAAGCATGCATCGGGACGAACAGCAGCGGCTAGACGAAGCTGTGCGAGAAACCCCAGGACGAGGACGACGACCGCCGCGAGCAGGGGATGCGGCGGTATAGAGCACATCGCACTTGTTTCTGCTCGGCAGGGGAGGAGAGGAGAAAGCGGGGGGTGGTGGTTTACCGTACTACTCCGTAGCATGTCCGGCGAGGAAGGGAAGTTCCGTCCGTCGGGTGCTCAGATCATTGGAGAGAGACGGAAGGGGCGTCGAAGAGAGGAGGGGGGAGGTCGTGAGGAGGAGGAGAAGGGAATGGGATGGAGGAAGCGAAGAAGTATTGAAGTAGAGGAGGAGGCGGATGACGATGGACAGGGAGGAGATCAGGAGATCCTCAGACACACGAAACAGGCACAGCCAGCCGGACAGGCCGTCCTTCAGCTCTCGATCTCTCTCTCACTCCTGTCTCTTTTTTTATTATTACATTGCCCTGTGCTATTGTGCAGAGAGAGAATCTTTTGCTAGAGAGAGATTTGTGGCACGTTTCCCCTCCACATTGCACACACTCCCCCTCCGTGCTGTGCGCGTTCCTCCTGATATTTCTGTCGATGCATGGCCTTTGCATTTTGCATGCAGTAATACTCGGTAGATGGAATTCGATTCCAGGAATTACGAATGTTTTTCTTCGGCCAGAAATCTGACACCTCCTCCTGTAGCAATTCAGTTCGGTCCGCCAGGAATTTACTCGTTCAAAAGTCAAATTTGACGGCGGGTAATTCCGCCGCTGCGATTCGGCCTTCTTTCCACCCGCGGCAGAGCACGGGGACGAATTCATCGCGGTCAAATCCTTGGCATGTCAGGCAAGTTAATGCGCCGTAGTATAGTAATGTACACACGCATTCGTAAATGCAAAGCGAATCTTCCTCGCTTCCACGCGGATTCAAACTTGTACGGGTACTGCTACGGCTACAACCTACAATACTGGTCTGATTTTAGGCCCAAACGGATCAAATGAAATTCATATAGGAATTTTGGAGGATTTCCACTCCATAGAAAACTAATGGTGGCAGCGATTGAAACATATTCCCTCCGTCCCAAAAAAAATACTCTAAAAATTTTAGGGCAGATTAACAAGAAAGTAAAATAACCTTGATTACCCCTAATTATTAGTCATATTTGATACTAATTGGTTGTTGCATACACATGCACCTACTAAATATAATAAAATAATTTGTTTTTTAGACAATTTTTAAATCTTAAAGTGTCTTCTTTTCTGGGACGAAGGGTGTAAGGTTTTGTTCCAGAGAAAAAGAAACTGTCCACATTTCACACGAAATGAAACATCCACTTATGACCCAAACGAAAGAATCTTTGCTTGCTCTCACCTTCCTGATGCTCCCTCTGGTTCATCTCTATTCCCACTCTGTGCTATGGCTGCAGTACCTAGAGAAATTTACGATTAGCTTTGAAGAAAAAGAACACGGTTTACAACGTTACTTTGCTCAGTATGTGATGCAATTTTTTTCTATCCTTATATTTTATATCCTTTTATTCTAAACAGGACCTTAAGAGCATCTCCAAGAGGATAGCTAAATTATTTTCTAAAGTTAAATTTAGTTATTGTTAGAAAAAAAACGTTTTCAACAGACTTTGTAAATAACCCTCTAAATTTATTGGCTATCCATCCCACCTCATTCGCTAGTTATTTTTAGCTACCCTACCTCCCTAGCCATTTTTACAGAATCTGTTGGATTACCCCTTGAATTAGATGGCTTTCTATTTTTATAAAGGGGCTATAATTTTCATATTTATCTAGCACAATACGGACCATCTTCTAACCTCGCCTACCTTCGGCTCTTGACCCCGAAAGCAATTCGTCAAACAGCAACTAGTTAAGCAATATCTAATTGCCGGCGGCGACGCCAAATCTCGCAGCCATGCGGCAGATATAAACCGGTGACAGTGATGCGTGCCGTCTCAATTCATGGAAGATTTCCTTCGAGTTCCGATTTGGATCTGGACCCGTCATTTTCAGGCATGTCTGTATATGTACAATACTGTAGAGCAGTTAGTTAGGCTGTGGCATGGGACGGGAAGCTTCCCATAAACGCCAGGCGGGCACGTTTGCCAAACGGACACGGCGCCACGCTTGTTGGTTTGGGTCAAACAAATCTGTGTGGGGGGAATGAATGCGATAGGTGCGGATGCCGCGTAGCAGGGGTAGGCCAAGCTATGCCACCACAACGGCCTTGTTAGTTAAAAAAACAACTCTCAAATTCACTGGTCTTATTTAAATGTTGAATCTGGAAGGTCGAATTTAGAAGTTTAATGTCATTTTGTAATCATTACGTCACTGTAGCATTTCGTTTGTATTTATAAAAAATTGTCCAAAAATTGATTAATTAAGCTCAAAATGTTTGTCTCGCAGAGCACAACAAAACTGTGTAATTAGTTTTTATTTCATCTTCATTTAGTACTCCATGCATGTTATGACATTTTGATGTGATGGGAATTTTTTTTTCATAGTAAATTTGAGAGTTGCTTTTGGGATCTAAACAAGGCATGTGGTACTAAATGTAGATGAAATTAAAAACTAATTGCACAATTTTATTGTACTCTGCGAGACGAATATTTTGAGCCTAATTAATCAATTTTTGGACAATTTTTCGTACATACAAATAAAATACTACAGTGACACAAGGATTACGATAAAACCGCAAACTTCCAAATTTGAGACACCAAATTTGAAAACTACACGAGCCCAACGATCGGAATCGCCGCCCCCACCTCTCGCGTTACTACTCCAGGTTGCAGCCAAATCAGGAAGCAAATCTGCTTCGGCTACTAGGAAATCCTACACCCCAAATATGTGTTCTGGCCTGCTGCCTTACCGTTTGGTTTGGCCTAAACCGCTGCTTTTCGGTCTTGTGTTCTTAATAAAGGCACGCACGGTGATTTTCTAACTTTTGTAGGGCCGTATTATGGGAAGTCTGAATATTTTGGACCCTTCCAAATTTTATTGAGATATAAGTAGTACCCAACCTAAAAATCGAGGACGATCAACCATGTAGACACACAAGGAAAAAAATTAGATATTTTTATGCTCGCGTAAATGGGGAAAACTTAAGTTTGTCTAACCTGAGGCATATAAAAAAGTAATCCAAATGGTAGGAGTATTTCTTAATCAAAATAAAAAAAACGTAGAGAAGAATTGATGCAAGCCGTTTCCTAGGCACTGTTTAGTTTCCACAAACTTCCTAAAATTCTCTCTCCAAACTTCAGTATTCATGTATCATATCAAATCTCTCTTCTCATGCATGGAGCATTAAATATAGATAAATAAAAAAACTAAGTACATGGTTTTGATGTACACGGCGAGACGAATCTTTTGAGCCTAGTTAGGTCATGGTATGACAACGATTACCACGAACAAACAAAAAGTGCTACAGTGTCCGATGTGACTTTTCGACCAAATTTTACCAACCCCTGAACACACCCTTACTAGCTATTGCCTAACTTTGGCTGAAGTTCTTGTAAATTCCAGATAGTGTTGTTGCTGTCGCTACAAGTTTGTTACCAGTTGCCCGCAAAAAAAAGTTTGTTACCAGTTTCTGGCAGTAGACAATAAGTTTTCTTGATAAAAATATCAGCGGTTGTACATATACTGCAGAATACTACCATGTGGCATTGACTTCTCTTAATCCTCAAGTCAGCCTTAGTGACCTAATCTTCAAAATGACCAGCCAAAGAAAGCGGTTATCTAAGTACATTTGGAATACTACATACAGAGACCAAGTTTTCTGGATAAAGATGACAGCAGTTTTACATGTTCTGTAGAAACCCAAGGATGCAGAGGCTGGAATTATGTTTTATCATTCCATCATTAAAACTTGTTCTGAGAAATAAAGTACCATGTGATACTGCCTTCTCTTGCCCTGAAGTCATAACCTTGATGGCTTAATATAATCTTCAAGTTGACCAGCAAACAGTTAAACAATAATAGCAGAAATGATAGATACATGTGTACTGAATTACTCATGGATGATTCAACAATGGATTTAGAATTGTGACACATTTTGAAATGCAGGTTCATAGTACATGATATTGTATATATTTGCAATAAGGGATCGAAGCTTCAGACCAACTGCAGCGCCAACATGCATAGCCTCCTTAGAGGCTGAGGTAGAAGTGCCTCCACGTCTCCACTTTTGTTTTCTTCAGATATATGATTAAAATTGCCAGCCAGGCCAGAAGATCAAAGGTAAAGCTTTAGCTCTTTCTCTTTTGAGTCTTCAATTTATTTGGGCTCTTTTCTATTTTCCTCACAGTTCGACAGTTGTACTGACAAAAAATACTTCCAATTTGATGTTTACTGTGTCTCTTCATCTCTTCTGATCTGCTCTGCAAACCATGCTTTCCAGTCCACCACCTTCTCATTACCATTTGCAACCTGCACAATGGAATAAGCTGGGATATCTTCCTCGCAGCACACAAAAGATATATACACAGCAGTTTTTGTTCTGCTGCCAACTAAACAGCAGAGACTCCTTAAAAACAAGGAATGCTGATCATGACCGCAGTCTCAAGACCTGGTGCCTGATTGAGCTAGTTACTGCATACCTCAAAAATGAGTGTCTTTTGGGGAATGCCATCTAGAGCTTCCACACATATAGTAGCAGCATCCTCTTTGCTTATTCTTCCTTTCGCTGCTACGCCCTATATATATCAAACACCATATGAGAGACACCATAAAGTGACACATCACTACAGGGAACAGTTTTGGTCTTCCAAGATGATAATACTACTTTCTGATTCCCAACAGAAATGCATGTATGACACATTTTGTCGCGTGCAAATTATATCACACATGTATCAACACCGTGATATCGATATATGTGCCTCGTTAATTACAATATCAGCCGCGTTTTCACACTGATACCTCGGTAAAATCGAAACCCCTCTCACCACCAGGGGTGCTTTGGAGAGAAGCAGTCCTGATTATTGTTGATGGGATGCCTGATGCAAGAACCACTTCTTCATCCCTCTCTGCTAGTTTCTTCAGTTTGCTGTTCATAATAGCTTGCAAACCACCGCTATTTCTGTAGACAGCCAGCTGCACTCTTATCAAGATCTCATAGTGGCAAAAGACTGATACTAGAGTCAGCTGGATACCAAGGAATTATGAGAGCATTGCAAACCTGTGACAGCAGAATGATGTGTTCAACACCCTTGAAATCGATCGGTTCAGAGAAGAAACCATCCTGTAAAAATATCAGGGTCAAAAGTAAATCTTGAAAGTGAAGAGGAATGGCACTTCATAAGATGTTCTCACATAAGCACACAAAAAAAAAAAGATGTTCTCACATAAGCACATAACTAACTTACACTTGATAGTATCTTGCTTAAGATTAAGATAAATACAATTCGGTTAACAAAAAAATGGAGCAGATTGGCCCCATAAGTTTTCCAAATATGTGGTGGATTCTTTGGATAGTACCTAATTGACTCCCACACCATACCATACTCAAATTTCCAAATAAGAAGAGTTTTTTACATGAAAGTCAAAAGGAGGGAACTCACAAAAATCTAGTAATTGTCTTCTATATACATAAAAAATACACTAAAGATCAGATCATCAGCTAGAGTGCCTCAAAGAAGTTCCAAGCAATCAACAGTTATCCAGATAATAAAAATATAAACCTCATGATTATTTTTTGGGAAGATAGGACATCTCATGCTTTGGAAATAGCTGGCCAATGAATAGAAACACAAAGATTTAGCATACATCAGCTGGAGAAATTACAGCACGCACGCCCTTTAGTGCTTTCTTTGTGAAGGACTTATCTTCCATATCACCAACCATGCACTGCAAGTAAACCACAAGGTAATTATTTGCATGATATTCATTATACTTATCAAAAAAATATTACAAGATCGAACAGTGAAAATACATGTAATTTTTTTCTTATATATCTAATTCGCCTCTAAAAGATGGCAGTAAAGCAGCATGTTAAAATATCTGGAAGTGAGATTGTGAGAAACATATTGAATATTCAAATACATTCAGAGCATCAAAGTATCACCTCCACATAAGTTCCAAAAGCTTCTTCAGTGGACCGTTTGTCCTTAACAAGTGCTTTTATTCTAGCCCTTTTCAGAATTAGTGCCAATATCACCATCTGAAATACACGGAAACCAATTTGAATTGGGTGCATTTTGGCAAAGATATACTAATAAAAGTTCAGAATGAACTGAAACATTTAGGTGTTCCCTTGAGGATTTCCCCTTCAGACAACTGGTTGTATTAGTTTGGATTTTTGCTAAAATATAGTGCTCAGCTCAGATTACTGGGGAAAGAAAATTAAGATAGATGAATTTCAGGTTTACTCTAGTAAGCATCAATGCAATGGCAGTTTTGCAACAGGAAAGCAAAAAAAAAGAAGCGGAAGTTTTTTTGAAGTGGACAAAAAAAAGAAAGGAGATCAAAGGCAACCTGTCCAATCTCACTGTTGCCATCAGTGACTAGCACAGCGTCTCGAGGCTCCTCAACATCTAATGTCACCCCAAATCTGCCAGCAAATAAGAACAATGGCTACCAAAGAGTTTATGTCTAGCGAATAATTTTTCTATGTACCTGGAGACTCGTCCTCCTCATCCTCGGCAACCCCATCCTTGGGAAGCAAATCGGGTGCCCCGTACCATCTCCTTAACTTTGGTCCCCCTAGAAAGATTTGAAACGCGCAACTCAGGGCCTGCATGGTTTTGTTGGCACACTTTGCCACATTTGAGTTGTGCAAGTTTGGACTTGTGGCATGGGTTAGCTTTCTTGTCATGTGGGGTGCTGTCAAGTGCTTATACATTCATTGTATTCTCAACATTTTCTAAGTTGTGGCTCACATTTGGTAGCGCTAGCCGCACTTTGGCAAAATAAGGTAGCCATGGAAGCGAACCTTAAATCCTTGAGTCGTAAGTATGTAGGCGAAACAGCAAATGGATTAGGCTTTCATTTCTGGACTGTATAGAGCCATTTACAAGGTAATCAGGATTGACTAGATAAATAACCACAGAGCACTAATTTTCTTCAGTTGTAGCTACTGCTTGATCCGTGGCCTAAGAATTGAAACGCATTTCCCTCCATGAGTTTTAAGTCCCACTATGCTAGTTCAGAAAAAGGAAAATAAAAAGGGGTCCATTCAGCTACCAGAAGACGAGCATCGGCTCTTGATTAACCTCATCCAATCAGCTTCCAACAACAACAACATACCCTCGATGTAGTCGAGGATGCGGTCGGTGAAGCTGGCCTCGTCCTTTCCCTTGGCCCGGACGACGGCGGGAAGCGCCGGCCTCCTTCTCCCTGCAGACGGCAGCAGGGCGCCGCTGCCCCTGCCCCTGGCGCGAAGCGAGGGCGGCGTCGGGGAGAGACGCGGGAGCAGAGGCGGCGGGGGCATTGGAGCCTCCTCGTGAGGATGCGCGCGCGTGAGGTTTGCCTGCCTCTGCCCTAGTGCCCTGCTGCCTCCAGCCCTTCTCCACTCGCGCTCTCCGGCGGATTTCGTTCGTTTCGCGTGCGTGACCGTGGTCACCCGCCGCGAGAGAGGAGGGATAACGCTTGCACGGATGGCCACTTCTTTGTCTAACCGTTATTATGGGCCGTCGTGGCGGATGCGGGCCGCGTCGAAGATGGGGCCCAAGCAATTTCTCAGTTGGCACTCGCTCTCTCTCTCTTCCCCTAAAAAAAGAAAAAACTCTCTCTCCTCCTCCTCCCAAAACAAAGTGCCCAATTAGCAGGCAGTTAACGCTCGGACCAAATATAATGGAGGCTGCCGCTGCCAAGCTCATCAGCATGGATCACGGGCGCCGCCGCGACCTTGTTCACCACCGGCTCCGTCAAGCAGATCCACAGAAAAGTCCTAACCCTCCACCTTAGCTAGTTTTCATAACATTAACTATGGTATCATATAAGGAAAAGAGCTGAGATGGTAGGAAAGTAAATGAAGAGACATGAGGAAAATTGTAGAAATGTTTCTCATAGACGGACCGCGAGCGCGCCGCTGGACCGTGTGCAATCTGTGTTCTTCTTTGAGTAGCTACTGTTTCTCATAAGCGGAGTATTTTTCTTCCTAGCTGAACGGTAGCACCGATTTAATACTCTTAACTTAGTAGCAGCACCGATTGAATCCATGTCCTTCCACTAACTATTTTCCCTCCTAAATAGTAATCGATACTTTCAATTTACTATAGCAGCACCGATTCAATATGTGTCCTTCCTGTATCTATTTTTCTTCATGTTTGAATTAGTAAAATGTGGTGGTCATGTATCTTTGTTGTTTTCACTTTGTTTTTTTACGGGTTCCTGTTCCAAATGATTTTCTTTAAACTTACCATCGTAAAATGATGACTTGAAATCAAACCTTTGGATCTATAAAACCTATAAGTATACAATAACAAACCATGGTCCGGAACCATTTTTCTTACAGATGTGACAACCAGTGTTGCTTCTATAAGCAGGAGGATGACTTCCGGTACGGCGGTACTATGCTCCGACGAGGGCCGGGTGGCGCGAAAAAGAGGCCTAGAAAATCAATCAAGTTGCAGCCGAAATTTAACTTTGTCAATACCGGTACCGTGCTCAGATGAGGACTACACTATCGAACGCTTGGTGGGAATTTAATTTTGTTTTTCTTGGTCCAACAATTGATGCAAGCATGCAGCTTCAGTCAGACGGACAGCACACCATCTGATACTAAGCGCCCAGGTTCAACGTCCGGTCGCTGCAGTAGCAGTTAGTAGATAATGCATGCGCATCTCTTTCGTAGTACATTATGCAGATACTGAATACCGTGCGGATCATTTTGAAATATAGTATTGAAATCTCCGTGTGATCCACGGGTCAAGTGGGACAAATTGGCAAGTACATGAGAGGCTGAGAGCATAATCTCATATCTGCATCGAATTAGCTTGTCTGGATTCTGGACCTTAAACAAGAGCGCGCGACAATATTTTTATAGGCTCATCGATCCCATCATCCCTTTGCCTAACTAATTAAATCGTGCGGCGCCCAATTACCGGGAGTACGCAGATCGAGCAGTAAATGGACGAAGCCGCTGCCGGCAAGCTCATCAGCAGGGATAGGATCACGGACGCCGCCGCAGCGACATTGTTCAGCGCCGACTCCGTCAAGATCCCTGACAGGTTCGTCCGAACCGACGAGGTCCAGGCAGCCGGCGAGGTCGTCGGCAACGATGAGACGTTCCAGCTGCCGGTGGTGGACATGGCAAAGCTTCTTGATCCGGAGCTGTCGGCGTTGGAGACAGCAAAGCTCGGCTCTGCGTGCAGAGAGTGGGGTTTCTTCCAGGTTCGATTATATTGGATTTCCCTTCTTCCCTCTCCTAATTTTTCCTTGTATTTGCCTGTATTGTTCCAGCGCGCGTATAGTATCGAATTGCTACTGCTACTTTTTTATATAGTATATACTGTGTTTCTGTAGCTCGTAAACCATGGGGTCGATGAAGCGGTGATGCAGCAGATGAAGGACAGTGTCGCACAGTTCTTCAGCTCACCACTGGAAGCCAAGAACGCCGTGGCCGCCCGAGAAGGCGGGATCCAAGGATTTGGCCACCATTTCAGCGGAGCCTCAGGTGACAAGCTGGATTGGGCAGAGGGTCTAATCCTCTTCACGCAGCCACTCCAGGTCAGGAACATGGATTTCTGGCCGCCGACGAACCCATGCACATTCAGGTACGTACCTTACGGTGGTGTGTATTAGCTAGGTTGATTGATGAACTGGGGCGACGTACAGAGCCAGCAGCAGCAGCTTTTTTTCGCGACCGTGCCAATATTTCATTAAGAAGGAAGCAAATAAGAGTTTACATCCCTAACCATGTAGAGGATGGTCAGGGCGAGTACATCAACAAGGTTATATACGCGAAAGGGTCGCGACCTGCCCCCTCCTAGCCCACTGCAGCAAATCTGACAGGGGCTTAAAACCAGCTACAACCCAAGCCCAACCTTCTTCAACAATCAACCACATCAAGCAGCAGCTTGACAGGTGCATATATATTAACGCAGTGTTCCTCATTGATCCTTGGTTCCCGGCCTCTCCTAGAGATGCGCTTGACAGGTACTCCATGGAGATAAGCAACCTCACAAGGCGCCTGCTGGGGTTCATGGCGATCGACCTCGGTGTCAGTCAGGAGGCGCTGCTAGGCGCCTTCTCTTCCTCGGCGACGGCGCCGTGAAGGGCCAGAGCGTGTCGATGCACCACTACCCTCCGTGCCGGCACCACCGGGACAAGGTGGTGGGCATCACGCCGCACACCGACACCATGGCCCTGACCCTGCTGCTGCACGCCGACGGCACGCCGGGCCTGCAGGTCAAGAGGGACGGCAGGTGGTACCCCGTGCCGCCCCTGCCGGGCGCCGTCGTCGTCAACGTCGGCGACGCCCTCGACGTCCTCACCAACGCCGCCTACGTCAGCGTCGAGCACAGGGTGGTCCCGGACGCCGAGAGAGATCGAGTCACCGTTGCCATGTTCCACGAGGCGTCTGTCCAAGGCCAGGTGACGCCGCTCCCGGAGCTCCTCCTCGCGGGAGGCCTGGCGCCACGCTACAGGTCCACCGGGAACCTCGAGTTCAGAAAGGGCACCGCGAGAGCAATGGCACAAGGGACACGGTTCCTGGATAGCCTCAAGATATGACAGATGTATCTGCGGCTCAAGTCCACGGGCAACTTTGGACGAAGCCACTGGATGTGGATGGATGGTGTGCTTCTTTTCTTTGTTGTGGTGGGTTGAGTTCGGTGTATCTCCCATTCCCCTAAAATAATTAAATAAAACATATCCTTGTTGGTTAAGCCTCATCTTCAGCCCTAAAATCACAGATGCAGAGTGTCTCATACTGACTAAATACATAGCTCTCAGTTCACAGAAACGATGAGAATTTCTATTTTCATGCTAAACACACATTCAAATTACTATCCAATTAAACACATGCCAAACTCAGATGGAAATCTGATGCAAAGTGAGGAAACTATAAAAATGGATGAAAATGTGTGTAGAGTAATTTCTGACCAAAGTCTATCACAACTAGATAAAAAGATAAGTATGTATGTATAATATTCAACAAATGAGAGAGACTAAGATAAACAATTTCGACTATTAGTTGTGGGCTCTGATGTTTTATGAATTCCTACTTATGTCTTACGAAATTACTAGCTAGTGCGGGACTATGGGTTGATGTACTAGTTATAAAACATAAACATATTTGTATTTTCATAATACGCATAAGTTGAGATATATAAGTAGTAGAAATCCAAAAAAATTATATCCCACAACTAATAGTCAAAAAGATTTATGCCTCTTTTATTTGTTAAATGTTCTAACAAAATATTCATATATTTATTTGTTACAAACATTGGTTAAACATATCGAATGTATATGCTAATTTGTCCCACTTGCCTATGGATCACATGGAGATTTCATACTCCAATTTAATTCGCATGTCCTTGACCATATCTATATACTAGGTGATACCCTGCGCTTTGCTACGGAAATTTTTAAACAAAATTTTAAGATGAAATTACAAAATAGAAACTAAGGTGATTGCAAGGTAATATTCTTTTACAAACGACACTAATATATTCATTTTATTGACAGATAACAATTGTTAAATGATTGATCTTTTATGTACATCGTCTGATGTGATTATTTTATAGCGTGATACTCGCAAAAAATGTATATATGCTATTAGTCACAGAAAATCGGTGAGAGACATAAATTGATGGTCTAGTGGATGATGACGTGACTTATGAGGTGATAGCTTGCATGCTTTGTAGTGGGGTGCTCTCTGAGTAAATGACTCGTGAGTGGATGACGTAAGCAGACGACGTGACGCGCTGAGGGTTGAGAGAAATCCAACCATAACTTGTAGTGGGTACCAATTATATAAGTTATATAGATATAGATGCTCAGCAACCGTGAAAGAGATGCGCTATTTGCTAAACTAAAACAAGGTTTTTTTTAGTTAGCACTAACTAACCAAAGTGGCAGAATATACTGAGTCAACAATCCGACAAAGCATTTATTATTTCTTGTGAAGATACAAAGATTTGCGCGCGCTACCAGGCAAGGCAGCGAGTGCGATGGGCGTGGTGTGGTCAATGGCAAGCGGGCGCCAGTGGAGGAACCAGTGATGGAGGACAGAGCTTGATAAAAACTCGAGCTGTTCATGATGGTGAGAAGTAAGCTCGACCGAGCGGAAGAGCAATGCATTTCGGAAGCCCCGGCTCCAGCGACGAGGTGGCGGAACCGACGAAGCTCAACAACTATTCATTTATACAGAGAATAGTTTCATGGAATTCTAGTTCAGGAAGAAAAAGGAGGGCGTGTTAGAAGTAGCACGTGTTGCTGGCCTAGTTATTTGAACTGATGGCATTCAACTGATGGCCTATACGTTCATACTGTATAGCCCAACAACCACCATTTTCGAAAAAAAAATAGCCCAACAACCAATCACAATCCAGTAGAAAGTGAGTTTTTCCTTTTTTAAGGCAGAGAAACGGGAGCTTGTTGAACAGTGTCGGGCGCCCCAAGCGGCACCAAGCCCAGGGACGAGCCCGATCAGCTCATGGGCCTCCTGCAAATAGAAGAAGAGCCCGTTGACGGCCCACACGACTAGTCGAAGGCCTTACCGCCTCAACGTCTCGATCGCGTTAGGGTTTTGGAGGCGGCGGCTGCTGCCTATCCTGCCCTCCCCGCCCACCCCTTTTAAGGCTTGGACTGCTCGCTCCCTGTCCTCGGATGCTGCTAGGGTTTCGTTTCGAGGAGAAGGCCGGAGGAAGCTCGGACTCGGATATCCTTTCACCTGTCCCCGCAGCGTTCGAGCCTAGGTAGCCGCCATGAGCCGATCGGGGCAGCCTCCGGATCTCAAGAAGTAAGCCCCCTCACCGCATCTGACTCTGTTCATAGTTGGTTAGATCTTGGTTTATTCCGCTCCTTTGTGCTGATTTGGATTTGTCTCTTGTTCCGTCGCAGGTACATGGACAAGAAGCTTCAGAGTAAGTGAAAATTCTTTGGACTCCAAAACCACCAATAGTTTAACTGTAGTTTTGTTTCCAAGAAATTTTATGCGTGCATCTGGTTACTTTTGATGTTGAGGATAGAACGTGCGTGTGTCCAGTATGTTTAGTATTAGCGATTATTATGCTGCAAGAGGTGGCTAGGTGGCACCTGATTGAGTAAATCGCCCAACTACAACTCCTTGCTCACGAGCAGCACTTCAAAAGTTGTCTCAAAGGCTGATTAATTCGCACTATTTGAGAAACATATAGTTTTGAGTAAATATCACATTGCTCCTTGTTTGCTTAGCTGAACCAAATCCGATTTTGTCAGCACTTGTATCATTTCTTTTTGAGTCAAAATAAAACGTTTTTAAATTTTCTGATGCATTGACAAGTTAGTGTTTCCAGTTTGTTTTCAGTCCTGACCTTGCACGATGATTATGTATGCTTGGTGTGCTTTCGGTATTCCAAATGCCCTATATGATGAACACACTATCAAAGCTATGGATTTATTTCCAGATGAAGCTTTATGTCATAGTTACTCTGATAGGGCATGCACTGACATTTTTCATTTCATCTTTAGAGTGATATACTGTGTTGAAGTGTTCCGATAGTTGCAGTGCATTTATTGGTGATTTTTTTGGTGCTCTGTGGCCATTGCTAGACTGGTGTCACTATTAGGATCTTTTAATTGTTGTAGTTTTTTTTCCCATTTGTGATCTGTGTTGGATGGCTGCCCTACATGATGATGATTTTACAAAAGCTATGGATTGACTTCCAAATGAGGCTTTTTATTGTCATAGTTACTCCGATAGGCTGCCATATCAACTTTTTAACTTTTTTTTAATTACTTCTGTACAGAATGGTCCGTGTTTCAGGGATTAGATAGCTGCTCTTATCGAATCGGTTGCCAGAAACAAATCGCAAGTGTAGGGATTTTTTTTAAATGCACTACTTTTGCATCAAATTAGATTGATAGCAAAGAAGCACCGCATAGCGCATAATGTCAATTGTGACTGTCATTATACCACAAAAAAATGTAATATGCCTGCTGCTCATGTTTGGTTAAGTACACCGTGAACTAGTTTAAACATGTTTAAAGTATTCAATCTGTTTATTCATGACTGTCAAGTGACTAGATAATAACATCATTTCCGATGTTGCAGTGCCTCCATATATGTTGTCGATGTTTAAAAAGTGCTAGGTGTTAGTGGGTGTGCTCTAGTACCTATGTGTTCTTACTTTTGTAAATAAACACATAAAGATAGGCGAAATAGGAAACAACTAGACCATAAGCCTAGGGTAACAGGATTGAGCTCAGCAAACCCAGGCCTTGGTTTTTCAACACTACGTTGTAGAAATCATTTACTTGTATTGTCCTAAGCATGTATCTTACTGCCAAACACTTAGAGTGGGATTATAAGCACGAAATGAAATTTGAAAGCTTATGTAAAGTTATCCACTCATTGATAGTGGTTCAGCCCTGAAAAGAGACTTGGTACATGACTAAATATATACTGAGATATCTGTGGGTTTGTTATACATGGCTTCCTTTGTGTGTGTTTTTTTTTGCTTGTGTACTTGTTTCATCTTTTGTTATTGAACAATTTTATAAAAGCCTAGTCTGTTGATAATTAGGTTCTGTTGTCATTTTATTTATGTTACATGTTGGAGTTGCTGTACTTAGATTTAGATTTTGCCATTGATTAAACATTTCAAGTTGCTTATTTGTTCGCTCTTTGATCATCTCCAGTCAAGCTGAATGCAAACCGTGTTGTTATTGGCACACTTCGAGGATTTGACCAGTTCATGAACCTGGTTGTGGATAACACTGTCGAGGTCAATGGAAACGACAAGACTGATATTGGGATGGTGGTAGGTTTTCCTTTTTTTTCTCAACATTTACTTCAGAAGTATTGGTATCACTCATCATATGCTGACAACTGGATCTTCTACAGGTTATCAGGGGAAACAGTGTTGTCATGATCGAGGCGCTGGAGCCTGTTGCCAAGTCGACGCAGTGAATCATCATTCTGCTTTTAGTAGATGTACCACCAGCCGCTTGGGAACTGATGTAAATGATATCAGTGAACCTGTTGTACCTTGACGGTTTATATGCACAGCGGTATAACTCTGGATGTGGAGAGTTTAGCCCTGTTCACCATGATTGTGGTTATGTAATCATCTGCCATTTTTTAAGATGCTAAATTTAACTCTAGCTTGCTTGATTGTGCACAATACTGGTTAGCTTGTCACCCTCACAGCAGGCCTGGCTATCTTAGTGCTGGTTCCTGGTTCAGTGATGACTACATGAATCGCCTTCCTCGCAGCATTACTGCTGGTGATGACTGCTGCATCGCCTGTTGCTTTGGGAGGTACAAGTTATTCTATCGAAAGTACCCAGCGCGTTGCATTTGGGCTGCTCTTTATATAGAACCATTTTGTTTCGGTATGCTTTTCTGCATCGACTTTTCACATTTTTCGACCCTGTTCGTTGAAATGATATTTTGTTTTCTTGAGACATGTTGGTCCATCAAAGACTTCGTTGCAGATGAGCTGAATTTGAGATTTGGAATCACTTGTTTCTTCAGTATGGTTTGGTCGTCTTGTATATGTTTGTAAATATTTACGCTCAGATACAATTTGAACATGGGCTGGGAGGCACTCCCTCCCAGTCCCAGGTCCAGATGATGAGATGAAGAGATTGACCACTCGTCTATGAGTATCCTAGATGAAGAGCACTCGTCTATGAGTATCCTAGATGAAGAGATTGACCGAGCTAGCAATAACTTGACCCTGGAGTCAATGCCCAGCGTCCAGCGTCGACCCTGATAACACAGATTATTGAGACGGTTGATGTTTAAGATAGCTGTGGGTTTGTTCGAAAAAAAAAGATCGCTGTGGGTTTGTAGGATCGTTTACAAAAGGTTGTGCAAAGCTCCACGGATTTCCAAACGTTTGACTAGCTAGTTTTCCAAACGTTTGACTAGCTAGTTTTGTGCTTTATGGGAGTATCCAGTACACTGTTACCCTGCTGTCAAGGAAAGGAACAACACATTTCCATGGCACGACATAGCAAAGATAGGAGACTGGGCCTCTCGAGTGGCGCACACGAACGTGCCGGCGCGCCCTCGCCAGAACACCGCCGAACCTGGTGACGTCAGTATGTCCTTCTCCGTCCAGTAGCGCATGAGTTTGGCAACTACGTGGAGTATTAGAGTGGATTAGAGGAGTTTGGAGTGGAATAATTTTTCCTATAAATTAAAATATTTCTTAATCTACTCTAATTTTCTTAATACTCTCCAACACTCCACCTTCCTAAACGTGTACGGCTTCCCTTCCGCCTCGCAGCGCCGGGACACGCCCTCGGGGTCGCGGATCACCGGGTGCGCCGCGCCGTACCTGTCCAACAGCGTGCTCTCCTCCGCCGCCACCTCGCAGCCGACGTACCGAAGCCTTCGCCGGCTGCTCGTAACTACCACCGCGCCCGGCGCCCGTTCGTCACGACCAGCTGCACCCGGCGGCCGAAGGCGCGCGCCGTGGCGAACAGCGGCACGAGCACCTCTGAGTTAATGACCATCACGTGATTCGCTGGCCAGTTGGCGTCAGAATCCATGCAACCCATCCGAGGTTGCGAGATGCACGGTACTAGTTTTTTTTTTGAATAATTCACCGTACTAGGTTTGACCGAGGGCAAAATAGTGATTCGGAAAGAGGCCGCGTGCTCTATAAAAACCGCATCTTTTTTTTGAGAAAACCGCATCTTCTGTGTGGCCCAATGCACCAAACGCATTTAGGCCTGTAGTCGGTCGACGGCCCAACAAAGCAAAGTCTCGGCCCACTACACCTTGTTCCGTTGTCTTTCCCTCAAAAGTCTCGACCTCGCGCATACACCATCGCCATCGTCATCCAAGGGGAAACCCCTCCTCTCGCCCCGCCCGCGCCGCCGAACCCTCCTCGCCTCGCCCCCATCTGCCAGGCCCCTACCCGCGCCGCCTCCCGCCCCCGCGCCCGCCGCCCTCGAGTTGGGCCCTCCCGGCCGCCGTCTTCCTCCCCCTCCTCTCGTCTCCTCTAATGGCGTCGAGAGGAGGCCACTCCGGGATTGGCGGTGAGCACTGCCTTTTTTTTTTCGTTTGCGCGCTCGTATTTGTTCTCCACTACCATGAGCCCTGGAGCCCTAATCGCCCGTTCTGTTGCTTCGATTCGTTCTCCTTGTACCTGGCGCGATATTGATCTCGGTGGTGTTCGCGCACCCCCGACCCTATTCGCGCGTGTGTGAGTGCACGCATTGAGGAGTCTACTAACCTAATGTAGCAATTACTACCGTTACCACTTTATTTTTGGAAAAAAAAGTCTTGGGCACAAATTTCACCTCCGTGTCAAACGGACCACTTGAGGTGAATTGATTAGATGGTTGCTTGGTGCTATTGGTGAATGCATAGCCTAGACATTTACTCTGTGCATTGGTTGAGCCTTGACCAAGCTCTTTTCCCACAACAATGAGTATATTCAATTTCTGGAATGGCATAAGTGCTAACTATGGGTTCATGCTCTGTACAGATTCTTTCCGCAATGGCACAAAGCGATACGACAACAATAAAGAGGTAGGTTTTTATTTCTTAATCGAGTTATTATTTGCACACTTGAACACTTGAGATGGGACCTGAATGATTACATGTTTTACTTAATTGCCCAGACTTGTTCTCCTATGCGACATTTGCCTATAGTTTTACTTGTTTTTACCCAAAATGCTGCTGTTTTATTTCTGCATTTCTGAAATCAAATTACAAGCGCGTAAAAAATCGCCTAAAGCTTGACTTACTCGAAGATCACATAATGTAAATCGAGAGACACGAATGTATGTGCTCTTGTGAATTCTGTCATGCTGCATTATGTTTTCCAGTGAATTGTGTATTCCATGTTATAGATGCATTTGGTTGACTGGTTAGGTTTGCTAATAAATATACATGTACTATATTTAAAAACTACATTGTTATTCCAATTGCTTCTGTTTTTATTATTGTTATTGCATATCCAGGAGTTCTTTATGGAAATATCATGAATATGAGTTGTCGCTACTGATTGTAGATACCATGTCTCTTCTCATGCTTTTTTTTGTTTGTTCTGCTGTTGCAGAACACAAGTCAGCAAGGTTTGAATGCTTTCAGGATGCAAAAAGAAAGGCAAACAGAATGGGCAAGACCTGGTAGAGTTTTCAATAGAAACACTAACAGAGGAGGCTACTCTCGAAGTTCATTGCCTGGTAAACCTCCATATTCAACATGGCATTTTGTAGTTTCATAGCAAACAATGAAACAGTGTTTAGATTATATCAAAACTCTGCACCTAGTCACAAGAGAACCCCCTTCCCCTCTCTCTTTTTTTGTTCTAGTCTGCATACATGTTTTCTAGGTTGCAGAAGTCGATTGGCATGCAGCCATTTGACTGTATGTGAATTGTGCCATCTTAGGTGGGGGGGGGGGGGGGGGGGGGGGGGCGGAATCCTAACACTTTTAAGATATGACCATTTTTTGCCATACTAATCCTTTGGTTCACCTTTTCCTAGATGCCTGTTTACATGAACCTGTGGTGTCATGCTGTGCATGGTGGTGTTAGGGGTGTAAACAGATCTGTAGTCTGTAGTACACCTCTGCATTAAAAGATGAAGCTAGTTGTATTTGCAATCATTTTTTTTTGCTTATGAGTTCTTTTCAAGCTACCAACCATATGTTGATACACGGCTACACACGCTGCTTGTGGCCACCACTTAGACACATTTTACATGGCATAGCGCTATCTGTCCAGATAGACCATTATGGTATGTGGAAGCTATGTAAAGTTAGAAGCTCTTTTTCTTGCATTTTAATGTTTTTTTGGCGCTCATATGTATCAATTGTTAACTTTTATAATGGTTATGGATAATCTGAGGGAGCATTAGAACCTTCCTTATTTTTTTATAGATTATAAGTAGGTAGGGCCTATCTTCTGTGCAGTCAATGAAATTGAAAATGACTGATTATTATGTGTTAATCCAGCATTTCAAAGTAAGATATTACTCTTAAGTCTTAACATTTTGAACATCTAATATTTCAGGATTCACACAGGAATTTTGTATTGTCAAAGACAACAGAATTAAACTGAGGGAGGCTGGTGAGACTTTGCCAGAAGCATCTCACAACAGTGATTCTAGCAATGGATGTATTGTTTCAAATGTTGGAGATAAAAGGTAGAGTATACCAATCGACCTCTTTGTATTCTCCTTTAATAGAACTGGAGTGGTACACACAAATAGAGCATACTGTATCATCTGCAGATAATCAGATAATTGGAACTTGCAGTTGCAGTATAACATAACACACACTGGTAATATAGCTGTAGGTGGACTTCTCTTATACAGTGTTTTCTTTCATCTTTATGTTATCTTACCAGTATGTGCTTTTTTACATGGCTTGTATGTCATCTTTAATTTTTTGCAAAATTGATTGCCTCCTTTACTCATCTTTAGTAGTTCTAAGGATATATTTCTACTTGCCGTTAGTACGTTCAGATAAATGCTTAGTAGTACAATTTGCTTCTCTGCTTTATGATCTGTAGATGCTTTATTTCTTTTATCTACACTGAAATTTGCTGCATCGTTTTCACCAGTATCACATCTGTTCATATATGTCATTGTCCTGTTTATGAAGCTCAACTGAAAAGCTAGCTGCACAACACTGCTTGGTTACTCCCAATCTTAATGGACATGGAGCAGCTCAAGCTGATAATGGTATCAGCAGTACTGCTCAAGCCCATGATAAGGAAGTCAAGCCTTCTAGTGTCCGAAAGTTGGAACAATCTGAAGGGATGCAAGCAACACTTGTTGGTTCTCATGCAGTTTTGGGAAAGGGCAACCAGAACAGAATGGCCACTGTGTCACCCAGGAAAAATGATTTTGGCGGGGAACTTTGCTGTTCTTCATCAGATCCAATCCATGTACCCTCTCCTGGTTCAAAAGCAGCTGGCACTTTTGGAGCCATAAAGCGTGAAGTTGGAGTAGTTGGTGCTAGGCAACGCTCTTCTGATAGTGCAGCAACAAACACATCTACTTCTAACAGCTTAGCCAAAGTGACATCAGCACTGAAGGATACGAATGAACAGCAATCTGGAGTCCCTAGTGCCTCTTTGAGAAACAGCCGTTCTAATTTGCCTGTACCATTGAGAGGTAGGGCATCTCATCATGTTAGTCATACAAAAGGTTAGCACTTCCATGGGAACTTGATTTATTAGAAATATTGACAATGAAGTAGCTTTTTGTGACTACTGTCTCCACCTTTTTATATTACACATAATTGCAAGTTGGAATTATACTGCCAAGTAAAACTCAGTTTATGCATGCTTATAAGTAGTCAGTTTATAAGATAGAGGTTCCATTGCATTAGACCCATAGCTTAACTTTATGTACATTAGTACCACATTATTCTAAGTTGATTGGAAGTTGATTATTATCAATGTCCGAAAAGGATGTACTAGGTTTTGCTGGGCATTTGTCCAGCTTTTAAACAATTTAGCTGTCATCACTGAACCATGTGAAAGTTTTTATTCGTATTCAAGAAAAAATGTGGAAACTTTTATCAGCCCTCCCAGAGAGAGGTTGTGCTCTTTTTCATCTTTAGTAGCCCTTTTGTCTAGCATATTGAAATTTAAAAATACTTCTCTCTTGTATGCAGTTAGCCCACATCTGGAGTGGAAGCCCAAATCAGTAAGCCCCATTTCCGTAAATCATGAAGTTAGTGTTGTGCCTCCCGGTGTTGATAGTAACCAGGCAGAGGTGGCTGGTTTGTCTAAGAAGCTTTCCCAAGCTAATGTATCCCAAGATGAACATGTTATTATACCTGAGCACATCAAAGTACCAGACTCTGAAAGAACTCATCTCATCTTTGGTACTTTTGAATCTGAAATTGACCAGAAGGCTTCAGTAACAGCCTCCCATACTGTTGTGAGTAAAGAAGATTTGAATGATCATTCTCCTTCAAGGTGATTCCGCAGCATCTATAACTAGTTTTTTGGATCTTGTTCGCTTTTCCTGATGAATGAAGCTGGAGACTAGCAGCTCTAATGTTTCCATTTGGTGATTCTATCTTGAGTTTCTACTTTGAGCCATAAACTATTACAGAAATAAAATTGATGTGGACTCATGTTTCTTTGCTGTCAGCAGTCTGAAAGCATTGAATTCCATCTTATCAACTTATGTGGCTCATAATGACAAGATTGATCTTGTTGGATTTTGCAGCCCACTTCCACAGGCAGAGCCTGTTGTTTCAGTTTCTGAACATCAGCAATCATTGACCGAGAGTGTGGAGGATCCAGGTCCTGGTGTTGTTGGTGAGTATGGGACAAATGAGATGATCTCAAGCAAGATCACACATTCTCAGCCTCAACTCCAACATCAGGACAATCTATCGACGCAGAGCTTTAAGGTGACTCACTTCAATACTGACGACAACATTCCATTTTACTTTATTCCTTTGTATACTTCAGATTTTGATTTTTATACTGACACTTTGACCCTTCCATTTCATAATGTATACCAGGAATATGATCCAGATTCTAGCTATGCGATACCATTTATTGCAAAAACTGTTGATGGTGAAACAACAGGAAATATAGCTTATCCATCTGAGGTAACATCAGCACGCTATTGTCTGTTGATACATTTTTGGTTGCTATATTCTGCTCTTGATTTATATTTAGAAACAGAAATTTATCCGAACCATCCTTTGCAAACGTTTCAAGTGTTTTTCTTTTATATTTTTATACCTTTTCTCCCTACCTTTTTTACAGTCACCTGTTGAATAGATTTCTTGTACACATTTGTTGGTGATGAATAAATTTTACGTTATATGACACCTTTAGTTATGAACATCTATATGTATGGCATCTAGTTATGAACAGTTATCTAAGAACCTGCCTAGAACTTCTGCACTCTAGGTCAGTATGTCTTTTCAGAGATCATGCAATTATCATGATAGTATAGAGGTTTTGTTGTAAGTGCTTATCCATTGTTCCATGATTAATATAAGATTCTGTTGACAGGCCATGGGCTTATATCCTGCAAATGCCTATCAGTTACCTGCATCTGGAGCAACTCAACAACCATTGCCCCAGATGTATCCTCAACAGTTCCAAGTTCCACAATATCCAAACTTCTTGCCATATCGCCAAGTTTTCTCACCACAGTACGGCTCTCCAATGGTTGTCCCAAACTATCCAAGCAATCCTGCATTTCCTCAGTTGCCACATGCCAGCAACTATCTGGTGATGCCAAATGGAGCCTCACAACTGGCAGGCAATGGCATGAAATATGGATCACAGTATAAGCAAATGTATCAAGGAACCCCTGCTGGATATGGTGGCTATGCAAATCATAACGGTTACCCTGTCAGTAACGGTGTAATTGGCAGCGCAGGTGCTATTGATGATCCCAATATGAATAAATACAAGGACAACAGTCTCTATGCACCCCATGCACAGGTATCAAGGAATATTATCTGGACCATTGTTTTTTTTTTGTTGCTGCTGTAACGTTTAATCACGACTAAAACATTTTTGTTTCCCTTGTCAGGCTGAAACAACAGATCTATGGCTTCAGGGTCATAGAGAGATTCCCAATATGCCATCTCCACAATTCTACAATATGGTGGGACAGCCGGTGTCCCCCCATGCAGCATACGTGCCACCACACAATGGCCACCCCTCTTTCAGTCCGGCTCCCCATCCTGCTCACTTGCAGTACCCGGGCTTTCCTCACGCGCTGCACCCGACATCAATGGCCATGGTGCATAACCCGCAGGCCATGGTACATCAGCCAACAGGCCTGGACATGGCGCCGGGTAGCCAAGTTGGAGCATTTCATCAGAACCAGGTTGGCCATCTTGGGTGGGCGCCACAATCGTTTTGAAGATTTTGACATGTTTCCCTGGTGCAACAAGTGAAATATCGGTTCCATATCCAGAGAAACCTGATTGAAGTGCCTTGCTGTAATATGCTGGATAACCTTACGAATGCCAGGTTTTTTGGTTTAATTATAAAGGGGAAAACCATTTCTTAGAGTGTCTTGGTGATTCACAAATGCCTGCAGCTTCTTCCATAACACTTATTGGTTCAATTTCTTATTTCAAAATTTTGAATTCGTCCTTGATTGCTTGTTGACAAAGGTAAAGGAGAAACAGGCCGTATGATTGAACCAGCCAATCAAATTACATTGTGCAGACAAAGTAATTCATGATGTAGGTTCTCGCTGCCGAGTGAAATAGATTCGCGTGACTGCGAGTCTGCGGGCAAATACGCACTATAAGACTGAACACTGAGCTTAGCTGCGTGATAATTTAACAAAGCCGGATAATACCTGCACATTGATCTGAAGTGCACACGAAACTGCAACGCCAATGTATTAGATTGCTTTTGCAACTCTCAGATTTTCTTGTTAATATAAACTACCAGGGTAACAAAGAACTTTTCGTCTAGTAGAATAATAACGTGGATCTTATCTAGATCTTAAAGATTATTTGGACGGTAGAGATTGATCACTATGAATATGAGTATGAATAAATAAAATTGAAGTCCGAAGACAGCAACTTTGGTTAATAAAATCGTGACGTGCTGCCTACTTCCTTTTGTTCTGCATGGAGGCTCTTTGCATCAGTACTAGTGATTTGCTCGCGCCCATTCACACGTAGGATGGATGAGAAATTAGTACTTAGGTATATTTAATTTAGAATTAAATCCCTCCATTTGCTTTTATAAGGTGCGACTTGATTTGACATAATTTTCTAAATTATATTTCAATTATTTATTTATTTTACTTGATATTCTTTATTATTACAAATTTATGATGATTAGATAGTATTTTTTTATTATAGATCTAACCATTCTAGGTATATACTATAAAGATACAATACTTTCAAGAGCCGACGGACCCATAAATCATCTAAACATTACCTCTCATACGACCCTACCTGTCAGGCAATTTTTTTTTTCCGTCAAACCACGCTTGACGAAACAATCCGTGGAAAAAACATGCGCTTGTGTGGAATCGTCGAGTTCGTAACCAATAACGTATCCGGCCAAATATGTGTTATACAATCTTATTTTCTATTAAATGTGCGTGTCGCACATTCGTTCTTGCTAGTGTACTATAAAAATTAATTTTTTGGTTAAAATATTATAAAAGATATGTGCGTCTTATAATAGAGAATGGATGGAGTATCATATTTTTTTCTCGAGAACACGAATACTTGAGCTGCAACCAAGCAGTTTCAAAAGATTTTGAAGGCAAACTATTTCAAGAAATTCACCGTTGCAGGGTTTTTAAACACAAAAACAACAGCGATGAAACAAGTTTCAAGCATAAGTTTCTTGGAAGCTTTCTTGAGATGATCATGAAGTGTGGATCCGTTGACGACCAACTAGACAGCTTTCTAAATTATAGGTTATTTTAATTTTTCTAAATTCATTGTTTTATATTGTTTTTCTATATATCTAGATATTTAGAAAATCAAACAACTTACAATTTAGAATGAAAGGACTACATAAAATGCTGTCTTGCTACCATTTATTTTGGAGCCTAACGAACTCTACATGTAGACTCGCTAATTAGTTTGCATCTAGTGCATGTACACCTAGTAACGAAGGTAAGTGATAGCCAGGTTGGGCCATGGCCACTAAACAAGAAAAAAAACACCTTAAGTTCCAAGGAAAATTAATGTTCAGCAACTTCATCGCGTACGAGTGGATATATAAATAAAATAGTTAAAAGTTCAAACACGATTAGGACGCAGGGAATCATGTCGAGCAGGAATAACTCGAAGAGAACATTTATGGATTAACTATAGAGTTCTTCTTCGACGGTTGAAAAAGCATGTGGCAAGATTACCCTTCTCAGTATACTTTTCAAGGAAGAAAAAAAATAGCTTTGCACATGCAACAAGGCGTTTGATCTTATCCATCTTGTCTTGTTATTATCCATCTTCTCTTGTTATTAAACCGAGGCAAAGGCTGGCTTTGCATCTTTTCTGCAACTCTCATTGCTGTCCTCCTTTTGAGGCTGCTGAGAAGATCGCCGATCGGAGATTTCACACTACACGTACGTGGGCCCACGAAGAGAGACCATGAGATCTCATACTGTCTGAATCTCTTAGGGAAGGGTATGAACAACTCAAGCTTCAGAGCAATTTATTTTTCGAAATAATATTAGTTAACATGAGAATACTTGAACCTTGGCACATGACCAACCTGAGACGTGAATTCTACTTTTGACTCCATATCCACGAGATCCACGAGGGACAAAAAGGTACGAGAAAGCTTGGTGCAAACGGCCAAGGATATTTTTACCCGGCACATGGGTGACGGTCTAGTCTTCGGATTGATAGTCATTAGCGTGTCTCCTCTACCTTTTTTCCTTCTTGTTTAATTTTAGCCGTGTGCCATCAGGCAGAGGCTGGGAGATCTTCAAGTGCGATTGTATCATCTTGATGTAATGCTACTTGAAATTAATAAAGCTTCCCATTTCGAAAAAAAAGAATAATTTCTCTTAAGAAAAAGAATTATTCACTCATTTTGCTTTTATAACGCACATATGTATATTATGATTTAAACTTTACAAATTTTGACTAATAATGTAACTAATAAAATTTAATGTTCATGGTGTAAATTTGAAATTGTTAGATTAAATTTATATCATAAATAATATAATATAAGATAAATAAATAATTAAAGTGTAATTTAGAAGACCATATCAAGTTAAGTCGTGTCTTATAAAAATAAACGGAGGGAGTATGAACAAATCTTAGCAAATAAAAAAATCAAGTGAGACTACTCCAACTAACATGTCAATTTTTCTTCTGAAGAAAGAAAATTAGCATTTCATTTCAAAAATTCTGCATTTCCCCTCTACATTATGCAGCACCTATATTTAATCAATACATGTGTTTTCGATGCCAATAAAACGATAAACCCCACTAGGTGTTCCTCACAAAAATTCACTAGGTTTCATTTTAACAGTTTTGTTTTCGTGCGTCTGATGGTGCTTTCGCATGGTTGGGGCCCGCTCACTGCACCCACCATAGCATCGGTCTACGAGTTGGGTCCCTACCATTACGTGTGGCCTCTTACAAATTTCGTAGGTGTCGCTTCCGATAGTGACCCCCAACCTGCCCACGTTTGTGCCTTTGCTTAAGGACAATAATTTATTTGATCCCAGTTTTGCCCTCCAACGATAAAGAGCAGAAAAATCTCAGATGCACCTCACTTTCCTACCTCAAAGTTAAAACTATGAGTTGAACACATCTATGCTTAGGTGTTGGTGAACGAGAATTTCCGTACATAGACCTTTTCTTTTAGCAAAACTTGTTATTTTTTGGTCCATCTAAATTCTACATACTAAATTAGGCCTAAATTGTTATTTGGTAATCCCTCCGTTTCAAAATGTAAGCCATTCCAATATTTTTGCAGAGTCAAATCATTTTATGTTTGACCAAAATTATAGAAAATGTTACAAAAATTTATGGCACCAAATCAATATACTATGAAAATTCATCTAATAAAGAATCTAATGATTGCTATTTGGTTTCATAGATGTTAGTATTTTATTGTATAACTTGGTCAAACTTGAGATGTTTTTAAGCTCTAGAAATGTTGGAATGACTTACAATTTGGAATGGGGGAACTAGTTTAGAAAGTTTTAATGACTGAGTTGCCACGTATCCCTTGAAAGGACGCTTCTTTTAAATTTGAAGTTATATAATACCTCTTTCAAATTCAAAGTTATATAATTGTTAAATGTTATTCAAAGTGAACGGGTCCCTATCTGAGTTGTTTAGGTGGTTCCAAATAAGATTCTTTAGGTCTTAGATTGACTCTACTTTTTTAGTTTCCCTTAAAAATATCTTTAGTGTAAAAACCAAAATAAACGGTGGTTTCATTACATAAATAAAAAACCTGATTCACATATACTTATTGTGACATTTCCACTATTTAATTATATTGGAACTATATGTGCTTACTTAATTTATATAGTTTTAGTTGATCTAATATTTTAATAAGTTTTCCATAAGGATAAAAAACAATTTTTTAACAGATCATCTTGACATTATTAGGTTATAATTGATTAAAATTGTTAAGTGATGACTTTGCATCAAACTATTTTTGTTTTAATAACACATAATCATGTTTGAGTTACTTAAATATTCTCTAGTGATAAAAGAAGATGACAACCACACTCGGAGTACTAAGGACATGTTTCTTTGCCTTTAGGCAATTTTTTGCTAAAAGGAATCTTGTATGCATGAAGTATTAAATAAATGAAGTCTATTTGCAAAGCTTTTTTGGGATGAGTGTAACTTTACACGATAAATCTAATGAGACCAATTAGTCTATAATTTACTACAGTAATGCTACGGTAACCATTCTCTAATCGTGCGGTCAAAGGCCTCATTAGATTTATCTCGTTAATTAGTCCAAAATTGTGAAGATAGTTTTATAAAATGACTTTATTTAATACCCTTATTGGTCAAACGTGCTGGCAAAATTTTGCCAAATCAAAAAAACACGGCCTAAGCTAGTGAATGAATAATTGATAACTAATGATGTGATCTATGAAATGCAACACAGTTTTAAGCAAAAGAAATAACAAGCACAAAATATTTGGTCATATGTCGTGTACGCCTAACAATTTTGCTGGTGGGTGATGTGTGATAGTGATGAGAGTGCGACAGATCATATTTGTTTAACCCAACTCAGAAAAGAGAGAAACCGAAGACATGATACACAAGGAATGAATATTTGGCTGCGGGGGAAGGGGCCTCGTCATGCTTCCGCAGTAGCGCCATTTAATCTTTCCAGGAGGAGAGAGAGAGAGAGAGGGGGAGAGAGAGAGAAGGGGTCTCGATTGACACGAGGACGGAGAGGTACTTCGCTTCTGCTTCCCGATTAGTCACCTCAAATTTGCTGTTTCTAGCCGGTAAATCTTTCCCATAGTGGATTGCGTTGGTCTCCGGCAGTCAACCTTCCTGATTATCTGGTGCCTTAACTTGTTCTTGTTCAATTGCTCTGCAGTTTTGTGTTGATTTGGTTCTTGCTTATTCTTCTTCCCCTTCGATCTACCCATTTGTTCTCGCAGCTGGATCTTTGGAAATTAGCTGTTAATTATTTGTTGGGAGCACGTTCTTGGCTTTTCGGCCCACTCAAGAACATATCAGCCTTCCAGGGTGTTGGAACATGGTTGGATGTTGGAAATCTCGGCTTCACTTTCGCTGATTTAGAGCTCTTTTAAGCTATTTTGCGAGGATTTTAAGCTAAATTTGGGTGTGCTGTACTGGCCTCGAGTGATTTTTCAGACTTTGTTGGGTTATGTTGCTATCAGAGAAATGAGAATCAGAAAAAAAAGTATGGTGGAAGGGGGATAGAAATTGCTTTCGCAACATAGGTCTGTGTGATTTGTGACAAATATGTTCTGTTTTAAGTATTATCTCAGATTACTGTGGAATTTCAGTAGTTATTCACCTGGTAGATGATAGGTCTTGATTAAACAAAATCTTTATGTCCGGAAGATAGTACAGATTAGGTATTACTTTGAATTAATAATTGTAAAGAATATAATGGTGGTCTGAAAGTAGACCTGAAGGAAGTACAGTGCTTGTCAGTTGAAGTATATAGATAAAGGGCCAAAGGGGTAAATTGTTGTTATACCGAGTATCTTGAAATACCACTAAAGGCAAATTCTTGGTAAACTTGAGGCGTTATGTTGTGTTCTACTTTGTACCCGGCATTAGCTTGCAGATTTGCCATTAAACTAAATCACTACAAAGACGACATATTGAAAACTATCTGTTAATGAGATGATTGATTCTTGGATTTATTTATCTTTCTTTCATTTTCAACTTTTAATCTAACTGTATTTTGGTTTAGTACTGAAAACTGAAGCTTCCAAAATTTTACCTGTTGTGCGTATAAGTGCCAGCTCAGCTGATCTATTATTGTGTCGGTGAATTGTTCTCAATTTGTTTATATTATTCAAAGCAGGAAGAAGCAAAATGTTCTGGAGCTTGAGTGATGCTATCTGGTAACAAAAATGCTTCTGCAAGAAATGGATGGTGATCCATTCCATACCATGCCCAACTATGTAAATAGAAGTTTGGATCAGTACTGCATTGTATCCTGAATTACAGAATATGCAATAGTGGATAATAATTCACTTTTATGGATTAGGATTTCCTGTCTGGGAATGGTTATTCAGTGAAGCAGTTAATCCGTAGCAACTCCGATAGAGACTCCTCATCAACAAAATCTGAGCAGTCTCGCCAAGATTTATCTGCAGTGAGTGACAGCAGCCTCAATGGAGAACACACACCAACACAATCTGGTAAAACATTTCTGCAAACATCATACATCTCTATGAACCTATTTTCTTTTCTAACTAATTTGAGAATTTTTTATGAAGAACCTATTTGAGATGTGATCCGTAAGTTTGAACTTGTGCTCAAACAAGATTGGATTTAAATTCTGATTATTCGGTAGTGTTTGAGTCGTAAGCTTTAAGAATAGGTTACAATTACGGGTTGTGTTTCTGTCTTGGCCATTCTTCTAAAGCTGTGCAGAACATTGGTTCTCACTGTAACGCTGCCATAGTATTCCACATTGAAATAAGTTTTCTACTGTCAAGTATGTATGACCATTGTTTATAAATGGTTACTGCGGTTGTATTTTTTTCTTGTTAATCTTTTACTTGCTGTTAGATCACCCAAGGTATGCTGCATTCAAATGTCTTTTTTTTTCTTTACTTATTTGTGGCCTTGCTGGATCTGTTAATGTTCCTGGAGTTTTGGTTCTGCACTCCACCTTGGCGGGAAAGTTAACAACTCTTAAAGATATATTAACTAAATTCTTTGTTGCACTTGCAATAATTGGTTACATTGTGACTTGGTGAAGCAAAGTGGTAAAGTTCTGAAAGCCCAGCCTGCTCGTCCACTCTGCCCGAATCCCCTGGAAATGTGTTTGGCCATTGGTACCTAGTTCCTTATCTTGATATGGATTTGACGTGAGCTCAGTGGAATGCCAACAATACTTCAAATTCAAATGTACTATGAGTACAGTGCACTAAACCAAAGACTTATCATGCGTGTTGATCAATTATTTTACTCTAGCTTCTGCTGTTCCAAAAACAAATTTTAGGTAGTGAAGGAACCTAATGGATGTGAGTACATATGAATAGCAGAATATGCCTAAACATGTCTGATATATTCTTATAGGCGACATGAGAGAATGCCTTCATCACAGACTAAGAAGCCTAAGTATTATTGAGCTATCGGGATAAGTATTGGCGATCTACATACTGCTAAATCAACTAGACAATCGATTATATGAAAAATCATTTATTAACTTGTATCGTTGAAAATGTTATAGCAAGACTGTCTGGAGTTCTACTGCATCATTTATTGTATAACAGGTTTGTTCTCCCTCTCAGACAACAATGATAGTTGTGGAAAGCGGGACAAGGGCATGGTGAAGTCTATGCTGTCTTTTGGCAACCCAGAAGCTGCTTTCCCCTCTCCAAAGTTTGACTACAGCCAGCCTTTCGTAAGCTAATTGACATTTTAATCTTCAATACTTCTGCTATGCTTGTAATTTAGTGTTCCAATTACCCACTCTCTGTTTTCCAGGCTTGTGCTTCTTATACTGCTGATCCATATTATGGTGGGGTCTTGACAGGATACACACCAAATCCCGTTGTGAGTTTTCTCTATGATTTATAGTTCTGCAGTACTCTCAATGTATGCACTGATTAACATAAACTTACATAGCAAACATGATCCGCCTGTTTTGCTTGTGCTTCTCTATTGCCCAAACACTGCGGACAGTGTAGAAATGCTTTTGGGTTTCAAATGAAAATGGAAAGTATCCAAACAAAACAAGTTGGATTTTAGATTTTACTGTAAAATATAGCCTGGACGATCCAATAATAGGTAGGATTTGATAAGAGTATTACCCACTTTAATGACAAAACCCATGAGAATATGAATCCCTTTTCCTTATAGTTTATAAGTAAAACACAAAAAATTGATTTTTTTTTTGTGTGTGATCTTATATGTTATGATGCAGGTTCATCCCCAAATCAATGGTGCAGCAAACTCCAGGGTACCATTGCCTGCTGAACCTGCAGCAGAAGAGCCCATATTTGTCAATGCAAAGCAATACCATGCTATCCTCAGGAGGCGGCAAATGCGTGCAAAATTGGAGGCTCAGAATAAACTGGTGAAAGGTCGGAAGGTAAGCCTAAAGCATTTCACATTTGCTCTGAACAATTTCTCTTTTATGCTTCATTGCTTCAAGATTTTGCACACTTTGTGATGCATTTGACTTAGTAAACCAGTTAGTACACTTTCCATGATCATATCCAGATAGTTATCAATCAGAGTCAGTCCAGTGAAATCAATAGACATTGTACCTTTTTTGGCACACCAAACCTATTGAGTCTGCTCATAGTGTGTGTGGAACTGTCTTGCCCAAGGATTTTGTAGCACAATTCGAGGTACTCATTTTTACCTTCTAAACAGCCATTGTAGAATGTTCTCTCAACTCCACTACCTTCCCTTGGTAATAAAAGAACAAGTAGAATTTTCAATGTATTCACATTCCTTACAGAACAATTGTGTGTGTCCTTTTATTGTTTTCCCACGAGCTTCCTTGATGAACACCAGCATTACCACATATAAGCTTTAATAGTGACTAGTGAGCCACTTGGCAGTTAGTACTTAGTACCATTTCAATTGTTCATGCATTCATGTAACCAAAATAAGTCCAGTGACTATCACACTAGGACCTTTGCAACAGAAATTATTTTATGTACTTCGTTTCTGAAAGCATCAGTCAGCATTTTACAGACGTGGAAAATTAAGCTGCATACAGTAAGGACTTGTACTCTCTATATTAGTTTCTAGATGTATGTTTCTCTCTTTAGTTGTGCCACATTTTTTTTTTCTTCCGCACATGATTATACTTGGCCAGCTCTGTTTAACAACCTATTATGCAGTTAGAACACTTTCCTGGGATATATAAATCAGCATGGAATTTTTTCTTCTCTCCCAGCCATATCTTCATGAATCTAGACATCGTCATGCAATGAAGCGAGTCCGTGGGCCAGGAGGTCGTTTCCTTAACAAAAAGGAGCTCCAGGAGCAACAGCGGCAGCAAAAGGCTCTGCCTTCACTTCAGACTCCAACAGGTGGGGTGGGCAAAATGGCCTTCGGCAGGAATCTATGCCCTGAAAACAGCACATCGCACTCACCTTCAACGAACTCTGGGATCTCAAGTGTTTCAAACGGGGGCGGCATGCTGGCTCATCAAGAGCACATCAGCTTCTCATCTACCAATTTCCTCCCCAGCATAAACTTCTGTGATGAGAACGGTGGTAAAAAGATGGCTGTCAATGGTGTCCGCCACCGCACCCCATTGTAAGGCGAACTGCCCTGATTATGGGGGTGGCGGTACCATCACTGGCGCGCTCCAGTGTGCCCGTGGCAATTCATCCTTGGCTTATGAAGTATCTAGAAATAATTCGCTTTCTGTTTCATGTAGAGCTTGTCTCAGATGAACTAGTTTATATTTATTGCAACCGAATGACCACTTGTTGATATATTGTGGATTACAGAAATATCCTTGTGTTTGTTGATGTACCATGTAATGTAAACCATGGTTTGGAAGAATCTGCTCCTGTACCCAACAGACCACTGGACGATCAAACTGTCAAATGTCAATCCATTGCTATTGTTGCACTTCAAATATCATCTTCCATTTAGGAGCTCATCTAGTTTCGACAAGATCCGAAGTTCTTAGCGATCAAACTGGAATGCTAATAATTGCACACTTTATCACCATATGTAGTGGAATATACAATATCACGTTCACCACTCCGTAATATAGACATGTATCATTTGGATCTATGACAAAAGACTGAGAGTTCATATTAGCAAATTTTAAAATTATGATTCATTTAAGCTATTGTTTAATTTAGCCCCAAAATTTTAGGTAAGATGGCCAACTTATTTGGCTTTGTAGTTTCTTTGTAAAAGTAAAGTTGGCCAAAACATTGTCGACCGATTTGAAGCCCCTTGATTTTGGCTTTGCCGCTTATACATTCCGTTTTGGCACAATACAATTATGATCACAGCTCGCCATAAAACAATCTGCACTGGAATTACGACTATAACTTACTATGGTGGCAGGCAGGGTGGAATTCGATCACATTGAACTCCCAGAAGATACAACAGTTGCTGGAAGCAGAACATGAAAACCAAAGCAGAAACTACTATACCCAAGAGGAACAATAATATGGCTACAATTTTCACAAACTTCCCTTTCTTCCGATAATTTTCCTAGGTTTTTTTTCCTCTTTTTGGTTAACGAAGCATCTATGCACGCCACACTATGGGAGTTAGATCTAGATGTTTGCCAAGAGAACATGACGATATTCACAAAGGGGGAAGGCATCCGCAGGTCAATGCTATTCAAACACCAAGTCAGTCTCACTTCGGAGAAGCTTCATATCTTCACCTCCCGAACGTCATTTTGTCCGAATGGGGTTCCACAGCCAGGACATTTCCGGTGGCGAATTTCAAGGTTCCTCTGGATGCATGGTGAGCAGAATAGATGGAAACATTTGGTAATCACAACCTGTTGGTAACAAACAAGCAGAGAAATACGGCCTTGTTAGCTTAGGCTGCAAAACTGTCCATCCAACATCCAAGGGATTAACAACAAAATAGGAGCTTCATGGAGGTAAGAATGGTGTAAATCTGTCATCTGATTAAGAAACAAGTTTAGGTCATTCAGAAAAACATAAGCTGTACAATACATCATATGTTACCTCTTTAGGCCGGTCGAAGCAGACGCCACACTTGAGAATAGCCTTGCATTCTTTTATTTCATCCTGGAGTTTCTGGATAGTAGTCTCTTCAGTCTCAGACGTCAGCTCCATAACTTCAATTTTCACCTCTTCATATTGTTCCTCAAGCCGACGTCTCTCACTCCTGGAAAAATTAAAGGTAATGTGAAAGGGGTGAGAGGCTAGCAGCATAGAACGATCAACTTGTAAAAGAAGATTAACAACAGCCTAACCTCTCATGCTCTAGCAACATTCTCAGCTCAGATATCTTTTGCTGAGTCTGCTCATATTCTTTCTCAGAGGATCCAACTGAGGACCGAAGCCACTTGAGTTCCTTCTCTGTGTTGGATACCTCCAGTACAGTCCTTTCCAGGCTAATTGTAAGATGTCTGTTTTCAGCTGAAGTTTTTACAGCTTGTGCTACGCAAGTCTTCATCTGTAAAATCATTCAAGTACTTCCAACTGTTAATAACACATACAATTTTCAGTTGATGTTTGCTATCACAAAATTTTTCTAGTGCTGTGTTTACCACATAATTAATTTTAGTGACTGCAAGTTACCAACAAATGATAATATATAAAACAAGTATTATTACAACTGAAGTAGGCCATTACCTGCTCTTCACCACGGGCAATTTTCAGTTTAGATGACTCCAGTGAAGTATTAACCTGCTGGAGTTGCTTCTCTAACATAAGCTTTTCAGAGAAAAGGGAAGTAGAAGCTTGTTTCATCTTCACACTATCTGATACCAGCTGTTAAGATGAGAATTAAGTTACTGATAGTAACCATAAAGAAAAGGCAAAGCTTATTAGCTTTTTCCAATGCGAAACTGCAAACAGAGTTTTGTAAACTTGGTTAGTGTGCTTATAACTTCCAGCAATAACTGGTTAATAGAGACCATGAGGTAGACAAACAGTCTTAAGTGAAGCTCTTAGCCTGTCACTACAACATTCTGCAAAAATATGCCATAAAACCCACAAAACTGGTAGGCGCTGTTCCTTATTTAGATCCATTTTCCTTTGCTTGCCAGCAGCGATTCATTGCACATCAAAATATGGTTGATGCCTTGAATACCTATTCTGGTATGCTAAGGTAGAAGAACTAAGATTGCATAAGCTTAAGCAGGGAGTGTCATGCGAACATTAGCATCAAATACTCATGGGCATCTATCTTCAATCCATATGCCATGAGTTTGTAGTTTTGATGTAAAAGGGATTAAAAGGAGAGCTAGCAAATACCTTTATGTTAAAGTCCTCTCTATCAGCAAGCTGTTCAAGAAGATGCTGGTTTTGTGTTTGCATGTCTTCATACGCTTGACCAATTGTCTATATGCAAAAATCATAAGCCTTCACACATACCCGAAAGAAGTACTGATAAGAAAACAAAAATCAAATTAACCTCAATATCAGAAATATAGGCATCTCCTTCAGCCTCTTTAATTCTTATTGCCTCCTTGAGTTCCACAACATCTCTGACAAACAGATCATACAGGTGACAGTATGGCTTAGACAAAGAAAATCAAATCTTCACAAAACAAAATATTCACTGGGTTCACAAATATAATATATAATACCTGCCAATTTACGTCACTGCTGCACCTAGCAAATATAGATCATTCATATAACTATATAACACTAAACTAGGTATTTCATACAACTTGAGAAAATCATGAATTTTTTTAGATAAATTGAATTAAAATAATCATCTATCCATTATTCTAGCTTGTAGATATAAGATTGTTCCTGGAGTGGAAAGCCAACCTTTCAGATGCGTCTACTTTGGCCCTTAATTCTTCAAGTTCTGCTTCAGCAAAGGAAAGCCTTTGCTGGCATGCAGCCTCAGCTTCACTTGCCGCTTTTACTCGAAGCTCAAGACTATGCTCCTCTAGACTGCTCCTCAAATATTCAGCCTGATTGCGAGCTCGACTTCCTGATTCTTCAATATCAGCAATTGTCCTAGATGCACAATGTGGAGAGAATGATGTAATAATATAGCGAATGAAATGAAATATACATGTATGACAAAAGACTCAGATATGCATGTAATGTGATTCTTGCTCTATGCACACACTTTCTCAATCTAACACTGTTCGTTGCAACTAAATATGCAGTACCATGGCCATACCCTTCTAGTCTTCTAAATGCTTACTTTGTAAATTTTCTGAACTATATTTTTTCTTTGTGCAGTTAGCAACGACATTTAGAGGGCTATATCGACTAGTCCACCCGATTGCAACTTGCAAGTCAAATCAAAAGTAATTGCTTTTGTCAACAGCTTGATAGATGTTGATTATTCAAAGATGGCACACTAGATAGCTAAAATTGACAGATACATAAATGAAACCCAACATGCGCCACAAAATAAAGAAGATAGAATTCAAAGGTTAACAAGGTGCATGAGTTAGGCTCAGTCCCATTTCATTATTGTTGCTAATACCACTTCAGGTTGTTTTACCTTGATAAACTTTTTTACCTCATGTTCAGTTTCATCTCTAGCCTAACCCAACTTGTTTGGGAATAAAAGGCTTTGTTGTTGTTACATAAATGGAATTAATTCAAAATATCAGCAAAGAACATAAAGTAATCGTATATACTTTATATATATATATATATATATATATATATATACAATCTAGTGATCCTGAAGTATTATAGCATGGACATCCAATGAGCATATAAATCCCATCAAACAACCAGAAAAAATTATAATTATGAGGACGATTCAACAATACAATTGCAAACCATTTTAAAAGTGGCATACTTTTTAGACATCCAAAATCAATATTAAAAATAAAAATAGTAGCAAGTTTACCTTGTCCCAGAACATTCTGTCGTGTACATATCTGCAACAAATTGCATCCCCTGCTTTTCCTTCTCCAACTCCTCAACCTGTCGAAGATTGAAATTTATTAACAAAGTATGAATACAAACCTCTTAGTACTCCCTTTGTTCCAAATTACTATGCACTGTTGACTTTTTTCTCCATTCGTTTTATTCAAAAAATTAGTCTAAGTATACAAAATAACAAGTTACATTTAAAGTAATTGTGATGATAAAGTAAGTCACAAACAAAATAATTGATACTTTCATAATTTTTTGAATAAGACGAACGGTCAAACGTTGTGAGAAGAAGTCAACAACAAATAGTAATTTGCAACGGAGGTAGTAGTAACTCACAATTGGAGCTCAAAAAATTTGCAATCATGAATGCTAATTATGCTTTAGTTTCTAAAATAGAAACACAATATAATTCATGATCAAGCCTTCCAACAGTAAATAGATGGTCCGACCCGTATTTCCTAAACCTAATGCCTGTATTCCTACAATCATTGCATAATACACAAAAAAGAGCTCACCTGTGATTTTACTTTCGATGCAAAAGAAAGACAATATGGTCATATCATTGGAAAAGACCATTGCTTACCGCAAACCTACTTACGCATTAATATTTGGAATTGAAAAACCAAGTGCTATGTTAATTGAAAATATACTAGTGAATTTTCAGAAACTATGAATCAAGGCTATCACTGTGCTAACCAATCAAGCTGTTCACCATCGTAATGTTGCATGTCCTCGCTAGTGGCTATGACAGAACTTATAAATTCGATATTGACATCTTGATACAGTACCACAACTCAGGGAGAGATCAATGAAATACAATGACTTGCACTGGGGATGTGAAATATGTATCGATTTCTCAGGTTCTTGGCACCACCGTAAAGAAAACAGAGGTTTTCAGGAGAACATACCAATGCTTTGAGGGACTTGATTTCAATTAGTTGTTTGTTGTATTTATCAGATATCTCCCTGTGGTCCTCAATCTGAAAATTCAACATATTTTCATCACATGTATTAGATGTTTTTCTAGTCCTTTATGATGTCTGCAGAAGAGGATTACAAAATATAGAACTCTGATTCAACATACAAACTCTACTGAAACATTCTTTTTAAGTTTACATAACACTAACATATAAGAATTTTAGATGTGCAACGGCGCAAGATGACATCAAAGTATACATAAGTCTATCGCACAGTGGTCCCATGTATAATTCTGCTTTGACATGAGCAGTATGATGATCAGAATCCAGTAAACCAACTAACCAAATGACTTCAAGTAATCCAGAAATCATATTCCAGACCTGCTATTTACGCACAGTGCTTTATGCTCAGAAGTCCCAAGATATACTATGCCTAGAGTATTAACTTCATTCTACTCAAACATAGTCATCACGATCTAATAAAGCATATACTTGCCAGTTCTATTCCGAAAATACTGCTTAGGACTCAGATGATCTTCTGAAATTAGCCAGTTATGTGGAGAATCCACACTTCCACAGTGATAACCAAATAAGGTATTGCTCCAGGGACACACCACATATGCCCAGATAAACCAGGGGAGATTCAAAAACATGAACTGAATACCGGACGAAGACAAGCATGGAACCACCAGCATGTGCTTTCAGTTGTGACGGGGCGTGAGCTGGCACCACCGCCCAGGTTCAGCCCCCAAGAGTGGCAGGGTGGGGAACCGCCCATTAATTTAAACTTAGGGAGAAAAAGAACCGAGTGGAACAATATGCATGAATTTTCATTAGTGCATGGAGAGCTATCTTCCAACAGGGTAAGCTTTAAAACAACATTAACATGCATGAGTAAGAATGATACAAAACAACTTGACATAATCAGTATAAAGAAGATGCAAATGCAAGAGGAATAATTAACCAGATTGAAAACAGACCTTCTTAGATACCAGTGATGCTAGTGACTCAGCTTGCTCACGTAATGCAAGTGCTTCAGATGCTGCATCCTTTGACCTATTCAATTGATTCTCCATCATTCCCAGCTCATTGGTGAGTGCTGCAGCCATAACATGAATCTCATTCTTGAAGTCTTTCTTTCCTAACAGGGGAAATGAGAACAAAGTATATCACATTCTGCAAGAAGATATGAGCCATTATATTAATCCCCCTATCAAATAAAGATGTGTCAGGTCCCCTCTACCTGAATCTTGCAAGGTTTCCTCAACCTTGGTCTCAAGATCATTCTTTTCAGATATGAATATCTGGATTTGATTTTCCAGTTCTTCAATTTTGGTCTCATAACCAGTAATGGTTTGTTTAATATTGTCAAATGATTCTGTTTTTGCAAATATTTCTTTCTCCTTTTGCAATAGCTGGTCCTTGTCATTCTACATTCACACAATGAAGAAAAGCTCAAAAACCCAAAACAATACTAATGCAAGGCAGCACAACAGAGGACAGACATCATACCCGTAAAACTTCAACTAAACCCCTATAGCGCTCAATCTCAGCATTCAGATGCTGCAATTGATCGTTAAGAATTGTGTATGGTTTTGATACCAAAACATAGTTCTCATCTTTCAATTGCCCCTGCATACATAGCACACTGAAGTAAGAAACACCAGGATCCAACTTACAATACAAATATATGTCAACCCTCCATCAAATCAAGGTACCAACCTCAAGATCTCCCAGCTCCTTAGATAGTATTAGGTTATCCTCTTGAGTCTGATGGAGTTCTAATAGACGGTTTCCTGCAAGGGTCTGCCCTCAGTTGGGAAAATCCGCAAATTAGCAGTAAAAGATCAAACATACAACTTAAAGATAAAAATGAAAAGATAACACTTCTAAAGAGCATCCATCCCAAGGAAATTGCAGATTCATCTGAGTGCAGTTCAGTAGTACCTTAGCTGCATCAACTGCATCTTTGAGGTCCTGCCAGCTCATACTTTTGTCTGAAGATTTGTCAGTTGAAATACCACCATTCACAGAATTTGCACCAGATGCATCCATGACAGAACCATGCCTCTGCAATTGGAGCACAACCAACTTTCGTCGACTTTCCTCAAGCTCTGCCATGCTTTCCTCTAGCTCACCTGCAATCCAATGATTGCATATACATTATGGGTTGGTTTGGTTTACAGACCAGGTTAGCCAAAACTATGTTGACAAGACTTAGTAATTTGGCATGCGTTTATTTTGTGCTAATTCATGCACAACAGAAATTTGGTGGTATTTATTTTGTTTTCATTCATGTGCAACCAAATATTAGTACAAATTGAATGCCCTGCTAAATAAACATGCAAAGCATCGCATAAAGGTGCGTTGTGAAAAGTCACAAAAAAAAAAAGGTGCGTTGTGAAACCAGAATTTATTTCATATAGGTTTAATTATACAGCAAAATTATTAATAATTTGGTGTGTCCAATTTAACATCCCGCATTCACATATGCTCCTTTCCAGTCACAAATAAGTGAACATTTTATTAAGTCAACATTCTAAACTTTGATTCCAAATTACTTTATGTGTGGATCTTCATACTTCAAAATGATACGAGTAGATTTGTATCGGAAAGTAGTTTCATTCTAGTATACTTTTTCTATATATTATAAAAAAATTGTAGTCAAATTTGTGTTTTGACTTTTGAAGACCATGGCAGTGCCCAAAATACTTATTTGTGACTGGAGTAGTACATTTGCACAAGCCAAAAAAAAAATGTCAAGAATTGTGAATGAATTGTCTTGAATGTGGAAGCCAAATGGGAACGGATGAGGGAAGGATATTTTTAGCACCTGAAATGCGCTTAATTTCCTGTAGCTCCCTCGAATGGTTGCTTTTGAAAGCCTCAATCTCATCCAGATACCTTTTGTGCTTCTCATTAATAATACAAATAGCTTGACTGGCATTCTCAACCACCTCTTTCAAGATATCATTATGGTTTTGAAGGGCAATAATAACATCTAAATAAAATAAATACAGTTTAATCAATTGGTAATAATATAGAACTTAGGTGATGTGTAACTTAGGGAAAAGGTGCAGATTTCCTTTTCTTTTTACCTTCATTTGACTTTTGTCCATTAAAAGCTAAAGTTAAAGATTCATTTCTGGCCTGATGTGAAGAAATTGCCTCTTGCAGGGACTTCATCAGAGTAACAGTTGCTGAGTGGCGAAAAGCAAGAGCTTCTTCAACAAATTCCAACAAGCTATTGTTATTGTATTTTTTGAAACTCTTGGACTTCAAGAGCCTCAAGAGAAATATCTCCTCAGAAGGACATGACTCAAAACATTCTGACGAACAATGAGCACATGGTAAGCTAAAAAGACAGCACTACTTCAACAAAATGTACCTTACTACACAATATTAAGCAAATTTGATGCAACCTTCTGATAACTCTTCATGGTCAAGCGCTTGCAAATTGTCCAAACCCCCGCCAGCCCGTACCCCAAGCAGGATCAAATCATCAATCAGCTATAATATACATAGACAGAATGAGAAACATGGTGGACTGGAAAATATGCGTATGAAAATTTATCAGACACAAAGGAAAGAACCTGATTCCACGTTTTATTCAGAGAAATCAGAGTCTTGTCATAAGAACATTGCTCATCTCTCAGCTCCTTGAACTTGCCCTCCAATGCATGCATTTCAGACTTCTGTGCCTCCAATTGTTGCACTAACTTTTGGTTTTCATATTGAAGAGCTGCGGAATCCATCTATAAACAAAAAATAATGATAATGAAATGCAAAAAAAAGTCAGATCCTACAACAGCAAAAAGGGAAACTTCAGAAGGGCAACAAAGGAATATATAAAACCCAGCAATCAAACGTTCAAAATTACTTGAGTATAACAATGAGAGCAGGTAATTCAGTTGTTATGATCAGCTTGCATTTTTCCTAAGAAAATTATAACTAAAATTCAAATTCTATACTAGCATAGCATATTTACTCAAGGTATGTTTGATGAATGTTTTTTTTGCAATGCCAAAACATGTGCGAGAAAATGATGTTTGGGTTGTGGGCCTGTGGCTGTGCCAATTCACGGGCAATGCAAAAACAATGAGGAAAAACAGTGATTGGACTGCAGGTCCGCAGCCATGACAAAGTTTCCAAAACTGTGAGTATGACACGTGCAACATTTCTTTTGGCATGAAAACATAGACAGAATGGGTCTTTAATTAATTTAATTGTAAATAATACTTCAAACAGATTGCATCATTACACATCAGATGCGTGGCACGTGGTTTCGAAGATATGCTCATTAGAAGTTCGGTAATAAGAAAAATGATCTGTTTAAACAGTCAACCGGGAGGTGCCATCTAGTTTTGCATGCAACCGAGCCAAGACGTGAGTGAGCCCACACAACCTATGTACTATAGATCTGAGTTGCCCATTTTTTATTGGGGGCATTGCCAAACTTTGGTTCTATACAACCAGACTGTAAACCAATTTCAGGGACATTACAAATTTTTGGTTGGATCAGGTTGGCTGAGAACCAAGTAGCCCCTTATAAAGCAACTCAAATTAACAGAAGGCTTCCACCTCAGATCTTTCACACGCCAATCACAAACTCCTTAAGTCATATCTACTAATGTACTTAAATGAAACATCCCTACTTATAACGGACAGACGCCTGTGGGCTGTGAAGCTGCATTAATTTAGAGCAACTAACATTTTCTCCAGAGCTTATTTCCGTTACCATTAACAGGTAAAACTATAAGTATGTTAGATAATCTCCAACAACTGGCAATATTGCAGATCAGCTTCTACATCACTGAAACCAGGTACTTCTTCTACACAGGGAAGGATGAATCTAATTTATTACTTCCAATACCAGTCCAGATTCGTTAAAGAATCTCGTAAACACAGTAAATTTAAACCATCTAGGCATCAAACAGCAGATAAAAGAAAATCAGTGTGCAGCCGCTATGCACAAAAGGACCAAGCTGCTTCCAATGATCAGTCCTGTCATGATAGATCGATCAACGGGCTGGCCAATCGACAACAGGTTGCGTCTTGCAGCTGCAAAAGCACTCGTTGCAAGGTTTAGGGTGTGGTGGTTCACTTGATTTTTTCTTAATTGGATGGGTGGATGCAGTACTCCATCATATACTACCATAAAGAACTAAGAAGAGATTAAGATTTGCTCGCACGGAGGTCCTCTAGCAGAACTCAGCCAATTCCACCCAAGCAAGTTAGGGTTTCTTACCAGAGCAACACACAAGGATTGAATCCCAGGTCTGGACTGATCTCCACTCCACGCCAAACCCAACCCCCTAGAGTACGACGAGGGCGTCGACGGCGAAGACAGCTGAGAGGAAGCGAGTCCCTCCCTCCGTGTGGCTGGCGAGCTGCGATGGGGTGAAGCAGGAGGCGGGCGGGTTCGGCGCCGCCGGCCCCACGCGACGCGCTCGGGCACGGGCACGGGCGCAGGAGGATGCTTGGGAAGGAGAGGGGGCAGGAAGGCCTGCAGCACGGGGGGCGGGAGCACCTCGTGCGACGCCGCCTCTGGTTGGTTTCTCTGACAGTAGGGGAGTCGGCCGGCGGCGAGCCGGAGCGACGGCGAGAGAGGGGAAGAAACGGGGAGGGGTGTGCTTCCGCTCACACCCAAGATGTGGGTCCGCCTCCGCCAGGTAGACGTAGCATTGACTCGCGGCTGGCCCAGCCCAGGTATCGCTTCCTTTTCTTTTTCTTCGTCCTCGGCCTCTCTCGGCCAGGCTTGGCCCATCATAGATTTCTTTATTTGGTGGCACTTTGGGCTGTGATGAGCCCAACTTGAAGCGAGCCCGCGACAACCTGCTGAGGTCACATCATAATCGTCACAGGCGGTGATGTGGTGGGAACTGGGAACAAAACAACAGGCGGCGTTGGTGGTTTTTTTTCCCAAGCTTTGTTCTTCAAAAAGAAGTGAAATTTGAGCGTATTTTTTCTCTCCGCTTCAACACACCACAGCGTCAGCGTGTCGTAAAATGTCAAGCAAATTATACGGTCCAAGATACGAGTAGTTGTTGGCAGTGTCCATTTCCTGGTACAAAACTGTCACTGTTTCTTTTTTTTTTCCGAGACAATTATACACTCGAGCAGTCGAGCGTGTAAAATGCAAGAGAATGAACTGAAGAAATGGCAATTAACAAATTGTTCTCAGAAGAACACCAAAAACGGCAGCACAAGTTACACCGTTTTTATTCCGTTCACAAGAGTAAATTGTGGTTTCTCGCCAAGAACGCCACCAACTTTCTGATCAGTATTTTGATCTCAGCACAAATCAGCATAAAATAATAAGTAGTATTTTTCTCTCAGTATAAATCAGCACCAGCCACCAGCCGAACAAGTCGGATCTTGGCGGCGATCGTTGCGGCCTGGTGCTGGACGGCCTCGAGGAGGGTATGGATTACCCATTTGTTTATGGATATGGGTAGAATAATAGAGGATAATTGCCCATTTTATCCATTACCCACGCGGCCCGCTCTTCCTGCGGCGCAGCTCTCCCCGGGACCCTATCTCCCGCAGCCTTATCTTCTCCACGCATTCATCTTCCTTGGTGCGCGCCAGTTCGGCTTTTGGCCCTAGTGTAGGGTCGAGATGGCGGACTAGAGGGGGGTGAATAGTCCTTTCTAAAATTTAACACATCGGCTAACCGAAACAACAGCGGAATTAAAACTATCGGTCTAGCCAAGACTTCACCCCTCTGTCTATGTTCACTAGCACCTTATACAAGATCCTAATTAAGCAAATAAGGTGCCAAGCTAGCACGAGCTCACCTAATTATTTCTAGGAGCAAGGTCACACAAACATATGCCTCTAGTACTTCACACACCGGGGAGCTCCTAAACAACTAGTAAGCAAAAGCACAAAGCACCTAAGCTCACTAGCAATGCTCAATGGACAAGACTACACAAGTCTAATCCAAAGGCTCAATTTACTTAGCTACACAAACTAAGCAAAGAGACTAATTAAGCTACACAAGCTAATTAGTTACAAGATCACAACTTCTAGCTACACAAGCAAGAAGACAACTAGCAAGCTACACAAGCCAACTAATTATAAGAGCAACCACATAAGCACAAGATATATAAAAAAATAAATACAATGCTTGTGATCAAGAAGTGCAAACCACCGAGAAGAGAAGACAATATTGACACGGTGATTTTTATCCCGAGGTTCACTTGTTTGCCACCAAGCTAGTCCTCGTTGTGTCGACCAACACCTCGATGGTTCTTGGGCAAAGCTCTCAAGCCGCTGGCCACTCCGGGCACTCCAAGACACCACTCGCAAGTGTGGTAACTCAATGACACGCTCCACTAGAGTTGCTCTTCGCGATTCCCGCGGGGTGAGCACAATCCCCCTCACAAATCCTTCTCCGGAGCACCGCACAATCTCCTTGCGTGCTTCAACGGAGCCTCAATCCACCAAGTCGTCTAGGAGGTGGCAACCTCCAAGAGTAACAAGTAAACCGGCTTGCAACACAAACACCTAGTGCCACTCGATTCAATCTCTCAAAGCAATGCACTAGACTCGCACTGACTCGCAATGGATTCGCAATCTCGCATGAACAAGTGAGGTAGTGGACTCCTAAGGCAAGCACAACCATGGTAAACACATTCGCAAGGTGCTCAACCTCTCCCAAGGCCCGGGCATCCTTCTATTTATAGAGGGGAGGGGAAAACTAGCCGTTACACATTTTTTCCGAGCTCTAACGGCTACCTCGGACTGTCCGAGGTCCATTCTCGGACTGTCCGCCATTCAAAAAAACTAGCCGTTGAGATCCAAACGGTCAAAAACTCGTCATCCGCGGACTGTCCGACCCCCTGGATCATCAGGAAACGTCTCTGTGTAAAATTGGGCGAATTTATGGACTGTCCGACCCATTCCCGCGGACTGTCCGACCTATTTCCGCGGACTGTCCACCATTCAGATCGCGGACAGTCCGCCACTCTATTTTCAGCACAGTCGGCACTCGGTAAAACGCCCATAACTTTTAGCTCCGATGTCCAAATTAGGTGATCTTGGACTGTATGGAAAGCTCATTCAGAGGGCTATCCAACCCAACTAAATTCTTGACCCAAAACACTTTGGATCAAAGCAGAATTGCAAACCAATATCACACTAAGCCATAACCATCATCCAAACTTCAACCCCTTTGCAAATGTGCCAACTCCATAAGTGTACCATCTTATGTGTGAGTGAGTTAGCATTTTCACAAATATTTCTCAAAGGGTTTTTCACTCTCTTCACCACGCCACTCGATCTTAGCAACATCACAACGCTCAAGAGATCGACAGAGTGGGTCCTCTCATAGTGCACAAACCACGGACTGTCCGATCCAAACCACAGACAGTCTGAGGGACGATCGGACACGTCCGAACGGAATTTCCCATGAAATCTATTTTCTTTTTCAACTCACAAGCCATGGACTGTCCGAGCCCTGACCACGGACAGTCCGACCCACTTAGTCAGCACTTGTTTCAACAAGATTTTCAACAATGCCCTTTATGATGTTAGTCGCCACTCATCTAAATGCAAACCATGCAAGCTATTGATCAAATGGCACTAGATGAACGATATGCAAACAAGTTTGCCCCTCTTAATAGTATGGCCATCTATCCTAAATTGGGTCATAAACTTCTCTAATCTCCTATAACCGGTTAAATGAAATGCCTATTGGTTATACCTTTGCCTTGCGCATTTCATTCCATCTTCTCCTATGTTGATGCAACACATGCATCAACATCATCACAAATGATATGATCCACTTCATATCATCATGCGACTTAATGGTCAATTGATCTTGACTCCACTTGCTCTTCACCATTGCAACGGTCCATCGGCGCCAAGTCATTGCTCAAGCATCCCGCCATGCGGTCCATCGCTTAGCCTCTAACTTGCCCTTCACACTTGCAACCAGTCCATCAAGCCAAGTCTTGTCTTGATCTTCTCCACTTAGTCACATGACTCCATGTCATGTCCTATATGCAATGAGCTCCTTCATCACATTTACATGTGGACTAATTACCTGTGTATTTCACTTAAACACATATTAGTCCACCTAAGTTGTCACTCAATTACCAAAACCAAACAAGGACTTTCACCTAGTCCCCGCCATCCCGCCTCCCTGCCACTAGCCCTTGCCCGCGTTGCCTTGGCGCCAGTGAGACCACTTTCCCTCCCCTCTCGTTCCCTTTTCGTTCTCCTTCTCCCTCCTCTTCCCCTCCATCCGGATCTGGGAAGACTTCGCACTGACGCCGCTTGCCATGCTGCCCCGCCACTGCCAGCCTCCTCCACCACCTACGGCCGGCAGCGAACTCGCTGCCACGCCGCCGCCCACCAACCGCCCCATCACCTCCACCCTGCCCTTCCCTAACCACTATAACAACTCACCCCCACTGCACTATTGCCGCCGGATTTGCCGCCATTTCCTTCCGCCCCCTCGCCAGCGTCAGGCGAGGACCGCCCGTCTCCCCCCTCCTCTCATCCCCTCCCCTCCCTTTTGCTCAAATCTAAGAAGACACCACCGCCGTCATGGTCATCTTATTCATCTCCGGTGAGCTCCCCCGCCCCGACTCTGTCCACCGGTTGTCCCCAGCCGCCTCGGCTAGCGGCGCCATCGCCGCCCGGCTTCACCGCCCTTGATCCACCACCACCGTGGGGCTGACCAGCTCCCCGGAGCCCTCTCTAGGTCCGTCGGTCATGGATCATCCGTCCCCGGCAACCCCGAACACGAACCCCCTAACCCTAATCGGTGATTTTCCTCTCCGATTTTCGCCGAGCGTTGCTTCTCCGGTGGCTTCACAAGTAGGAGGAACAAGTTACTTTGTCGTGCAAGGATTGTACTTTCTTGTGTCCTGTCACTGAAGTAACAAGAGGATTCTCCGGTTATGACTAAATGGAGAGGGCTCTCCATATAGATTGTGGGTAAGTAACAAATCAAAACAATCTATAATTCACTACCAGAATACTTCACATCCGCCCGTCCCCTCCACCTCGGCCATTTTTGGACCCGGTGCTGATGGGGCTTCAGCACCGGGTCCAACGGCTAGGAGCGGGGGCGGCGCGAAGATGTGTCAGGGCGAAGACATTAGCACTGGGTCGTGGCAAGACCCGGTGCTAATGCGCCCCCTTTAGCACCGGGTGCAGCCAGCAACCGGTGCTAATGTGCCCGAGGCCATTTCGCACCGGTTGCTGGCTGCACCCGGTGCTAAAGGGTGTGCATTAGCACCGGGTCTTGCCACGACCCGGTGCTAGTGTGTTTGAATATAGGGGCTTCTTCCTCCCCCGCCCGAGCCAGCTGAACACTTCGCTGTGTTCATGCTGGCTCGGGCGCCGGGAGGGGAGAAGAAAGAGGGGAGGTGTTGCCCAAATTTTTTTCAAAATTTGTGAAGATTCTACTCATCTAAGGAGCACTACAAGGTACACTCTTTCATTCTCTAATGTTTTATTTAGCTTGTAATCCTTCTATGATTTAGAAATAAAGGGATTTGTGAATCAAAGTAAAGCTAGCTAGCTAGAGAGAGCTTGTGTTCTTGGAGGAGAGAGAGGAGAGAGCTTGAGTTCATGATGGAGAGAGTATTCATGTTGTGTTTTAAATGGAGAGAGAAGGCAAGCTAGTTAGTATTTTGTTTTGTATGACTTGTGAATAGTTATAAGGCTTATGTATTTTATTTACTAGAGAGGTTTATTTATTAAAAGTTGGAATAGTTATTTATTAATTTAATAAAATATATATTATTAGTTATTTATTAAAAGGTAGAATAGTTATTTATTTATTTAACGAAAGGTATATTTATTTATTTAATGAATATAGTAATGTAGTTTTAGAAATTTATTTATATAATGGAATATATATTATAATTTGTATTTATTTATATATTAATTTTTTATCTTTAAATTGTATTGTATATTTGTTATTGGTTAATAATGCAGATGAATAGACAATGGATGTACGGGGACCCCCACGCTCAGGCGTTCCGTGATGGCCTCAGGACGTTTCTCGATGCCGCCGAGGCTAACAGGACGTCGTCCGGTTTCATGTTCTGCCCATGCACCCATTGTAAAAATATACAATCGTACAAACAAAGAGGTTTTCTTCAGGTGCATTTGATGAGGCACGGTTTCATGAGGAATTATTCTGTTTGGACGAAGCATGGTGAAAGAGGAATTCTAATGGATGAAGATGAAGAAGACGAGGCCGATGACGACATTCCGTTATTGGCTCAATACTACGGTTCCTTTGCAGATGCTGCAATGGGTGATGCCGATGAGGAAGATGTTGCTCAAGAAGGCGATGCTCAAGAAGATGTTGCTCGGGAAGGCGATGCTGAGGAAGATGTTGCTCAGGAAAATGAACCTACTGATGGACTCGGGCAAATGTTGCGTGATGCTGAGAAAGACTGCGGCAATGATAAGGAACTGAAAAAGATACAGCGCATGTTGCAGGACCACAAGACTGACCTGTACCCAGATTGCAAAGAGGGGCTAAAGAAGTTGGGTAGCACACTTGAACTTCTGCAGTGGAAGACAGCAAATGGTGTTACTGATAAGGGTTTCGAGGAGCTACTGAAACTCGTAAAGAAGATTCTTCCAGAGGGTAACAAATTGCCATCGACGACGTATAAAGCAAAACGTGTTGTTTGCCCTCTCGGTTTGGAGGTGCAGAAGATACATGCGTGTCCTAATGACTGTATCCTCTATCGCGGACAGTACGAACACTTGGATCGTTGTCCGGTTTGCACCTGCGCACGATACAAGATCAGGCGGGACGACCCTGGTGATGTTGGGGGAGAGCGTTCTAAGAAAAAAATCCCTACGAAGGTGATGTGGTATTTCCCTCTGATACCCCGTCTGAAGCGTTTGTTCAGGAACAAAGACCATGCCAAACTGATGCGCTGGCACAAAGAAGAACGTAAGCAGGATGGCATGTTGAGACACCCCGCCGATGGATCCCAGTGGAGGAACATCGACAGAGCATTCCCAGAGTTTGATGCTGATGCGAGGAATGTTAGGCTTGGTTTAAGTACCGATGGCATGAACCCTTTTGGTGAAATGAGCAGTAGTCATAGCACTTGGCCCGTGACTGTTTGTATCTACAACCTACCCCCCTGGCTCTGCATGAAGCGGAAGTTCATTATGATGCCAGTGCTCATCGAAGGCCCAAAGCAACCTGGCAACGACATTGATGTGTACCTAAGACCATTGGTTGACGAACTTTTGCAGCTGTGGAAGAATGAAGGTGTTATCATGTGGGATGAGGACAAGCAGGAGCAGCTTGACCTTCGAGCACTGCTTTTCATAAGCATCAACGACTGGCCTGCACTAAGTAACCTATCAGGACAATCAAACAAAGGATATAAAGCATGCACTCACTGTTTAGAGAAAACCAAAAGCATGTATTTGAAACATTGTCGTAAAGTTGTGTACATGGGTCACCGTCGATTCCTTCCGGCGAAGCATGAGCTACGAAAGAAATGTGCGCATTTTGGCGGGAATGCTGACCGCCGTACAAAGCCGAGACACCGGAGTGGAGAAGAGCTATTTGATATGGTGAAGGACCTACACGTGGTGTTTAGCAAGGGAGACGGAAGCCAGGCTGCTCCGACGGGCGAGGATGGTCGTGCCGCGATGTGGAAGAAGAAGTCTATCTTTTGGGAGCTACCTTATTGGCAACTTTTAGAGGTCTGTAACGCGATTGATGTGATGCATCTGACGAAGAATCTTTGCGTGAACTTGATAAGCTTCCTAGGTACTTATGGGAAGCCAAAAGATACACTGGAAGCACGTCAGGAGCTGAAACGATTGAAGCAACAGACTGATCTACATCCAGAAAAGAGAGACAAAGGACGCCAGTACTTGCGTCCTGCCAGCTTCACTCTCAGCAAAGAAGAGAAGGCAAGCATGTTTGAATGCTTGAACAGTATCAAGGTTCCGTCTGGCTACTCCTCCAATATTAAGGGAATAATAAATATGAAAGAGAAGAAGTTCAGAAACCTGAAGTCTCACGACTGCCATGTGTTGATGACACAGCTGCTTCCCGTCATACTCAGGGGTGTGCTACCAGTTAACGTGCGGAAAGCCAATGTGAAGCTATGTGCATTCCTCAATGCAATTTCTCAAAAGGTGATCAATCCAGACCATTTAGATCAGCTACAGAACGACGTGGTGCAATGTCTTGTCAGCTTTGCGATGATATTTCCACCATCCTTCTTTAATATCATGACACATCTATTGGTTCACCTCGTCAAAGAGATTCGTATATTGGGCCCAGTATTTCTACACAACATGTTCCCATTTGAGAGGTTCTTCGCTGTCCTAAAGAAGTTTGTCCGTAATCGTTCTCGTCCAGAAGGATGCATTGCTAAGGGATACGAAACAGAAGAGGTCATTTAATTCTGTGTTGACTTTGTCGACGATCTTATGCCGATTGGTGTGCCCGAATCACATCACGAGGGGAGACTTGGTGGAAAGGGCACACTAGGGAGAAGATCGATGGTGATCAAGGACGTTGAGACATTTCCTAAAGCGCACCTCACAGTTTTGCAACAATCAACCTTAGTTGTTCCGTACATCGAGGAGCACATGCAGATTCTCAGGGACGAAAACTCAACAAAGTCTGCGGCCTTCATTCAGCGTCTGCACAATAGTACTTTCGTCGATTGGTTGCGAAGACGTCTTATAGGTGTCGAGGGCATTGATGCGCAGCTAGCTTTTGTAGCTAGAGGTCCATTGAGCACGATCTTGACATTCCAAGGATACGACATCAATGGGCATACATTTTACACAAGAGCCCAGGACAAGAAAAGCACCAACCAAAACAGTGGTGTCCGGATCGACGCGACAGACACCAATGGCAATACAAACTCATACTATGGAATCATAGAGGAGATATGGGAACTAGAGTACGGACCTTTGAAGATCCCACTGTTCAAGTGCCAATGGGTGAAGCTGACTGGAGGAGGTGTTAAAGTTGAAGCGGACTATGGAACTAAACAAGATTGGCTTTCTAGACGAACCGTTCGTCCTGGCCAAAGCTGTCACACAAGTTTTTTATGTGAAGGACATGGCTACCAGACCAAAGAAAGGGGCGGATAAGAAAGGTGGGGGTAAGCAATTGGACCCATCACAAGACGAGCCAAAGCGTCATATAGTTCTTCCTGGAAAGAGAAAAATCGTAGGAGTTGAGGACAAGACGGATGAAGATTATGATATGCTCGATGGCCGGCCTCCATTCGCAGTGGCTGATGACCCAAGCATCCTGTTAGCGGCGGAGGAGACACCGTATCTACGGCGTGATCACAATCAAGGAACATTTGTAAAGAGGAAGTTTAATAGTGTCCGAGTAAACGATGAAGCCATGTAATTTAATTGCACTATGTTCCACCCAATTTGTAATGACTATATTTGCATTTATGTTCCACCTATGTTCTAAGATTTTCTATTGATTTATAAGATTGTTTTTATTAATTCTAGCATTTTATATTGATTTTCTAGTAATTTATAAGATTTTCTAGTAATTTATAAGATTTTCTATTAATTTATAAGATTTTATATTACTTTATATGATTTTATATTAATTTATATGATTTTATATTAATTTATAAGATTTTCTAGCATTTTATATTGATTTTATAGTAATTTATAAGATTTTCTAGTAATTTATAAGATTTTCTAGTAATTTATAAGATTTTCTAGCATTTTATAATGATTTTCTAGTAATTTATAAGATTTTCTAGTAATTTATAAGATTTTCTGGTAATTTATAAGATTTTCTAGTAATTTATAAGATTTTCTATTAATTTATAAGATTTTCTTATTTAATATATATTTTTAATAGGTATAGCATTAATAACTGAATTAAAACAAGTATTAATAACTATATATTAAAAACTGTATTTATAAGATTCTCAAATAGTAGCCACCGGTGCTAAAGGCCGGTTTGGAAACTGGCGCCAAACGAAAATAGGGGCCTTTAGCACCGGGTCTCCTTCACACCTGGTGCTAAATGCCCCCAATCTATATAAGCAAGCGCCGCATTCTCCCCTTTGTCTCCACCCGCCGCATCTCGCCCAAAGAACCGCCGCCCCTTCGTCTCCGCCCCCGACGTCGACCGCGCCGCCGTCGACCCTGCCGCGCCGCCCCAACGTCCGCGCCGCCGTTGACCCTGCCGCGCCGCCCCGTCCCCGACTTCCGCGTCGTCCCGTCCCCGACTTCCGCGCCGCCCCGGAGCCCCCGACGTCCGCCGCCGCCCCGGCCCCATTCGCGCCGCCGTCGACCCCTGCCGCACCGCCCCGGCCCCGACTTCCGCGCCGCCCCAGCCCCGACGTCCGCGCGGCTGCCCCGTCCCCGACTTCCGCGCCGCCCCGGCCCCGACGTCCGCGCCGCCCCGGCCCCGACGTCCGCGCCGCCCCGGCGCCCTCGACGTCCGCCGCCGCCCCGGCCCCGTCCGCGCCGCCGCCGACCGTTGTCCGCGCGCTGCGCCGCCGTTGTCCCCTCGCCGCCGGTCCGGCCACCGCTCACTCTTTCATTTCTTTTGCAAATTTTCTCTATTTATTCATATATATGTGCATATGTGATATATATATGTTATGTTGTATATGTGATATATATATGTTATGTTGCTTGGAATATGTTGTATAAATGCATGGAATATATATGTTGTAAAATTTTTTATGTATGCTTGGAATATGTTGTAGAAATGCATGGAATATATATAATTGGAATATTGTTATTTATGTATTTGTTTGATGTATTGCTATTTATGTATTGGAATGCTTTGTAAAAATATATAAAAATACATTGTAAATATATTTATGTTTTATATTAGAAATGCTATTAATATTTATGTTTAATATCGGAAGCCCCTTCATGTCGCACAACCGTATCGCAAACCCGAACCCTTCGCAAACCCTTTCGTGTCGCACAACCGTATCGCAAACCCCTTAGAGAATCCGTTCACGTCGCATACCGAACCCTTAGCGAACCACTTCGCGTCGCGCGAACCCACCTTAGCGAACATGTTCGGGTCGTGCAACCCCCCTTAGCGAACCCGTTCGCGTCACGCACCCGAACCCTTAGCAAACCCCTTAGCGAATCCGTTCGCGTCGCATACCGAACCCTTAGCGAACCACTTCACGTCGCGCGAACCCACCTTAGCGAACCACTTCGGGTCGTGCAACCCCCTTAGCGAACCCGTTCGCGTCACGCACCCGAACCCTTAACGAACCACTACGCGTCGCGTACCCGAACCCTTAGCGAATCAATTCACACCGCGCACCCGAACCCCTTAGCGAATCCGTTTTTCGCGAACCGACCCCCTTAGCGAAAATGTTAGAAATATTGGGAATATGTATGCTTTGTATATATTTCTTATCAATTATTTTTAATTCTATAGATGGTGGACAACAACAATCCTGTCCCACCCATGCAAGAGGACAACAACAGCCCTGTCCCACCCATGCAAGAGGACAACGACACATTCTTTACGAACCAACTATTTGATATTGTAACACAAACAATGACCATAGATGAAGTGTTGGGGATCATTGGAAGGGACGACAATATCCAGGGCGACAATGTTGCAAGGCCCAAAAATGTTGAAGGGGCCGCCAATGTCCAGGGCAAACGTGTCCAGGGCAGCACTATTGAAGGGGCCGGTAACGAGCCCTCGTCTAGTCAGGTGTGTATATATATAACATAAATTTGTACTGTACATGTCAATTATGTATACCATCTCTATATCATCTCGTATATATGTAATTTGTGTAGGCCGCCTCTGCTTCTACAAGTCGAGCTAAGAAATCAAAACGATCGACCACGAAGAAGCTGAAGGATGTCAAGTTTCACATCACTCGAGTGGAGGATGACGGGGAGCCAGTTGAGCCCCCAAAAGTGGCCAAGAAATTTGTATCTCAGTGCGGGGTAATTGTACGGGACAATGTGCCCATTAGTATCAGAAAATGGAAGTCCACGGACCCCACTGAGGAGTACGTGCTCCCCGATACAGAGAAGGAGATGTTATGGAGGGAATTAAAGGCAATATTCGACTGACCTAGCACTCATGAAGCAGAACTGAGGGATTGGACAATGAAGAAGATGGCAGTTCTGTTTCAGGATTTTAAGAAGAAGTTGTACTCGCATTTTCTCAAAACCGGAGAGGTCCCGGATCCTAAGAAGTATAAGAAGATCACTGATGACGAGTGGGAAGCATTCCTTGAGTATAAAACCTCCGAAGAGGGTGCAACGGCTAGCGCTAGAAACGCTGGAAACGCCGCAAATAAGAAGTACTCCCATAAGATGGGTTCGGGAGGTTACAAGGCAAGCATCCCTAAATGGGAGAAGATGGAAGAAGATCTATATGCTAGAGGCATCACTCCAGCGACACATGACTGGCCCACAAGGACCAAGCATTGGTACTATGGTCATGGAGGCACCCTAAGCCCAATCGACGACTCCTTAGTTTTTCCCGAGGACTTGCGAGAACTAGCTCAGCGTTTCCTCGATATCCTCAGGGCATCTGAGAGGGGAGAATTTGTTGCTGATAGAGACAGAGATGAGCTAACCTATGCCTTAGGGAACAAGGAGCATCCTGGACGGACGCGCGGCGTAGGCACTAGCATCTCATGGAAGAAAGGTTTCCAAGAGCACGCCGCCACCTATAGGAGCCGTTCGAGGAAGAAGGCCGAATATGAGCAGAGGGTGAGGGACCTAGAGGAAACGGTTGCCGCCCAGGACTCAAAGCTCCAAGAAATGGAGTCAGAGATGGAGCGGCGGATGAAGGTAGCATGGCTGCAGATACAACAAGCCACAGGCGGGACCGGTTCCACAGAGCATGCACCTCTCCAACAAGCCGCAGGCGGGACCGGTTCCACAGAGCATGCACCTCTCCAAGATGCGGCCCTTATTAGCCCTCCACAACAATATCAAAGCAGTCACGCTTCCACACAGGCCGCTGAACCGGTCCGTTACCCCGTGGATGAAATAACTCAACGGACCGCGTGCGAGCTTGTCGTCAGGCAGAAGAACTTAGCTGTGGTGGTACGTATGCGACCTTAGTTCGTACTGCATATATTTCACCGTAAATACCATTCATTTACTAATTTCTTTGTGAATACTAAATTATCAGGTCGCATACGGTATGACCAAACGTGTGGAAGAAGGGCAAAAATGGCACTGCAATGACATTCCACATGGTTACGTACCTGTTGAGGTGGAGCAAGTCGTCGCCAACTGGGAAGACTTGGAACTTGACATCCCCGGAGGTGACGGAGAAACAAAACTCGGTCAGTGTTCTCACTGCATCATTCTATGGAGCAAGGCAGACGTCGTCATACCCGGTACACCTACGGCTACCAACAAGCCTCCGTCACCTCCACCGTCTCCAAGAGATCCACCGGATCATGACGATTCTCCGGGAGCTCCTGATGCAAGCCTGTCTCCTCCGCCGAAGAGGTCTCCGTCTCCTCCGCCGCGGAGGTCTCCGCCCTCTCCGCCGAAGAGGGGACGCCGCACTAAAGCCTCTGCCCCCACTCCACCAGGGAAGAAGGCGCGGAAAACCAGAGAGAAGCCCGCACCAGAGAAAAGAGCGGGTGAGAAGACTCTAGAGGAGCTCGAAGCCTCGGTCAAAGCAGACACAAAGAGGCAAATGGCCGAGTGGAGGAAAAAACCAGAGCCGGAGCCGAAGCTTGATCCCACTGTCGTCAAGTCATTCCTCGGTAATTTGAGGAAGGGTCAACAGAAGGAAGTACTAATAACAGACTATGACCGCTCATTACTGAAATCTCGCCGGAAGCGGAAGGCTGCAGATAAGGAGGCGGGCACATCCAAAAAGGTTCCTCAGCTCGGCCAGCAACCTCAGCAGCCCTTGGCTCCATTGACAACTCCGCACGAGCTACGGATCCAACAATTTGAGGCCGAGACTGGACTATCCAGAGCGCAACTCCTGGGGGAAGCAGAGGTGCCTGTAAGCACAACGTTGAAGTGGCCGTTTAAGCTTGGCGAGCCTATGGTCCCTCCTGAAATGGAGAGCAAGCTATAGACGAAGATGCGTCGATTCCATGAGTTGTACTTGGAAGAATCAAGAAGGGATAAACGGCGCATGATCAAAGTAGGCGTGAAGGACCATGATTTCTACAATGGCAACTTGGATTGGGTCTGGCTGAGGTTTAAGGATATATATGAGCTGTACCACCACGACGCCATGGACGTGGATTTGATCACCTGTTGGACACTGTAAGTACTTTGTTGTTGTTTACAATTCACAGTTTGAAAACAATAATTCCAATCTATGCTGACGCGAGCTTTATTTATTGCTTAACATATGCAGAATGGAGATTCAAAAATATCGGAGAGAAAATATATATGAGGTTGGTTTCGTGGATCCTCGAAGGATAAGTGAAGCAATGATACTGCACAATCCTGAGGAAACATATGGAAACCTATACAAGTTTATTGACAAACAACATTACTGCGAGTCCATACTAATACCGTACAACATCGAGTGAGTACATACAGACGCTTCTTCTTATACTGTCTGTGTACTAATTCATTCTGATTATATAATGTATACATGTGCACAAATTCCACTGGTGCCTACTCGTATTGTGTCCTGACCGGGGTATCGCCAACGTCTTTGATTCGTTGCACACTCCAAAACATAAACTACAGAACATCATTGACATCATGACAAGGTGATGTATATTTTCCCCTAATTAATTCACCCCTTACACTAGCAATGGCTTAACTCAATTTTTTTGTTTGCAGGGCGTGGGTTCAATTTCGTAAAGACCACCCGGGTATTGAACATGAAACACTGACATGAAAGATTGGCTTTCCGGTAAGCAAGTAATTTATACATGTAGTCCTCGGCTAATATATTATATGAATTTTACTAAATTTCTTTTGGTCGACAGTGTGCCAAACAGGGGTCGGGAAATAATTTATGTGCATACTATGTTTGCGATTACATGTGGAATTGGGCACATAAAAAGATTACACAGCATGATATTATGGTACGTACACATTTCTATTTTTATTGAGTGCATAATTATTGTCTCCAATTCGGCGGATGAAATATCTTTCACTTATTTGTAAATTATAGATGACGCGGCTGAAGGAAGAGTGTCTAGAGAAAGAAAGAATCGACGCAATTTCCGAACAGCTCGTCGGATGGATCTGGGACGAGGTCGTCAATCCTCGAGGAGAATACCACGTCTCAGTATTGGAGGACGTGCCAAGCTCACAAAGTTATGGAACATCGTCCTAAGTTGTAATAAATACAGTTTAAACAATAACTCGAGTGCGATATATATTTTGTAAGATATATGTCTTATATTTGTAATATATATGTCTTCTATTTGATATACAACTAATATGAATATAGAGTCGGCCGAATACGCATTAGAATACACGTATTAGAACATATATATACGTATATAAACGTGCATGCATGGCTACTGAAAAAGGCAAAAAAAAAACAAAACCCAGGGCCTTTAGCACCGGGTGTAGACAGCAACCGGTGCTATAGGCCCTGCCAGCCTCGCTGCGGAGGCAGCCCCTTTAGCATCGGTTGCTGGCTGCAACCGGTGCTAAAGGGACCCTTTAGCACCGGTTCTGCCACCCGGTGCTAAAGGGCTTACCCTTTAGCCCCGGTTTAGTTGCACCGGGTGGGAAACCGGGTGCTAAAGGGCTTTCCCACCCGGTGCAGATATCGATCATTCTGATAGTGATTTTGGCTGAAAATGAGCCTATAATTTAAGACGTAGAGAGTACGTACTATACATATATACTATTAGAATAAAGAGTAATCTTGTATTATATATGTAGGCACGGTTTGAAACCAATTTATACAACCGTCCGATCGCCTAGCTACCACATGCACCTACGAAGTAGCCTAGCCTAGAATATATAGGCCGTGTTTCTTTGGGTGTCAATATTTTGCCAGCTCCTTTGACTAATAATTAAGGATATTAAATAAAGTCAGTTCACAAAATTATCTTCACAATATTGGACTATTTCGCGAGACCTATCTAACGAGGCCTTTGACCGCATAATTTGAGGATGATTACTGTAAGCACCACAGTAGCAAAACATGGACTAATTAGGCTCATTAGATTCATCGCACAAAATTGCACTCATCTTTAAAAAGATTTTGCAAATAGACTTTATTTAATGCTCCATGTATGTAAGATTCTCTTTGACAATTTTTTGTCCAAAGGGAAAGAAACACGGCCATAGCTAGCTATACGTACTAGGCATGCATATATGCATATGCCCTGCATGTATAATTCACCAACGTCCGATCTCCCTGCTGCTTCCCTTCCACACACCTCATCATGAGACTGTTTTGTTCTTGATCTCATCTCATACCATGCTAGAGCTCTCAGCTGCTTCTTCAAGCTGCTTCCCAAATTAAACTTCGGTAAATAATCAACTGATGACAGTTATGCATGTAGTGAAATGAAACGAACTGTGCAGATGATCGATGATTAGGATGCATGGATGAATCGCGTTCATATATATGTAGGCGAGTACGCATGATCGATCACATCCATGTACAGGTGGTGCACGTGCTCTTGAAATTTCATCAGACAGATACAACGTCAGAAAACAGCTACGTGCCTACGTACTAGCAGCCATCAATAGCATAACTGTTTACTAGGAGTACTAGCCAATGCAATCTGATCCGTGTGTGTGTGTCTGATGAATACCAAATAATAATGTGTATACACCATAGCATGTACGTGCCGCGGTTGCAGATTTTGCAGCGCCATGCAGCGTACGTGTACTTACTCGTACAGTACGTGTTTACGCGCACACAATGCAGAGCCGGCTAGCAGCAAGATATAGATATGATAGTACGTGTACTGGCGGCCGGCACTGAAACAATTCAATAAAACCCAACTCCAGACAGTTTATGGACAGCATATCAGTATATCACTAATAATAGACTGTACTCGTACTTCTCCGATCCTCTCTCAAGCATGGTTAGTATATATATATATATAGTACTCGTAGACAGCATATACATAGTGCAGGCCCATATATCAAGAAGCATTCATATGTTGGAAGCTTGGAACTAATATAATAAGCTAGATTATATATGTATAAATCAATTGTAAATGAACTAAGCAAAATTAACTTTTCGCTTATATTAAAGAGTAAAATCTATCACCGGTCCCTAAACTTGTACCGATGTGTCATCCCGGTCCCTAAACTCACAAATCGACCGTTCAGGTCCTCAAACTTGTTCGACTGTGTCATCCCGGTCCCTAATCTTGCATATCACTCATTTAGGTCCTCCAACTTGTTCAGTTGTGTCACCCCGGTCCCTAAACTTGGATTTGAATTCATAATTTTTTCATGTGAACTCTAATGAAGACAAACTTTATATGAAACTTGTAGCCATCGACGTGATCTACAACTTTGTTGTTGATCTTTTTTTATTTTAAGTCATTTTTTGTCCCAAAATGTAATTTTAAAATTAAAATTTCAAAATCTATAAACATACAACAATATTTTGGGACGCTAAACAGTATTAATTCAAAAACTTTTCAACTACAAAGTTGTAGGTCGCGTCGAGGGCTACAATTTTGATATAAAGTTTATCTTCATCAGAGTTCACATGAAAAAGTTATGGATTATCTTTTGATATAAAGTTTTTAGACCGTCCTATTTGACCCAGATGATATTCAAATCCAAGTTTAGGGACCGGGGTGACACAACTGAACAAGTTTGATGACCTAAATGAGTGATATGCAAGTTTAGGGACCGGGATGACACAGCGGTACAAGTTTAGGGACCGGTGATGGATTTTACTCTATATATTAAACTAACAAACAGGAGAGCGCTGCGTGCAATATATATATCTGCTTGCTTGTTGTATTGCTGAATAAAAGTCAAGGCCTAGACAGGCAGTACACATATGCATGTAAAATTAGCAATCAGCTCAGCTGCACAGCTCTTAGCCTGAAACCTTCAATTACACAATTCACTCAAATTAAATGCGAGCAAGGAGCAGAGATGCAGCTAGCTAGGTTAATTCATGTAGATGGATCGATCGAGTTGCGTTTCGAGTTCATCATCATCACACACTCATATGGTAAATAAACCTAACATTTATTCTGTTTAATGCCTGAACTCGAAACAAGCACACAGACTGTTTAATGCATATATTATATATACGATCAGTTAGTAGCTCTGGCCCATCTCACACTGTGGCAATCCAATTTGCAGGCCTTTTATAGATATATTATATATATAGATCATGGATGCGTGCAATGTGAAGTGAAATTAATAAAGATCCGATCCACTAACACACAAACAAGCACACAGACCTGCAGTTTGCAGCCTGCAGAAAGGCAAAAGGTAACAAGCAGTAAAGTGAGTCGAAAAATTTCACCTTTAACTTGCTTGGGACAGTAAGTAGTGCGTTGTACCACCACATACAGTCTGCAAGGCTTGTCCCTCACATCAGCTCAGTGTGGCATGCATTATGTGTGTATTGGTCCCCTTCTTCCCTTTGTCACAATAATAGCAATGTACTACGTAGGTACCCCTCCTGCATCTGCATCGTCGATCGATCGATCGATCCATTCATCTATATATTGCAATGGTCAGGTCCACACTCCAAGTGGAACCAGCTTTACCCGCGCGGGGCACAGCTGCTGAGCTGATCGATCGACTTCTTCTTCTTCTTCATCATCATCAACTGCCACTGCTCATGCAGTCATGCTTGCTGATGCTGCTGCTGTTGCTGTTGCTGCATCATATGAGTGCCCCCTGCTTATTGCATTGCTTGCCGGTATTGTTGTTCTTTCTTTCCTTCCTTCCTTCCTGCTGCTGGCCTGGTCGCCGTGGCCCAGCATACAGTTTAACATTTCTTCACAATAAGAAAACTAGCAAATTAATCACACTCTGCATAAGATGAACGACGTAGATATATATATATCCCAGAAGGAAGATACTACCATCCATTCCCGGCCATATGCGCATGCATTGGACACAAATCTTGGTGAAACTTATTAGCTGCTAGTCGTCAGTGCTTTACCATGCATCTAGTATTAATTACATATATACCAGGAACAATAATTAAGCTTCTGATGCTTGCACAATTAAGAAAAGTAGATGCCTCTGCCCACTGGGCGGTGTAGTATGAGAAGGAAATACACACAAGCAGAACAAACAGACAGGTATATGCTCTAGCTGTGTCTAGAGCTATATATATAACCAGCTACTCAAACAAATTAAAGAGTATGTGTGTGTGCAGTGTCTTGCATTGCTTGGATGACACCCTTTGTATTATATAGGAAATGGATTGGAGCTAGGGCGTACAATGTCTGAGCGAGTACAGATACAACTACAGAATATCTGCAGTTAGCTAGGGTGACACAACATCTCAACTAATGATGATTGGGATATTTTCTAGATCAGCATATCTGCACGTACGTCAATCAGATGATGATGCCGACGTGAGTGCAGTGCTGGCACACATTGGGTTTCGTACAGGAGGAAATTATAAAAGTGTGCGTAAGAGGAAGAGGAGCAAACCAAATGAAAGTTACACATATGTTAGATGGATTATAGGCTAGCAAATTAACTCGAACCTGTAAACCTAGGCTAAGCTTTACGATGCTCAAAACCAGCAAATAATTGAATGTGCACATGACGATGTCGAGGGAAGAAGTGATGAGCTTCCTCTTTCTGCCGCCGCACTACAAATCGAAGGGAATTAACCTGCAGCAACTGAACTCATAATACACCATAAAATCATGGTGCCCGGCCTTAATCACGAAGTATATATATGCTTCTCCCAAGCGGAAATAGACCACACAAAACTAAGGGAGGTACTCACCTTTGCAGTGCAGCCTTGCTTGAGAATGAAAGCCTGACGCCAATTGAATGGAGTTAGTGATGAGGAAAAGGCACTTCTTTTTAGGTCCAACATCAGACAATCTACTCAACTCTCCACGAGGGAAAGTGTAGTAGGGATTTCTGCAATTTTGCGAGATGAAAACAATGTGCAAAAAGGGAGAGAAAAAAACCCAAGTGAAAACAAATCAACACAAACGAGGTAATTGATGAAGGCAACGAGGAGGAGGACTAGCTAGTTTTCAATTGCACGTACCATCAGATCCTCTCACTCTTCAAGCAAGGTGATGAGTGAGTGTCTGCTGATGCAGCATCATCAAGATTCTCATCTCATCAGACGATGTAGCAGCTGGAACATCACTGAATGGATGAGCTGGATGTGAATCTTGATGGTGCTGCACCTGCAAGCACTGACTGTTTGCTTCATATATAATCCGTATGTAGGTGATCCTTCGTTTCAAAAAAAAAAATCTGTATGTAGGTGATCCGGCAGGAAGCTAAGCTATAAGCAGGCAGTGCATAGCTGTATACATCACAGATAGATGGGGATCTATACATACATGCATCTGGCTGATATCTGAACACAGTCAGGAGGAAAGATTTCACATCTATATATATGTGTTTGAATCTGACATACACACACGCATATGGAGCTTTGAATGAAGAAGAGGAATGTAAAGACACTTACCGAGAACCATATGCATCAAATTAAACAGCAGGGAGGTAGATGCAAAGCTTGAGAGACGGCTATATATATATATATATATATATATACACACACATACATATATATACCAAAAGGGAGGAGAGGAGAGAGATTAGGGGTGGGACTGTAGCCAGCTAGGAATGAAGAAGCTCCATGGAGGAGCGAGAAGTGAATTGAAGGTCTGATACTCTTGATGGAGAATGGAGGGGGGAGAGGGAGAGAGAGAGAGAGAGAGAGAGAGAGAGAGTAATGATAAAGTTTAGAGGCACTAGTACTCTCTCTCAAACTGTGTGTGTGAGCTCTCTCTCTCTCTATTCAGTAAAGAAGTGGGGGAGCTAGCTGCTGCTACCATACTATCTGCGTGCGGATAGGATGTGAAGTTAGTTTAACTGTGGTACTAGAGAGCAGCAGCTGCTGGTTTTGTTTAAACTATAAATTAACCTTGCTTAATCGTTCGATCTGATGCAGGCTGCCGACCGAGCCAACCATGGATCGGATGTCGACATCTCCACACTCCCTAAGTCAACAGCTTCTAATAAGTTTCCTGTAATATACTAGTACTCGCGTGGAATACATCTAGCAGTGCCTTCAGATTTAAAGAAGAAAGAACAGTGTGTCCCTGCTATAAATTGAAGGGAAAAGTCCATTTTACAACCTTCAACTATCACAACAGTCCGATTTTCAACTTTAAACTATAAAACCGGATAACAAAGGCCATTTAACTGTCAAAACCGTGCAAATTTAGCCCTTAGGGTGGTTTCGAAGATGGTTTTGTATTTTGTAAAATAAAAATAAAAATTCAATTGGATCTAAAAAATCAAAACTAATTCATCTTAAATCAGAAAAATACGAAACCAGTATCAAAAAATTTCTAAAAATGTAACATATCTATTATTGCTCCATTTGAATCTTAATTATTCAAAAATAATAGGCATAACTATAAGCAACCAAATACTATGGACATAAAAAAATGGATCCGATTAACTGACAAATATAGTGACAATAGATAGGTTACATTTTTAGAAAACTTTTGATATCAGTTTTGTATTTTTTTGACTTAAAATGAATTACTTATGAATTTTTTAGTTTAAATTTGAATATTTTTAATTTTAATAAAATAGAAAACCACCTTCAAAACCACTCTAAGGGCTAAATTTGTACGGTTTTGAAAGTTGAATGACCTTTATTATCCGGTTTTGTAGTTCAAGGTTGAAAATCAGACTGTTGTGATAGTTGGAAGTTGTAAAATGGACTTTATGCACGTGGTCGATTTCTTTGTATTTAGATTTTGGTGTGCTCCTCCATATATTTGAGACTATTTAAATGCCCACATTTTAGCTAGGACCAAAACTGAATCATTGTTAAAGCAGCTGCAGCAGGTACATTATATTGGTTTCCAGTGGACCGTCACCAGCAATATATTCTATCGTCGTCACTAACGGCCCTTGCAATCGAAAGGTTAAAAACGCCTACTAAAATATGGGGTTGCATTGGAGCATGCGTAAGCATAACGCGTGTGTCAAGTTGTTTGGTTTATCTTTAATGAGCTTAAAATTTTCTTAACTATAACATCCCTCCATATGTAGCTCAGAAATTCCATTCGTTTGCAATGGAACTTCCGAAAGACAACCCAAGGTGCAACCGATCGCGGGTTATTCGTTGGAGGAAGGGAAGTTATAGTTAATGGGGAAAAATATTTTTGTTTCTCCTATGACCATGACGTCGGCGATTTGGACTCCGAGTCCTGCTAATCTTGCAAGTAATGGAGTCATGCGTTTTAGGTTCTCAACCTAGTTTTAGGTTCTCAACCTAGAGTAGCCCTAAGTTGTCTCGGGTGTGGCGCCTAGAGGGCACCGGTTTGTTAGTAATCAGTGTCGTCTTGGGATTTGTACTTCACCCTTGCTTTATCTATAAAGCAGCCATATCGGCTTTTGGGGAAAAAGTTTTTTGTTTCATGCTGTGGCGATAACATCTAATATGTGGGTTAAGTTATTTATAAATCTTCATATATTTTTCTTTCGTTGCTTATTTATAATTTGAACGGCTTAATTGCGTTTCAGCTTATATATTATTTTAATATATTGACCTTATCCTTGTGAAAAAGAAAGAAAGGGGAAAGCCACCTGAAAGATGCTTCGCATTCAAAATGCAGATGTTCTTCTTCTAATAAGCATAGTCGATTGGCTAGACACATAGACAAAGGAATAAAGGAGCATGTACTCATCAGTTAGCTTTAGCCGAAGCAATGCAAAAAAAAGAAAAAAAGAAAAGCAAGCATGTTCCTAATAACCTAGGCAAAAGAAGTGGGTGCTTCCAAACAGGAGTGGCAAAGATGCTAGGACACAATTAAACACAAGACAATTGATTAGTTGCACCAAAAGCAGCAATAATATAGTATATCATTGTTAGCTACAAGCACCAGTGAGTCAAGTCATTCGAGAGTATAGGAGAAGAAAAAACCTTAAAAGTTGCAAACACTAATCAAGGACGACCCTGGATTCTAGTACATGGAGCCGCTTAACGCTAAAGAAATCATCGGTCATAACGCCCACCCACTGGAATCACCATACTCCGCGGTGTGTGTGTTTTGTTTATTGCAACAAAACAAAGGACAGTACGAGGAGGGTGGGAAGAAAGAAAAGCTTTGCTGCTGATTGAACCATGGTGTGGTTGAGTACAGATGCATGATTGCATCTTCACTCCTCTCTAGCTAGTTCCTCTACCTACAAAGGGTAAAAACTAGGAGAGCATTTCAACATAGGACTACCTATATCTGGGACGAGCTCCTCCCACTTGATGACTGGCTAATTAACCAAGAAATGGTTTTATCACCATCCATTTATTTTGCATTTTACCGTGGGGACTAAATCCATAGACAATTAAGGGTAAAATAAAGGACCTAAATTTCAAGATCAAGTCGTACAAAAATATTAGCCGACAATCGCCCACGGAATCTCAGGGTCGGGGTTTTGCGAGTCCAAACATAAACACGTGGAATAAAGTGTTTGCTAGTTGTACTGTTAACCCCATGACTCCGTGAGTCAGCAGATATAGTTGTGATGAACTCATGTTCTGGTAGCAGGGTTCTTCGATACATGTGTTAGGTGACTTTTCTTTTCTTCTGTAACATAAAATGACGTGGCTATTACTAGGATGGTGTGGACAGGTTAGGGGATTGTCTCTATGAAAATGCTAGGAATATGAAAAATCTAAGACATATATAGTTCTTTATCACCCTGGGCACAATTCCCGAATCCAAAAAACCCAGATCCGCTCCCGAACTACCCGATCCCGAATTACCCATACACAATTTCGGGTTAGCAGTCAGGAAAACCCGAAATTAGTTCGGAAAATTCGAGTTCGTACCCCCGGTACCCGAATTCTCGAATTACCCAAAGTTTACACGAAGTCAAGAAGGCCCAAGGCCCATTAGCCCAACTTGCAACCCTAAAATTCCACTTCCAGGCTTCTTGCCGCCGTAACTCCTGACTCGACTCTCCACTCTCCCCTCCCAACGCCGTACCCCCCACCCGTGAGGACGCGACAGCGAGCGCAACTACGCGAGGTAGCGCCGCGTCGCCGCCCGCCCAGCCAAACTGCGCCTAGCTCCCAGGCCCCAGCGTCGTCGTCCGTGGTCCACCCGACTCCTCGCCTGCCGTCCGCGGTCCGTCTTCGCCCGACTCCCCGCCTGCCACCGCTCGTACTCGCGCCCCCATCCAATCCACGCCCGCTACAGTCTACAGATCGCCGATCCAATTCGTCGGGGACGCCTGTCGCCGGCCATCGCCGTCGTCCACGTCTCCTCGCCGACTCCAGGAGTGCAGGCCTCCATCTCCACGCCTCCGTGACTCAAGTCTGCACATAATTTCGGGTGTTCGGGATTACAAGAACCTGAACCCGAATTTTCGGGTTTTCCTGTTTTTTCAGGAGTTTGGGGTGTCAGTTTTCATTACCCGAAATATAGAAACCCGAATTACCCGGACCGATTTTCTCTAAATATCCGAACGGACCGATTTTTCCTAAATACCCGAACGCCCAGGGCAACTTCTGTACGTAAAGAATAATCATGTATAATATATCCCTATATTTACGGAGAGTACTGCTTGGAAGTGATCCTCTTCTCTATATAAATAAAAAGTCATGAAAACATTTTCAAGCGGCCGGAGAGGAGAAATGATGAAGAAAAAACCCAGCCGTGGTGTGGTGGCGGCGGGCCCGGGTGCCCGTGATGTGGGCAACAACCTAGTACCGCCCACACTGAGCCCAATGCACGCGGGCCCCAGCGCCCAAACTTTCACGAGTCACCATTTTTTCTCTCTCTTACTGGCCAGTGTGTTTAGTTTCAAAAAGAGGAAGGAAAAGTTTGGTGAAAATGTCACATCCGACACTGTAGCGAACTGTAGCACTTTTCGTTTGTTTGTGGTAAACATTGTCCTATCATGACCTAACTAGGCTCAGAAGATTCGTCTCGTCGTGTACATCAAAACCATGTAATTAGTTTTTTTATTTACCCATGTTTAGTGTTCCATGCACGAGGAGAGAGATTTAATGTGATAGGTGAATAGTGAAGTTTGGAGAGAGAATTTTGAGAAGTTTAGTGATTTGATGTGGAAATAAAAACACGCATGGCCCCCCATCCTTTCTCTTTCATCTAGTCCTATCTGAAAACAACACCCGTTTTTCTTTTTCTTTTGTGTCAATTTCTCCTCCTAGCTTGCTTGGCACATTTTTTAACCCAAAAAGAAAATCAGCACAACATCCATTATCCATGAAACAAGTATTTTACTTCCAACTCTTCACGTACTCGATCATGCCCTCCATTTTACACCATATATATACTTATGTTGTCCCGCTTGAGATGTGGCGGTTGGTTAACAATTCTTCGAAAACACCAACCTATACCAATTTTATTTTTTCCAAATATTTAGAAACGGAGGGGGAGGAGAGGTCTGAATCGTGATGGGGCTATAGCGCGTACGAATGTGTGTCTCCTGCATGCATCTCGTGTAGTACACTCCTGTATGGCCGGTGGGCCCAGTACTCTCCTTGCGTTGTCCATGGACCATATGCTGGCTGCATGGATCTCCATCAATCCCTGTTACTGCCGCTGGATGTAAGTTAACAGTGACATATGGTCGATCGTGTCATTATTGAACATGTATCTGGCCCTAGATTTGGTGTGGGTTATGGAAAAGCACTGTTCATGTACGTGTGTCGATGATCGAGTACGGTTACTATTGGCACTGATCGAGTTATATATATTAGTCCTCCGATCATCAATCTGTACTGCTACGTAACATACGTACGTTTAATTTAATTTGTTAGTTGTTGCACTGCCGTGAGTGGCATGGCACGCGCACGTACGTGTATACTGCTATAGTTGGTTATTAATAACACTCACACAGCCATATATATATATATAGTAGTACGTGTACGTGCTACCTAGGTGTGACACAAGACACAAGGGTACCATGTACCGGCCGCGCGTCACAAGAGGGATAGATGTGTATACATATAATCATCGACCCCATTTTGTTAATTATTATGATGCGCGAGCACAACTTAAAAAAAAGAAGAGAGAGAAGCAAGTGAGCAGTGCAACCAAGTAGTATCAGTCCAGTAGCTTGAAAAAGGTGCCTAGGTTCCCAACCAAGCTAATATATAAGTTTAGTCTGGTCCAAATCGTGTTTTAGGGACACCCTTGCTCTGTGCATTGTACCGTATATATTTAGACTACTAGCTAGACCTTGTTTAGTTCCTAAAGTTTGTCACCAAATTGCACTACGCAAAAAGAAGATTTCCATCACATCAAAATGCTGGAACATATACATAGAGTGCTAAATGTAGATGAAATAAAAAACTAATTACACAATTTTGTTGTACTTTGCGAGATGAACATTTTAAACATAATTAATCAACATTTGAATAATTATTCACAATACAAACGAAATGATACATTGACGCTACAGTGCAAATGTCAACTTTGGCCTCCCTATTTTAGAAACTAAACAAGGCCCTAGCAGAGAACAGACCTAATCGGCTGCTAGCTAGGAGAGAGAGAGAGAGTTACTACTATAGTGGAGTACTTATACATTACGCAAGGACCGCTGATAGATCATTGCAACACTCAAGGATTCAGCTTTTGCTCCTCCCAACACACGCTAACAGAATCTAAGCGCGATTACGTTTTCGAGTTGAGTGGGGCCCGGGCGTCTAAGCAAATTACTCTTTCCTTTCAGTGAATAAAATAATTCAATTTGATTTGCTTCTGTTTGCCAACGGCACAAGTTGCCTAGTACTCCAGAACCATGGTTGTTTTGTTTAAAAAAAAAGGAGAACCATGGTGTTAGCATTTGTTGAATTTGGGATTCTAGATCTCTCTAGAATCGTACGGCCTAACCACTGCAATTCCAAAGGGCCCAGGGGGTATAGCCCCAATGAAAAAGGCTCAGTATTGGGGCATAAGGGCACAAGCCCAATTACTTCCCACTCGAGACCCAACTATACATTCATGAACACCGGCCCAATTACTTCCTGTGCATTAACACTATAGCCCATCAGCCTTCTTAAAAAACACGCTACAACCCAGGTGGCCCAGGGCAACGCCACGGTCGGATGGTAATTATATTTAGGAAAAAGTTCATTTTACTCCTTTCACCTATTCACTTTGTCCATCCCACCCCCAACCAAAATGATGGCTCAATTTAATTCCTCATCCTATTTATTCTGGATTAAATTAGTGCTGAGGTAGATGTGGTGGGAACTGGGAACAAAACAACAGGCGGCGTTGGTGGTTCTTTTTATCCAAGTTTTGTTCTTCAAAAAGAAGTGAAATTTGAGCGTATTTTTTTCTCCCCACTTCAACGCACCACAAGGTGTCGTGTAAAATGTCAAGAAAATTATATGGTCCAAGCTGATACGAGTAGCTGTCGGCAGTGTCCATTTTTTCCGGAAACGACTTATACACTCGGCCATGTAAAATGCAAGAGAATGAACTGAAGAAATGGCAAATAACAAGTTGTTTTCAGAAAAACACTAAAAACGACAGCACAAGTTACACCATTTTTATTCCGTTCACAAGAGTAATAAGTCGTGGTTTCTCAGGAAGAACGCCACCGGCCGGCTTTCTGATCACGTACGTATACACGTGCAGCGGCACACCGACGGACACCTACTAGAAGCAGCACAGCGAGCGCAGAGCTTGTCAAGGCCACCGCCCCACGCGGCAACTCGGCACGTCACTTGGCGGCGGCGGCCTCGGCCTTGCGCTCGGCGTCGATCTTGGCGGCGATCGCGGCGGCCTCATGCTCGGCGGCCTCGAGGAGGAAGCTTCCCCCCTCGTCGTCGACGGCGACCTGGAGCGGCTGCGAGCCCAGGCCGTCGGCGACGGCGAGCATGATGCGGCGCATCTCGTCGCGGAACTCGGCGCGGTCGACGGCGCCGCTGTGGTCGGCGTCGAACTGCTCGAAGACGGCGTCGTAGAGCGCGGCGACCTCGGCGGGGAGCGGCGGCGGCTGCGCGGACCCGAACCCGCCGCCGTCGAGGAGGCGGAACGACTCGAGCGCGCGGCGGAGCTCGGCGCGGGACAGCACGCCGTCGCCGTTGGCGTCCAGCGCCGCGAAGCGCGCGTCCACGCTGCGCGCGAACGCCGCCTCGTCCGCCACGAACCCGCGCACCGTCGACCCGTCCAGGATCACCACGCTCATGGCCTTTCCTTTTGCTTGCGAGCTGGGGTTGGGGATTGGAGGGAGCGGTTTGGTTTCGCTGTGGTGGGTTTGGTGACTGGTCGCTTTGGTCCGGTTGGGGATGTTTATCTTCTCCTGCCCTGCTGGCCTGCCTGTGATATTTTAGGTTCTGGGTGTGGTCAGTGATCACTGGCGTGATACCACGTGCGCCTCCTCTTCGATGTCTTTTTCGGATGCCATTTTTCAAGTCGGCTATTTAAATTTATTAGCACTACTAAGCCGATCTTTAGCATTATTAGCATGGTAGACAAACAATAGCAAAGGCTTTGGTGCTACCAGCAGCTTTGATTTGGGCATTCAGCGTGCTTGTTTATAACGCGAACGACGCTTTATTGTGCCCCTGGAATGGAAGAAGAATCTGTCCCAACTCGTCACGGTTTTGGTGCTCGACCGTCGATAGTGACACTTGAGGTGAGTGAGTGAGCACTCGATGTCGGCAAACCGACGACCCGAACGATTGACTAGTTGATATCTGCGTGCTCGGTTCACGTCACATCTAGCATGATGTCGTGGCCCCGTTTAGTTCCTAGTCACCTCACCAAATTTTTAAAAATTCTCTTTCCAAACGTCACTATTCACCTATCACATCAAATCTCTCTCCTCATGCATGGAGTACTAAATGTGGGTAAATAAAAAAACTAGTTGCATGGTTTTGATGCACACGACGAGACGAATCTTTTGAGTTAGGTCATGGTAGGACAATGTTTACCACAAACAAACGAAAAGTGCTACAGTGCGCTACAGTGTCCGATGTAACTTTTTCACTTCACTTTTCACCATTTTTTCAGAAACTAAACATCTCCGTGTATGGATAGTCTTGGACCATCCGCTTTAATTGTCACTGGTAAAGAAAAAAAAAAGCTCCGATGGTTTTTTTATTCAACCACAGTTTCAATTAAAGGGCATAAATTCCTGCAGGGCCTCAACCACACATATTAAATTTCCATGTTCCGGTGAAAACAGCCTCACTGAACTGAACTGACCATCTCAAAACTATCAAAAAAATACGTTTTCACTTCATCTAAAAAAAGACATGGTGCCACAGTGTATTTTACAGATTCCAGACCACCTATCAAACCGGACTCAACAACTACACTGAAAGAGAGGCCAGCCCGCAAACATGCAGCCCATCTGCGGCCTGTGACTCAGCGAGCGGGCGAGCCCAAGTCCAACTCCAAACCTCATCTCCTCCCCCAACTCTTCGTCGTCACTCCTCTCTTCCCCCCACCTCCGTTCCGCCTCCAATGGCGCCCATGGCCACCATTTCCGTCCCGCCCGCCGCCCGCGCCGCCCCCTCCAGCCTCCTCTCGCACAGGTGAGGACAACCTCTTCCACCCCGAGCTCTCTTCCTCTTCTCGACTCCTCCCACGGCTCAGTCTCACCCCCCATCTTCTGCCTGGCTATTCGTGTAGGCGGAATGGAGCCAAAGCGCGCCTTGGTCTCCGAGGTGAGGTTTCCTGCACTGTTTTGGCATGGAAGTTGTAGGATTGTTTTCCTTATACGTCTTGCGAATCGGATGGATCCGTCCAGGGAAGAGTGAGTGTGCAGGCGAAACTGCTTGGAGCGTTTGGTTTAGTCTAATCCACTAAACAACTCGTAGGTTAGGGCATCTCGTGATTCTCGCAGAAACCCCGGGTTTGCACGGGGACTGATGTTATTTAAGGACGTTCATTTGTTTCCTAGGACAACAATTGTTTTGTACTTCTGACGAGCCACATCGCATTTCATAGATTGGCTGGCTACTCTGGAATCGTGTGTTTACTTGCTTAGCTCTGCGTCTATCCTTCGATGCCGTCCCGCTGCAGGCCCTCATATGAACATTGAGTGGATGCTGGGATTATATGAGAATTTATGCTGTGTGAGTAGATTGTGCACAGTTCGCTGCTGGCTTAATCTCTTAGGACTGGTTCATGAAACTTAATTTGGAATATGGATTGTGTCTCAAGTATCATATACTTGGCTAGCATAACTTCAAGAAACACCAGTCGTGTCCCATGTCAATTTAAGCCCATGTCGTTGCATAATGGCACCTATACATCAGAACTGATGAATGTTTGTTTAGTTTGATATGATTTTGAAGTTGGTCTTACAATATTTTGTTGCATTTCACACTGCTTATTAGTACAAAAATAGGAACACGAGCACAGAGTTGGATGAGACTTTCATTGAAGTTGGTATGATCTTGAGTTTGTGTTAGTCACAACCGTGTATTTCAACTTCTATTATATTGCCTGGAGAGCTTTACAACATGACAATAAACACAGATAATACTAATGTTACACTGGTCATTCTTCCAGCCATTTTTCTATTTATTCTTTTAGTAGTGCTATTTTTCTTGTTATTATTTTATTGTGATTTGTTGAATCCCTATCTCACTCAAGTTATACATATAGGACTGCAATTTGTATCACATGGTGTTTCTTCACATCAGGATGAGAGGATACGTTGCCATTCTTCTCTCAGGTACGTATTTGTAACTACTAGTGTATTGTGCTGCTAAGAACTTGTCTGTTTTTTTATTAAGGCTGTGTATTAGAAGTTTCGTTTCTTTCACCTTGCTAATATTATATTTACGACTTGTAACATTGTGAATGATTTTGGATAGGCAAAACACAATTGTAGCATCTGAGAATGAAAATCCACCTTTAATGCCGGCAATCATGACTCCTGCTGGCGCACTTGATATTGCAACTGTACTACTGGGAAATCGTGTAATCTTCATTGGTCAATATATTAACTCCCAAGTGGCACAACGTGTGATATCACAGCTTGTCACACTTGCTGCTGTTGATGAAGAGGCTGATATTCTGGTTAGTTTGCATTCTTCTGCTACTGGAGTTCCTAGTGTTGTGGATTAGCAGACTCCAATTATTCATTATTGTTCTGTACTATCTTCTACCACCTTTTGTATAATGCAAATTATTTTCCTGTTTTATTAGATCTATCTGAACTCCCCTGGTGGAAGTCTCTACTCCATCTTAGCTATTTATGATTGCATGTCCTGGGTAAGTCATCTATTATATTACTGGGGCTCTTCTTATAAGTCATACATTTGGAGCATCAAGATTTACAATTTTAGCATCATAGTGCCTTACAGATACATAAGAACAACATTTTACTTCTGTTTCATGAGTTCTCCTTGGCTGGCTTGTAAACAGTGTAATGTGCTGCAGGCGCTAATCTTATTCCTGTAACAGTACACAATATGTTTGCAAGATTGTCCACCTCTGATCGTGTGCTAGCAGACAGCAGTGGCACATGGGGCTTTATAACACTTTCCTCCCTTTGTTGTCTTCTATAGTAGTTCTGTCTTTTCGGGTATGCACTGAAATGTTTTATGTTCAATTATTGTATTTAGTTTTCTAGTGGTGTCTTTGCATAATGTAAAACAATAAAATGTGCTAAGTGTTTGCATAAAAAAAGTACATTCCAAGCTGGGCCAGAACTGCTCACTTCCAGCCATTCTTGCACCCGTCTAAGTGTTACAGCCTGCTCCTTGTGCCTAAAAATAACTATATTTTCTTTTGCCTGAAGAGTCTCAAATAACATGCTTATGTGCCCACATGATATGAAGAGCACACTTTTAATTGTCTTATGGCCTGCAAGAAATGATTGCTTCCGCTTCATGTAATTGTTTATCAAGTGGTCCAAACTTTAAATGTTGATATGTACATCTTGTTTTGATGTGTTATTCACATATATTTAGCTCTCTTGTTTTTTTTAAGTTTCACTTTTTTATTTGTTTCTAGTGAACACTAGTGATTTATTCTTTTATTGCCTTAGTACTTGTAAGAAATAATTGTTTCCTCTTCGTGTAATTGGTTAGCAAGTGGTCCAAGCTGATCTGTATATTCTTTTTGGTTGACCATACACTAAGACTTGCATCTGTGGAATGAAATTATACTGATCTGTATATATCTCTGATGCCCTGTGCTACTGCATGAAACATGATCAATGTTATCACAAGCAGATAAAACCCAAAGTTGGAACGGTGGGCTTGGGTGTTGTTGCTAGTCAAGCAGCAATCATTCTTGCTGGTGGTGAGAAGGGAATGCGCTATGCAATGCCAAATACTAGAGTAATGATTCATCAACCTCAAGGTGGATCAGAGGTATGGCTTTCTTATTTGGTTCAAGTAGCCAGATGAATTTATAATAGCGTTGGCGAGATTGATAATCACCATCTTTTGGTTGAGGCAATTGCCTTTGTGATATGTGTTTTGTGTACTTGGATTTCGTTTCGACGCAATCATACAAGCAATTGAATTATGTGCAGGGTAATGTTGAGGAGGTGAGGCGACAGGTTGGGGAAACCATTTATGCTCGTGATGTAAGTATTTTGCAATTATGAAATACTGAATGACTGATATATTTTCATCATTATGTTTTCCTATCAGATGGTAGATGATACCAAGAACCAAAATAACTTGATGCCAATTTCGGTTTGTAAGCTCTAATTGAAGTTCTCGGGTGCTGTGCATGCAGAAAGTTGATAAAATGTTTGCTGCCTTCACGGGGCAGCCATTGGACATGGTGCAACAGTGGACAGAGAGGGATCGGTTCATGTCTTCTTCAGAGGTAGCAGTTCTTGCATACATCGTTGGGCAGAAGAGAGAAAAGTAGCAAATTTCTCCTTTATCAAACTATAACTTATTCTTGAGAACTTTTTTAATAACTTATGTTCAACCATTTCTAGGCCATGGATTTCGGACTAGTTGATGCCTTACTGGACACAAGATACTAGTGAAGTGACTCAGACCCACATTCTATGAGCAGAGACATGGAAATATTGTGGAATTGGAGCTGGAGTTAGATGTTTTTCGTCCTGTTGTTTAACAGATTTGCCGTTGGCCACATTGTTGATTAGGGCTTTGCCTCTTATGTATAATGTTTAGCGTAGGCCTAGATGCATCAATCATAGTGGATGGGAGAAAACTGTTAGTTTGATTAAGCCAAGCTTGTAGGAGCATCCATCATGTCCACACGGCAAGGCTGAGGTCCGCCAAACCTGTAGGAGCATCCACCATGTCCAAGTCTACACATCGATTGAATACGCTCTGCATATGATGTGGCAGCTTTGGATACTCGACTACGATATAATGCTCTGCATATCATGCGGTGTGAAGATTCAAGTTTCTTTTCGTTCCTCCTAACTCCTTGCTATGTCAGCAAGAATCATACTGGCAGTTCAATTAATGTGCATTATACTCCCTCCATTTACACGGTTGATTATACCTTTTGATTCAAAATAAATATAAAATGCAACAAAAGTATTTTTTATGAAAATATATTTTGAGACAAATATACTCGTATTAACATCCTAACTTAACATATGAAAAGTAATATACAACTAAATATTGAAATAGTTGACTTAAAAGACTACTCTAAATCTTATTTATGAATGACCGGAACCCATTAGGGGCTTGTTTAGATCCCAAATTCACCTCCCAAATTTACTATGCAAAAAGAAGATTCCCCATCACATCAAAATGTCATAACATGTATGGAGTACTAAATGTTGATGAAATCAAAAACTAATTGCACGGTTTTGTTGTGCTCTGCGAGACGAACATTTTGAGCCTAATTAATCAATTTTTGGACAATTTTTCGCACATGCAAACGAAACGCTACAGTGCGCCGACTGACGCGCGTCAGTCGGCGCAGTGTCCCGCAGGCCCAAATCGGGCAGCCGGATTCGGCATCTAAACATGCCGTAGGTGTAGCCTAATTTCTTATGCCATAGGATCCAAAGTGGCCGGTGGATATCATATTTTTGAAAGCTTTTCAAAACAAACATGGCAAACTTAAACAAGATAATTTAGTGGTCTATTCGGTTTAATGAAAGTGGTTATTCTCTATCTCTATCTAATTATAAAGCAAGAATTGATTCCACGGTACGTCCAAGCAAGGATTGATTCTGCGGTACGTCATAATTTTATAAAAAAACCCTGATTTTTATATAATTATAAAGGGAATAATACTAGAGGGGGAAGTGTATTCTGCTCTTCCGTTTCTCTTCGGTTTACGTCGTCCGTAGATGCCGAGTTGCCAAGAAACGTGATAACGAGTTGGACTCGAATTTTCCAGCTGCCTCTAACTTGCGATGCGACACCCGTGCGAAAGATATCCACACAATGAAGCTGAGTTCGTGGGCCTAGAAACAAAAGTGTGCCCTGTGCGTCACTGCCATCACACGTGCAGTGGCCACCGCCATCGATCTACACCATACCGTCATCACCTCTCCATCCTCAGGGACTCGAGATGCAAGTGAAGAATGCGTTCCTCGAGGCGGTGACTCCTTGTTTTTCCACCTGGAGGAACGGTGTCGAGTCCACGTAGGAGATGATAGCTGGTGTTCGGGCGTGTGCAGCAGCTGGAGGATGGCGTCCAATGGAATTAGGAGGCATTGCTTGTCGTGGCCGCGTGAGGTGTTGCGCGTGGTTTGGCCCGAGGTGTTTTTCCGGACCCGCGTCTCGTGGCCCGGCCCCGTGCAGACCAACAGCTCAAAATCCACATCATCGCGATGCAAGAGAACACGTCGGCATCCAGTAGCTGAGTGCGCAATCATGCATTACGTAGCATATATATACGTTTGATGATTTAGGCATGCTCACTGATCCAAACTACTCAAACCAAACCACGATCGCATGTTTTGCACGGACTGGATTGGTTTGGATTTAGAACTGCCGTGTACGTAAAAAACAACAGGAATTGCCTAAGCCTATGAAGACACCATTATTGCCTCTCTAGCTGCAGCTTAACAAAGATGACCTGCCTGAAGATGTAGTTTAATGGCTGCGCTGTAGCATGGGACAAGCACCATGCATATGTGCCCGGAAAGTCTCTTCATCAGCTCTATGGAAGAAGAACGATATGTGGATGGCACACGCGGGTGGGTCTCCCGGTTTGGGCTCGCCTTGCGTGCAAGTGTAGCATACCGGCCGGAGGACGTACATGGTGGTCCTATGCGCAGGTAGGACAAGCATGCCTGCCCCGCGCTTGAACCTAGCCACGAAAGTGCATACAAACACCACCACGACGGTAAAACACGCTCGTCGCGGTGGCGCTCTTGGTGCCAGTAAACGCCATGGTTATTGTGGGATATGCATCCCCGGGTACCCTCAAGACAGAAGACCGAGTCCTAGTAGAACTACTCGGACAACTACTCGTGTACTCCTACTAGGACTAGGACTAGGACTCCCAATTGTAAACCGACTAGGATACTTACCATGTAAACCTTGCCCCCTGGATATATAAAGGAGGGCAGGGGTCCTAGTTCGATAGATTAGACAAGAGACTACATCAGACAACCACACGTGCAATACATTCAAGCACACAGGACGTAGGGTATTACGCTATTCGCGGCCCGAACCTGTCTAAATTGTGTTGTTTGTGTACTTTCGTTCCTAGAACTCGGCGAGACCCACACAAATCTACTCCCTGGGGTATCCCCAGTTAGACGTGCTCGACATAATTCGTCGACACTTGGCGCCCACCGTGGGGCAAGGATCAGCAATTCCATGATTGGTTCCACGGCTTCTTCAATCTCTTTCTTCTCAGCCAGCAGGTTCTTGACTTCTTGTTTAAGCTGAGCCGTCTTCAATGCTCCTGTCATTTCCTTTTCCATATCAGTGCGGATCCGGTGTTCTTTAGCGAATTCAGCGTCCTTCTTCTCGATCGACGCCTTGAGCTTCTTGACTTCATCAGCTTGGCGCTGGGTCAGGTTATACCAACTAGTGGTTTTACCTTTTTCTTCATTGATTTTCTTCTTCAATTCTGCAAATGCATATTATTCAGTATATTACTTGTTTTAAACTAACGAGTTTCATGATCAAGTTTTTGAGTAACTTACCAGCGTTCTCCTTGACCAAAGTGGTCACGCGGATCTCCAATCTACCTTTCACATCATCAAGGCTATCTCTTTGCCTCTGGAGAGCCTGGATATCTTCACTGTATTGTTTCCGTTCTTGCTCGAGTTGTTCACGAGCATCGACGAAGTCTTTCTCCAACTCACGAATGCGGTCTGATAACTTGGCGTCACCAGGCTTCTCCACCACGTCAACAAGCATCTGCGTGAACATCTCAATAAGCACAACAGACTACTATTTCTTGAATATCACACAACGAGTACAATACTCACCAGAGCGAGACGCAGATGCTCGCGCAGTTCTTCAGCTTCATCAGTATCAGCAGATCCTCTCACTTCAATCTGCAGTAATGGAGAACTATTAGTGGTTTGCAATGATCACATACATCTACCACACAGACAAAGTAACTTACATTTTCAAGATTTTCCACAACATTGGCTGTTGCTATCACTCGACCAACATCCTCGGGTTGTTCTGCTCCATGGTGGCCTTCAACCTACAGGAATCAACAAGTTAACCACTTTTGCGTCATTCAATACAAGTCATTTGGGTATATACAACAGTAAGTACCTGATTACTGGTTGAGGCAATATCAAGAGTTGTCTCCCCTGGCAGCGGACCCCCTGGTAGTTCTTGATTTGCTGTGATGATTTCTTCAGCACCTCCCAACGGACTCTCCATCGTTTGACCTTCAACAACTACACCAGGAAGGCCTTGTTGCTCTAGATTTATAACTTCTTTCGATGCTTCAGCTGCAGCACCCTGTTCTGGCACCTCAGCTTTTACAATTTGACGCGCAACAGATTCATCAATCTCGTCAGCTTGTTGCCCACCTTCAATTCGTAGCACTACTTTCTCCACGGGCTGCTCTGGTACCCTATCAAATAATAAGCTTTGCATAAGAATCAAGATTTTCAAGCATATCAGCACTATATTGAGTAGTTTCACTTACTCTTTGGGTGGTTCTGGAGCTTTCAGTGGCTGAAATTGCAGCTTGAAGATGGGCTTGGTCCGCTTCGAGCTTGTTGTACTCCCAGATGCTGTGCTTGCCAAAGCACTCGAGGAGGATGAACCTTGTACTGCAGTAATCCTGTGAGATAACTTGATGCGCTTGCTTGGGTCCTCACATGGCACAGTGTCATCTCCCCTGGACTGGCTTCTGTTGGATCTTTTCTTCCTGGCCGCTGCTGGTACATCTGGTGCTGCTACATACAGCAAACAATTATTGTTAACTTTCACATTCACATTCATCTGTTTGTGAGTGATCAAGACACTTACTTGCAGTTAGTACTTGGGGCGGTGCACTAGTCTCGGAGTCCTCAACAATTTCATCTTCATCAACGGCCTCTTGGCCCTTGTCTGTCATGGTCCTCTCTGAGGAACTCCTTTCCAGCTCCTCCCATTCACTACGGGTAAAAAGTTCTGTGGGCTCCGAGGCTGTCGCCTATTCACAACAAGACAATTCAAGTTATTGTCATATGCTCCTAGATATCAATTGTGGGACCAGGATCCCTAGGGCCACTTATCCAAGGAATTAAACTATTCAAGATAGAAGATCGAGTCCTAGTAGAACTACTCGGACAACTACTCGTGTACTCCTACTAGGACTAGGACTCCCAATTGTAACCGACTAGGGAACTTACCATGTAACCTTGCCCCCTGGGATATATAAAGGAGGACAGGGGTCCCTAGTTCGGTATGTCCAACACGACATCAGAACACCACACGTGCAATACATTCAAGCACACAGGACGTAGGGTATTACGCTATTCGCGGCCCAAACCTGTCTAAATTGTGTTGTTCGTGTACTTTCGCTCATAGAACTCGGCGAGACCCACACAAATCTACTCCCTGGGGTATCCCCAGTTAGACGTGCTCGACATAATTCGTCGACACTTGGCGCCCACCGTGGGGCTATCTCGTCGAAGTTCAACATTAGACGCGATGGGATCAACTTCAACATCATCATCAAGAATCAATCTACTCGGCGTTCTGTGTTTCGATCAATCAACAATCAAGTGTGACTTGTCTATTCCAAGGTCAATCGCAGAGCATCGAGTTCCAATCATCAAAACCAGCGGCAGCTGTTCAGAAGTTCGAGTTTGACGCGGGTCAATCCCCTGGTCGAGCAAATAATCAAGCAGGGCAGCAGCGATTCCGATCCGATCAGGGACATGCACTGTCTGATTTCTGGCTAGATTCTAATCAGGAGAGAAAGTGCAAGCTGTAGCATCAAATTCGAGAAAAACAGAGCATACCCGGTGAAAAGCAATTCAATTTGCAAAATTGAGTTACACGCACGCGAAGGCTACCAGCAAGGCTTCAAGACCTTCGCTTGCCGCACACGAGGAGATGCACGCGAGTACGACTACATCGACGATCGGCTGCATCGACTCGGCGTACGACTACTTCGACTACTCTCGACTAGTTAAAACTAGTCGAGAGCGGCTACGCCTTAATCAACAACTAGTCGGATTCGACTCCGACTAGTCGGCTTCATCACCAACCGCCACGGCTTCGCCGACAATCGTCCGCAAACAAAGCTAAGTCTTATTTAATAATTATTTTATTTTTCTTCATATTAATTTTATCAATTTGTTTAAAAACATACTTGGCCATGAGCCGACTACTCTAAAAAGAGTACTTCCCTCAACAATAATAATTTTCGCCGATGGGTTTCAAGTCCCTCGCGCGACTTCTCCAACAGGAGAAAAGTCCTAAACGACTACTTTTTTGCGCACTGCGCATATTTTTGTCGCATGTCGACTACTTTATGCTTGTTGTCATCTCTTAATGACCACACACCGCTCGGCAGCATGCACCTTAATTCGTGAAGCTTCGGCTCACTCGCAACACCTATGCACCTTAAAAGGACGGGTTAAGCGGGACCAAGTGTTTAAACGTAACAGGGCTACTGCTTGAGTGGTTGAAAGTCTAACAAGAGCACGAGCGAAAACCTTTATATGCATTACAAGTGCTATTATTTGCTTTGCAAGCATTACAAATGCTATCATTTACTTTTTCATGATCGGATACTACTAATCCTATATATTTAAATTGCATGGTTCACAACTGGGTACTCACACCAGTGAGACTTGGCACCACTTCACCTCTTCATGATGCTGCGGAGCCGATCGAGTACTTATACTACTCGGTGCTCACATGCCGAGTACTTTAACTAGTCACTTGAAGCTCGGGGGCTACACATCGCAAGCTAAGACATGGAGACGAGTACTGGCACCAGTCGGTACTCATACGGCGAGGCGCTACAGTGCCAGCCGAATACTTTAAACAAGTCGGTACTTTTGAAGATTATGTTCTTGACCCTCGGATCGAATGCAAACCATTCGCTTCGAGGCTCGGGGGCTACACTCAAGGGGTACATATTTTTTGTGCCTATTGTTGATCAATTCAAGACCTTCGACTAGTTTTCATGAAACTACTCGAAGCTCGGGGCTACACCCAATGGGTGCACCTACTAGGTGCACGCCATTGAACTACTTAAGATGAAGACTGCTTTTGAACCTCCGACTACTTATAAAGTACTCGGAGGCTCGAGGGCTACACCCATTGGGTGCATCATCAGATGCACACCAATAAAACTACTCGTCAGAGAAGATCAGAGCATCTTGGACTTAGCTACAAGTACTCAAAGATGTTAAAGCAGATTCAAGACTTGAAGCGAAGGCGCAAGATGCTCGGGGGCTTGTGGGACCAGGATCCCTAGGGCCACTTATCCAAGGAATTAAACTATTCAAGATAGAAGACCGAGTCCTAGTAGAACTACTCGGACAACTACTCGTGTACTCCTACTAGGACTAGGACTCCCAATTGTAACCGACTAGGGAACTTACCATGTAACCTTGCCCCCGGGATATATAAAGGAGGGCAGGGGTCCCTAGTTCGGTATGTCCAACACGACATCATAACACCACACGTGCAATACATTCAAGCACACAGGATGTAGGGTATTACGCTATTCGCGGCCCGAACCTGTCTAAATTGTGTTGTTCGTGTACTTTCGCTCCTAGAACTCGGCGAGACCCACACAAATCTACTCCCTGGGGTATCCCCAGTTAGACGTGCTCGACATAATTCGTCGACATCAATATATTCCAAGATGCAAGTACTTACTTCCGGTGGAGGGTTGTCCTTAGACAACTCATTGATGATGACTGGCTTCTCGTTTACATCAGTAAACATCTGCCCCAACCGATGCAGCACCGCTTCATCCGAAATAGCTTCTGGCGCAGTACGGGTCTGATCGGAGTCACCCTCATAATCATAACCCAGGTGATGACGTTCCTGGAGTGGTTGAATCCTTCGCTTCATGAAGCTGAAGGCGATCCCTACTCCAGTGAGTTCTTGATCTTTCAGCTCTTGTACCCGCTTCAACAGAGCGGGTATATCCCTGGCCTCTTCCGCAGTCGGACGCGAGTTCCAGTTCGACTGGTCTCGAGGAAACCACCCATCCTTTGGTGGACAACTCAACGAGTGGTTCCCTGCTGTTTTTCAATACACAAACATGTGGTTCACCATGATATCAACAAAACGGCATAGTTATTCAAATAAACAAGATATTTGGATATACCCACCGATAGTAAACCATTTGCTCTTCCAGTCGCCGCATGAATCCATGATGGGCATTTCAAACCACTTGGCCTTCATGTTCTGGCGGAACTGAATTCCCGCACCACCAACTACCTCTGTTCGAATATTATTTGGCTGTGGTTTGATGTGGTACAAAGTGCGGAACAAGGCAAGACTGGGTTTGATACCCAAGAACGCTTCACAGGCGTGGACAAAGACAGAAATGTTGAGCACCCCATTTGGGTTGAGATGATGTAATTGCAAGCTATAGACTGCAAGAAATTCCTTGAAGAAAGAAGAGATGGGTAATCCAACCCCTCGCTCACAAAAGGAGATAAACAAAGGAATTTCTTGATTGTTTTCAGTAGGGAAAGGTTGTTTGTAGCAAGACTTCCACTCAAGAGCTACAGAATCTAGAAGCAAACCTTGCTCCACCAATTCAGTGAGGTCGTCGGTGTTCGCTGTACACTTCTTCCAAGCAACAGCTGGGGATGGCGGATCCGCGAAGGCAGGTTTCGCTGATGATTCTGGAACCAATGACTTCTTCTTCCCGCCCCTCTTCGAGACAGCATTTCGCTTCGATCCAGACATGTTGGAGCGGATTATGGCTTTGGATTTCTCTTGCATTCACTGACTCCGAAGCTTGGTGACTACTTCAACCAAATCTCAAGCTTGGGGGCTGCGGGTTTTTAGTGGACAAAGGATTCAAGGTCGCAGTGCGCTCTGGGGGTGGCGACTATGAAAAGGCCCGGTGATTGATTTAAGTCCGATGGTCAGATCTATATAACCCTTCGTTAGGGTTACTGTTCACTACAGTGCGGCGGCGCATGGCATTCTACATTCCCGCCTATTTTTTCGGGATAACTTTCCTTAACAGATAGCGGCGAAAATTTCGGACATTCAAGTTTACAACGGATCCAGAAGGATTTACTCTGATCTTTAAATCAAAAAGATTTTTGTTTTAAAGCTCGGGGGCTGTTACCGGATATTCTGGGATTTGATTTTTCGATAATTATGGGACAACTACTCGAGGACCTTCGACTGGTTTTTTTTTCAGGCAAACTACTCGAAGTTCGGGGGCTACACCCAATGGGTGCACCTACTCGGTGCACACCATTGAACTACTCAAAATGAAGACAGAAGATTGCTTTTGAACCTCCGACCACTTCAAAAGTACTCGGAGGCTCGGGGGCTACACCCATTGGGTGCATCAAAAGATGCACTCCAATGGAACTACTCGTCAAGAGAAAATTGAGCGTCTTGAGCTTAGCTCCAGTTATTCAAGATTTGAAGCAAAGGCGCAAGATGCTCGGGGGCTTGTGGGACCAGAATCCCTAGGGCCACTTATCCAGAGGATTAATCTACTCGGCAGAGAGGAGTTTGATCCGACTACTTCAAACCAGTCGGCTATGGTGCAAGACGGCGTAGTAGATTGGAATAACTAGTCGTGTACTGATAGAAAACTCTCCAAAGCATCATGTTGTAGTTATCCATGTTGTATACAACTAGGATTGTACAAACCGACTTGTAACCCTGCCTCCCAGACTATATAAGGCGAGGCAGGGACCCCCCTCAAAACCAAGTAACACCACACGTGCAATACATTCAAGCACACAGGACGTAGGGTATTACGCTATTCGCGGCCCGAACCTGTCTAAATTGTGTTGTTCGTGTACTTTCGCTCCTAGAACTCGGCGAGACCCACACAAGTCTACTCCCTGGGGTATCCCCAGTTAGACGTGCTCGACATAATTCGTCGACACTTGGCGTCCACCGTGGGGCCTACTCGCCGAAGCTCAATATTAGACGCGATGGGATCAACTTTCAAAGTTTGGAAGAGCTTGATGGACCAATTATCAACAAAATCGGTCTACTCGGCAAGATTGAATTCGACGTCCGTACTATCCAGCGAGAAGCGCTACTTCAACGTTGAATTGGATCAGATCTTGATTTCGGTCACCTTGCTAGTCGCCGATTCCACCAATGGACAGATCCGCAAGATCATCGACTGCAACTTAATTTCGTGTGCAGAGTTCGAGTTCGAAGTAAAATAGAATTCTCGCTAGATTGGAAAGTCGCCGATTCCAACCCGAGGCAGCACTCCGACCGGTTTTCACAGAAGAGTCAGAGTCGGAGTTGTTTCTCTGTTTCCGTCCAAGCAAAGTGAATACTGGAGTTCTGCTACAGGCACACACGATGATGCACCAGAAGGCCTCCAATTCTCCGCTTGGTTCACACAAGAGACGTACGCGACTACGACTACTTCAGCTACTCGACTAGTTAAAACTAGTCTAAACTAGTCGAGATCGGCTTCATCGACTCGGCGTACGACTACTTCGACTATTAAAACTAGTCGAGAGTAGCTACGACTTCATCAACAACTAGTCGGAATCGACTCCGACTAGTCGGCTTCATCGCCAACCGCCATGGCTTCGTCGACAATCGTCCGCGAATAAAGCCAAGTATTATTTTGATTATTTTTTTATAATAATTTTTTCAGCTTATTCTATATATGCTTGGACATGAGCCGACTATTCTAAAAGAGTACTTCACTCGACAACAAAATTTCTCGAGGGCCATACTATCGCCGACTATGGAGCATGTCACGATTATGTCCACGTATTTGGTAAATCGAGTTACGCAGGCCACTAGCCCGCGGACTTGGTGCATCGAACTACGTAGGGCTCTCGGAGGCTCGGGGGCTACACCCATTGGGTGCATCATCAGATACACACCAATAAAACTATTCGTCAGAGAAGATCAGAGTGTATTGGACTTAGCTCCAAGTACTCGAAGATTATAAAGCAGATTCAAGACTTGAAGCGAATGTGCAAGATGCTCGGGGGCTTGTGGGATATGCATCCTTGGATACCCTCAAGATAGAAGATCGAGTCCTAGTATAACTACTCGTACAACTACTCGTGTATTCCTACTAGGACTAGGACTCCCAAATTGTAACCAACTAGAAGACTAGCCATGTAAACTCTGCCCCCTGGGATATATAAAGGAGGGCAGGGGTCCCTAGTTTGGCAGAGATCAGATCAGATCAGACTAGGTCAGATCAGACCAAGAGGACACAACTCATAACCACACGTGCAATACAATCAAGCACACATGACGTAGGGTATTACGCTACTCGCGGTCCGAACCTGTCTAAATTGTGTTGTTCGTGTACTTTCGCTCCTAGAACTCGGCGAGACCCACACAAATCTACTCCCTGGGGTATCCCCAGTTAGACGTGCTCGACATAATTCGTCGACACTTGGCGTCCACCGTGGGGCCTACTCGCCGAAGCTCAATATTAGACGCGATGGGATCAACTTTCAAAGCTAAGTCTTATTTAATAATTATTTTATTTTTCTTCATATTAATTTTATCAGTTTGTTTAAAAATATACTTGGCCATGAGCCGACTACTCTAAAAGAGTACATCCCTCAACAATAATAATTTTCGCCGATAGGTTACAATTCCTCGCGCGGCCTCTCCTACAGGAGACAGTCCTAATCGACTACTTTTTTGTGCACTGCGCATATTTTTGTCGCATGTCGACTACTTTATGCTTGTTGTCATCTCTTAATGACCAAACACCACTCGATAGCATGCACCTTAATTCGTGAAGCTTCGGCTCTTTTGCAACACCTACGCACCTAGACATCAAAGAAGACACCAGTCTCACGTTAAAGGACGGGTTAAGGGGGACCAAGTGTTTAAACGTAACAGGGCTACTACTTGAGTGGTTGAAAGTCTAACAAGAGCGCGAGCGAAAACCTTTACATGCATTACAAGTGCTATTATTTGCTTTGCAAGCATTACAAATACTATTATTCACTCTTTCTTGATCGGATACTACTAATCCTATATATTTAAATTGCAGGGTTCACAGCTGGGTACTCACATCAGTGAGACTTGGCACCACTTCACCTCTTCATGACGATGCTGCGGAGCCGATCGAGTACTTATACTAGTCGGTGCTCACATGCTGAGTACTTTATCTAGTCGCATGAAGCTCGGGGGCTACACATCGCAAGCTAAGACATGGAGACGAGTACTGGAACCAGTCGGTACTCAAACGGCGAGGCGCTACAGTGCTAGCCGAGTACTTTAAACAAGTCGGTACTTTTGAAGATTATGTTCTTGACCCTCGGACCGAATGCAAACCATTCGCTTCGAGGCTCGGGGGCTACACTCAAGGGGTACACATTTTTGTGCCTATTGTTGATCAATTCAAGACCTTCAAGACCTTCGACTAGTTTTCATGAAACTACTCGAAGCTCGGGGGCTACACCCAATTGGTGCACCTACTAGGTGAACGCCATTGAACTATTCAAGATAAAGACAGAAGACTGCTTTTGAACCTCCAACTACTTCAAAAGTACCCGGAGGCTCGGGGGCTACACCCATTGGGTGCATCATCAGATGCACACTAATAAAACTACTCGTCAGAGAAGATCAGAGCGTCTTGGACTTAGCTCCAAGTACTCGAAGATGTTAAAGCGGATTCAAGACTTGAAGCGAATGTGCAAGATGCTCGGGGGCTTGTGGGATATGCATCCCCGAGTACCCTCAAGACAGAAGACCGAGTCCTAGTAGAATTACTCGGACAACTACTCGTGTACTCCTATTAGGACTAGGACTCCCAATTGTAAACCGACTAGGATACTTACCATGTAAACCTTGCCCCCTGGATATATAAAGGAGGGCAGGGGTTCTAGTTCGATAGATTAGACAAGAGACCACATCAGACAACCACACGTGCAATACATTCAAGCACATAGGACGTAGGGTATTACGCTATTCGCGGCCCGAACCTGTCTAAATTGTGTTGTTCGTGTACTTTCGTTCCTAGAACTCGGCGAGACCCACACAAATCTACTCCCTGGGGTATCCCCAGTTAGACGTGCTCGACATAATTCGTCGACAGTTATTGACAAGGAGCCCTTGCTCATGTCAATTAAGGAACAATGTCGAAGCAGGAAGAAAACCAGAAGGCCCATAAAACAATGGAAAGCAGGAACAAAGCGGCTTTAGAATTAGAGAAATAAAAGGGATAGAAGCATCCATCATCTCTATTATCTAAGCAGCGTTGGCTAATAGCTTAGAGGGAGGAGGGTGAGTCTGGCATTATCTCGATCTATCATTATCTAAACATCCATCATCTCTATCATCATTATTATCCATCGTCTTGTTGTCTCACACCGTCGCATGCATCCCTTTATCGTCTCACATTACTCGCATCCCCGTTGTCGACCTGCCGTCATTTCCGTGCATAATGTCTGCTAAAGATCAGATCTCTTCTTTTATTGTGCTTCTCATCAGATGCAAAATCAACGACATCTATGACTCTCACATGCCTTAACTAATGAAGTCTTCTCCACCCGTAGCAACGCACAGGCACATTTGCTAGTCTATAACAAAAATAAGTTTGTACCATCCGTGCTTGCCATGCCATCTTTCTCGGTGTTCAAAATAAGAAATGAAACTCGGCCATACATAGAGTATACGGGCATGCGTGAAGTAGCGCCACCCATAACCTGCAAACCTCTCATGGCCTCTCAACTTCTGTACACACACACACACACACTCATGGGCCAACAAGTATATATTAGCATCCGCATTCACGGGCACCTTCAACATTCGAGGTCTCTCTCACGACAACACAAGCAAATTCGCCATCACCTAGGCCAACAAGTTGTAGCTACGTACATAAAACAATGGCTCAAGGCAGAATCGTTATGGTGGCTGTATTCATTTTTGCTCTCATGGCAGCAGTGTCAGTGGCGAGGGCATCCAACGACGTCGAGAAGGACAAGTTCATCGGGGAGTTCAAGAAGAATTGCAACGGGATGTGCACGAAGGTCTGCTCTCAGGATGGCAAGGATGTCCCCGTCTGCACCAGCCAATGCATCAAGGAATGCGTAGAGATGACTGACCAAGAAATTGAGAAATTTTACACCGAGATTCAAAAGATGGTCCTAGACGCCGCTGTGAAGGCCCCGAAGAACCAACCAGCTGCCACCGCGACTCCGTAAGCTAGCACGCATGGCCATGACAAATTAATTGGATTTGTGGAACGTGGTTATCTTTCTTTTTCTTTTCTTTTTAATTTTGGCAAGCAATAAGGTGATTTGTGCAAATAATGGCACAACTAGTATTTCTTATCCATGCTTTTCCCTTATTTGGAATGTACCAATTTTGTCATTCCTATTCAAATAATCCGCGTGTTTGCACAAGTTGGCAAACTTCAAAGAGTTGTTGGTTACATGTTAAATTTTTGGAATATAAAAACCCAAAATCTACATGACGAGGGCTCTCCAGATAGGAGTAGCTCGAGACCCCTTCTGATCTCCGTTGACTCTCCATCGGACGCGCGTGCACGTCTGCCCCTTCAATTTTGTCGTGGGTCCCATGAGCGGACGTGGTTGTGGAATTGAATCGTTTTAAAATTCCAGGAGTCATGCATATCCATTCATTTCGCATTTAATTTCCCCACCTTCCCCTCGTGGCTTGCAACTCGATCTAGCGGAGGCGACGCAACCGTTGGTGGGTGGAGGCGAAATCCGGCGTGCGAGGGTAAGGTGAAGACCAGTGAGCGGAGGCGCGCTCGGGGGAGGCAAAGATCTGCGAGGGGAGAGCAGAGGCGGCGTGTGCGTGCGAGGTGAAGACCGGTGAGCGAAGGCTGCGCACCACGGCGAGCGGAGAGTGGCGGTGCTGCGTCGAGGACAAGCAGCGAGCGCAGAGTGGCGGCGCTGCATCGAGGACAAGCAGCGGGCGGCAAGCGGAGGCGTCGCCTCCGCGCTTCTGTCGAAGGGAGCAAGTACATGGGGCGGAGATGGGTCTACTCCGGCGTACTGCGCGCCTAGGGTACCTCTGCTGATGTGCTCATCTCGACGTCGGCGTCGACGACCCGATGCTAGGAGGTAGCGGATTCGTCGACGTGCCGGCGATTTCCTCAAGCAGTGACGCTGGAGGTCTCAGATCTAGGAAGGTGAAGATATCATTTAATGGTTTATTTACATAGTTATTATTCATACTGACCTACTGCGTTCATCATTTTTATATGCTATTCTGGATCCTGTACAACTAGGTAGAATAAGGCTGCATTTCAAATTATGTAGTATTTGTTCAGTGAGTTTAACCATCCTTGATTGCTCATTGATTTTGTTGTGTCGATGACTCTAGGATTTACAGTTTATAAGTGCTTTGCTAATTCCTTGAGTTCAACCATCAGCATTACTCAACTAGGCAACGGTTCCTACTATTGGTTCATCTCTTTTACCGAAGGCGCAGGGCTTTTTGTACCTTTTAGCATCCATCATGCCTAAACACTTCCACATCTAATAAACACCCACGTAACAACTGGAATAACCGATTCATCTTCTGAACCAATTCATTGTTGTACTGTAGTTTTGTTGTAGTTATATAGTCGCCATCATTTTTCAATATAATATGAGTTTAGCCAGCATTCAAAATTTTATCGGGAACTCTTTTGCATAGCTTAACTAATTCAGTCTTTTTCTCAATGTATAGGTTGCTTAAATTATGTGCTAATAATAACTTAAAGGAAAAGGTCCAAATTACTATCCTTAAGTAATTCGATATTTTTCTAATATCAGTTAGGAAGTAACTTGTCACCACATATCTGACTTAGTAAGTAACTTACCGATATTTTACAAGGGATAGAAAGTAACTTTTCACTGATTTGAACTATAAAAAATAATTTTATTGTTGGTGTGCTCCTAGTTGATCTTATATGACTATATAGCTCCTGTTTGTCTTAGGAATTAATAGACGTGACTTGTCACTATGGTTTAGAATTTCTGTATGAGTGTTGCACTATGTACTTGCATTGTTTGGTCATTTGTTTTTACTTTTTTTGTTCATGCAGTATCTGTTTTTGTCATTCGCGTCTATCACAATAGCTGTTTGATCTGCCTCTGCTTGAAGGTACCATGTTTCTTCCCTTCACATTTCGTTGTGCTGAATGTAGTTATGATATTGCCCTAAATGTCCATATTGCTGTAGATTTAGAGCATCTTAAATTGCTATTGTTTGATCATGCGAGCTGTAGATTTAGAGCATCTTAAATTGCTATTGTTTGATCATGCGATCAGTTGCCCCCTGTGGCCTTGTGATTATCTATTTTTATCATTAGCGCCTCTCACAATAGCTGTTTGATCTGCCCCTGCTTGTAGGTACCATGTTTCGCATTCGCTTCACATTTCATTGTACTGAATGTAGTCATGCTACTGCCCTGAATGTCCCTTTTGCTGTAGATTTAGAGCATATTAAATTGTTGTTGTTTGATCTATATAATCAGCTGCCCCTGTGGCCTTGTGACTATGTAATCAGTATTGCTGTAGATTAAAAGTAACTTTTGAAGGTACAACCATTATGCTTCTCCATTAAGTTCTGCTATGATATCTACTGTTTTTATAGTCAATGCTTTTCATATGGCAGTATAGAGATATAGTCAGCTTGATCGCTTCTGTTTTTTGCAGCCACTTATGTTGCTGTAGTACAGCACGTCGTTCGGCGACAGGCCCCCGGTGGCTGCAGAAGCTGTAGCGGCTGCTGCTGGCTACGGTAGCCGCAACACTGCAACAACCAGCACTACTGAACAAGCAAAGTGATTTTATGGACTACTATTGTAGTTTCCTGGCTCTCATGCATTTTTATCGTTTCATTGTTGATATGATTCCTTTCCATGTGTTGATGTTCAGGACTGGTTAGCAGCTTGGCAGCTTTTGGGCCAAAGATAGTTTGCTTGGTGAGTATATTCATATGGTTTTTTATTTTTTCTATATGAGCATGTCTAGTGTCTCCTACACAGGATCTGAGTAGGATGCGTTTTGTATGAGTCGTGTCACTAACAAATCAATGTAAGAGCTTAATCTATAGAATATATATCTAGTCTGGTGACTGTATTTTCCTCTATATTTTACCATGTCATGCCCTTAATGACCAAATCTCGCTTTTTGAGTTGCATTTCCCCCCTTTTCATATCGCTAATTGTATTCCTTCTAAGGTATTGTAAATGGTAGATATGTGGTGCACTTATTGTCAACTAATAATCTATCACCATTATATGACAATAACTGCCACATTTCACTGGAAATGTTAATTAGGTATCATTTTCTGCGGTTGGAAATAACTTTTTATAATTTTTATTCCACTAGTAAGTAACTTTCTCATGCATTTAGTTCAACATTAAGTAGCTTTTTCATTTTTTTACTTAACAGTAAGTAACTTACACCGCTCAGTTTTATGTGCATGGGTATTGTGAAATTTTTGCTACTGGGCTAAAAAGTTAGATTATGGAACACCTGATCATTGCTTTTATGATCCTAGCATGAACATGGCTTGTCTTTTTTAGCAACATCAAATACTTTGGTTATTTGTTTTGTGATAATTGGATGGTGTAATCATATTGGTCTGGTAGCTTGTCAGTTTTTGGTGATTTTTCTTTTTGTGACATTCTTTTTAGCATGTGTAGCTAAGTCAGGTCAGTGCATATTGGGTGTTGCAGGGATATCTCTTCATAACCCGTTGTAAAGACATATTACCATGCTATGAATCTCATATCGTTGTGCATGATGTTTTACCATGCTTAGTGTTATTCGATGTTTCTAATTTCGCATTCTTTAAAGTTACAAAACTTAAATAGATAGTCTAGCAGTAGCACTAGTGTTTTTTAGTGGGTGTTGACTCCGGTCAAAATTGTGTTATCATTTATTGTTTTTTTATCGGTGTCATTGTGTTAGTGTCAGGTTTGACCCTCCATTAGTATGTCTATGTTTTTAGCTCACTTGTGTATTACTTCTCCATCATTTTTATATGTATAGCACATGAGAGAGGGCTCACTCAATCCTTTTCACTTTACATGCAGGAGAAAAGTCAGATGTTGTCCTAGATCCTCAAAATAAAGAAGATATCATACATGAAGAAAATCAGCAGCACGTCTCAGGTGATACACGTGTTGCCTTGGAACTCTATTTTCCATCAGCTTTCCATTGCGAGGGAAATTATATTGACACCAATACTCAACTGTATAGATTACGTCCTCTATAATTACCAAAATTGCATAACTACTTATGACAGTTCAACGAGCAGTCGAACTCTATTTTCTATTTTTAGTTAGGAAGTGGCTTTGTCAGTATTTATCTAATTTCGGAGGTAACTTTTCATTGAATTACCTACGATAAAAGTAACTTTTCTCCATTTTGAAACATGAAGGAAGTAACCTATGAAACATTTAGTGATACACACATGTAGAAGCTTTTTTTGTCATTTTTTATTGTATAAGATAATAAAAAATTGGATGTATGATGTGAAGTAGGGTAATGCGTCTTTTGTTTGCTGGTGAACATATTTTATCCATGTTTTTCCATGTAATTAACTAGTACAAATTCTATCAAATATGCAAGTACTTTTCTATATAGTCTTGTAGTATTAGCTACTTGTGAACTCTGCATGTGCATTTAAAACATGCTGGTGCCATGACCTTCATTAATTCCTCTTATTGTGGTGTGTGTATATAGCGCAGATATGTCTCTTGTCAAACTATGTTTGGTGCCTATTCATAAGGTAGATATCAAACATATACCTTTCTAGCCATGATTGTTGCAAGTTTGCTATGTTGATACGTTCATCTATTCAATGGGTCAGCTCATGAATAATGCAATAGTTTTTAAATTTCATGTTTTTATGCTGATTGAACTTGGGTTTGCTTGAAAAACAAGGATAAGGTGCACATGGTCTTTTACTACAGATACCTTCATGCCCTCTGATTATGTGTCCAACAAATCTAACGACTGTGCATTGCCTGTAGTAGTCATAGCAACTAGACACGTCTTTTCTTTTCTGAAATAACTTCAATACACTTTTTAATCACATTCTCTCATCATTCGACTTCGGCCTAAATATAAATTTCTGCTATTAGAGAAACTTTTTAATTGGCAGACAAACAACTACGTAGGTGTTTTTTTTATTTAGAACTATGTGGTCTCTATCTTTACTACAGTTTCATGGGCACACGACCTCCTAATGTGTTTTCCTTTCTGCGCCGTTTTTTCTTTTATATCATATACATATAGCAGTTCATGTTTACATGTCACATAAACTAGGTTTCTTTTGAAAAAGTAACTTGTTGGTATTTGTATAAACAATGAAGTAACTTGTCAATAGTTTGAATATGAAATAAAATAACTTTTCACTAAATTACACAACAGAGGAAGTAACTTATTAATACTACAGATAGTAGCTTATTAGGCACAAATGAGTGAATGACACTGAGTTAAGTTATAAATACAGGAAGTAACTTATATATACAAAAATTAATTATCTAAAAAAAGACAGTCCATAGAATGTAACTTTTGTAATTTTGTAACTTTCCTCTTCACTACATCAAATATTATGTTCTCTATTTGGAAAAAGAACATAACATTTAGATATGCTATCTATTTTTGTACAGGCATCTGTCCTCACAATCTATCTGTTCTATGTTTTATGTTTTTTGCAGGCACATATCTCAACTTGAAGGCTAACACTTACACAAGGAAGTACAAATTTCTCTAATTTTCTGTTTCTGCTGAAGTTACAACCATGTGAAAGCGGGGCAGAAAACATACATGTTCACAGCACCATGCTCTTAAATGGATCTTGTCAAACTGTTTAGTTCTGAAAATGTAAAGTAACATGTTCAGAGCACCATGATTATGAAATGGATCTGTCTAGTTTTAAGATTTCTCTATCAAAAAGTGGTTGAAATTTGCATGTAAAAACAGATTCGGAGTGCAAGGGGTTTTCTTTCTGTTTTGCGTCTTCTTTTTTTTTTGCTGGGGCTGGATGGTGCTGGGCCTTCGGTTGGGCCTTCTCTTTTTTTCGGGCACTTCTTGCCACGTCTTTCTCCCCGCACGTCTGGCGGTAGTTTTTTCCCGCGTTTTTCCCGTGCCTCGTCTCACAGCGTCGGGTGGCGGCCATCTCCCGCATGTGTGCCTGGTGGTCTTTCCCTAAATAGAAACTCCTCTTGCGGGCAGCCATATTAGGAGGGCTCTCCAGATAAGACTATCTGGAGAGGGCTCTCCGTGTAGTCGCCTCCATATAAAAATGCACACTTTAATTTTATATATGGCAACTCTGTTTTTTTTTGGCAAATGAACCTTGTTTTGTTATTCATTTTTCATATTAACAACAATTGTTTACTCCCTCTGTATAATTTTAGATGATGTTTCGACAACTTCGTTGGAATTAAGGAAAGCCCAAAAGTACTCTTTAGCCCTTGGAAAACAAGAAAATTCATCCGTCCCGTTCATCTCCGTCGTCGCCGGAAATAGCGTCGCGCGCTCGTCTTGTGTCAAAAGAGGTCGTCCCGCCACTCGTGCCTACAGATAACAACCTCGCACGTCTTGTGCTCGCGGCATCCGTAAAATTGATTTTCATGGCTTGATTACCCTAGATGGCATTGGGGGCTAAGAGTATGGGGATGGAAAGACAAATACGATCATAGCTGAGCGCCATGTATGCGGCGCGGCTCTAGGAGGAAAAGAAGGGGTGGGCTTGATATGGCCATGTTGATCCCCACGTCGACGTCCCCCATCCGGCCATCCCCCGTCGACACGAGGTGGCTGCGGTGACTGGATTCTTGGATTGCAACAGCAACTAGTTCGTTACAAGCGCAGTGGCGCACCGCACCATCGGGTTTTGTTGGCCAGCATCCTTCCACTGACCCAGTGGTGGTGGTAATGCTAGTACACCGGAACTGGGTGGGCCCCCACGCGGCCAACCTCACTATAGTCAAGTAGCGGGCCGCTCGCTACAAAACCAGCAGCTCACCCACGGGCCGGGCCCTCTCGCCTCCTGCTTTTGCTCCACCGACGCCGGGATGAAGGCCGTGCACGCCGACATCGCCGCCGCCGCCGCGGTGCCGGTGACCAAGATCACCATGCCTGCTTCCGGCGCGGAGGCGGCGCTCCCGGGCAAGGGCCGGTACAAGGTCTGGGCCCTGGGCGCCATCGCGCTGCTGGCGCTCTGGTCCATGTCCGCCGCCTCCGTCTCCCTGCGCTGGTCCTCCTCGGGCGACCTCGCCGCCTTCTCCGGGGACCTGGACGTCCCGCTCCGCGACGACCTCGACTCCCTCGTACGTACTCGCCCCTCCTCCAACCACTTCACCCCGCACGCACGCCTGCCTCCGTGTCCCTGAGGGAAGATTCCTATCCTGCCTGCTGAGTTTGAGTTTCTGTCTGGTCTGTTCCTGAAGTGCCTAGATGTGTGTAGCAACAACTACCTGCTGAAGTCTCCTATCAGCAGGAGTTTGTACTCAAATCTAGCCATCTAGGAGGTTATGGTTCCTTTCTTCCTCCCCCTTTAGGCATTGCAACGATATGGGGACAGAAATTGGGGGAAATTGAACAATTGCTATAGCCTATAACTAGCCCTGCCAGGTTCAGGTTTTTTCAGTTCAATGCCAGGGGAATTGGCAATCCTTCCAGTTGAGTAGGCGCCCGGTCACATATCCTATCCACACATGTTACTATTTTAACCAATTTATTGCGATTCCTTAAGACGAACAGGATCCAAGGTTTCAATTCTCGGCAGCCGGTTAACAATTTCCTTGGTGGCTTGTGGAACTGTGGAAGCGCCAAATCCTGGACCTGTAAACACTGCTGAACCTACCAAGTTCAGACATCGTATTTTATCTGAATTTGTCGAATCAAAACCTCTTGTTAAAATACCTATTGCAATTATCAGCCAGGTGTCCAGGGTAACCAGCAATACCAGAATTTATAAACGTTGGTTCAACTAGGTTACTAGTCAGCCTGGGCATGCCATGGAATTTTGAGTTTACTCTACTAAATAGGGTGTGGCAATCTTTTGTATAGATAAGGCATTTGCATTATGCTTATGTTTTATTTGTATCTTGGTATCAAAATTCCATTAATTTGTATGATTGTCTGATAACAAGTCCAGCACCACATTTCCTAATTGTTAAATGGTGATTCATTGTTGCTTGTCTGTTAGTAGCATATAAAGCACAACGGGCATAAGTCAATGTATTTCCATTCATGGGTAAGCAGCTTATGTCTGCCTTATAATTTAACCAGGAGATGGAGGAGAGGGAGAAATTAGTAGGTCGAATGTGGGACATGTACACACGCACCAGTGATGAGGTAAGGCTTCCACGGTTCTGGCAGGAGGCATTTGAGGCTGCATATGAGGAACTTGCTGGCGATGATACACAAGTCCGTGATGCAGCCATCTCTGAGATTGCCCGAATGTCAGCTCACAAACTTGAGCTTGAGCAGACAGTGAATGAGAATGAGGTATGCCTGAAAAGCTCTAGCTCATCATAATTGCCACCAAATTCATTCTGGTTTCCATATTTTGTGAGAGCCAATTTTTTACCATGTCAATTCATCCCACCTCGACATTAGTATTGTTCTGAAGCCTAGACGAGCTAATTTATCCTATTGTTCAATTGTGTAATATCTCTATTGATTAGAAACACCAAAACTACCTTTAATAAGGATAAACAAAATCATCAAAACTAGTTTCATGAAGGCAAAATAGGCATTTTCGTCCCTGAACATTTTCTTAAGGGTCAAGTTCGTACCTCAACTTTCAAATCGGCCAATCTAGTCCCTCAAGTTTTATTTGGGTCAAACTCATCCCTCAACTTTGGACAGTCCAGTCCTTCAAGTTTTGTTTCTCGATCAGGCTCGTCCCTCAAGTTACAAATTACAATTTCTTATTTCTGGTCACCTTGTCCAGGAAGAGAATGCAGCAAGCAAAAGAGGTGGAAGGAAGGTCAATGGGGAAGCAGTAGTTTCGCAAATATCTGTGGCCCGAGAACCTGAAGATCTCTTTCTGACTAAGATCCCCAACAGGCGCAACAGCTGAAATTTGGGGGTTTAAGGTTGATAGTTATACTGGTTGTTCACTGGATTTGCACCGGGTGTGACCAAAGGGAGCATTTCTAGCTCAGTGTAATGTTAATTACTCGCGCTTATGTTTTATGCCATGTAGAGCAAAAGGCTTGTCAGTGCTGTAAAGTAACCTGGTTTCTCAGTGAAGTTATTCCCGTATTCTCAGACTCGCTTATCATACAAAACTGTTTTTGGCTCCCCACTGAGGGAATTCTCTCAATCCTCCGCTGTGCCACGTCATCCGCTTAGTCATTGTCACTTAATGCCGTCGATCCCACGCTCCCGCGCAGCTGCCTCCTCGACTCCGCCTGCCCACCACCGCACCCTCGCCTCCCCACCGGGTCACCCCTCGCCTTCTCCACCCGCCCCCTCGCCGCCTCGAAGGTGGCCGCCGCCCCCTCGCCTCCACGCCTTCCATGCCCCCTCACATCCACACTGCCTTCATAAAACTGCTCCCGACCCAATCCAACTGAGGCTCACACATCTGCTCCTTCCGCCTCCTGATCCCAAGTCGAAAGCGTCCCCAAGTCTTAAGCGCCGCTCGGCTCGGGTCGAGAAGGAGACAGGAAGAGGAAAAGAGGGCCGCGCGGGGCCAGCTCGGCCATGTCGCGGAGACCACACCGGCCGGCGCCGCAGCAAGAGTGCCGCCGGCGATAGCAGCGCGGCTGCGCGAGAGATAGGAAAGAGGGCTAGGGTTTGGAGTAGACGCGCCGGCCACAAGGGCTTTTATATGCCCGATCTATACACACAGTCGTCTGATGCAACAGATGGTCACGATCGAGTGGCCACCCGGGCTGCGTTCGCAAGCAGAGTGGGCCAGCAGGCTGAGCCGTGGTGAAGGCGACGCTCGCGGGTCAACTGGGCCGCGCAGCGCGCTGGGCGCACACGCCAGCTGGGCCGGACGCGGAAGCTGCGTGAGTAGACTGTTTTTGTTCCCCTTTTCCTTCGAATTTCAAAAAAAAGTGATAACTGTGTTGCCTGTATCATGTTGTGTGCATGTATTGAGGCCCTGCTGCATCCAATCAGGCTATGCTAGACGTATCGTACAGGCTTTCTCTGAGAGTCTGAGTCCTCGAGCTGTCCAAATCAGCATCGCAATAAAATACGTATGCATTTTTTTAATTTTCTTTTAGTAATCCAGTCTGCTGGCGAGACAGACAAATTGACAAAATGATAACCGTCATCAGTCTCCCTGATCATGGGTTCCAGTTTACATGTATTTAAACGTGCCCGATCATGTGCTATTAGTTAGTATACTTCAATATCTTCAGCTTTGTACTTTCGTCCACCAGCAGCATATTCAACGTCATCATCATCATCGCCGTTTGAATTCGGAGCAAATGATGGTACGGTTCAAAGTCTTTTAGTATTCCGCGTGCGGATGACACAAATGACAAATGATTTCAAATAATGTGACAGCAAATCAAAATTTTGAATTGCACATGGATAGGACCCTTATGCAGACAACGTAATCATCTTAATATTTTTATTTAAAATCTCGCAGCATCGCGCGGGGTATCACCTAGTAGCCACAGTTTATGTCGCGTTCATTGATTGGATTGTTCCGAGACGCGGTTTATATTGCTTCTACAATTCTATTTGGGTTCATTGATTGTTTAGCGTTGAGAAACGTTTCTTTACGAAAAATTTTCAGTATAAAAAAGTTAATGAATGCAGTAAACTCCAATTAGCACTGAAGGTAGCACTAGCACATGCTGTAATTTATGGTCCTAACTCAAATGAGAATTCAGAAATTCCTTGTAAATCTCAAAGGCCTAAGGAAGTAGTTCTGATGGTGCCCATTTTTAGTCTCACATTGCTAGTGGAAGTGAAGGATGATCAAAGTTCATATGGACATTGTTTTTACTCCACCAAGTAATTGTTTGGGAAGAGAAATAAAGCACACACGTGTGCTCGCTCGCGGTGAGGTGGGAGGCACGAGCACGCCACATCTACGTGAATGGTTTGACGACACTTGGCCCCTCGCGGAGTCGCGGTTGCGGGTGCACATTCTCCCTTTTGTAGTTTTTATTTTTGGTGGCTCAATATGTAAACTTTGACTTGAATCACAATAGACCAAAGCCACCACAAACCTCAACTTTTGAGAGTTTTGCCCCCAACTTGTTGCACCATTGTTGTAGTGTTTCTCATCCCGAGCGCCGACGTTATGACTATGCCTTGGAAGAAACTGAACCCTTCCCTTTGCAGGTTATCTTCTCGGTTATCCATTGTTTTTGTTCATGGTTTATACTATATAGACCAGCTTCATAGGAACGGGTTGTAGTGGCATCACGAAACTTGGCTCAGGTGGTCAAAGGAGTTTTTATTAAAGGTCATTATCGCCCTACCTCTTTGTATTCTTTTCTTTCTTGCTTTTGGCTGTTTGTATGGTGGTAATATAGAATCCGGGAATTTGATTCAAAATAATATCAACTCGATATAAAATTTTTGAATTTGATAAAGTTTTTTTATAAGAATAATTCTTACACTTTGTTGTTCCTCCAAAGAAAATATGTGGGGATCAATGGGTCCGCCCTCGTCCTAATCCAAATCAATGGACTTTGAGTGCATGCAGCTCCAAGGAGATTGACATCTATCAATGTTCCCCAGTTGAGCCTAAGTAGCGCTGCAAAATTGGAGTGCTTAGCACTCTAGGAGATCTTTCTTTAACCCAAATTTAGAGAGTTAAGCAAAAAAGTTACACTCTAGCATGCTCTAGCCCTCTATTCTAAATAGGCTTTCAAATTTATCCATCCACCCGCCATTTCTGTGAGATCTGAGATTCCTCCATTGTTAGAAGTTATTGTTGTAGTTGAACAAGTTATAAGACTCTTAAGAAATAAATGTAGCCTCATTTAGTATTTGAAGGGTCTAATTTAAAAGTTATTATTGGAGTTTTTTTGTGTGCGTGGTAAAGTTTATTGCTGGAGTTGTTCTAACCCAACACGGTGCCCAAGTCGTCCTGGACCTCCTTCCGGTCGAGCTCCACGACGGCCACCGTCACCTACACGTGTCCTAGTACGAGTACACATATTAAACTGCTTCCATTGGGTTGGGTGATAAGCATCAGTGAGGCTTTGTCATTAACTGCTCCATCTTTGTTATAGAAGCTTAGCTTCTTAGGCCACGTACAACCCAGAGGCGCTTGCAGAGGCCCTTAAGAAGAGAGAGGAAATAATATATCATCAAGAGCCTCTTTTAAGAGCTCATCCTACGATGAAAAATTAGTTTAAGACGTTTAACTTGTCCGATTTAAATTAAGAGCTTGTCCAACTAAGCATTTTCACATACTTTGTTCAGTTATGCGACCATAAAATTTGACTGTAAAAATATCTAATGCTTATCAACGACTAGCGGAAGTCAATTAAAAAGAACTTAGATAGTGTTTGGTTCGTCTAATGGTAACACAAACGCAAGCGCAATGAGATTACACCGTATTTGGTGGCGGAATGGCTGATTGCGCCTTTTGTTTGGTTCGACCACGTTATCATCATCAATTACAGAGCGGCCATCGAGCAGCACGGCTCCTATATATCTCCAAGTCGTAGTGACGCTGGATTGTTTTCCGATTTCAACGGGAAGGATTACAGCGTCAAATGACTACGGTGCACGGCAAACAAACACTTGTACCGAGATTCAATACCGTCTGTAATCTGATTGCGTTACAATTTACCAGACCAAGCGCTATCTTATTACAATCCAAAGCATATATGGAGATCAAAGAGCAACAACAGCAAGAAAGTCAACCGAAAAAGATTGCATGCATTGCGTGCGAGCAGCTTTACTCCCATGAACGCAATGCAACGAGGTTGACATCGAGTACAAATCAATCATGCATTCATGATTCATGCGTCCAAGTTGAGCGCGGGCAGCTCCGCGAAGCTGGAGTGGTAGCCGAACACGACGCCCAGGTCGTCCTTCTCCTCCTTCCCCGCGAGCTCCACCACCGGCACCGCCGCCCCGGTGCGCCTGTCGTAGCGCACCAGGGCGCGCCGCCACACGTCCTCCTGCTGCTGCTCCGCTCCCTTCCCTCGCCGGTCGACCTCGTACGCGTGCCGCAGCACCAGGCCGACCGCCTCCTCCCCGCCGGCCTCCATCCCCGCGGGCACCGCCGACCACATGAAGCACCGCCGCGGGGCCACCACGCCGGGAACCGCGCTCCAGCTCCTCCAGTGCACGGCCTCCCACCGCGCCGCGCCGCCATGGCCGTGGCCCGCGAGCTCCCACACCCCCAGCCCGGCGCCGCTGGCGCACGCCAGCCGGAGCCTTCCGCCCCGCGCGGCGAGGTCCATGCTGCCCTCGGGGGCGCACCGCGGCGGCGGCAGCGCGCCGCAGAGCCAGCTGGCGACGTCGTGCCAGAGGACGTTCCCCCGGCTGGTGAGCCAGTGCACGCGCCCGCCGGCGTACGCCGTCCTCGCCATGATCGACTCGTGCAGCCCGAGCACCACCGTGGCCTGCGGCGCGAGCCGCCACCCGGTCCCGGACCCGGCGGCGCGGGACGAGAACCGGAAGAACCGGCACGTCCGCGTGCCCCCCGTGACGGCCACGACCACGTCGTAGCCCGGCCACGCCCCGCGGGCACCTGTGCAAGAACACGTTGGAGCGGCGCGTCGCCGGGTTGACGACGCAGAAGGCGAAGCACCTTCTCTCCGTGTGCACCGCCGTCAGCAAGAGGAGGCCGCCGGTGCACGCGCAGAGCTGGAGCCGCTGGTAGGCGCCGCCGGCGGTGAGGAACGAGAGGCCGGGGTCCGGCGGCGCGACGGCGGCGGCGGCGCCGGGGGCGAGGACCTCGAGGCGGCCGTCGTGGAAGCGCGCGAGCGAGGCGGAGGCCGGCGAGGGGCTCCGCGCCTGCAGCGAGGCGAACGCGGCGTCGCGGAGGATGAGGTCGCGCCACGACTTGCAGACGGCGGCGAAGCGCGCGAGCGACCGGACCGGGAGGTGCGGCAGGATGCTGTAGAAGATGAGCTCCTCGGGGAGGTGCGCTGCTACCGCCGCCGCCGCCGCCGGCGGCGGCGGCGGCGACTTCATCATCTTATTGGCCGAATCCATGGGGCGCCGGAAGAAGTTGGCGATCGACGAGGGGAGCGGGGTACATGTAGGGACAAAACCCTGCCGATCTGTGCAGTACGCTTGTGTCGCGTTTCTTTCCTGTTTTGGAAGCGGATTGTGTGAAAGGAAAACCGACCCGAAGAAGAACTAATTTGAAAATTCTGGCAAAGAGCTGTGTTCGGGTTCCTGGCTTGCGCTTGACACCTCTGTAGTCCTGGCACTGTCTGTAAAAAGAGTGTCTATTTAATACAGTAATATACTTTCCAAAAAAAAAGAAAAAAATCGACAGAATCCTGTTGGATTGCAACCAAAAAGTTTCCATAACAGCTCGTCCCCACAGGTCCATAAAAATGCAGGCATGATGTGAATATGTGATCGTTTTCTTGGCCTATGAATATGGCTGATCTTCCTTCGTGCTTAGTGCTTACTAGCTTGCTTGTAGTTGAGGCCAGGTGGTTCATCAAATTAGAACATAATCCTAGTAGTTCTTGTATTTTTGTATGAGTCTGCATTTGTTATGCTTTGACTTTTTTTTTGAAATAACAAACTTTTTAAAAGTCAGCAACAATAATTTTATTAATTCAATCCAATCGGAACTGTATATTTTATTCCTTTCCCCTTTCATTCATCAGTGGTCTAGGCAATTCTCTTCGTCCCAAGATTTTTTTGATATAAAACTTCCCTAAAAAGGCTTTTGATATGATATAAAACCAAAACATTTTTAAGATTGGGCTGGGCTTGTATGCTTGGCGTCAGCCCAACAGCCCATAGTTTGAAAAAAGGCCCACCACCGAAGCACCACCACACGTGTCTGGCGAAGCGGGGGATTTGGGACCTGCTTGGTTTACTTGGGCAAAGCCAAAATCTGGGTAGATAACTTATCAATATTTTAGTAGATTCAGTGTGAGATAGTGCGGTAGAAAACTAAATAGTGGTCAAATAATTGGTATGCCAAAATTTTGGCCCTTAATCTCTATACCTGAAGGAACAAACCTTTGTTTTTCTAAAAAACACGAGGAGCAAACCTTTGGAGCAATACAACTCCCAGAGAATTTTCTCACAAATTTCCTTGAATGAGTATAAATTCGTATGTTACAATCTAGCAGATAGTCCCTCCTGCTGCCCTGCAAGAACTAAACAGCCCAAACTGCGCAGAACATTCCCATGTCTCTCCCATCAGGTGTCCCAAATCATGACAACGGCGATGACGGCCACGCCGAGCACCACGGCGAGCCACCTCCCGGCCGGCGTGTCGGCGGCGACGGGCCTCCGGGGCTTGTAGCCCTTGGCGAGGAGGTGGTTGATGGAGACGTAGACGAAGATGCCCGTGGCGAGGCCCATGGAGACGGCGAAGATCCAGTCGGCCACCCTGCCCTGCGTGGTGGCGTCGATGACGATGCCGATGCCGACGCCGATGGGGCTGGAGATGGCGAACGCGAAGGCGTAGGCGAAGCAGGAGAGGAAGGGCCGGTTGGGGAGCATCCGGAGCAGCGCGATGCCCATGGCGATCGCCGCGAAGATCTTGTGCAGGCTGATGGTCCACAGCGCCTTCCACGCGTCAGCCTTCGTCTCTGCACAGTTGATCAGGTTTGTTTGGCAGGTCAGAGTTTGCAAAGCTATGCAACTGTTTAAATGAAACCACAGGATTCGAGATGCTATGTTAATGAAACCACAGAATTGTACGCAGACTTTCAACGAATTAATCTTTATGTTTAAAGAACGGATGGGTTCTGAAATGCTAGGAAAGAACACTTGCAATGCCTTCAGAATAGACACGAAAAGGAAATCTTGACAAGAAGCAGAGCACAGACTATTGAAGTAGACGCAGAAGGAGAAGAGAAATTCAGAGCATATGGATGGGCATCTAAACCTAAGACTGGAACAAGTAAAAGTATGCATGACAATGACTGAACTGAAACATCACGTGGACAAATATCAGGGGAGGAAGACAAAAATGATATTTCTGGGAGTTGAGCAGCCTATTATTCCGGCGTGCTCAATCTGTATGTCGCTTTGACCGAGTAGCTAGACACTAACCCAACTTTGACAAATAAAGGAGCAAGGGAAAAATTCACTGGGTCTTTATCACGAAAATGGCATCCGGTACGTAAGAACTAACGTAGTATGGTCAGATAAAACTTCAGACTCAGTTGATCATGCATCGTGTTCTCATTTATACTTATCATTGAGTATCTAATTTCCTATTCGGACTAAACTAAGATCGACAACTTTAGCCCGTGAATGATGGAGACATCTGGCAATAACTCATAAATCAAGCAAAGACTGCGTCATCTGCAAGCTAGGAGCAGGGAAGCATCCATATAATCTATCTCTATCTAGCTTGGCCTTACCGGCGACTCCGATGGCGATGCCTTCGAAGACAGAGTGAAAGCAGAGTGCTGCGATGAGCAGAATGCTATCGCCGAGGGTGCTCGCGTTGCTCAGCATTGATGCAACCGAATGATCCGATCCGTGTGCCTCCTGCACACACCACAAATCAAGCGACGATAAGATCATAAGGCTCTGTACCCTGACTGACTGACTGTAAGTTTTCTTTTGTTGAGGGGGGAGTCGACTGTAGTAATATATTGATGCAAGAGCAGATATGGCATGGTCTGAATTGGTCAAATAATTAATTTTGAAACTGAAGCTGGTAGTAGGAGTAACTTACAGCTGGTTGTGGGTCAGTGCTGGTGCCATTTGTGGTGCTCACCTTGCCCTCCTCCAGACCTGACGGAACTAATAAAAGAAAATGGCGGTTCATAAACCTCTGAGAATAGTAAGCATCGATTGAATACAGTTCATGCAGGAGCAAATTTTCATTAATGAGAAGATGTGACAATCATTGTACAATAGAGAGCGACAGATGGCCTTTCCTGATAACAGAATATTCAGACTTTCCTGTTCTCATACTATGCGTAAAGAATCAGATAACTCTCGTGGGGCACCCAATTTTGTTTGTTTCGATCCAGCCCAACTGAATTCCCCCCTAATCATTCTCAGAACACATCGATTATATGAAAGAAAGAGAACCAAAAAAAATCTAAAGAACAGGATTGCTGCATACTGCAGAAACCTGAACTTGCGCACCCTGTCTTGCATGTGTTGGTGCAATCAGAGTGATCCCTGGTAGCCCAACTAATCACAGTGACTACCGCATAGCATCATCGCCTCCCCCAACCATTTCCAGTAGACAATGGCAATTGGGCGAAGTTAGGCAGTGGTACAAAAGTAATGGAAAGAGTAAATTGATCCAAAAGCCCCCGCCAATCTGAACTTGCAGTCTCAGAGTCTGTACTGCACTAGTAGGACCGAGCCGCGAACAAGAAAAGGCGAAAAAGTGCGCATTAAACCCAAGCGGCCGGCCAACCCCCAGTAACCACCTCCAGTACAGGCGAAAAGCTCACCCGTGTCTGTCACAAGCAGAGCATTTGTACCTACGGACTGACGACACGTCACTCGCCGCCTTACTCACCTGCATCGCCGGAGTTGGAGGCGCCGCCGTTGCCGGAGCCCGGCGCGGTGCGGCCGCGCGAGACGACGTGGGAGACGACGACGTCGGCGAGCGTGGTGACGACGTAGCCGGCGCAGGCGAGCATGAAGGCCCACGGGTACCCGCTGTCGGGCATGAGGTCCCCGAACGTCTCGTTGGCGTCGCTGAGGAAGTGCATGAGCGCCGTGCCGAGGAAGACCCCGCCGGCGAACTGCGTGCCCAGCGCGAGGAACGCCTCGTTCCAGCGCATGAAGTAGGGGGACACCCCGCCCAGCAGCGTGCCCGCGAACACCACCGCCAGGCACCACAGCTTCGCCTCCACCAGCCCGCGCGCGCGCAGGTCCGGCCTCGCCCCGCCGCCGCCGCCATCCGCGTCGGCGGAGTCGGAGTCCCCGTCGCCCCCGCCGCCGTGCGCCCACGCGGCGGTCGCGGCGGCGGCGAGGGACAGGCAGAGGAGGAGGCGGCGGGAGTTGGTGGCGCGGGCCATCGGAGTCGGAGGCGGGTGCTGGCCGGGCCGGGAAATGGTAGGGGACGCGGGGGCGGGGCGGATTTATTGGTAACGTGGCGGCTGGCGCCCGGGGGCTTGGGGGAGGCTGACGTGTGGGGCCGCGGGAGTTTGTACGACAGCGGGAGGGGATCATCGGAGCTAGCCGCGGACTATTTGTTTTGTATATACTCCGACTCTTGTATCTGTTAGACACTGACTGACAAGGTGGGGACGGGGTGTGGCGGGGCCGGCACGTCAGTGGCGGGGTGGCGTGAGCAGCGGGTGAGCGTGCGGTGCTGGTAGTACGAGCAGACACGGGGGAGGGGAGGAAACGGGAGGGAGCCGAGCGGGCGTGCCGCGGCCGCAGTACAGACAGGGACGCGGGGGTGTGGGAACTGCAAAGTCCGTCACGGCCGCGTCGGCGAGACTCTGCCCCGCCCGACGACGAGTCGGCGGCGACTTCTGCCTGGAGGCTGCTGGCCTTTTTCCAGTCCGCTAAGTTTATGGAGCGACGGGTCGCGCGGACGCGCTTGCGCGCGACCCACTCGCGCCACAGCGAGAAGAAGGCTAGGGCGGTGCCGGGGTTAGGGTTCCGGGGTTACCTGGAGGGGCTCCAGTCGCCGGCGGACATAGAAAGGGTGGCTGGGGCAGCGGCCGACCTGGCGGGGGCGACGGGCGGAGGGCCGGGCCCGGCGATGGCGCCGCCGGCCGGGCGGTGGGGGACCCCCGGTGGGCGGTGCAGGCGGCGGGGGCGGAGAAGGCGGAGGAGAAACGGCGCCGACGAGGTTAGCGCGGGGCCGCGGTGGTGGGCGGCGGCGAAGGCGGTGGAGGCCGCCGAAGCCGGGGGAGGAGATGGCGGCGGGGGCGAAGGAGGCGGCGGCGAACGCGGCCGACGGGTTAGCGTCGGCCGCGGTGGTGGGCGGCGGCGGAGGCGGCGGATGCCGCCGGAGCCGGGGGAGGAGACGGCGGCGGGGGCGAAGGGGCCGGCGGCGGCGGCGGGTCGCGCGGTGCGCTAACGCGCGACCCGTCGCGCATTAGCGTGGTCCTTTCCAGTTGGGGTTGTGAACTGGGACAGCTAGCCTAGCCATCCGGCTCTATTTAGTTGCAAAATTTCTCTCTTCAAACTTCACTATTTACTACAATATCAAATCTCTCCTCATGCTCGGGTAAATAAAAAAACTAAGTGCATAGTTTTGATATACTCGACGACACGAATCTGTTGAGTCTAGTTAGATCATAGTAGGACAACGATTACCACAAACAAACGAAAAATGTTACAGTATGCTACAGTGTCCGATGTGATTTTTCTACGAACTTTTCGCGGGAACTAACACACCCCATGAATTGAGCACTGGCACGCCCTTCGAATTCTCTGATACGCTACGCCCATACTGTTGCGAGCAAACTACGCCCATATCCTCCTCGTGTTGTAGGGAGAACATTACGAGTTGCTCGAAATGATTTTTCTTGACCTATCAACTACGAGACAAACATCTCATAAAGAAAAAAAAAAGGCTACTAGAGAAGACATGGCTGCTCCGAACGTACGTGACCAGGGGTAGAGGGAGGAGTCATCTTCTTACTACCACTTCTTTGTTCTCTTTTTCTTCTTATTTTTCCCTTCTTCTCTTCTTAGCTAGAAATTATAGAGGGATTTATAGGAGACTCTGTGGGCTGCACAGGGAGGTGGCTCCAGCCCAACGCTGGATCTGCCCCTATATGCAACGTGTGGGGCTTCACTTGCCAACAAGTGCGTAGCACTTCTCTCGTTTGGGTGCATCATGTCCCTTTCTCAGCTCCTAACTTGCATAAACCCAAGGTAGCAAATGGGTCCAGATCATTGACTTGTTTTCTCAATTCAAACTGGAAATGAATCGATATATTTTTTTTTTCATTCTACAAACACGGCACTCAGCTGAGCTCTAAAACATTGATACACAATAACGTGCCGGCTCAACACATACATATAGTCCGTCCAATTTAAAATACATACATATTGTATAGAACATTGATACAGTCTCTAAGGTGGCGTTTGGGGTATGCTTATTTTTATTTACCACAACATACAAAACATATCTTATATGAGCCAGAAAAAAATTAAAATAAGGCGGTCTAGAACAGCTTGTATATAAGCCAGTGGGGCCTGGATTATAGACTTTGTAGTTTAGAGTGTTTCTTGTCTGCAAGAGCAACTCCAAGAGACTCTTTAAATTCATCATAATTGTTAGTTTTAGAGATTTTGATTAAAAAGGCACCTTCCAACAGCTTTTTTATTTGGTTATGTAAACATAGCCACTCTCTATTCCGGATTTCTCGCTCTTCAGATATAGAAAAGAGAATAGCTTTTCAGAGTGCACACAAGATATAGAAAAGCTGTTGGAAAACGAAAACATATAGAAAACGATTTTTATGCAAATGACTCTCTAAATGATGATTTAAAGAGTGGGGTTTAGATAGACTCTTGGAGATGCTCTAGGTTAATAAGCTGGAATACTTCCTTTGGTCATATTTATATGATGTTTCAGGCAAATAGTTTAGGGTTATTCTGAACCCTAGCATACTTTGTTGGCTTCGGAGGGTAACAACAAACAAGAGACAACTTGACCTAAAAAAGAAAGAAAAAACAAACAAACAAGTGCATCCATATCTGTAATCCTACGGACACTGAGCTGCATTTCGGCCTATTAAAGATGGCCCATTCATGAACTGGATTCAATTGGATCGGCCTATCAGACAAATTTCAGCCCATGTACTTGGCCAGTCTATGGGCCATGGTGCCCTATGTCACTTCTAACCTTTCAAAAAATTACTTGTATCCTCGCTGTTCCTTTTTTTTTCCTTCTAAATTCATCTAAAACCATGCTTTATATGTCCAAAGCAAAAGGAGGGAGTATGACTCCATTTCCCGTATGAAGCAAAAGTGACAACTCTTGCTGGCAATTGGCCGATTGGACAAAACAAGTAGATACGCCAACTAGCAGTGTGCCCAGACTCGCTCTTTCGACTGAACTCGGCTCATTTTATTTCATTCTCAAATTCGTTGAACCCGGATTTTTGAGTTCCATAAGGACACGCATGGAACAAACAAGCAGGCGAGATGTTGCTATAACTTCTATATGGTGTAGGAATATTTGGCATGGTTCTGCAATCATTCAATTCGGATGTCATCATAATTGATTTTTTGCTGCTACATTCTGTTTATCTTGTTTTGGCCTACCGTCAAAGCCAACGTTGGATGTTTAAATTATAAAATGTCGTAATCATGACTTTTTGAATGTTGCAATTATATTTTGCGTTTTTTATTTGTTATAATACAAATATTCAATGACGTTGAAAAATGTTTTTTTTACCACCCGACGCCCGGAGATTCCGGCCATACAGTTTTTTTTTTCATGGGAGACCAACGGAATAAAAACATAAAACTGGCATACCGCCCACAGGTTCCAAATTCCAGTTCCTTCTCAATCCTCATCTCTCGCTTTGTTTTCTTCTCCTTCCCTCGCCGCCGCTCGACAAATCGCCGCACCTGTTCCTCCACCCGCCGCCGCTTCCCTCCCCCTGATTCCTTGGTCGGCGGCCGCCTTACCTCACACCTCCCTCGCCTTCCCGCCGCCGCCGCCAAAACTCTTGAAGTAGCGGACCTCGGGCTCTCGCGCCCATCCGCGCCCGGAGTTCGATGTCAGTTTGCGCCCGATGGATCCGCACCGCCTGACCGGCCCCGCCGCTTCCGACGCCGAAGAGGCCGACGACTGGGGTAACGTTCATAAACCTCTCGATACGTCCCTCGCGACCACTGTCCCTACGTTTTTTTTCCTGCCTCGGTTTGGTTTTGGTTTTTAGGATCCGCTTGAATTTCTCTAGGGTCTGCAGATGATAAACTAGCATTCGGTGGGTGAATAGACGTTATCAGTGTGATGTAATTTTGGTTGCGTTTCCGGATCTGTGGACTTGGGGCAAATCAAAGTACCATTGTAACGCAGTCGGCAGTAAGAGACACTGAGATTTGTCACAGTGTTAGCCTCATGGGTGAGCAGTAAATGCACGTAGGTCTGTATTGGCGTATTTCTAGAAGAAACAGCTGTATCTATCGCAGGCGATTAAGGGCTCTGTTGGTGGAGTCTGGATGGTTAGCCTGGTTGAAAAACAAATTCTGAATTTTGGCTAGCCTATCACACATTTTGCTAGAAGTAGGAGAGCAAATTATATGGAGGAGCTTTGCCATACTTGCGAAAAATAGCTGAGACAAAGTTTGCCGCCATCATAGATAGCTCAGACCTTTGTCCTTACTGTATTCTTGCTGTATTTCAGAAGGGTCAATAGGTAATTATGGACAAACTACCTGTTCTTCTAGGCTCCTTGAGATAGCAATGTAAATGAACATTCAGTTTTACTAATGTCTCTTTGCATCTCTTATTTTGTTTGGCATTCATATAAGATAACACAAAAATCTTGTTTGTGCATGATTCTTAAAATGGCATTGTTGACTTTGAAAAGAATGAAAATAAAAAATCAATCTCTCTGACACAAACCAGCAATTTTTGTGTCACATTATGCGTGTGAGACTGAAAGATGTAAAATCAAATTATGGAATGAAGGTAGATTTGGCATTACATCTCTGTTGAACTACTCAACCCAAGTTATTAGCATCCATTGATTTGCTTCTTGAAGGTATAAGATTATAGCTTATCTATTGAATCCAAGCTAGTGATCATCACAAAAAGGCTCACAGGTTTTGTATTAAAACCAATCAAGATCAAATGGTCCTTGCATCCTAAAAATGTGTAAAAAACTGAAAGTTTCACGTGTCTCAAGTGGTTTTCCATTTTTTAAGCTCTTTGAACATGTGAAATGACCAAATTATTTATATTTACCACTACAATGCAAATTTTCTTTCTCAGGGTTTTGCTGCTCACCTGTGCGGCACCGTTTGATTTTATGTAATATCTGCTCTGCTTGACAGGGTGGACAACTGTGTGCTGTGGGTTGAAACAGGAGGTGATTAGAGTGCATTGAGAGTAGCGTATCAAATCATCACCTAAGTGTCACCTAGGCAGTGAGGCGTCCCAGTAGCCATAGCTGTTCCTCACCTTATGTCAATTGCTGTATGGGTAAATCATCATTGTGGCATCTAAATTGGCAAGGTGGCTATAGCTGTTCCTCACTGTGGCAACTGCTGTATGAATAAATCGTCATTGTGGCATCTAAATTGGCATGGTGGGTAAAAGGAATATTGATGAAATTTGGTTTACTGTGCCTGATTCATGTCCTTAGGGCAGAGTTTGGACAAGTACTAATGATATTGCAAAAAAGAGTTGTGGCTCAAAGCATGCTTAGGGTGCTTTGGTTACTGGTCTTTGATATTGGCTTCTAATGTGGCAAGGTTGTAGAAACTGTTTGCCATGGGGTCGTAGATTTGTTGCGTGTGCAGACGGCACGTGATGTCTCCCATGCTGCTGGCATGACAAGGCTGGAGCTACTTGGCTTTTTTTTCTGCTGGATCAGTGAAGTTAGGTTCTGTCACTGTTATGCTGTGGTTTATTTCTTTGCACGCTGTCCTGGTCCACATTAATGATTTGGTTCCTCAAGTTTGACTGGTTCTTTGCACGCTGGATGGCTAGGTGATAGGATGACATGTGGGTGTTAGTACTTACTGTCTTTTGTTGATGGGTGATAGAGATAACATGTGGGTGTTAATACTTACACATGGATATGCTGGTCCAGTAAGTCGAATGATAGGCCAAAGGAGTCCCACATTACGTATCCTTTGTTTGCACCTGCCACGGGGCTACGAAGGCCTATGCAGGGATGAAAATGAGGAAATTAGAAAGAATACTTTATCGGATATTGAGCTACTATGGTCTAGGAATGTGGAACCATAGGATGGAAACCCTGGCACTGGCAGTATGCTTCACTTTCTGATTTCTGGTGTCCTATCCACACTAGCTTTTGTCACCCAATATTCTTTTAATGTTATATGCTTTCTAGATTTGTTTTTAGTTAGATATGGTATGCATCTGCTGATTTGACTGTCAGTTTCTTAGTTCGTGCATTCTTTGAATAGACTTTATCATTTAGTTTTTTCTTTAGATCCCTCTGCACTTATGTATGTTTGTGCTTTATTCGTCCTGTTTGACCACATTTCTGACAAATAATCGAAATCTGTTAGTCAATTTATATTTTTCCCTATGACTTGAGTGTTGGTTTGTTTTCTAAATAATATATTCTCGCATGCTGAGTGTTTCATGACACAGATAATGATGATTTTGTGATCCCAAGCTTGAGTGTTGAAGAATCTGATCTCGGTGACTGGGAAGCTTCACGGGCTTCTGTTCCTCAACCACCTCCAAAGGTCTTTTTCTAGTCAATTTTGTTTTTCTGGGTTCATTTACGAAAGCAAAACACCAGGGTATGTTCATTTGATCATTTCTTTGTGCCATGAATGAGGGCCAACTAGCTGTAAAATGATATGACACACTATGACTGTTTTAAGAAACATGCTTGCATTTCAGAGGACAGCTAACTTGCACTGGTTGCTTCACGTGGTTTATGATCATTATCCATGTGTATCAATCTTTTGCTGCCCCTAACTTTATATCGATGCTTATTTTTGCCACAGCCCACCAAGGATACAGAGAGCATCTATCTTGGACCACACGGTGCACCACCATCTCGAGCGAAGAAGCCAGAGGATACATCAGCTGGAACTGGGTACCGTGACAAGAACAACAAAGCGAGGGAGGCTGATCAGAAGGCATTTGGAACCGGTCGGAACAGCAAGGTAGGAAACACTGGAGATTTCCATCGCCACAATGGTTCCAACCATGCCAAGGACTCTTCCAAGAGAGCGGCTTGACCTTGTGTCTCGTTCCCAGTGATTATCTCTGGCTAGCAGCTTGGGTGAGTGAAAGTGGTGGTTTGTCATTGTACTTGAAATTAATTCTTCTCTCTATGACTGATCCATGGATATGTACTATCATTACTCTGCTCTGGAACAATGTGTTTACTTCGAAGAAAATTCCCGTTCCTTTCCTAGGACATCATTATTTTCGGTGATCTGTGCCGTTTCTTTGCTGTGGGTATTGTTGATTGAGATGAAATAGGACGAAAATGGATAGCGCTCCCTGAAGCAGGTGTACAAACGTGTACTAATACACTGTATTGAAATAGGGAATCTATGCACGTTAATCGAAACTGACATCAAAAGATATATGAGACCAGACACAATAATCACCCTGTTCGTTTGGATTATCAGCCACCAGCCAGCAGTATTTTTCTCTCAGCAATAACCAGCACCAGCCAGCAGTGTTTTTCTCTCAGTAAAAATCAGCACCAGCCACCATCCAACCGAACAGGGCCAGCATCTATGCGAATTTGTCAGCAAAGGAATCAATGTCCAGGGAAAAGTCTTATATCATAATCACCTATAGTTTGAGGCAGCATTAATGCATTAGTTCAAAGGCAACGTATAAGGTGAAAATCAACCCCTCCGTGTAAACTTTGAAAATCACAATCTGGTCCACACGATGTTGATTCAATGAGCCTTTCATCTCCCATGCATGCTGTTTTTGCCAATCCCCCTCCCACTTCCCTGTGATTTTGCAAATTCCCCCTTCCACCTCCCATGCATGTCCCATGTGGTTGGTTTCTTGTATAATTGGAACCATTTATCAGGAGGAAGAAAATGGTGTAATTTTGAGCTTTTGATGCAGATAATAAGTTTCTTGCATAATGTAGAGAGTTGCAAATACAACAAATTAAAGTTCATAATATGTTCTATATGAAATTCCAAATTTCACATTATATCGATATGTGGACGACGCTCAGTGAAAAAACACGTTTGGTTACCCAAACATGCTGTGCAAACATAGTCTTGCGGATGAATGGTTACTCCAATCTAAAACCAAGTGTATGTGTTCATCAACATCATATATGCGAGCGGTGAGCCAACCCCTACACGTTGACGACTACTTTCAAAACATGTACTATGATTTCACTTACGTAGAACGGTGTGGGAATGGGGCATATGCTCCTTCGACCTTTGATGTGGGATTTATTTCTTAATTTCACCATTAGTAATCTAAGTTTAGCAAGGTTGCAATATCAGGGTTTGTTCTATAAGTCCACCATTTTTTTTGCGGGCCTATAAGTCCACCATTGAATGGAGAATTTACGTTTGCCAGCATTTTCCATGATTAGTGAAAATGAACAATCCTCGCTAAGAATGGTGGTTGAGGTGTTGTTGCTTTGAAGACCTGTGTCCATTGCCTCTATGGACGCCACGATGATTTTTGGGCTCTGGTACATGCATGGTCCAAGCTGAGGGTTCGTGTATCTTCCCAACACTGTCGCTCTTTTCGTTATCTGCAGGACCCTCATGGTTATGGGCTGCTTGGTGCATGAATATGCTCTCGAGCGTCCTGACAAGGGAGTCAAAGCTGATGTTAGGTTTATATATGTGGAGCCCTAGCTCCAAGGCCCTCCACGTTCATTGTGCATCATATATCTGTACTGTGCTCCTTCCCGTTGACGATGATATAAAGTTTCGCCGCGTATTTGTTGTCTTTCGGATGCGAAGGCTTGGAATCCTAATCTGAATTTTGCGGGGTTATCCATCGTATATATATTGGTCCCAGACCCAGAGCAAGAAGCACCGCATCAGTAACAACGCAAGCAGTTCGTCATTAGAGGACCGAAAAGATACGGTCAGAGAAAGTCAAATCGCTGGTAAGCAAACCGAAGGATATATTACGTACTACACGTTGCTGTACGGAAGGAGATTCTTCATTCCGTCTAGCACAGGTTACGCTTTCAGGGAGAGAGGCGTCGGTGATTACTACTCCGTACTCAATAAATGGACCCAGCCACCTAACTGAACATGCAGGGATATTTCGGGAAACAGTACTGACTAGTTGTTAGCTTGCAAAACACTCTGCCCCAAGCAGCAATTAGCTAGGATGTCTGCCTGTCTGTCTGTTAATAGTCACCAGCGCCATTCTCCTCTGCTTCTTGGAGAAAAAAAAATTCTTCAGCTGCGTTTTCTTTGATCTTTTGCTACATTCATATCAAATTTTAACCAAGAATTGAATTTGCATCTAGCTGTCGACGGTTGTCATGAGAGTGGATCTCGAGTGTGAGAAATGCTACAAGAAGATTAGGAAGGTCCTCTGCAAGGTCCAAGGTTTGTTTTCAGTTCCTATCGATTTCTCTTTCACAAATATCTACTACTCACTAGCTTGGAAGAAGAAAAAAAAGTGCAAGATTGCAACGAAAAGGTGCTCAATTCATGATGGACTGACCATCTGTGCCTCACTCTACTGCCTATTCATCAACAGACAAAGTGAGCATCAGGACCATCACCTACGACGAGAAGAACAACACGGTGACGGTGTCCGGGCCCTTCGACGGCGAGGAGGTCGCTGACCGCCTCACCTCCGACGCCCGCAAGGTCATTACCGACATACACGTCGTCGGCGCCGGGGCCGGGGCCTTTGGCGCAGGGAAGCAGAAGAACGGCGCCGGCGGCGCCGGCGCCGCCGCAGTCAAGGCGCCCAAGCCGGGGAAGGGCAACGGCCACGGCCACGGCCACCGGCACGCCCAGGGCCATGGCGCGCACGGCGGTGGGGGGCATGGTGCGCGCGGCGGCGGCGGCGGCAAGCCGGACAAGAAGCACGTCAAGTTCGACGACGACCTGGACGACGACGACTTCGATTTCGACTTCGACATGGGCGGCAAGGGCAAGCCGGCCGGCGGCGGCGGGCACGCGCACCACGGCCATGGGCACGGCCACGGCCACGGCGGCGGCGGCAAGCCGAAGATCGTGACCACCAACACCCCCATCGCGGCGCGGCTCGAGGCGCCGCGCACCGGCCCGTCCATGTCGATGGCCACGGCGGCGCCCGTGAGGATGCCGCCGATGCCGGGGATGATGATGACGCCGATGCCGCAGCAGCAGCAGCCGCCGCAGGCGACGGCCATGCCGTCCATCTGGCCGGCGGCCCCCGAGTGGGGCTACAGCACGCAGCCGTACGGCAGCTACAGCGGCCCGCCCGCCGGAGGGTACTACGGCGCGCCGCCGGCGTACGGCCACGCCGGGTACGGGACGTACGGCTACGGCAGGAGCCCGTACGGGCAGCAGCAGCAGTACTACGAGGAGGAGCCCAGCGCCGGGTGCAGCGTCATGTGATCAGCTCATGCCTCATCTCATGGTCTCTCCATGGGTAAGTAAAAGGAGTATGGATAGTTTTGCGCGTGAAATTCAGCAAGATCTACACCCTCGTGATGTTGTTCATTGTAAAATACTAAAATCCATAGTAGTATATGTTACTAGGATGTATATTTTTCCACTTCCTTTTTACTTTGCTTCACGTGTGTGCTGGGGTGATGTGAATACGTTCTATTTGTGTTTTTGTTTGTGTATTTGGAGAGATTAATGTTTGTCACAATAGAGAGTAGGTGCGAGTATAGGTTGGAAGCGCCCGCTCCAGTGTAAAGCCGAACAAACGTATGTATGCTGCTCTACTGCTCTGTACTCTTGTTGTCTTGTCTCTGCTTTTTTATTTTTGTATTTATGATGGAGGAAAAAAAGATAAGAGTGTGTACGGGTAGTGTTCATTTTGTACAACTACGTATATTTCTAGAATCCTTGAGTGCTTCGTTTGGTGATGTCTGATAAGGATTACGAATGGACTACCGGATGTTTAGTCCACGAAAAATGACGAGAACAAATGTAGAATTGTTGAGGATTACGACAACAGTGCAATGGGCCTGAGCAGCACGCAAGTGGTTCCTGAATTGAGCATGGAAAAAGCTACCATTTCGCCTACTCCATTTCGTCTGAGTGGGTTAGATCGATTGGCCGGCCACGCCTATAACCATCCCATAGCTGATAGCTCGTAATGTGTAAGTGTAGTATGAAAAAAGGTGAATGTGACGATCCTATAATGGAGGCTGTGCATCTAGCGGTGGTGTACTATTGTCATGAATGGGGCAGTTGGGCGTTTTTTAACTTAACTAATAATTTTAAAAGATTTAAAAAAAACCGTACGGAACTTTATTTGTGCAGGGTGATCTTTTTGGTCGCACCAACACTCTTGACACATTAAAACAAGGTTGTTGCGCCACATGCAGTGGTGTGGCAAGCATGACAATGTGGCGGCCCGCACCATCACCAGCCAGCCTGGCATGAAGACTGTCACACCACATGCATCGGTTCGACAAGCTCGTCGCGTCAGGCGGGTTGGCTCAACAACGGCCGCATAACGGCCGCCCCCTCCTCTCTCTCTCTTCTTCGTCCTCCATCCCTAGCCTGACCCGAGGCGGAGCCCTGTCGCCGGTGACTCGGCGCCTAGATGCCCCCTCCTCCCTCCCCCCAATCCACCGTTTGGGGTGGGGAAAGTGGGGTTATCGATCCCCGCATCATCTCGAAGGTATTCCCCTACTTTTTTCCCGCTTTACCATAGGATTTGGTACCTGTTTAGTTATTTTGGTGAGTTAGGGTTAGGATTGGATTTCACATTTTAGATGAAGTAGATGTTTTTCTTGATGAATCAGATGCTTATTTGACGTGATTGTGACGTGTAGAATTAGTTGCATGCTTCGATTTTGAATGTTGTTGATGATTGTGTAGTGTATATGCAATGTATATTATATAATTTTTTGTTTGTGTAAGGTAGATACTGTTTTGTTGGTTTTAATTCATGCATATGATATTTGTGCTATGTTAATGTGTATTGTTTATGTGGATGGACCGTTTCGTTCATTTATTTAATGTTGGCCTTGTGAAAGATAACGGAAAATTTGAGAATATGAATGAGAATGTTAAGTTGTTTGATACTCGTACAAGCTTCAAAGATGTAGTTGATCGTGTGACGACAAAGTATGGATTAGGGGTAGACGTAGTCACATTGAGAGGTTGTTTTGATTGTTGGAAAGCTAGGTCACATTATGTGATGATAAAATTGTCTTTGGAGTCTAATTTGAAGCAATACAAGGAGATAGTTGAGAATGCAAACGTGGTTTATCTTGAGGTGGTGGTTGATATAAGCCGATTGGTTAGACCTAATCGCAATTATGAAAATGTTGTTGTCAACAAACCACTCCTAAGAGTGAAAGGCTCGCGTGGAGTGATGCCAACAACAAAGGAATCAGGGGTGCTAGAATGGGGCGTATGCCCCCCTTTAATTTCAAAATATTTTCTACATCTCATCTAAATTGTGGTCTTCTCCAAAGCTTAGTAGGATCACAATCAATTCTTTAATTTGAAAGCCTAGCGAATAGACCCAAGTTTAGAAAATTAGCAACTTTAGAAAATGGACGAGTAGGGTGAAGCAATGTAGAGGCTTGTACAGATCGATGGAACCAATGTGGGAGATGACTAAGTCCATTAGCTACTCGATCTCGTGTCTAGAGATGGGAATTGATTTAGTATTCGATGGATAACCCGAGATTTTGTGGATTTTGGATACTAATTTGTATTGTATCATTGGACTCTAAATTGGATTACTCATGGATACTAGCCTACATATAAGATTTCCATCAACATATTCAATTAATAGATTATTAATCTTCATGGTATCCATGGGTAATCCATCAACTAAATCCATCAACTAGTTTTTACACCTTTTCTTAAAATTTGTAGTGTTAAGATTAAAATGTTAGGCATCAAACTTTTACATGGTGTTACATATACATATATTCTTTGCAACTTGCACAGAGTAGTTCATAACATCACATAATCGTCTATAATAATTTTTAGATGATTTCATGATAATTTTCTAGTGTGAACATCTTTATTCTCAAGCACACAGGAGAGTTGTATATCTTTATTATATTATAGAGGGAAAGAAAGAACCCATAACCCTCTTCTCTCAACTAGGATAGAAGAGAGGGTTGTTGTATAGCTAAACTAAAAAGAACCCATTATATAATCACTTGTTACAATGATAAAAACTACTACACCTGGACTACTCATACCAGTTCTAGTGCGAACATGAAATTGAAGTTAAAGACCGAACATCCACCATAAGGCACTCTTAAGCAAATATGATGGCCAACTTCCTATTGTCTCTGTAAATTGTCTATATCATTTTTTTGACAATTTAGTAAAATTATATAGTGTGAACACCAAATTCAACTATTTAAATACCGAACTTCTATGGTGGGTATGTCTAGACTAATAAGTCTTGGACAAAACTAGTTAAATCATTTATAACGTGTTCTAGATGATTTTGTGGAAATTTTATGAACCCAGGGATAATGGTTTAAGAGGTCGTTTGACAGGATCCCTATCAAGAAATCTTTGAACTAGAGTTGCAGCTACATAGAGAGTATTTAGATAAATCATTATGTTTATACTTAGATCAAATAAAAATACTTAAACCATTCAAATTTAGTGTGTAATTTTTTATCATTGGTTCCACCCGTGTGGCCGTGTGCATCTATGTTTACCATCTCACATATTAGTCTCTATATTAGCTGAAGCATCTGCAACTCACATGATTCCGTGAAGAGTAAAATACATATTGTATAACAACATCTCCATGTTAATTGAAGTAGGTGGAGTGAAGCTGAAAAATATGGAGTTTCTGGGGCTAGAGCTGATTTTTTTAGAGTGAACTCTACCAAACAGGTCCTTAGCCGCGGCACTTGGATCTTTATACTCTCGAAGTTGCAGATCTAGCTCTCTAAATTTAGCATGAGATGTCGAGTGCGGAGAGGAGGAGGTCGGTGAGGGCGCCGCACGCGGAGGAAAGAGGAGGGTGGCGGAGGAGAGCAGCAGCGCGGCAGCCTTGGCGTCGGTCACTTGGTTCTCCGTGCTCGCCATGGATCGCCGCTGGTTAATTAGCTCGGCGCCGTAGGGAATCGGATCACTCAAGCAGCTTCTATTCCAAAAAAAAAAAAAACAGCTGGAGGCCCAGCTAGTCACCGTCGCGTGCTAGGTGTGTTGACTTGGGACCACTAGGGCCCGGCCTATGAACACTGACAGAGGAACATCTAGGGGTGGTAACGGATCATGGCCCGTTTATTACTTCACAATCTAATTTGACCCTAATAAAATTTAGCTCAAAAACTAGTATTATTTTAGCCCGGCCCTAATCCGGTCCGATCCTTCAAATTTCTAGTACAAAAGTGAGGGCCTTTACCACCCATAGGAACACCCACACCCACATGAAAGTGCTCCAACTAAGCTACCTAGGATGAACGATGGATTATGCTAGCATGTCGTGATGGACCTGTGGAGCTGCAGGCTCTCCTGCCGTATCATGCTCCACTGGTTGGTGATGAACTCCTCGAACTTGCTGTCATCCGCTAGCTCCAGTACTCCTTCCGAATTCTCATCCGCTGATATCTTCGCGTTCATGTCGTCGTCGTCGGCGACGGCGACGATGCGACGGTCCAAGTCGCCGTCGCCACCCGTCGCGCTCGCGGCGGTATGATCATGTTCAGCGGCCGATGCGGCCTCCTCGACGAGGACGATCTGTTTCGTGACCACGGGCTCTTCCTGCTCTGCTGCCGCCACTGCCGGCGTCCTCAATGCCGGCGCGGCCCATGGCGCCACCGCCGGCGTTGTCAATGCCGGCGCGGCCCATTGGGCTATCGCCTCCGCCGGCGTCGTCAATGTCGGCGTGGCCCATGGCGCCGGGCGGCGGCGTCGCGGCGGCGGCTGATGGCGGTCGACGAGGCGGCCGGCGGCGTTGGATGTCTCCGCGGCGGGTCTGTTCCGCGGGCGGCGCCAGACGACGACGCTCCTGCCGGCGCGGGGCTGCGGCGGAGCAGGCGGCGACTGCTTCCGCGTCGTCGGCGGGAGCGGCCGCGGTGACGACGGTGGCGCCGCGGCGTCGGGCGGGGGCGCCGAGGACGCCGGCGTCCCTGAGGATGACGACGAGGATGGCGTTGCAGAGCAGGATCATGTTGCCCCTGGTGGCGAGGTCGAGGACGCCGCGGCCGTCGAGGAACCGGTCGACCGCGGCTAGGAGGAACTCAGAGATGCTGCGGCCGCCGAGGAAGCGGTGGAGCGCGGCGAGCACGGGGTCGGCGAGGCTGCTGCCGCCGCGGCGGCGGTGCGCGGGCTGGAGGTCCGCGAGGGCGAGGAGGAGGAGGAGGACGGCGGAGAAGGAGAAGAGCAGCGCCGTTGTTCTGGCCTCCGCCGCGCCCGCCATGGCCGCCGTGGCGTTGGAGAAGCTCGGTGAGGCAGAGGGTGGAGCCTTGGTGCTTCCTTGGTTGGTCGCGCACGATCGATCGGCGAGGAGGGAGCTCGGGTTTGCCGTGCGGGGTCGGAGTACACAAATCGTGGGGCCCGGCCGGGGCAAAGGGACGACGACTGACCACGACTTTGACGGCTTGGTTTGGTTTGGTTAATTTGTTGCCTTGTGTAGGCGTGGCACGCTGGGCGAGCCGCGGGCGCAGAGGGGGTGACCGCGACCGCGTCCACACATGACACCGCACCTCATCGATCTCTCTGATGATCATGCAGCACGGCGGCGGGGTGGGGCTCGATCGAGGTCGATCAAGTGACTGAGTGAAGCTTTGGACTGGGGGAGCGAGTCCACGGCCCGGCGCAAGATTCACGCCGTCGGATCGGACGGATTCGTGTGCCAGCCAGCCTGGTTCTGGTACCAGCACGTACCGGCAGCCGTCCTGCCAACGCCGGCCGGGCCGCCGGAGGGGAGCAGGACCGTGCGTCGTGCGCGACGGGTTCCGCCGGCAACGACTAGTAGTACATTATACAAGGACAGGTCTTACTCGGCGCGCGGCGGCGGAGTGAGATCTACTGATCCAAATCCGCTTGATCTCTCGTGGTTCTAGAGTCAGAGTCGTGTCGACGGCCCGCCCCGGAACCGAGGCGACGCTCGAGACCACCGTCCACGTGTGCTCGATCAGATCCAGGCCGTTAGCGACTAACAAGGTGTTTAGACCGAATGGTACCAAGAGGAGATTAGACAATAAGCATTGAAACCATAGTTTTTTCATAAGCCTCTTGTTGCGTTGAATTTTTCCCCTCCACTGTAAGAGCATTGAAACCATGTTTTTTCATAAACTTCTTATTATGTTGAATTTGTTTTCCGTGGCAATGAATGGTCACTTCATCTTTCTTTGAAACACAAGTAACAAATGTCCTACTTTTTCGCATAGTCACCCCTATAAATATACGCATTCAAATCTTTTTTTTAGCAAAAGATCACCCTATTTTTACAGAAATCATATAAAGTTTTATAGACTAGAACCGTACATGCTCGCCGGGTTAACAACCATCTTAAGCCTAGTTTGGCCCCCTTCTTCCCGGGGCAGACTTCACCGGGAAGGACGCCCGGCCTACACAGGCCGGGCGAATTTTCCGGGGAAGCCGCACGAATCCCCCGCGGGGTTGTCAGCTCCCAAAGGAGCCCTAAACGCACAATACTACCATACTACCTTATGATTCTTTTTGTTATAAAACTTTGGTACAACAGTTAAGGCAGTCCCTGATCCAAGACAATACTGGCGGTTTCTATACTTTATAGCTTCTCAAAGCATGCACTAATATTTCATACTCAAATTAAATGCTAGTACTCTCCTCTCATCTAAACCATGTCTCATGTAGAACCTGATTTTATTCTCTTTTCTTCGTTAATTCACTTGTCATCTTATATTTTTTATCCTGTATGCCAACTTTCATAATACTATAGGCACTATCCTAATCATCGGTTGGAAATAGCCTTAGTGACATTTTTAATGGAAAATTTTATGACTTCTAAATTTGTCACTAAATTTGCATGAGTGCAATGTTTTATAACATTTTTCTCGAAAAAAGACATCATAAACCTCGGACATTTTTGTTTGTCATAAAATTTCTGTCACTAATCACATATTTCTTATTTCTTATTTCTTATTCTAAAAAAATCACATATTTCTTATAATGAGATCGATATGTTATTGCTTGCACGCTCCGTTAAGCCATATGACTACTTCCTTGATGTTGACTACTTATGCTTTGCCAAGTCTTCTATCATGTCGCATGATGACGAGCTAAGGTGTAATCTATGGTCATCTATTTGCATGTGTTCCTGGCATATATAGCGGGAATGTTTTTCCTTTGTGTGCTAGCATAGCATACAGTGTTTCCTGTTAGAGTGGCGCAGCGGAATCCGGCCCGGCCCGCTATACGCACGAGCCGGCGCCCCATTGAGCCCAGGTCCACCGGAGACACAACCAACCAAGGCCCAGGCCTAACTCAACCCAAAAGACTAGTCTTATAGGTGAGGGTTGCCCCGTCTTATATGTCGTGCTCCACGCCCATCAATTTCCGATGTGGGACTAAACCTAACAATCTCCCCCGTCACACATCGGGCCCAACTCTTCCATCACATACACCCTATGTGATCTCCCAGAAGACGTTATCCCAGGCCCCGAGTCCAACTCTCCAGTCACAAATCGCCATGTGACCCTCCAGAGACGTTCACGGGCTCCCCCGTCACCATGTGACACCAGAGATTTTCCAGGTTTCCCGACCTTCGGCTCTGATACCACTTATTAGAGTGGCGCAGCGGAATCCGGCCCGGCCCGCTATACCCACGAGTCGGTGCCCCATCGAGCCCAGGTCCATCGGAGCCACGACCACCAAGGCCCAGCCCTAACTCAACCTAAAAGACTAGTCTTATAGTGATGGCTGCCCCGTCTTATATGTCGTGCTCCACGCCCATTAATTTCCGATGTGGGACTAAACCTAACATTTCCCAACACAACGAACATCCAACTACAATAACCCAAAAGTGCCTGCACCGTTTCACCAAAATTTACAAGAAAAATATCAACATTTTTTTATCTATACATACATACAATATATAACGGAGGGCAACAATGCGAGAACCCTCCCTCCTCCGATGGTTTTCGCATTGTTGCCAACCGGCAGCGCGAGCGCTTCGCTCCTCAATCTCCTCCCCACCTCACGGCAGAGAAGTTGCAATTTCCACTCCAGCGAAACGGAAACGATTTGAGGGCAACATGACGACGATGGCAGCGGCTCTATTGGTCGTATTGCTCTGGCCAGTAGAAGCGCGAGTGCCGAGCAACTGCTCCGCCGTTCCCCTCGCCCATACCCGTATGTTGCCGTCTGCTGCTCCCTCCGCCGCATCTCCACCAGCGAAGTGGCGTGCGCAATCCTGCATTCCTGCCTACGCCACTATGCTTGCCGCGCGGAGCTTCGCCTCGGCGGCGGCGGCAAGCCATGGAAGGTACTGGCGCGCTTAAGCAAGGAGCGTGAATTGCTGGTAAGGATGCAAGTGGGTCGGTAATGGGTCAACTAGTTCCATGACCCAACGACCCATCAATCCTTTTTTTGGTTTTGGGTTAGCCCAAAAATAAAAGCGCCTGACCCAACTGACCTGATGGGTCGGTGTCGCGCAGCGAGTACGGATGGCAACGGGGCGGGGCGAGGCCGGGGGAACGTCCCCCGTCCCCTCCCCGATCTATAAGCCCCGCCCCAGCTCCGAAACTCCAACCGGGGATAAAATTTGCCCCGTTCCCGACCCCGTCGGATCCCCGAATCCCCGTCGGAGCCCCGTGGGGATCGACCACCCAAGAAACAATTCGTCTGATCTCAAAAATCAGAAGTTCAAAACAACCAAATTGCAGCAGATAAGTTCAATCTTTGAAGTGCCGGTAATAACAAGTTACACAGGTTCAAACACAAATCAAATAGCACAACGTTACAGAACAAGCACCTCATCAGTACTTCTATTACTCGATGCTCACAACTAATAAATCGGCCACCCGATGTAGATATGCAGATGCAAATTTGCACAGGGGACTTCTTGAACCGTGATCTTCGTGGATGGTGTTGAACTCGACGGAGCAGATGGCTTGCCTTTCTTGGCCGAAGCTGCGGCACCCCCGTCGTCCTCGTGCCCTCCGGTCTTCCTTCGTGTCGCAGAAACGTGCTGGTGGAGGCCGTCGCCGGCCTAGCCGCGTCTGCAGGAAAGAGCTGTGGGGGAAAAGAATGAGAGGATAAGCTTAGGGTTTCTTGGGAGTGAGATTATATATACCTACACACATGCTGGGTCAGCTATTGGGCCAATGGGCTGCACATTACTTCATGGGTCGAACGAAACAATACTGTAGGCAAAAGAAATTCGGATCCCCGGTGGGCTCCGCGGAGGAAAAATCATCCCCGCCCCCGACCCGATATGATTTCGGGGCCCCGACCAGATGTCCCCGTGGGGGAAATTGGAGCCCCGTCCCTGCCCCGTTCGGGTCGGGTCTCCGCGGGTAAAATTGCCATCCTTAGCAGCGAGGCGCTGTCGTTCGCCTTGGCGTCCTCATCCTCTTCTGAAGATACGCTGACGCAGTCCACCACGGCGCTCCGTGCTGCCGCAGACCCTCACGGAGATCCCGCGGCGGGAGCTGGAGGCCGTGCTCCGGCGCCTCAGTTACGCGGAGCCCTCCGACGATGAGCTGGACGTCGTGGCCCCCATGGCCGCGTAGCCTCCGGCGCCCGCGCGGAAGGACGAGCAGGCATTCCGGGCGTTTGACGGCGACAGAGATGGCTGCATCACCGTCGAGGAGCTCCGCGCCTGAGGACGAGCAGGCATTCCGGGTGTTCGACGGCGACAGAGACGGCCGCATCACCGTCGAGGAGCTCCGCGCCGTCGTGTAGGCCATCCTCGATGGCAGCGGCGAGAGGTGCAGCCTCAACGAATGGCTTCCTCGGCTTCCAGAAATTAGCACGCATGAATGTATGATGAACGCTCCTGTTGTTTGCTCCAGCATCAAGCAGATGGCTGTCGGCAGCAGCTCCGTCGCTCCCTTCGTCTCTACGTTGCGCGAGATGGATCTCAGCGAGAATGAAATCCCGATGGTGTTTTGTTGGGTAACCCAATAACCCATAGAGTTATACCCAAATAACACCGTTAGATTTGTGGGTAAGCTCTTTACAATTTTAACACCGTTTCTTGTTAATTGGGTTTTGGGTCATTGGTCGACCCGGTTCAACCTGCATCCTGAATTTTTTTTTTGAAAGTAAAGGCAGGAGCACTGCGATTCATTTAAGAAGAAGAAGCAATTATACATCACGCGCCGAAGCGAACACCACCACACACAAACAACGCACACTACAATACATTACACCACCACCACCTGGGAGAAGAGTCAAAGTAAGCCGCCGCAACCTGCGCCATCGTCACCAACGTTGTGCCACAGCTAAAGCCATAACCCGCTGCAAGCTTAAGAGACCACCTGACTCCTCCACCGTGAGCTATCACCACCAAGCTGCCACACACGATCGTCGATCTCTCTGCTTGGACTTTGCTTCGGCAGAACACTCCCGTCGCAGCACCAATGAAACCACCGATCCTGACCACTCTGCGTGGGGGCCTCGCCTCATCCACCGCCTCACTCCTCTGCCAAGGACTCGGATATCTAAAACCACTCTGAGAGCACCGTCTCCGCCTAGCCGACACCGAGATCACCACAGCACCAAGCGCGTCAGCTTGAGGTTACACCCCCATGGACCCTCTGAATCTTCCTGCTATCACGGACCAAGCGCACCTCCACTTCCGTCGCGCACGAGCAACACCACCAATCCAGCCACCACTACTGTCTATTCAAGGCGGGACTCCAAATGCGACGCCTCCAAGAAGGACACGACGTCAATGATGCCGTCGCCGCACGCCCAAAAAGGACAAGGCTTTCGCCATAGAGGAGTCCCAAGCAGAAAGACGCGACGCGTCACAATGATGCCCTCAGCAGGGAAACGCCACCACTAGAGCGCCGCCACCATTGCCACCGACAAAATTGTCAATGAAGGCTTTCGCCCGACTCAGCACCATGTCATTCACGCACACTTGAACAAGACAGAAGCACAACCCTCCTCGCCTCATCATCAGCTGCTGGAAAAGATCCGACGCAACCCGAAGCACAACCACAGCGCCACCGGCAAGCGTCCGCCAACCTCCAGCCCCGCCACCAAGACGACGTCGATCCAAACATGCCAACAGAGGAACGAAGAGGATCACCACCTTCGAACGCATGCCTGTCGCCCTTGCGAGTCCGGAAAGGGGGCAGCAACGACAGGAAGGAGCACCGGCCGCGCCCACCCCACCAGCGGCCGTCGACACCGCCGCCGGCCGCCACCTCCCTGCGCACTCCCGCGCGACCGCCGCTGCCGCAGACACGTCGGCCACCGCCGCCGCCGGAGGCCCATGCAAGCCACGACCGCCGCTCCACCAGAACGCCGGCCGCCGCCCCCGCCACCCACCAACGCGCTCCCCCGCCGCGCGGCCTCCAGATCCGGCCGGGGCGGCGCCGGATCTGGGGGCCCAAGCCTCCGCCGCCGCCAGAACGCCGGCGAGAGGCGCCCCGGGCGGCCGAACGGCCGCACCCGCACCATGCCGCCGGGGGAGGGGAGGAGGTGCCCGCCGCCGCCTTCACTGCGGCCGCGCGGGACGCCGGCAGACCGCTCGGGCGGCGGCGAGGCTGGAGGAGACGGGGAGAGGGGTGCGGCGGCGGCTAGGGTTGGAGGCCCGCCCGTCGCCCGCGCGGGGGCGACTCGAGCAGGAGGTCTTCGCAAAACTATTCGGATCTAACCTGCATCCTGAATTGCTGGCGATAAGCACGGCGAGAAGCTAGATGTGGACAGCCGGCCGGCGAGACGCCCTCGCGAGAGAAGCAGGTAGATTTGACTCCCGTATTCTCGTTTCTCTCTCTCATCAGGTCAGCATGTACACGTACCCATTCATCCCCTTCGAGAGGGACCGCGCCGAGGACCCACGCCGAGGATGTGCTCTGCCAGGTAATCTGCTTGTTCTGATGCTGTTGAATGAGATGAATTTTTGTCCACCTTGGGCTCGGATCAAGGCATCACCGGCCGCAGCTGCGATGTGCCGGAGGCCCCGGGCCTCGATCTATGGGTTCAGATGCTCCTTCCTTTTTTCAATTATAGTATATATGCTTCCTCCTTGTTTTCACTATGGCGGTGTTCATTTCCCTTCAAATCCAAAACTTCCCCCAAACTTTCTCTCTCTAAACTTCACTATTCACTATCACATTAAATCTCTCTCCTCATGCATAGAGCATTAAATGTAGGTAAATAAAAAAAACTAAGTACATGGTTTTGATGTACACGACGAGACGAATCTTTTGAGCCTAGTTAGGTCATAGTAGGACAATGATTACCACAAACAAACGAAAAGTGCTACAGTGCGCTATAGTGTTCGATGTGACATTTTCACCCAAATTCACATTTCCTTTTCAGGTAAGTAAACACCGCCTATATGGCAAAAGAATTTCACCTGCAAGCTATGTAAAAGTTTTGCAAGAATTGGATTGGCATGTAGTGATTTGATGGATGGAACAGTCCCACCGTTTGTTGATGTGCCTCTTAGGAATTGCTTCTGTGAATATTGCATTAAAGACCGCCAAATGTGGTGTGAATCAAGTATATTGCCATCAACTTAGTGTCACTGCCCTCTCATATCCACCCATCTGAGAAAAATTAGAGTGACGGTGTGATATGGATTATTTGTTGGGATATAACACGGTGTCTGGGATTCTGATTGGAAATTGCTCCTAAATTATATCACTGTGTGTATTTTAATATTACTACATCTTTTTGTGAAGGGAGAAGTCCATTTTACCCCCCTGAAGTCATCATCGAGTCTGAAAAACACCCCCGAAACCAAAAACCAGATATCTTGCACCCTCCAACTACCGAAACCGGACAAATTACCCCCCTTGACTACGTTAACCTGGTTTCCAAAGTTGTTTTGCTTACGTGGCGTATACATGGCATGCGGGTCCCACTTGTATTTATTTTTTTCCACCTCACCTCTCTATCATCCTTCTCTCTCCCCTCTCATGCGACTTCTCCAAGCGGAGCAACCGCAACGACGGCGGCGCTCCGCGCGTGGCGATAGGCGGCGCCGCCACCTGCTCCTTCCGCGCCCACCCGACGCCGTCGGTCACTCAGGCGGTGTCCTCCAGCACGGCACCGCGCGGCCGTGGCCCGGGGTGGAGCTCCCCCGACGGGGACGGCACGTGGAGCTCCCCCCGCGGCTCGGCGTAGAGTTCCTCCGGCGCCGGCCACCTCCCACGGCGGGCACAACGCGTGGAGCTCCCTCGCGGCCCGGGGTAGAGCTCCCCTTGGCGGGGACGGCACGTGGACCTCCCTCGGCGGGGGAAGGCGGTGTCCTGGGGCGCCAAGCCGTAGCCCGACGGCAATGGCGCCGGCGGCATCTGGGAGAGGAGCAGAGCCGTCAAGCGGGGCCATGAGGAGGGTGCCGGTGAGGAGTATGGCAGCCCCATCATCCGCGCCAAGCCGACCAGAAAGGGCGGCGGCGGGGATGTGGTGTGGTTCCATCAACCCATTGCAGGGACAGCGCAAGCAGATGGCGCCGCCGCCGGCGACGACGCCACGGCTGGACCGCATGGCTGCAGAAGACCGGTGTGCGGCTGGGCCGTGTGGCTACCGCGCTCGAGCTCGCCTTCCTCCCTCCCTCCGCCGGTGAGTCGCGCCTCCCTTTCCTCCCTCCGCCGGTGAGCCGCCCCTCCCTTCTCCGACGAGATGAGCCGTCCTCCCTTCCCTCCGCCGGCGGGCGGTCCTTCGCCGGCGGCGCGCAGACACGGGCGAGCGCAGCGTCGCCGTGGACACGTAGGCGTGGTGACGTGGCCCAAAACCGGGGTGGATTTTTGTTAGGGGGGTAATTTGTCCGGTTTGAACAATTGAGTGGCCGAGGATGTCTGGTTTCGTAGTTGAAGGTTGTAAATCAGACGACCGTCGTAGTTGAATGTTGAAAAATGGACTTTACCCTTTTGTGAAACACTAATTTCTAATTGTTGTGATAATTTGTGAGAATTCTAGTACTAATTTAGCCTGAGTTAATGAGGTAGTATCTGCAAAATCTGACTTCAACTCGTCTATTGTTAATCATATTGGAAAACAATGTCAATTAAACTGAAAGAAACGTGCCTATGTGGTTAGATTTCCATTCTGAAATGACAATTTTCATCCACTGAACTTTTCTCTTTTAATTTCTGTCATTTAGTTGTCCATCAGCCGTTCAACAATGAGGACAACCATGAGCAATTATATTCAGTTCTCCCCAACAAAACACTGCAGTCTGTTTCTAATTTTGATATATCCACTTAAATTCTTAGTTACTTTTCCTGTATTTTTTCTATTCTTTCATGACAAACTTTAGTAAAATAAAAAGGAACAAAAAAATTCAGATGTACCGTACACAACACCATATATCTATGTGATGTCTCCTTAAAAAAATATCAATGTGATGGCATAGTGATTCAACTTTATGTATTTCATATCAAAACCACAATACTGCTATCGAAACCACATATATTCAGTATCTATGTGGGGCCTGTCATGACAAACTCCGTTTAATGGTTATAGGCTTATAGCTTATAGACATATTTTCAAACTTCAGGTCTGTTATAATGCACATCGATGTAGTTATCTGATAATCCACTACTGGAGTACTTACTATATTTAGATATGAAGCTTAGATATCAGCATGTTCCAAAGTTTGGCTCCCAAATTTGGGAGCCAAACTTTGCCTTTTTGGGGTGCGTACGCACTGTAGCATTTCGTTTGTATGTGTGAAAAATTATCCAAAAATTGATTAATTAGGCTCAAAATGTTCGTCTCGCAGAGTACAACAAAACTGTGCAATTAGTTTTTGATTTTATCTACATTTAGTACTCTATGTATGTGCCAACATTTTGATGTGATGGGAATCTTCTCTTTGCATAGTGAACTTTGGGGGTAGAATTTGGGATCTAAACAAGGCAGGTTTCTAGGACAGCAAGCTTTTACATCGGAGTGGTCAACAATCACTTCAACTGCAAGTTGAGGTCAGGATGCCTCTCACATTGTTCCATTTAATTGCATCAATTGGAGCTCGAAATTCTAATCCCCCTTTGCCCTTACAGTTTCAGCAACCTGTCTACACTCCTACACAAAGACTGATTTTGTGGATCTACTAAATTTTCTGCCCCCTCAGTTAAAAAAAATTCTGCCCCTAACATGCTTTTTATTCACAGTTTGCTTTTCAAAAGCAGGTGATTGTTGTCTGAGCAATCAGCAATCTATACGACCAGTGGCAATTAATATGAATTTCTTCATAATACTATTGTCCCTATTTTATTCCCCAGCAAAGAGAGTTTTGGGAGGAGGGCCTACAGAACACTTTGCCCATCGTGAGTGAGCAAAGCCTTGGGGTTTCAGTAGTGAATTTTGATGGTAAGCAAACAGACATGATTGATGATCAATTGAATTTCAGACTCGGTGATTACCATTTGACTAATAACCAATATGTCATAACTGATGCAGGTCAGTTACAAGCTGATCAGACCAACTTGAGTTCTAGCAAAATACGTGAGGAAGAGTCACACGCTGTGTACAGCTGGCGTCCTCCATATCTTCTTCCTATGCTTCTCTCGACGACAAATGATACCGTCTGAGTGAGGAGAAAGCCAAAAAATACAGACATGGATGTTTCCATTCATTCTGAACCTCTAATGTAAAATGAAAAAACGTTAATATATTTTCTTACTCAGTCCATCCACTAATTAGTCTATTATGCACAAGCTGAGATGAACAGTACGTTGGCTTACAGGCTGTTTGTGTCGATGTATATACATGCGATTCTATTAGCCAGTGTAAAGCTGGGAGCCTGGGATCAACATTGATACCAATACTGGTCAGCTCTAGGGTGGCGCGGCAACGCCGTGCCTCAAGTTTTCTAGTACGGAGTATTTACTATTCGGATTAACCAGTTTCTCCAGTTGAACGTTCAGGCTTGATTGTTACAGTGGAGGTGCATAAAACGATAATTCCGCCAAGTCTATGTGAAGCGACGTCACCACGTTCGAAGTGCGCATCCTTCCAAATATGCTTCGAGAAACTAAGACTATATTGTTGCCAGTCCAGGTTATGCTTTGAGGAGTGAAATAGACGTGTGATTCTATTTTCCACAATGATTCCCTTAGAAAATTAACATGGACAACGATTCCCTTGACAAATTGAATGTGAACAACAATAATTATGCTGTGATATTTGAAAGCAACTAGTGCACCGGCTGCGATATATTGTTTAGTTTATTTTCCACGGTTTTTCTGATCATCAGCGGCGGCTGCTGAATATAGTCAGTTTTGAAAGTTCATGATGTGCTAGGCGGTAGAGTATACGACTTACCCAGCTGCCAAGCAACTATAAGTACATGATCCATGCATTGCTCCCTTTGTGTGTTTCAAATTATCCCTGAACAAATTAAAGGAATAGCCATTGTACCATATAATGGCATTGCTCGCCGAGTACAGCAGCCAGGAGCTTCTCCAAGCTCAGCTTAACCTCTGGCACCAATCCCTCGGCTACTATAAATCTGTCGCGCTCGTGATCGCATTGGACCTCCGCATCGCTGACGCCATCCACCGCCTGGGTGGCACCGCAACCCTTAGCCAGATACTTGCCGAGACCGGGATCAACCCGTGTAAGCTGCCCGACCTGCGCCGCCTCATGCGCGTGCTCACCGTCTCGGGCGTCTTCAGCGTCCAGCAGCCAGATGAGGAGTGCGGGCACGACGCTGCAGCAGCAGTCTACAGGCTGACAGCGGCCTCCGTTCTCCTCATCAGGGACGGGAGCTCTACGAGGAGCCCGCCTTTTTATCTGATCTTGCAGCTCATGCTTGAACCTTGCAGAATATCCAAGGTCAGCAAGGCGTTGAATGCATGGTACCGGCAGGACCAGCAGCAGCCGGGTCTGTCCCCGTTCGCCATGGCGTTTAGCGGCCATACGATCTGGGAAAGAGCCGAGCATAACTATTGGCGAAGCACTCTTGACCATGTCTCCCCCGTCCGTTGCTGATGCATGTGGCCATGCGCCATGCACTGGTTCAGCGTAGATGTAGCACTAGAATAGCGGCACGCCGCTCCTGTAACTCTTGTGTAACTCATGTACATTCCTTGCCTATTTATAGGCTTCAGATATATGGAAGATGTGTGGCATTCTATCTCTCTTCATGGTAATCAGAGCCATTCGATTCTAAGCCTCTCTCCATCTCCATTTCTTTTCCGGCTTCGCCACCATGTCCGGCACCGGCAACAACACCACTGCTGCCCTCACCGATGCCTCCACCGCCGCGCTCATCTCAGCCGCGGTCACCGCAGCCTCTGCCGCAGCAGCTTCCTCCACCTCCACCAATGGTGTAAACATCAAGAGTCTTATCCCCATAACTCTTGATCTGCAATCTTCCTGCTTCCGGCGCTGCCGGCGTCTCTTCCGCATCGTCCTCGGCCGCTACAATCTGCTATCCCACATCGACTCCGACGCCAGCGACGCCAACAATCCTGCTTGGGTACACGCTGATCTCACCGACGATCTCCTGGACACGGTCATCACCGACAACCCGACGACGCGCGGCATCTGGACACGCATCGACGCCATCTTCAACGCCAACAAACCGAGTCGTGCTGTGCATCTGGAGGCGGAGTTCCACGGTCTCAACCAAGGTGATCTGAATATTTCTGATTACTGTCACAAATTGACAAATTGAAGGATCTCGCCGATGCTCTCGCCGACTGCGATCAGCCCGTCGGCGATCGCGCCCTCGTTCACAAGCTCATTGGCGGCCTCAGCGAGAAGTACTCGATGATGAAGACGGTGCTCCCGACTCTTCCCCAATTCCCCACGTACGCCGAGGCACGTGCGTATCTGCTCCGGGAAGAGTTGTCTCAGGCCAAGTCTACTCCGCCATCTGCTACGACTGCGTCGGCCCTCGTCGTCCACACCTCCCCCACTGCAGCGTCCGACGGCTCTGGCGCTCAACCTCCCGATGCCACCGACCGCGGCTCTGGCTCCTCCAATGCATCCCGTGGCGGTCGCGGTGGTGGCGGCCGTGGTGGTTTTGGCCGCAGCGGACGCGGTCGGGGGCGTGGCGGGGGCCGTGGGCGCAGATCTGCACCGCCCCAGCAGCCCTGCTTCTCCATGTTCCCACCGTGGGGCGCTCCATGGGGTGCTCCTGGTGGATGGCGTGCTCCCTGGACTGGCGCCACTGGCCCCGGCGTTCTCGGCACTCGTCCACCTGCCGGTCAGGCCTACTCCGTCCATGCTACACCGACAACCATGTCTGCACCTTTGGCCAGTCCGTCTTGGGACACCGCAGGCCTTGTTGCTGCCTTGCATGCTGCATCTCTGCATCAACCCTCCTCCAACAATGGTGAATGGTACATGGACACCGGTGCGAGCTCTCATATGACAGGCGATCAAGGTAACTTGCCCGATTATTGTTCTTCATCATTGCATAATTCCTCTACTGTTATTGTTGGTAACAGATCTCATCTCCCTGTCCTTGGTACGAGCACTGCTTCTCTCCATTCCCCACCCAATCTCTTCCTGCTTAACAATGTTCTTCACACTCCTAGCCTTGTTAAAAATCTTATTTCCGTGCGCAAGTTTACTCTTGATAATAATTGTTCTGTTGAATTTGATCCATCTGGTTTTTCTATCAAGGATCTTCACAGCAAGAGAGAAATCATGAGGTCCAGTAGCCGTGGCGAGCTCTACCCCTTCCATACAAGCAGCTCTTCGTCCAAGATTGCTCTCATGGCCGCCACTCCATCCGCTGATCTCTGGCATCGGCGGCTCGGCCATCTTAGTTCCTCTTCCTTGCAACATTTAGTTTCCGATTTTTAAATTCCTTGTACAAATAAACGAGCAATCCCACTTGTATGTGAAGCTTGTCAAAAAGGGCGTCATGTGCGACTTCCCTTTTCCACTTCCCACACTCCTACTTATTTCCCTTTTCAATTAATTCACTGTGATCTTTGGACATCACCAATTTTAAGTTTCACCGGCTACAAATATTACCTCGTTGTGCTTGACGATTTCTCTCACTATGTGTGGACCTTTCCCTTACGTCATAAATCTGATGCAACACCAACACTCCAAAACTTTTACCAATATGTGTTGAATCAGTTTCATCTCTCTATCCAATGTGTGCAATGCGACAATGGTAAAGAATTTGATAATACGGCATTTCGCAACTTTCTTACATCTCATGGCCTCACATTTCGTCTTTCTTGTCCTTATACTTCTCAGCAAAATGGTAAGGCCGAGCGCTCTCTTCGCACTATCAATGATATTATTCGCACTCTTCTCTTCCAGGCTGCCTTACCTTCTCAATTTTGGGTTGAGGCATTGCACACAGCTACATACATTCTTAATCGGCGTCCCTGCAAGCCACTGCAGTTTCACACGCCCTACGAGTGCCTATTTCTTCAGCCACCCCACTACTCTCACATGCGCACGTTTGGATGCTTGTGCTATCCCAATCTTCTTCCAACCACACCACATAAATTGGCACCACGGTCTACCCCTTGTATTTTCCTTGGTTACCCACCAGATCAAAAAGGATATAAATGTCTTGATCTTGCGACGCGGAAAATAATTTTATCTAGGCATGTTATCTTTGATGAAACCTGTTTTCCGTTTGCTACACACGCGTCTACACAACCATCTGCCGCAGCCGATCCCTCCAGATCAATCTCGGATCTGCTGCCCCCTCCGCCTGCTACCTCGTACCCCGGCGTCCGCGCGGATTCGGTGCCCTCCAATCCGCCGTCTCCATCTGGCCCGCCTGATCCACCTGCAGTCTCGGCGCGGGATTCACTCTCCGCCTCTCCGTCTGCGCCACCTGTCCCGGCCGCTCCTTCCGCCACTCCCTCAGTGCCACGCGCCTCTGCAGCCCCCGCATCGTCTGTTCAGCGCTACGCGCACCCCGGCTCCTCTTCCCCACGCTACATGCACCCCACACAGACCTCCCAGTATCATATGGCTACTAGGGCCAAACATGGTATTCATGTCCCTAAGAAGGAAAAAGTCTACATCACCCCCAACCTATGGGGGATGGAATACATCACCCCCAACCTATGAAATTGGATTTTTTACCCCTTCAACTTTCTAAAACCGAACAAATCACCCCCTGAAGCAATTTTAAAAAATCATAGTAAATCACAGAAAAATCATAAAATAGAAAATCAAATTGCGTTGGACTCCAAATGAGTAGATCTACACAGTGAATATATAATATGGTATGATTTAGTATATTTTTTTACGGCTATGAAGAAAAACATAAATCTAAAACTACAACATAAGAAATGTACTAAAACATTCGATATTATATATTCACTGCATAGAACTATTCATTTGAAGTCCAACGCAATTTGATTTTCTATTTTATGATTTTTTTGTGATTTACTATGATTTTTCAAAATTGCTTCAGGGGGTGATCTGTTCGGTTTTAGAAAGTTGAAGGGGTAAAAAATCCAATTTCATATGTTGGGGGGTGATGTGTTCCATCCCCCATAGGTTGGGGGTGATGTAGACTTTTTCCCCCTAAGAAACACTTCAATCTTTCTGCTCAGCATTCTACCATCTCGCCAATTCCATCATCTTACACTGCTGCTCTTAAAGATCCAAATTGGTACAATGCCATGTTAGAGGAATATAATGCTTTGATGTCTAACAATACTTGGAGTCTTGTTCCTCAGCCTGCAGGTGTCAATGTGATCATGGGAAAGTAGATTTTTCGGCACAAGTATAATGCAGATGGTACACTTGCTCGGTACAAGGCTCGATGGGTGGTTCGTGGTTTTTCACAACAGTATGGGGTGGACTATGATGAAACATTTAGCCCGGTCATCAAGCCGGCCACTATTCGCGTGGTGCTAAAGCCTTGCCGTCTCTTCTTCTTGGCCCATTCATCAACTCGATGTCAAGAATGCGTTCCTCCATGGTAATCTCTCTGAAACAGTTTATTGTTCTCAACCATCTGGATTTGTTGATTCCTCCAAGCCCAACCACGTTTGCAAACTAATCAAATCCTTGTATGGTTTAAAACAAGCACCTCGCACATGGTTTCTTCGATTCACCACCTTTCTTACTCGGCTTGGGTTTCATGCCTCCAAGGCAGATTCATCTCTGTTTATTCTTCACACCAACACCGCCACTACATACCTTCTGTTGTATGTCGATGATATCATACTTACTGCCAATTCCACCACATTGCTTACCACTCTCATTTCCAAGCTCCGGGATGAATTCTCCATGACTGATTTGGGTGCTTTAGACCATTTTCTTGGTATTCATGTTTCTCCCACAAAAACAGGTCTGTTTCTTTCACAGGAACAATATGCCTTAGACATTCTTGACCGAGCCAACATGTTGAACTGCAATCCCTGCAAAACTCCAATTGATTCCAAGTGTAAGCTTTCTGCCTCTGATGGTGAGCCGGTTGCTGACCCAACCGCATTCCGCAGCCTTGCAGGAGCTCTTCAATATCTAACCCTCACCCGTCCTGATATAAGCTATGCAGTTCAGCAACTTTGCTTATTTAGGCTATTCGCAGTGGCATACGGGGAGGGGAAACGCTACAGTGTATAACACGTCCGCAAGCTGAAAATAAGCTGCAGCGGGGGACTGAAAACGCAACGGCACGCGCACCGAGGCAACGTCGAACGCGAAATCCAGCGTCCTAGCGTGCGTACGCAAAGCCGCCACTCTGGCGTGGGCCCCCCACGACCCAACAGCTGCCCGCCATGGCCGCCGCGGCGCGCGCCCACTGCCGCCGGAGGGAGAAGGGGAGGTTGTCGCCGCCGGAGGGAGAAGGGAAGGCCGCCGCCGCCGGGGCTGTCTCTATCTCCCTCCCCTTCGTCGTCGCTGCTCCACCACACCACCACGCCGAGCTCCTCCTCGGACTGCCCGCGCCGGCCGCCGCGCGCAAGTCGTCCGCGGCCGCGCCAGCCACCGCCGCCCGCCGCGCTCGAGGGTGGACGTGTCCGAGAGGGAGGACAAGCCCGAGGCCGCCGACTCGGCCCCGCCGCGCTGCTCCGCCTCGGCCGCTGCTCCGCATCGTGCCGCTAGCGAAGCCCGCAGCCATGGTCGCGCCGCTCGGCCCGCAGCCATGGCCTGCTGCCGCGCCGCGCTACTTGGCCCGCAGCCATGGCCGCCGCCGCGAAGCCGAGCGCGCTGCCGGTCTGCCCCTGCTGCCGTCGCCCGCCGCCCGGCCTGCCCCCGCACCTGCCCCGCCGCGCCACCATGGCCACGCCGAGGAAGACGCCCTTGCGGCCGTCGTCGATGCCGGAGTCCGCGCGCCGCTCCGGCCGCCCGCTGCCCTGACCGCTGCCCCGGCCGCCCGTCGTCGCGCACCACCACCCCGGCCGCCCGGCCCGTAGCTGCTCCGCCACGCCCCGCAGCCGCTCCGTCCCGCCGCCGCGCCCACCCCGCCGCTGCGCTCCCCGTGCCCCCTGCCGCGGCCGCCTACCCATTGTCGCGAGGCTGATGGCCGCCGCCGCGCACGGGCGCCGCGCCGCCTAGCCGCCTCCAGCGCCGCCCGGGCTTGCTCTTCTTCCCGTCTGGCCGCCGCGGGGAGCTCCGCCACCGCCGGTCAGAGCTCGAGGGGGCGGCGGAGGAGAGGGGGAAGATGGCCCCGCTGCTGCCCGAGCCCGCGCAGGCCGGCCGCCGCTGCCCGACGCTCGCCCTAGCCACCGCTGGCCGACGGAGAGGGCAGAGCAGAGCAGGTTGGGGAGAGAGAGACAGAGAGAGAGAGGAAGAGAGCAGACAGCAGACAGCAGAGCCGCTGGCCGACTGAGAGAGAGGGGAAGGGAGGGGTAAAAAATTATATAAGGTGGACCCCATGAGTTGGTAGTTGGTATAGGAATGAAGTTTGGAGTATGACGAGTGCGGAGAAACGTGTACTGTACTGTAAAATGTTGATGACGAGGACGGAATATTCCCTTTAGAGTATAAGTTTTGAGTATGACGAGTGCGAATAGCCTTATGCACTCTCCCAAAGAGCCTCACCTGCACCTTCTCAAGCGCTTGTTGCGCTATGTTCGTGGCACCACCAAACTTGGCTTGCATCTTAATCGATCTTCCACCCACAATATTGTTGCATATTCTGATGCGGATTGGGCAGGATGTCCAGACACCAGACGCTCCACTTCGGGCTATTGTGTATATCTTGGGGATAATCTAGTTGTGTGGTCTTCTAAACGTCAATCAACGGTGTCTCGATCAAGTGCCGAGGCTGAGTACATGGGCGTGGCAAATGCAGTTTCAGAGGCCTGTTGGATCAGACAATTACTCACGGAGCTTCATTGACCACCTGATCGTGCCACTATTGTTTATTGTGACAACATAAGTGCCATGTACATGTCTACTAATCCAGTGCAGCATCAACGAACAAAGCATGTTGAAATTGACTTGCATTTTGTTCGTGACAAAGTCTCTCTCGGTGAGGTGAAAGTACTGCATGTACCATCAAGACTTCAGTTTGCTGATATTTTCACAAAGGGACTTCCGTCAGTGCTATTTGATGATTTCAGGAACAGCCTGAACGTCACTGAACGTCCTGGCTGAGGGGGGCTATTGGCGAAGCACTCTTGACCATGTCTCCCCCGTCCGTTGCTGATGCATGTGGCCATGCGCCATGCACTGGTTCAGCATAGATGTAGCACTAGAATAGCGGCACGCCGCTCCTGTAACTCTTGTGTAACTCATGTACATTCCTTGCCTATTTATAGGCTTCAGATATATGGAAGATGTGTGGCATTCTATCTCTCTTCAATAACGATGACTCGTTTCCGTTCAATGATGGCATGGCCTCGGACACCGCCTTCCTCATGCCGATCGTCCTTAAGGAATGCGGGGATCGGAGATCTTCCATGGCTTAACTTCCCTCGTCGATGTTGCCGGTGGCCTTGGCGGGGCTGCTGCCACCACAGCGGCAGCGTACCCGGATCTCAAGTGCACCGTGCTTGATCTCCCTCAGGATGTAGCCAAAGCTCCCTCTGGTACTAACGTGGAGTATGTTGGTGGTGACATGTTTGAGAGTATTCCACCGGCGAACGCTATGTTTCTCAAGGTACATCCTACTAATGATATTTCAGATGCCCACATGTATATATGCATACGGCAACCAACAAGTGCTTTAGTGTATGCTTAATTTTATCTGTGTGCATTGAAATTTGGTAAGAGAGAACGAAAAAAATGAAACACTAAATCAACGTTGATGTACTTTTTTAATTGTTCTCTCTTCTTTGGAGTGTCAAGGTAGAGGGACACTTTCTTATTACTTGGCCTGGTTAACTTGATGCATGGCTGCTTGTTTCAGTGGATTTTGCATGATTGGGGCAATGATGAGTGTATCAAGATATTGAAGAACTGCAAACAAGTTATACCTCCACGAGATGCCGGAGGAAAGATAATAATAATAGATATGGTTGTCGGATATGGTTTGTCAGACAACAAGCACATAGAGACACAAGTTTTCCATGACCTCTTAATGATGAATATGAATGGAGTTGAGCGAGACGAGCAAGAGTGGAAGAAGGTTTTCTTCGAGGCTGGATTTAAGGACTACAAAATTATACCAGTTCTCGGTGTTCGATCTATTATTGAGCTCTATCCTTGAAATCTTGGTGAAAAAATAAACATCCTATACAATAAGGATATCAAAACCTTATATATAGAGGTTGGTGTGAACTGTTGTTGAGATATATAGTGTCGAATAAGTGCATCTACATACATGACCATATGGGGGATCCATATCTAGGCATCCGACCCTACAAAAGGGGTAAAGCTCATTTTGTTATTACACTTTGGTGCTTGCCTTCTTAAACATGGACAAAAGTTTGCACAAGTATACTGCTTGCTCAAAGTAGACATGAATACATGAATTCAAACTCCATTGTATTGTGTTTGCTAATAATAAAAATATTATATGGGCATATGCTCAGTCATGCAATGAAGACAATGCACACGATGATGTTGTTCAAGCAAAACTAGCAAGGTGGCCCACACAATTTGCGTGTGCTAGATTTACTGTTTTATGTTTTATTTTATTTTTTGTTGAAGACTTTTAAATTTACAATCGATGAATACTATGAATTTGTGAGGGCTAGATTTATTGTTTTGTGTTTTTAAAATTTATTGAGGACTTTTCAAATTAACAATTGATGAATACTATATATATTTTTGATGGATTTATTAAATATATGCCTTTCTAAGATAATGCTTTGTCTCCTTTCTGCTGATAAGTCATTATTAATGTCTCTTAATATGGACATACAATGACCTGAAAGAAAAACAATGATTTCTGGGGATGAGGGCACTCCATTTTATAGGTAAAAGAGTGGGCAGGTGAAGAGGAGGGGGCAGCCATGGGAAGGGAAGAGGAGAACCATGGTCGGCCATGTGTTTTTATCACGTGAATTGATGAAGTTGTAACAGAGGTAATTGAGGGAGGGATTAATGGTGGTTGGACGCCTCCTGTTTGTGTTGTGGGAGGAGAGGGGGAGCCATGGGGGGAGAGGTTGGGCGTGTGGGGAGGAAAGAGGAAAGGGAGAGGGATTGTTTCGTTGGGTTGGGCTTGGCCCAAAACAAGGAGATGCAATGGAGATATAGGATATGACCCATTAGTTTGGAGAGGATGAAGAGATATAGGGTATGACCCATTAGTGTGGAGAGGTGTCTGGGTGTAATTCCCCGACCATTAGTGTTCTGGTTTTGGTCCATTCTTGGACTATGTCTTGTTCTGGTGGAATTAGTCCCACCTTGGTTGTCGGAATAGGTTCGGGCTAGAATATAATCTTTGTCGTTCCAAAAATAGCACATCTTGGTTAATCCTTTTACATGAATCAAGGATAAAAGTGTAAGAGAGGTACTATGCATCATATGTGGCCTCGCCTCTCGAAAGGGCCGTACCGTAGGCAGATTTTGGACGTAGGGTGTTGCATCATTACATAAGACCGAGAGCATTGATTGATTTGTCCCTATCAGAGGTTGGTTTGGATCAAAGAGAGAAATAATAAGAGACCATTGGTGTAAAGGACACAAGAAGTGGTAGTTGATCAAAACATCCTGACTTTGTCCTATTGACATCCACAAAAAATTTCCATGGGACACAAAATGGTATTCAATATGTAAGACTGTTGTGAAAGTGGTATTCAATATGTAAGATTGTTGTGAAAGGGCCTCTAGCCTAGTGGTTAGAGAACCTGAGTAGCACCCAGCAGACCCAAGTTTGACTCCCTGTGGGAGCGAATAATTGGGTTCGGAATAAAAAAATATAAAAAATAGGTAGGGGCTTCCCCTCCTGACTTCGGTCAAAAAATATGTAAGACTATTTTTTTTATATTTTTTGGGAACATGACCTTTAGTCTCGGTTGGGAAACCGGGACTAAAAGCCCTTCGCAACCGGGACTAATAAACGTTTTTTCTACTAGTGTTCCTGCTTGTTCGGTTTTAGAGTGCGCTCAAACCAAAACATAGAAAATTGTTGTATTATCTAGATTAACTAGTTGCATAGATATATTCTTAAGAGCATAAATGCCATGCCAATTTATGTCAAACAAATAAATCTAGTACAATGTAGCAGTTCAATAAACAAAACATTATTCAGAGAAGGCATCATTGGGGAATGACTCTATATTATTGTCCATAGCAATTGCATTGCGGTCCACTAGAGATGAAGGCATCACTAGATCCCTATTCGTCATAGACATAGTTAACCTCCAATGGATTTCCTTGGGGATCCCAACTATCAGATTCTTGCTGAGATTTGGAGGTACTTTCTCACAATTCATCTGAGAGATCCTGTTAAAGTGAGTAAGAAAATCAACCAAAGAGTTAAGATAGTGTAAAAATAATAAACAAAAAGAAATTAATTCATACGCATGCCATTATTAGAATCAGATTCAAAACTTTACCCGCATCATGCTATCACCAATTTGCTACTTACCCCCCCCCCCCCCCTTCGTCCCAAAAATCAAGTCATGCTATGATTTAAATTTTGTCCCCACAAAGCAATCATTGTAGGTTGTGGACAACTAGTCGGGTCGTAACATTACTTTCTTTTCATAGATAAGCAATAGTTTTTTTAACTAGCACCTAAAGAAAAGGAAAAAACATGGCCACTCTATCCTGGTAATCCTTCTACCCATGCAGGAACTGTTAACAAGCCATTTTTCTCCTTGATTACCTCAATGTGCATGCACCAAACCACAACAATAATTAGTGGCAGTGAGGTAAATTTTCTAAAGAACTAATCTATCTTAGAAAACCCATAGTGACTCGTAGTTTGGGATGAGCGAGTATATGCATACAACACTTGTATTAGTGTGCGTACCACTATCCCACAAATATAATTTGTGTGTGTGCCACTAACCAATGGCGTACACATAAAGTCTAGATGCATAGAGGACACAAGTAGTGACACTTGAGCAAAACATCCAACTTTGTCCTATTGGCATCCACAAAAAAATTCCATGGGAAAAATGGTATTCAATGTAGGACAAATTGAACTAGTGTAGCCTAAAAATCAATGCTTCCATACAAATTGAATAAGTTGGTGGCACCAAGCTTCATTACTTCTTGTGATGTTCTTAGCTTCTAGCAACACCAAACTTCACTAATGTGTTGATGGCATTTCTACTCTTATAGTAGAATATTGTGTCCCATTTACAAATAAAATTTATTTATGAAAAGTTACCTTTACCCTTTCGAGGCACATCCTTCATAGATTTGTCACAAGAGAGAACTTTGATTGACTTCCGTGATTTAGTTATTCTGGAATCTATTCAACAAAAAAAATCATGGATGTGATGCATAAGTTAGCTTGACAAAAAGACATGAAAATATCTAGAATGTATATTATTACTAGGTGAAACAACATTAAACAAAATGATATGCTATGTTAATTGGAGTACGGACTCTCGAATGCAGAATCTTCTAGCAATTACATTGATACTCAAAATTTGAATGCTATGAATTTATGGAATGGGTACTATGAAAAAATAAGTACTAAATAACACATGGAAACAGATCAGCTTCATGTTACCACTCATAAAAGTATACTATGTAGTTTTTCCACGGACAAATGATAGGTTCTTTTCTTTTGCCAAAGTCATAATAAATAAGGTTACTAATTGTTTACCTTTCCTCCTATTATGAAATGAAGCTCTAGAAAATTTATCCTTTTTCCTTTGGATGGAATCACATTCTTTTATGATATCATCAAATTTTCTAGTCTTTTCAAACCATCTTGGGCCAACAAATGTATCAGATGTGTGATGTGTGTCTTTGTCCATGTTTTCCCTTTCACCATGTTGCAAAGTGCCCCATACATCCATAGCCTCACCTTGATCCTTATATTCTGAATTGTTTGCTGCATAATTTCTCATAGCATCAACATCTTCTAGTAAACCTCCCATTGTATTGTGTCCCTTTGTAAACCTCATGAGAGAACACTGTGGAGTGTTAGCTGTATCAGTGACCATTAACCCCTGTTCAACTTCTTCAGTCACATTATTGCAAGGACGAGCAAGAAATGTTGTCTCCTTCTCACAAGCTGTTAAATCGAAGATCCTAATTAAATATTGTGAGTACCCATCATAACAGAATACTAAAATGTCACCAATATTGATGTCATGATCGATGATAAATTCATTCCATCCATGTGTGAAGTAGAATCCTTCAGAGTCTAGAACTAACTTTGCATGTCATGTATTCCCACTTGGGCCTTTTAGGGAAACCACTCCAAGAGACACATTCCTTAGGAATTTATTGAATGCTTGGGGTATTCTCTACAAAAATCAATGGACAAGAATGTTTAAATAGTGTAGAGTGAATGCATGAATTCTGAGCACTAAGATATAAAAATGCTAAATGTGATAGGACTTATTAGTATAGTAAGATAACTAGTTTTCCATATATAAGCAGATTCTACTATTGATATGTGATAGAGTCTAGAAGATATGTATCAATCACCATTATGTTATCTTATTTAATTTGATAAACCACTAGGAAACTAATGGAACTTGTGTAAAAGACACTAAATAATGTGATTTTATTCTTAAGACACCACACTCATCAAATTTTCCTAGTGGACACAAACATTATTATAATTTTTCTCTAGAGGGTATCTTAGATGCAAAACTTGTAAAATGTGTGATTTTGTCCCCAGAGTACCATGTAGACACAAACACATGTTCTTCTAGTGTCATCTGGGCAAAATTCATTGGTGAAGGCCTTTGGGGCCAAGCCACAAATGAAAGGCAAGACATAATTTTAAATGTCATGCATCCGAAAGATGACCATGGTTGCTTCATCTAGGTTCCATTGTAACAAAAATAGTAAACTACTCAATGATGCTAGTTTTGATCAAGTACACAATAATATGTACAATGCAAACTTTATCTACTTCTTAAAAACATATTTGTACTGACAAGGACATGGTTTAGTACGCTAGTCGTCAAGAAATTTTCTATAAAATAAGCATAGGAGTTGCATGTAGTATGCAACAATAAATTTTCTTGCTAATAAATTAGCATACTTCTATAACCAACATTTTACACATTATATAGTTATCATATTTTTATGTACAGATTTATGTTTGAAATTTAGTATATACTAATCAATGAAGTAGATTAATATTTATTAAACATAAGAATTTGCAAGTCCATTCCACTTAGCTAAGGTGTCTAAAAGTAGTGTACTGTACACTACCACAAGGTGAAGAATTTTTTTCCCAATAGAAACATACTCCAATGGTCATCTCAGTCAAAAAGAAAGAAAAAACATCATGGAAGAAATTAGAAAGGAATCACAAAATAGATTGTCTAATAAAAAAGGGCTAAGTGCAATATATGTCAGATGTCATTTGTGAATACATCATCAAGTTCCTACCTTCTCTTATCCACAACTACATGAAAGGGTCTATCTTAACAAAATCACAACCACTAGTAAGGTTTGATATCCAAGAATTACTTATTTGATTAGGAAAAGCTAATAAAGTATCTTAACATTTCATAATTCAACTCATGTTTTTATGATAAACAACAAAAATCAAATAAGGAATGACACAAGCAAGACATTCTTAGGTAAGATTTTCCATGAGATAATATCAAGAGACATACCAATTTTTCAATGGGCTTTTTGGGAAATATTGTCTTGATGAACTGAGGTAAGATGTTCATGTCCTTCACACCCTCCTTATTTTTTTCTTGAACAACTTTTTCCTCTTTCTTCTTCAACAACTCCTTCCTCTTCTTGCCTTTCTCTTGATTCTCTTCTTCTTCTTTTTTAATCTCCTCCTGGCCCTTTTGCTTTTTGTCCACCACTTTCTGCTTGCTTTTCTCTTCCACCTTTCTACATTTCTATCCCTTTTTTCTATGTCCATCATTCTCCTTCTGCTTGTCTTCTTGCTCGGTCTTCTCTTGTTTATCTTTCTTACTCTTCCTATATTCCTCATCCATATTATCCTCCTTCACAACTACCTTATTCCACCTCAACTCCCTCCTTGTAGTTCTTCCTTCTCCTTCCTCCTTTATAAAAAATCTAGGGGAAAAAGCGCTTTAGCCTACTATCACCTACCCTTCAACAATTCAACTCCACTTACATCCAAATCTGTCAACTCGATTATATTGTTGCATGTGGAATGGGCACTTGGAGAGGATTGTGGAGGTATTGGGAGCCAGATGGAGGTGGGGGTGATCCAAATCTCTAAAGAATTGAATCAATGACGGCGGCGGCGGCAAAGGAAGTGCTGTTGGGTACTTGCCTACTTGGGCTAGGGTTTATTGTACGCAGATGTGGAGTATGGAAGGTTGAGATGGGTCGGGCTGGTTGACCAGATTGATATGTTGCACAAGCCCGTCTGTCTTCTATTCCTTATGTTGAATTTTTCCTAAAGCGAGGGATGTGGTTGTGTATGTGGCGTCGCCTTGCCTTGCTTTACTACATCTCCAAAAGTATCTAGGTGATCTGACACCAATAATAGTCACCTGCCATGCCTTACAAGCTTTAAGCTTTAGAACATTGGACCAATTGCGGCATCTACTATTCCTACAATCATATTTTACTTCTCTGATATCCCAAAGCGCAAGTTTAGAATTGGATATTTTTTCCATGTGATTTAGTAAGGAAAGTCCACCTCATTCTAAGAAGGGATATTTAGGTGTTAGTTACAAAGGAAACAAATTTTCAAGGAGTTTTTTATCTTTGTGTTACATTTATTTATTAAGGAGTTAACTTTAAATTAACATAATTATCTTTTGTATACTTCTTTAGAAAACTATTGTACATCATTAAAAACATATGCGAAAGGGCGTCTAGTTGGACTGGTTAGATGGCCCCGGTAGCACTCATCAGGTCCTAGGTTTGACTCCCCGTGTGGGAGCGAATTTTAGGCTAGGGTTAAAAAAATCCCCTGATTTGCCACCACGCCAAACTACAGGTCTAAGACCCGCCCAGGTCATTGGTCGTCTCATACGGGCAACAATGCCGCTGTGTAAGGGTGGAGCAGGGGTTCGGTGATTTTCTCGACCTACGTGAGGTCTTCTCTTAGTAAAATGTCCGGGGTTGTCTTATCCCCGCGGTTCGAGTTTTTATTAAAGACATATAGCACAATGTCACCATAGCCCTATTATACTTCTCCAATTATGTTATTTTTAGCATGTGCTACTGGGAGTAATCATGTCACTGTTTTCGTAAGAGAAATACTATGCGGGCGTGTAAGTATACAATTGTATACAAATAAATAAATCACACAAAAACACAATGAAATGAGAAACTTGCATCTCTTTTCATTTCCAAAAATTTTATGAGTCTCCTATTTTATATATATCTCTGCATAGCGCCTCAATACACAGACAATTGCATAGTCCATAAATTTTAGAGCCTCGAGAAAACTCTAGTTAATTACATCAGTAGGTTCAAGCCCGCGGAATACCTCCGATTATACTATGTTAAATGATTGTCACGGTCGAGCATCTTGTCCTATACTGCCTAGATATGTATTACGTTTAAAAATAAATATAACAACATTGTAACCTCCCAAATTAAATAAAACAGAATCTTGACCAGATTAAGTGACGTGTGCTGAAAGTTAACTTTTTGAACCATGTACCGTATGCACGATCAGAGACCGTGGTTGCGGAGAGCTCCGCGGAAGAACATGAGTTACAAAAATTGGCTGACATGGATGCCACATAGATATGAAGTAGGCAGATCTACACGGAAATACAAGTTCTGGGCTCATGCATTTTACTGAAAATACATCATCTAAAAGATAAAAGAAAAGATAATATGAGGAGAAGCCTGTGAGACAGCAAACTGTGTCAAGCACTGCCTACCTACCAAATCGTGATTTCAGGCCGCTTCCTTCCTAACCGTGTAAACACTATCAAATTGGCGATACAAACACGGTAAGGCAAATTACACCTCATGTATCAGAGACAAATTACACGGTTTGGCAAGACAAACTACATATGATTTGTACGGACCAGAGACATGTATCAGACCATTTCTCATTTCCTATATCATACTCAAGGTCCTTCTGAGTTGCTCATAAGTTAACAAAAAGGGTTTGTATCGTCAGTGCCACTGCACACCTCAACCATCCTGCTCTTCGAAGTATGCTGTTATGGCTTTCAGCTTTCCATTGAGGAAGTTCTTCTCGACCTGCAGAGAGTGAGACCATTATGAAAGGTTTTGGAAAAAGTCAGTTTGGCACAAAAACAGCACAAATGGACTTACCTCAACCTCCCACGGAGGATGGACTGACAATGACATGTCAGCCAATTGGTTTAGATCGACGTTGCGAGGAAGAAACATCACCACCCTTGACGCCATCATAGTACCAAGTTTAAAAAGAGTGTACCTGGAAAGTTCACCAATGATATAAGTCCATCAAAGAAAAAATAAGTTAAACATCTGTACAGCAAAAGTGGAAAGAGACTACTCTCTTCATACTAGAAACAAGGAACTAACCCATCACAAGGCTTAAGCATGCCTTTCATATCATAAACATCAACTTTGGCATAGTCAGGTCCACCCCAAGGAGGCGACATGAAAGCGGTTTCTCCCTGCAGAAAACAGTTGCTTAAGTAACATAACCAATTATAGTACAATAATGAACCAGAAGATCTTCAATCTTTCTTCCCCGTTGTAAGACACAACTATGAAGGTGATATAAGACACAATTTCAAGAAATAATACATTACCTTCAGATGAGGAGCTATATTGATAAAATCACCTACAATAAAATCTATGTGGCCATTTACTCCATAAATGGATGCATTATGATGCGCGCAATCAATCTTTTGTGGATCAATATCAACTGCAATAACATGCTTGCACCTGGAAAAAGGATTTGATATCGTTAATGTGGGAGAATATAATTTTATTAATGCAAAAGAAGCATTGATAGCGTAAAAGAAAATCCAACTTTAGCTACACTGTGCAAACAAATAAGGCTAGTTCTATTCAATTGGCATGATGATCATGCACAAAATGTCCATAATAGCACTTCCATGTTAAGTAATAGTATATTCTTCCAAAAAAACATATTAAGTATCGGCAAAACTATGAAGATATCCGTGACATATAATCAAGTGGCAAAAAAGATATTCCTATGCAATAGGAAGTGTTCAAGTTAATCATATTGTTCACCATCATAAGACTTGATAAGATAACAGGAACGCACTTTGTGGCAAACTGGATGGCATTCCCGCCAACTCCTGTGAAACAATCAATCATTATCCCAGCACCAACACGAGTTGCATGATGCTTTGCAATTGGCTCTGGCGTGACTGAAAACCACCCTTCTTCATCCATCTTTATACCACTATCAAAAAGAGAGAAAAGCGAATACCGCTGAGTCCAGTACTTGATGATATCATTGGAGATGTTTCCTGCCATGTCTTGGCATGAATGATCTGTAGAACAATTAAAGTGGTTATTCACGATGTAGAAAGAGCACAAGAAAGGAACATAGGAAATAAAAATATTACTGAAGTCTCACCAAGCCATAGCTACCAAGCTAGTTAACTAGACAAAAAATAGGCAATCCTTAGGAGTCAACACAAAGTTGCATTTGTGCAAAGAACCTAGAAACCATTGTGTAAAAGTAGAACCTAAAATTGTAACAGGAACAAACTCCTAGAAAGCAGATGCTGAATATTATTGTCTTACACGACTGAGATCTCCTTACTCTCTTTTTCTTTTTGGTGCTAGCAACTTCATGGTTCATCTCTAACACATCAGTCGTTGAATCATTGTGTTTATTCTCAGTGTGTTGCCCTTCGTGAGTGGTAGTTATCATACTGCATAGATGAGCAGATATTAACAAAAAAAAGAAGTATGACAATAACTTGGCAAACATTGTTTAGTATTATGATCTCGTCTACCTATGATTTACTGGCTCTTCATCAGGAAGAATCTTAGATAAATAGTGTAATTCGTTGCGATGATCTAGTTCCTGTGCATCCAAATGCCTGCCGTCGCCTGCCTGATCTGTGATGATGAGATTAAAAAAAATGCACGAATCACTTAAACAGCAGCAGCAACACAGCCTATAGTCCAAAAAACTTGGGGTAGGCCAGAAATCACACCCAAAGAAGTGTTATAGTAGACATTGAAAAGTCCAACACATTATCGCATGTAATGGATTCCACTACCTTATCAAATGTTTGCTTTCTATTGCCACATGTTCTCAAGTGTTACATATTCTAGAACGTTTTATCATAATACGTATAACTATTCATAATATTAACTACAAAGTACAAGACTGAAAGCGGTTATCCAAAAATTGTAGGGTTCTTACTGTTTTCTTGAACTGCTATGCTTGTATACTGAGATCCCAGTTCGACCGGCTCTTTAGTTGCATCACTGCTACAATATGATGCAAAATCCTCCAATCCTTCAGGTGGATGCCATGTGGACTCTTGTGTCAGGATGTTGTAAAAGTAATATCGACTGTAGAATGGATCCCAGACAACCCTCCAATCACCATATTCATAGCAAAAGTTGCTGCCAGAACTGTCAGCATGCTCATCAACAGAAGATAGTTCTGCCAAACTGAGACAAGCTTCTTGGCTAACATCACTATTATCATGGGGTACCATAAGAGTTTCCGTAGATATTTGATCTTCCCTTGCAGACAATCTTTCCTCCTGATAAATGCTGATGCAGGGACGAGCAGATTCACCATCAACAGAGTCATTCCTCGACACCTCCTCAGACTCTAGCAACACACTGTCAGCAGCTTGTTTTTCTTGAATAGGATATTCTGCTTTTGCTGTGTTGCCGTTATCAGGAGGCTCATAAGTCCCAAGTTCACATTGATTTTCAGCTTCATAGCTAGGGGCATTTTCAGCAGAGTAGATGGTGCTACAGCCAGACTCTTCTTGTTCTTCTACAAAAAGTCTGCCTTTCTTGAGCATCTTGTCATTATCATGGCAGGATTCGTTGTAACCAACAGCAGTCCCAGATGAATTGCACGAGTTTGTGTGCTCCAAAACGGCCATCAATTGATCATCAGTCTCTCTATCTTCAGTATTGATGCATATCCTCACAGCAACATCGATTTGAGTGTTTCCTGCTTCATATGGTGCTTTTCTTCCTTTTTTCTTTCCCTTGTTTCCTATGTTCTTGTTCTGTAATGCATAAACGAATTAAGAAACAGATTAACCAGAAAGGAAACTGTACTTTGTGTTGCATTACGTGAGCACTGACCACTTTACTTGTGCTGAATGAAACAGGAAGCCCTAAAGAACCCATGAGGTTGGCCAATTCCAAATCTTCAACAAGCAAATGGCCTATAGATAAACAGAAACACCATAAAGTACATAGTGAGAAATCAGTTCATGTAAAGGGAAAAGGAGAAATAACATACTTTTTTGTTCCAAACATTATGTGTTGGCAACAAGGGAGTTATAACATATGCTGCAATAATGACTTTAAGAACAAAGGATTAAACAAGTACTCAATTTGTCAACACCGGCTTTCCCTCCCTACAGTGATTCCATGGTGACTGGCCTCCCATTTCATCCACATTATGTAACCAGGAACATGGAACCATACCGAATTCCAGATCCAGGGAACTTTGTCCCCATTCCAGGAACGCACGAACATTCTCGTCCCAGCCTTGTCGAAACCTTTGAAAGTAGAAAACCGTGTTCCTTAGTTGCATCGACCCTGGGAACTTGGTGTATGATCCACAACCTTAACATCAGTCCACACCTCCTGCCGTAGCTCGCCCACAATTTTAGGTGGGGCAGACTCAACCAGCAAGAATCAGGCGCAGTCCCCTGCTCTCTAGCCGCGGCCGTAGATTCATCCTGATCCTCCATGATTCAGGCGCCCAGGATTAGGCCCAGGCCGGCGATCCGCGGTGCGGCTACCGGACGGCCGGCGCTGGCATGTGAGGCCGGACTGGCGCCGCTAGGTCCTGGTGGCGTGTGCTATTGGGCCTAAAAATTAAATGGGCTGTGTACTTGGACCTCTCATCCACCGGCCCAATATGGCCTGCTTACTGCTGCTGCTTCATTTCTTCAACCTCCAGCGTTTTTGCCATGGAGTAGAGTGTAGGGGGGATTCACTGCAGCCTGTAGCTGGGGCAGTTGCCCCACCCTGCTGTATGGGGAGCTACGCCTACGACCTCCTCCAAGTACCTTACTAGCACTAATAGACCATGAGGGGACAGCCCTTTAATGGTACTAAAGGTATTTGGTGACTTTTGGTCAAAGATTTGATCCTGGTGGTTGCTTATTCATAACAGTACATCTCCTTTTTTTTCACCAGTGCCAGTGAAGTCAGAAACCTATATTATAGATCTGCAGTCCATCCCACATCAGGCAACTAACAAAACCTATTGATTCTATAATAAACAAAGTTGCGGAGGCCCCTAAAAAGAAGTCTCACTTAATCCAACGAAAAGACACAGTGGTCTGGAAGCTAATATTATGGATGCATGTCAAGATTCAGATTTTCAAGACTCTTCAGATGACATGATTTTTTTTTTTTGGTCTAATGGGTCTTTTCCACAAAAAGTAGCAGATATTGTAATACCCTCTATATCAAAATTGTGACAAACGAAGTTACTAGAATACAAGGAAAGTGCATCTAACCTTCGTCAGTGTCTTTGGACGCTTTACTGTGTGGTTTGTCTGCATGGAAGTCCTGAAAAGCATAATAAAACTCGTAGGAATTTGGGGGCACATAATAGAAGTAACAAACTTGACATAGTCTGCCAAGGAACTAAATATATTGCCTTGTTCGCAACAAAATAAATTTCTCATAGGACAGTGATTTTGAAATCACTTAAAAACTTTTTAAAGTGTTCGAATAAGACAATGCTGTTAGTCCAAACATGATCTGGTTCACACTTTCACAGATTGTCCTCTCAAAGGAGATTGAAGTGTGAAGAAAACCAATATCTGTTTGGTCAACCATAAACTGGTATATCAGAATCGAAACGAGGAGTGTGGTGCAGCGTAGTTCACCAATCACCAATAAATCCATAATTTGGAAAGATACAGCTTAATTTCTCAACATTTGTTTGGTAACACAAGCTGCTAGAAGTAGAAGGTAGTGTGATGTAGCAAGTTTCCATGTCAACGATCTGCTTTCAAGAAAATAGTACTTCAAGAGCAGTCACTCAAGAGATGTTATTTTGGTTCTAGCTTGACCAAACTGAATCTAGGTTCAGGTTTATTTCCCGGTCAAATTAGGAGAAATAGTTTTGCACTTACTGGTCCTTTATTATGAATGCAGTGCACACCCCCCCCCCCCCCACCCCCCCCCCCCCGGCTATTTTGTCATAACAAACCTATATGTCAAAGAGAGCATGTGACCAAAAGAGTTTTGCACTGCCCACTATTTGGGCGCAAAGCACCACAACAAAAAAAACTAATTCCTAGTGCTAACTAGACTCTTAAGCAAGCTTAAAATTATGTGACGGGCCTTCTTACTCTATATAATTCAGATTCCAACAGATTAGTAGCTCGACTAAGTTATTCAGATAGTGCCACTGGAAGCAGACGCCTCCCCAAACTGAGAGAGCTTGATGCGAGCTACACCCAAGGGGAGAGCGGAGCGAGGACCGTACCGCGGGAGCAGCCTCCGCCGAGCGCCAGTGCTTCTTGCCACCGCTGGCTCCGGCTGCATACGAATCGTCCCTGCAGCGAGCGAGTCGTCTGAGGAGATGGGCCGCTGCCGGAAAACCCTACGCTTAGAAGCGGGCAGAGGGGGCCTTACCAGAGGTGTACCTCGGTTATCCGGAAGAGCCTCCCCAGCTTCCGTATCGCCGGGGAGTTCGCCTCCACCGCCGGCATCGCCTGCAGGGAGCGGCGGCGTCGCTAGAGGAACGGAGGAATGCGGGGGTAAGCCGAGAGGACGGCGGCTGGGAGAGTCGGGATTAGTCCAAGGGTTTTAGCCGTGTTTGCGTTAGGGCGGGATTGGGAATGGGAATCGGTCGGTGCCTTGGGGTAACGAGACTCTTGTTGTTCGGTGCTAAAGTGTGACAAACTAATTATTTGATCCCAATTTGATTTGTTACTAAAATATATTGGCACCCTTTTATATCGAACTTACAAAAATTCTAACAAATTTTCTACCTAAATTTTGGTTTGCCAAAACTAGAAGACTCAATAGCAATCCGACTATCGGTGCTAAAAGTGTGACACACTAATTATTTGATCCCAATTTGATTTGTTACTAAAATATATTGGCACCCTTTTATATCGAACTTGCAAAAATTCTAACAAATTTTCTACCTAAATTTTGGTTTGCCAAAACTAGAAGACTCAATAGCAATCCGACTATTCGAGTGTCTGAGTCCGAAAAAACTTATATCTCCACTTGGAGAGGAACACTTTTACTGGGACATTTTGCGAATAAACTTTCAATTGGACATTATGCACATCTCCTCAGTAGGAGGAGGGAGAGTGACTAGACCCTATTCTTCCTTACTATAGGGATTAATGGGTCACATGAAAACTTTTTTATGAGGTAGAGGGTTGTTCACCTTTTGTATACAATCTCTCCTCCATTTATTTTGACACGCAAAGCTTCATTTCATTAGACTATGTCGTAGTTACATAAAAGTGAGCGTCAGATTGAGAAAATAAATCTTCTTCCTCTATGGAGGAAAACATGTTTCCACAGATAGATCGAGAAAACAGGAAACAATCCATTTCTATATTTTATTTCTCAATTACAACAAAAATTATCCTTGTCTCCCATAAGTAAGAGGAACGGGGATCTGGTGTAGTACTTCTTCCCAAATCTTCAAATTTTGTAGAGGAATTATCTCGAGAGAATAAAGGGGAAAGGGATATACTGCGGTTAGCTCTAAAAATAGCTAAACTATCAGCTTCCGTGTCAAAGACCCGGGACAAGACAAAGACCTTGAATACCAGTTCGGTCCCTGGCTACAATCCCCATTCCCCATATCCAAAGTTCGGAGAAAAAGGATGCGGCCAACATGCCATTCTGCACTGATCGTGCCAAAACTCCATGATGTCGCACGTGGCAGCGCACGCACGATGCAGAGACCTCCGGACGTCTACGCCATCAGTTTCTCAACGATCTCTAGCCGGGCTCAGCACCACCGACTGTTGCGGCGGATATTGAACTGAGCCACACGGATGCAGTCATGCATTTATGCATACCTCTGCCGTGGGGTTTGCTAGCGAATCTTCTTTTTCATACACTTCTCTTTTCAGTCGTTGCAATGATGGTAACAACGTAAATTAATAGAGCTTTGAGCTTTTCCTTTGTCGGGTGTCAGCATATATTCTTGCCGTAATGGCCATGCTCTTGCAATTCGCTAAGTTTCTAGCAGATGTGCCTCGCTTTGCTATGCTATCAGGTAAAGATCCAAGAACAAACTCCCAAGCAAGCGTTTGCATTAGTTCTAAGACAAAGCCATTCCTATCACTGCCTCAACCACATTCCCCGCCGCCCCATTTCCAACCAAACATTCAGACTTTTGAGAGCAGAGAGAAGGCACAATGGTTGAGCCTGCTGTCTCTGCCGTGGTTGGGAGCATCAGCAACCTTGCTGTGCAGGAGACCACACTGCTGTGCGGAGTCACCCTTGAAGCCGGATTCTTGAAAGACGAACTGCAGCGGCTGCAGTGCTTCCTCCAAGATGCCAACACCTAGCGGAGATCAGGGAATGCAAGCGCCGCCAACTGGGTTAGCCAGATCAGGGATGCAGCATATGAAGCCGAGAATGTTCTCGAAGTTGTGGACCACATGGAGAAGAGAAACAGGCTCAAGAAGGGCTTTGTCGGTGCCATTTCAAGGTATGCTCGCTTACCAAGCGATTTGATTACCCTCCATAAAGTTGGTAATGAAATTCAACGTATAAGAAGGAAGGTTAGGGAGATATCTGAAAGTGCATGCAATTTAACAAGTCTTGATTTGGGTAATTCTGAACTAGAGAAGGGTCATGTTGAGGATGAGTCTCTACAAGATCACGGTCTTGTGCTCCAAAATTTTGAAGATGTAATTGTTGTCGGTTTTGAGGATGAGAAAAAAGAAATAGTTGAAAATTTGATTGAAAAGGACAACATGCTTAGTGTTGTCTCCATAGTTGGTATGGGTGGAGCAGGAAAAACTACACTCGCTAGAACAATCTACAACTCAGATAAAATTAAACAACACTTCGACACAATTGTTTGGGTGACTGTATCTCAAAAGTTTAAGGGTGTTGATTTATTGAAGGATATTATGAGACAAATCATGGGGTCAAGAGATGATGGTAGAGAAATTAGTCAAACGCAAGAATATGAAATTGGGAAGAAGATACAATGCTTCCTTGCAGAAAAAAGATATTTAGTTGTGCTTGATGATGTGTGGACAACAAATACATGGAACCAAATAAACAGAATGGTCAAAGTATTCCCAGACGCAAATAATGGCAGTAGAGTAATGTTAACCACTCGAAAGATTGATGTTGCTAATCATATTGAAATGCCAACGTATGTTCACAAATTGAAGCACTTGGATGATGAGGAAAGCTGGGAACTTTTTAGTAGCAAAGCTTTACCATCATATAAAAGGTTCTTGATACATAACATTGATGAGTTTGAAGAACTAGGGAGAAAGATTGCAGGGAAATGTAAAGGATTACCACTTGCGCTTGCTGTATTGGGGGGCTATCTATCAAAGAATTTAAATCTAGAGGCATGGTCAGATATACTGCAGGGTTGGGCATCAACTGAAAATGGACAGATGATGGGAGCCATACTAGCTCGAAGTTACAGTGACTTGCCAAGTCATTATTTAAAATCATGTTTCCTCTATCTTGCTCTCTTCCCTGAGGATTTCTCCATATCTGTATCGGTTCTTATCGAGCTATGGGTAGCAGAAGGCTTCATTCCACATACAACAAAGCACATACAGGAACAAATAGCACGTAAGTACGTTACTGAGCTGGCTCAAAGAAGTTTGGTTCAAGTTGTAAAGGAAAGCAAGGCCCACGGATGGATTGAAGATATTAGGATTCATGATATTTTACGTGATTGGTGCGTAGAAGAAGCAAGATTCACTGGATTCCTTTCTGTCATCGACATCACTGCAGGTCACACTTCCTCTCCACTGTTTTGTAATATAGTTCTTTCACTTGTGAGTACTTTGTAATTAACCTCTATCTCCTTATTGACGTGCCATGTACTCCAAATATTTCAGGCTATGGTGGTGAATCACCATCCAATACCATTATATCCTATCGTTCTTGTTTTCAAAACAACCGTGGTGATAACATCCCAGCAACACCTAATCTCCGAACTCTGGCCGGCTTTAGTCTTTCATCATTCTCAGTACCTAAGCTGAGATTCCTAAGAGTTCTCCACGTAGAAAACTCGAGCCTAATTAATTTCGACAGGGCAATCAGTGCGTGCATTCACCTAAGATATCTCAGGTTGTACTGGTGTACGCATGTCGGCCTCCCTTCTTCGATTGGACAATTCCTTTACTTGCAAACTATAGACCTGAGATACACGAGGCTGGAATCAGTAGTACCAAACTCTATATGGAACATCCCTACGCTAAGGCATGTTTACCTCGACAGGGTGTTTTCTGCACCGAGGAATTGCCCACCAAAAGAGATGCAGTCCTTGTATTTGGATGTCCCAGGGAAGGGCGATAAATATTTCCAGAGTGAGTGCGTGGCCTTTTGGGGCCAAATGACCCAACTAACTACTCTCTACTTGGATGTTGGACCCATGGCCGTTGAGATAATTCATTTACTGGCAAATATGACTTTTCTAGTTGAGGTTTCCCTTCGTCAGTTCCCGACGCTCGATAAGTTGCCTGAGAGCAGGCTTTTCCCACAAGGCCTACGTGAGCTTCGTTTATTTGCCGACACCATTAAAGAAGACCCGATGCCGATCCTGGAGAAGCTTCCTTGCCTGGTGGCGCTTCTTTTACAGGGGTATCAAGGCCCAACTATGATCTGCTCTGCCCGAGGGTTCCCTCGGCTGCAAGAATTGGAGCTTTGGTATTTTTTCGTCAAGGAGTGGAGGATGGAGGTCGAGGCAATGCCGAGGCTCTCACACCTGAGGCTTTACAATTGCCAGGGCATGAAGAAGCTCCCGGGGGGGCTTCTCCACCTGCCGTCCCTCAAGGAGGTTGAGCTATGGAACACGGACCTGAATTCTGAAGATGACGACACTTGGAAAAAGCTTGGCGGGAAAGGATGCAAGGTAGGTGACTGATTTTCCTCCCCTTTTGCTCTATACGATTCTTAAACAGCAACGGATATCACTCTCGACATTTTATCGTGTGCATTTTGCAGGTGACAACTAGGACATATGGTAACGCAGACGCAGTCCTTGAGACCTTGACGGGTGGGGGTTGTCCCATGCCACGCGCTTGAGACACGAATGTAATTCATTAATTAACATGCAATGCTTTTCTGGTGTGTTTGAAGCTATATCCATGAACTGTGTACTTTGTTTGCGTGATAGAGATTTCAGCAAACTTGTTGTATGCTCCTGAATACAACCATCTGTGTGATTATCAGTATTTCATATCCGGACAGCGGCTTGGCTTGGTGTACATTCATTCATTCCAAGGACATCATGTATTATCATTGTGCTCAGCGACGGAGGCAGCGAGCCCCCCCCCCCCCCCCCCTCCACCGCTCCCAAATACACAGAGCCCCTTTATACTCAAATACGTATAATAGGAGGGACTCAACTGTTATATTTGTCTATTTTAAGAGGTCATAGTGGTATTATGTCGATATAGCTTATAGTTCAACTCCTCCTAAATTTTTTTCTGACTCCGTTCCTGATTGTGCTAGTTGCTGACGCAATGCTTCCTTCTCTTGGAGTTCACTGGACTTGTTCATATTTGCGGTGCGGTGAGGCCACAGGGACCAAAAGCAGTGTTCGTTTCACCCAATCGCCTTACCTCCTGGTTTCGATCAAGTCGTTGTTATGATTTTTTAAAAAAAGTTAAACAGGAAGGTGCTTTACAGACGGGAGGTCCACGAATGTACGTAGTTTAGAAGTCATTTTAGATAAGGTTTTGGACAAACATTGAAAATATAAATCATGAATAACTTTTAAGTTGTTGAGTTTGAAAATATGAAAACTATATAAATAGATTTGTCTTAAAAAATATTTTTATAAAAACATACATATATTATTTTTTAATAAATATTGTTGTAAATATAAGAAGTCAAAGTTACATTTTGGACACCATGTCGTTGTCTAAAACGACTTTTAAATGTGATATGGAGGGAGTAGTACGTATGTACTAGAAGTTAGGCAATTTATAAGGCTGTCCGCAGGAGACGGTAAAAGGGAACTCTACAGTACATAGCGCGTACGCACGCAAAAAAAGCTCTGCAGCGGCGTACTACACGTCGAACGCCACGCCCCAGCCGAGCTCCGTATACGCCATTCCTGGCGCATGTAGCGCGCGTACGGGAGCGGCCACCGTGGCGCCGGGCCCGCGGCCGGGGCCGCCCGCCACCGCTGCCCGCCACTCGCTCCTCGGACGGGGAGAAGAAGAGGAAGGAGGCCGGACCGGGAAGGATGCTGGATATGTTCCAAATTCACATCCACGATATAGGCCAGGCTTGAGCCAGAGCGAAGCGGAGGCCCATTGTGCTGTGGTTTCTCTCAGAAAGTGCACAGTTTAGTCCCACCTTGGTAACGCAACCAAGTATGGGCGCGTGATCTGCCTATATATATATGTAAGCCTACGTAGACGGTAGGGTAAGACAAGCCAAGACAAGGCAAGACAGATAAGTCATGTATCATCCCTACTTGTAAACTCTTCTCAATAGTGATTGTCTTCCGTGGTTTTTTTTCCCGCAAGGGTTTTTTCACGTTAAATCGTGTCTCGTGTTCGATCTTGTTTTCCGCATTATTTGCTAACAAGTGGTATCAGAGCTTGGCACGAGATCGAGTGAAAAAAAAATTAGGAGTCACGTCGCCGCCGTTTTTTCTGCGTTCCCTCACCGAACGCATCTGCTATCGGCTACCGAGTACTGGCTGTTCTCCACGGAATCGATTTCCGTGCATCGGTGGAAGTCGCCGAGTTTGATTCGAACCTGCTGGTCGTGTCATCTACAAAGGTTGCCGCTCGCCTGTCTCGTTGTCGTCGAGAGAAAAAAATTGCTGCCGCCGCTTGCTGTTTGCGCACGCGGATGAGAGACAGAGCGTCGGGTGCCTCCTCCCGTGAAAATCAATTTTGCGGATTTGTGCTACGTGCACACGAAGACGTACCAGGAGAGTTCTTAACTCTTTGCTAATCGTACACAGGAGGTGTACACAGGCTGCAGGTTTTCTGCTAGGGTTACACAGTACTATACCTAGTTTATTACTGCAGATTATTTTCTTCTGGTTATTTCTTTCACGTGGCTTCTATGATATATGATTTCTGCTGCTGAGACTGTATTGAGATTTTGAGGAGATATTGGGATTATTATTGGATCACTTTGAGTTAATTCTTCTTGATGTTTTGACAATATCGTTCATGCCAGCCTAATGGTTTTCTTTTACTCCAATGGAGTTGCTTAATTAAAAGTGAATGTTTTGCTCCCAATTGAGTTCGAGGTGGAGGATTCTAAGTGCAACAGAGGAAGTTTTGTTTGACTAGATACTACAGTGTTTTGTATTGCGGGAGCAGTACGTTTATTGCTGTCTTTGCTCGTGTTGAGGGATCTAGTTCAGAGTTGCTGCATAGATACTATAATGTTTTGTACTGGCCAGCATTCAGTACATTTATTGTTCAAGGTGGAGACGTCCACTCATGACTGCACTACTGCAGGGTCTATTGCAGAGGTTTATACTTCGTTGGTTGCACATTTATGCCTACATCTGAACCGTGTTTGAATGGAGCAGTAATTGAGTTCTTCACTGGATATTTATTTAATACCACAGGTGATATTGCGACTTTATGTCGTTTAATGATTGAGCATTATTGCCATTTATTTTTCCGAGGCCAGTTGCACAGACTCGGACTTTTGCTGGGATTATGAATTTGTTGAAGGCCCAGATTGTTCGTCTGCTTTGTTGATAGCTGTGTGTGTTTGAACCTATTGGTTATTTGCTCAAGTGTTGGGAGAATACTCAAGTGATCTTATTTGTCCGATGGACATTGGTATTCAAGATTTGAATATGGAGGTTTATTATTCGTCTACATGATGAAATTTGTCTCAAGGTGGAGTTTGTTGGATATGTTCCAAATTCACATCCACGATATAGGCCAGGCTTGGGCCAGAGCGAAGCGGAGGCCCATTGTGCTGTGGTTTCTCTCAAAAAGTGCACAGTTTAGTCCCACCTTGGTAACGCAACCAAGTACGAGCGCGTGATCTGCCTATATATATATATATATATATATATAAGCCTATGTAGATGGTAGGGTAAGACAAGACAAGACAAGGCAAGACAGATAAGCCATGTATCATCCCTACTTGTAAACTCTCCTCAATAGTGATTGTCTTCCGTGGTTTTTTTCCCGCAAGGGTTTTTTCACGTTAAATCGTGTCTCGTGTTCGATCTTGTTTTCCGCGTTATTTGCTAACAAAGGAAAGGAGGGGCCCCACCGTCGCCGCGCCGCCTACGCACCACCACCTCGCCACCGTGCTCCGCCCCTGCCTCCGTCGCCGTCGGATCTGTTGACAGGGGTCGGAGAAGAGGGGCCGGCCGGAGAGGGGAGGGGCCCCGCCGCCTCGCTCGGTCGCCGCGACGGAGGAGGACGAGGACGAGGGGAGGAGCTGTCGGCGGCGACGCGGGCATGCGGCCTCGCCCTCTGGCCCTCCCCATCCGCCCGCCGTGCCACGGTCGCGCACGCAGGGCCACGGTCCGCCGTCCACGCACGACATCCGCCGCGCCGACCGGAGCAGAGCAAGCCACCGCCGGAGCAGAGCAGAGCGACCCAAACCTCCACCGCCTCCTGAGCTTCGCTCCCCACCTCTTCTTCACCGCCGCGATGGCCCTCCTCGCCGGGGATTGAGGATCCCGTGGCCGTCGGGCCGCCGTTGCCGCCTCACTGTCGGAGCAGGGGAGCCGCGCACGCCATGGAGCTCGGCCTCCGCCTCCGCCTCCACGAGGAGCTCCGCCATGGCGCGCCTTGGAGCTCCCAGCGCCTTCGCCGCGGGGAGGGAAGGGGGTAGAGGAGCCCCAGCTCGGCGAGGCCGCCCGACCTCCGCACCGCGTCCCCGGCCCGCCTACGCCCGCCGCGTCTCCCGGCCGGTCATCCCCGCTGCTCCCATCCAATCGGCTGTAGTGGATGGAGGCGAGCGGGAGGAGGACGCCGGCGAGCGTGAGCGTGGGGGCAGCGGAGGTGGGAGTAGGGGGAGCGGCGGCGGGGAGAGGTGACGCGGTGGTGGGAGTGGAGGGGGCGGGGAGGCGCCGCCGTGCGCTGGCCGCCTCGCCCGCAGCGCCGCCGAGCCTGCCGCCGCGTCGCCTGCCGTCCGGCGCCCGCGCGCCTGCCCTCGTGGCCGCGCGCGTGCCATCGGGGGGGAAGGGGAAGGGGAGGTGGCGGGGGCCGTGGAGGTGAGGATGCCGGAGGAAAGAGAGAGGGGAGGGAGTGAGAGAGAGAGGGAAAGAAGTTTAAAAAATATATAACATACGAGTCCTATGTGCTGGTAGTTGGTATGGAGTATGTAATATAAGGTATGACGAGTGCGGAGAAAGTGGTACTCTACTGTGAAATATTGATGATCAGGACGGAATATTCTCTTTTAGAGTATAGAGTAGAGGTTGATGAATGCGAACAGCTAACATCCTTTCATTGGAGCTAAATCCTTTCTGCACTGGCGGCGGTAGGCCGGTAGCTGCACACCCTCCTCCCGGGAAACAAGGCAGAGAGGTTGAGCGGGTCTTTGCCGTGACGGTCATCCTCTCCAGGGCTGGATCAGAGCACCCGCAACCAGCGGCGGTGCGAGGTGGTGTGAAGCCATGGAAGTTTGGAACTAACTCCACTTCACGGAGGCACGGCAGCGAGATCCAGGCACCGGCGTTTCTGCGTCGCGGCTGCTCAGGCACCGGCGTTTTTGCGTCGTCAACTCCACCAGTCCACCTGAAGTCAATGTTTTTTCTTTGAAAGGACGAGAAAAGAAATACACCTTTGGTAGTGCTGCTGCCTGTTGGGACTACCTGCTCACGATTTTAGGCGGCGGGCGGCGTGCGCGTATGCGGTATGCGTATGCCATCGTCCGCGCTTCCGCGCGGCGTCCACGCCGTCCTCGTCACCTCCGGCCACCTCCGCAGCCTCGACCCGCACCTCCAGGTGCCCCCTCTCCTCCTCGCCAACTCCCTCATCGCCGCCTTCTCCCGCGCCGCCCTCCCGCGCCTCGCGTTCCCGCTCCTGCGCCGCCTCCTGGCCGGCGCCCGCCCGCTGCGCCCCGACGACTTCACCTTCCCGCCGCTCGTCCGCGCCGCCCCGGGCCCGGCCTCCGCCGCGCAGCTCCACGCCTGCGCGCTCCGCCTGGGCCTCCTCCACCCCAACGTCTTCGCCTCGGGCTCCCTCGTCCACGCCTACCTCCGGTTCGGCCGCGTCGCGGAGGCGTACAGGGTGTTCGACGAAATGCCCGAGCGGGACGTGCCCGCGTGGAACGCGATGCTGTCCGGCCTGTGCCGCAACGCGCGGGCGGAGGACGCCGTGGCGCTGTTCGGGAGGATGGCTGCCGAGGGGGTCGCCGGGGACGCGGTGACGCTCTCGAGCGTGCTGCCGATGTGCGTGCTGCTCGGGGATCGAGCGCTTGCTCTGGTCATGCATGTGTACGCGGTGAAGCATGGGCTGGACAGGGAGCTATTCGTGTGTAATGCCTTGATCGACGTGTACGGGAAGCTGGGGATGCTGGAGGAGGCACAGTGGGTGTTTGATGGAATGGCATTGCGGGATCTGGTCACATGGAATTCAATTATTTCAGCTTATGAGCAAGGTGGGAAGGTTTCTGCTGCGGTTGAGCTGTTCCATGGTATGGGAGAAAGTGGGGTTTCCTCTGATGTGCTAACACTCGTCAGCCTGGCATCTGCAATCGCTCAGTGCGGGGATGAACGTGGCGCAAAGTCAGTGCATTGCTATGTGACGAGGAGGGGTTGGGATGTGGGTGATATAATTGTTGGAAATGCCATGGTTGATATGTATGGCAAGCTGTCGAAGGTTGAGGCTGCTCAGAGGGTGTTCGATAACTTGCCTGCTCGAGATGTGGTGTCCTGGAACACTTTGATCACAGGGTATATGCAGAATGGACTTGCCAATGAGGCAATCAGGACGTACAATCATATGCTGCAGCGTGAGGGTCTGAAGCCGATTCAAGGGACGTTTGTTAGTGTTTTGCCTGCATACTCAAACCTTGGTGCATTGCAGCAGGGAATGCGAATGCATGCACTTTCTATTAAGACTGGATTAAATCTTGATTTGTACGTCAGTACTTGTCTGATAGACTTGTATGCTAAATGTGGGAAGCTGATGGAAGCAATGATTTTGTTTGAGCATATGCCTAGAAGGAGCACAGGTCCTTGGAATGCCATCATAGCTGGTCTTGGGGTTCATGGGCATGGTGCAAAGGCACTCGATATCTTCTCACAGATGCAACAAGAAGGAATTAAGCCTGACCATGTTACATTTGTTTCATTATTGGCGGCTTGCAGTCATGCTGGCTTAGTTGATCAAGGTCGTGGTTTCTTTGATTCAATGCAAACTGTGTATGGAATCATGCCCATTGCAAAACACTATGCATGCATGGTAGATATGCTTGGTAGGGCTGGTAAATTGGATGAAGCTTTTGAGTTCATACAAGGCATGCCAATTAAGCCTGACTCTGCTGTTTGGGGCGCGTTGCTTGGTGCCTGCAGGATTCATGGGAATGTTGAAATGGGTAAACTGGCCTCAGAAAACCTATTTGAACTTGATCCTGAGAACGTCGGATATTATGTTCTGATGTCAAATATGTATGCAAAGATTGGGAAATGGGATGGAGTTGATGCAGTAAGGTCTTTGGTAAGGCGCCAAAATTTGCAAAAGACCCCTGGGTGGAGTTCAATGGAGGTGAAAGGATCAGTAAGTGTATTTTACAGTGGCACCCAGACAGAACCCCACCCTCAGCATGAAGAAATCCAGAGAGAGCTGCAGGATCTTTTGGCCAAGATGAAAAGTCTAGGCTATGTTCCTGACTACAGTTTCGTGCTACAAGATGTAGAGCAGGATGAAAAGGAACAGATCTTAAATAATCATAGTGAGAGATTAGCCATTGCCTTTGGCATTATAAATACTCCTCCAAGAACTCCGCTCCACATATACAAGAATTTGCGGGTCTGTGGGGATTGTCACAATGCTACCAAATATATATCAAAAATAACTGACAGAGACATCATTGTCCGGGATTCAAACCGGTTCCACCATTTTAAAGATGGGCACTGCTCTTGTGGAGACTTTTGGTAACAGTAAACATAATATATTATTCGTCTGTATAACATTTTGTCTCCTTGATTTTACCTGGCCATTAAGTGTAACTTGATGTGTTGATGAGGTTAAGCACTGTGAATTATTTTTCCTGACGATAAAAGGTAGAACAGTTTAGTTCTTTATCTTGTAAAATATAGAGCTGCCATATCTGGCAGTGAATAACTTCAGTTGGTTGAAGTGTCAGGTTTTCTTACCAGAGTTAGGCTTTTTGTTGTCCTGGGTCTTCTGGTGTTGAATCTGAGAAAATGTGTTGTTTTCTTATAGTTGAATGTTGGTAGGCAGTTTTTCCCCTGCAGCCTTCCTTATTCTCTTGGCACTCTCTATATTATATATAAGATGTCATTGGTGATTTGAGATATTAGAAGCATCTAACTTCTGTAAAATTTGAGATACTTCTGCATACGGTATATTTCAGTTGAAGTATCCTATTATGTTTCTGCATAACTGAACAAACTTTATCACGGAGACTTGGAAGGCCACTACTCTAGGAAATGGGTAAAGTTGGTTGCTGTTTTGGAAAGAAACAAATTGTCATGTGAAGTCTGTGAGCATTGTGTTTAAGTGTATTCTGTCTTTGCAGTTTCATGTTTACAAACTTTCCATGTCTTGTTATTCTGCTCCAGACCAATGAAGGACAGACTAATGACTATCTCAATCCACACAATACACCAAAAAGAAGATTTCTTATCCTTTTGCAAAATGCCCAGCTCTCCACAACCAAATTATGTACTGTACATGTCCAATCATACATGTTTCAAAAGAGGGAAACAAATAGAGCTGTCTAACTTGGATGAGGTAACACTTGGTGAAGGTTTCCCACATGGTAAACATGGATTGGTTGAGTAATCATTTATTAAACAAGGTTCCTTTTGCATTAATATCATTAACTCCTTTGAATTGTCGCAGGACATCCAAATGTTGAACTGTTGCCAAGCCCACCTGGCTTCCTTATTATGCATAATTTGGTGATGTGACTTGGTGTAGAGAGATCTAGCGGTGGCAGAAGACAAGCCCAAATGGAGGTGCTTCTTGCTGGGTGGCACTGAGGCATTGATGACAGTATGGTGCACTGCTGCTACTTGAGCTAGCTGCCATTTTCATCTTTTAGTATGGATCTTAGCTATAAGTTTTGGTCTTTTGGAATTGTGATATGTCAGAACCATGTTAGATGTTTGTAGCTTGTATTGTATTTGTTCGACAGTACCTTACTGTGCAATACAACATGACTGCTGGGTCAATACATGGCCCTGATAGCAACACTTTGTTTCATTTGTTCTGTCCGTATGTGCGAATATAGTACTCTCCAGGCGTCCCTGTGCTGTGACTGTTCAAAGAAAGTATTGAGTACCGCATCCTTGTTTTTTTTACCAAACTAGACTTTGAAAATGGATGCTTTACTACTAGGTCTAGTAATATGTGTTTCTGTAGAGTGACAATAACTAGTATGATTTGTTTCCTTTGGACAATTAGAGATGATCATAACCGACCTTTACTCTGTTCTTGTTTATATTTATATTGATTATAGCAAGATAAATAACTTTAGTATCTTTTGTTAGGTCATCTGATTAGAATATCTTTTTGTTTGCGAAATTGCTAGTGGATTTATGGAAATGGGCTTAAATTTCAACAGCTGAAAACGCTGAACTTGTACAGTGCATGTTAAGAATAATTTTCTCATATGATGTACATATGCATATCGGCTGAGTTCATAATAGCCATAAAGTGCAATATACGCCTAATGTCTTTATTATTTTCTTATTTATCAATGAGATGGAGCTTCTTCTTTTTTTCTGCAGAAAATGCTAATCAGATAGCAGTTCTTTATGTTGGCTACTCCTATAGCCACCATGCATTATTTAGTTGATCTTTTAAGGCTATGATACTCTGATTGACCTGGTGTGGGTTCTTTGTGCTTCTAGTTGATAGACTTCCTAACATTATCTATTTGGGAAAATGCCTACAGTTTACAGCATCTGAAAAATAATGCCTCGCATTATATTGTCTGATTGCACTGAATTCATTTGCTGTGTCAAACTGTGTTAGTGAAAGGGAGTTGGTGATTGGTGTGGCGTGATTACAGGTGATTTGTGTGGTGCGCTTACAGGAACATCACATATAATTATTCACGGTATTATGTTGTCAACTTTGCAGGGCTGTTCAAGATAGCTTTTGAAAACTGTCTTGTGGAATATGTTGGACAGCTAGACCGAGGTACATTCTATTCTTACACTTTTATGCTTACAAATTGCCAGTCTTGTTGTTCTGCAAGCCTGATGAACAAATGCTGCTCATTGTTCAGTCTAACAACTAGTGGACTCCCAGCCAGAAACATCATTCATCTGCGCTACAGTTCTTCGATCCTCGAATCAGAAGCGTTGCGAAACCGGAACACGTGTCTCACAGGATGAGATAGCATCGTTGGCAGGAACTGTCCCCTGGCTGGGGCCAGATGGAACTGCTCGACCGGTGATAGTCTTTTAATCATGCCCTTGGGTGATGAACTGATGATCACCTTGTGGACTCGGATACCCCCCCTGATGCCATGTGGTGCACTGTTCCCTTCCCTGCAGGTTTCACGAGCAGCCCCATCTGCCGCCGGCTGATGTGACGTTTTGCGAAGGAGCTCTCTTGCTTGCAGCGGCACGAGGACGCAAGACCGCAGTCCGCCCCTCGTGTAGGGTGGTAGCCAGACATGGGCGCCATGGAAGCAGCTCCTGCTGGCCACGCAGAGGTATAGTATACCCCTCGTTTGTTCACTGTCGGATTAAACGCCTGCTTAGGGTTCGAAACTGTTAGAGGATAATGATTGTTGTATTCCTCCAAACCCTAATGGGTGGGTAATATGTTATCTGTACATGGGCCTCTAGATGGGCCTGGGCCCTATGGGCTACATATCTATACACCAACACCACCCTCCCCCCCACCCCCCTGCAGTCTGAACTACCGGCGCAGCGGAGTTCAAGACTGGACAACAAAGAAAGCAACAACAACACACACAGGGGCCCCCGCAGCCACAACTAGCCACCTGCTATGTTGAGGCTGGATCGAAACTTCGAGAATGTCGAGGAGGGCAGACCCTTCGTGAAGATGTCGGCAAACTGGGAGGTGGTCGGGACATGGAGAACCCGAACGTCGCCGATGGCAACCCTGTCGTGAACGAAGTGCAAGTCGATCTCCACATGCTTCGTCCGCTGATGCTGAACCGGGTTGGTGGAGAGGTACACGGCGCTGACGTTGTCGCAGTAGACGAGCGTGCTCTTGGCGAGCGGGCTGTGAAGCTCCGCCAAGAGCTGTCGAAGCCAGGACGCCTCCGCCACGCCGTTAGCGACAGCCTGGTACTCCGCCTCGGCACTGGAGCGGGAGACAACCGGCTGCCGCTTGGACGACCAGGAGACAAGGTTGCCGCCTAGGAAGACGGCGTAGCCGGAGGTAGAGCGGCGAGTGTCCGGGCATCCAGCCCAGTCAGCGTCGGTGTAGACGACTAGCTCAGTCGAGGGGGACCGGTGGATGACCAGCCCGAAGTCAACTGTGCCACGGACATAGCGAAGAAGACGCTTCAACGCAGCAAGGTGTGACTCACGGGGATCATGCATATGGAGACGGACCTGCTGAACAGCATACGCAAGGTCCGGTCTGGTGAAAGTGAGGTACTGCAAGGCACCCGCGAGACTCCGGAAGGCAGTGGGATCAGTCACAGGATCACCCATATCCGCAGACAGCTTCGACTGAGTATCAATAGGAGTATAACAGGGCTTACAATCTGACATGCCAGCCCGCTCCAGGATATCAAGAGCATACTGCCGCTGGTGAAGGATGAGGCCAGAAGGACGGGTCTCCACCGTGACCCCCAAGAAATGGTGAAGCTGACCCAGATCCTTCATAGCAATCTCCTGCTGCAGAGACGAGATGATGCGCCGAAGCAACTGCTGACTGGAGGCTGTGAGAATAATATCATCAACATAGAGCAGCAGATAAGCAGTCCAATGTTGAAAATAGCGCGCTATACGCTATAGCGTCCAGAGACAAGTGCCGCAATGATATTGCACATATTGCCGCTAACCCCGCTAACAGCGCTATAGCGTGGAATAGCGGCGCTATTCTGATTTAGCGTTGCGACGCTATAGCGGCGCTATTTAGGTTTCTGCGGTTATGGGCCTCATGGGTAGGAAGAAAAGAAGGTTGATCCCTGTTATAGATGAACAAGAAGAGGAGGCTTCCTCTTCCGAAGATGACAATGATGTTATGCCATCCCCAACCGATTCTTCATCAAGTGAAGAAGAAGAATCAGAGAATTGAAGAACTAAAAACGCATCTTTTATTATTTTGTTAATTAATAATTAGTCACTTGGGTTGGTTGTGAAGTGTGAACTTGTCGATTTGTGGATTTTGTACCAGTTAACTTGTCCTATGAGACTTAAACTTATGTACTTATGGTCTTATGCACTGAAGCTATGAAATTTTTACTGAAATTGCCTAAATTTTGATGGTTTTTAAGCAAAACGCTAAATAGCATAGCAGCGCCGCTATAGCGGCTATAGCGTTTCAGCAAGGCTTCCGCTAAATGTTGTAGCGCGCTATTTTCAACATTGAAGCAGTCTCATCCCCATGCCGATAGATGAACAGAGAAGTGTCGGACTTGGCCTCCGTGAACCCCAATGTCACCAAGAACGCGGCAAACCGGGAGTACCAAGCCCAAGGAGCCTGCTTCAGAACATAGAGGGACTTGTTGAGCCGACAGACCATCTCCGGACGACTGGAATTCACAAAACCCGCTGGCTGGCTGCAATAGACAGTCTCGGACAGAGTGCCATGGAGGAAGGCATTTTTCACATCCAGCTGGTGCACAGGCCACGAGCGAGAGAGAGCAATCGAGAGGACCGTGCGCACTGTAGCAGGCTTCACCACTGGACTGAAAGTCCCATCATAGTCCGCTCCAGGCCGCTGAGTGAAACCCCGGAGAACCCAACGAGCCTTGTAGCGCTCCAGAGTACCATCAGCCCGACGCTTGTGCGTCCAGATCCACTTGCCGGTCACCACATTGCAACCAGACGGACGCGGCACGAGGTCCCACGTCTGGTTGGCAATAAGAGCCTCGTACTCCTCTTCCATCGCGCGACGCCAGTTGGGATCCGTCAGGGCGTCGCGGACAGAGGAGGGTACCGGAGAGATCCGAGGCTCACTCTCGGTGGCGGAGAGAGACGCGGGTCGTAGAACACCAGCTGTCTGCCGAGTCACCATGGGATGAACATGGCGAGGGTCCCGATGGATGATCGGCGGGTGGTACACGGCCGACTCGACACGGGAGCGAGACGGCGGCGGTGGCGGTGGTGGAGGCGGTGACGGTTCTGGTGGAGGTGTCGGTGAATACGGAGCCGTCGGACGTCGCTCAGGATGCGCGTAGCGAGCAGGGGCCTCCGGGGCTGGAGCCGGAGGCCCTGGCACCGGTCCCAGCACCGACCGGCGGCGGTACACCTGTACCGGCTCAGCAAACCGTGCAGGGGGAGCCGGGGCCGCGCACGACGCGTCGGGTGGCGCCGGGGCCGCGCACGGCGTCAGTGCACCACGTAGACCTGCAGGAGGAGGACATAAAGGTATAGGTGGCTGAACCACCGGGTCAGAAAACATAGACTCCAACTCAGTATCAGGAGAAGGCGAAGCAGAGGTGGAGTAGGGGAAATCCGACTCGTCAAAGACGACGTGTCGAGAAATGAGGATCCGACGAGAGGTAAGGTCGAAGCATCGGTACCCCTTGTGGTCAGGGGAGTAACCAAGAAACACACAACGTGTCGAGCGGGGCGCCAGCTTATGAGGAGCAGTGGCGGAGATGTTAGGGTAACATGTACAACCGAAGACACGGAGGTGATCGTAGTCAGGAGGGGTACCGAAGAGAGCGTGGTGTGGGGTGGGAGCAGGACAAGCAGTGGAAGGGAGACGGTTGAGCAAGTAGGTGGCGGTGTGGAGACTCTCGACCCAGAAGCGCGGGGGTAGAGATGCCTGGATCAGAAGGGTGCGCATGACGTCGTTCGTCGTGCGAATCATCCGCTCAGCCTTGCCGTTCTGAGAGGAAGTATACGGACAAGACATGCGCAGCTGAACACCCTGAGAGAGAAAGAAAGAGCGGGAAGCGTTGTTATCAAACTCGCTCCCATTGTCACACTGAACGGCCTTAATGGTGAGGCCGAACTGAGTGGACACCCAAGTAAAGAAGTGAACAAGAGTAGGGAACGTCTCAGACTTGGCGCGCAAAGGAAAAGTCCAAGAGTAGTGAGAAAAATCATCCACCACCACAAGATAGTATTTCTTTCCAGAGATGCTTGGTACAGGAGAGGTCCACAAGTCACAATGAACCAGATCAAAAACATGCGTCGCTCGCGACGAAGAAGAAGAAAAAGGGAGCCTAACATGATGACCTAGCTGACACGCATGACAGAGATGCTCAGTAGCAGTCTTAGTACAAGTGATAGCTGCACTACGACTCAGCTGAGCCAAAATATCACAGACGGGATGACCGAGACGGCGGTGCCAGGTGGTGGAGGGAGTCGTGGCCAAAGCAGCTGACGAAGAAGTCGAAGACGGAGCAGCGGAAGTCGGGAGGCGAAGAGTGTAAAGGGGGCCAGTGCTGTCACACCGAAGCAGCGGACGCCGACTAACGAAATCCTTCACAGTAAGACCAAGAGTGTCAAATTCGACAGAACAAGAATTGTTAGCTGTAAATTGACGAATCGAAAGAAGATTGTGAACCATACGAGGAGCAACAAGAACATTGGAAAGAGGAAAAGGACCAGAAGTGGAACCCACGGAGGTGACAGGAAGACACGACCCATCACCAACCATGATGGAAGGAGGACAAGAGGGATGTGGGGGTCGAACAGAAGAGAGGATACCAGCATCTGGAGTCGTGTGGTGGGTGGCACCCGTGTCGGCGATCCATTCGGTGCTCACCGGCGGTGTCAGCCCCATGCTGCTGAAGGACTACGCAGGGCGGCCTGATCCCACCCCATAGGCCAGGACTGAGCGGGTGGAGTCCATGCCGGCGCGAAGGGGCCAACAGAGAACATGGCGGCCGGCTGCTGGTGCTGAGGACGAGGACCCCCACCCTGACCCTGAAAGGGCCACATGGAGATACGCCCTGACCAGGGGTTGCTGAAGGATGGCCAGGGCGCACCACCAAGAGCAGGGGTAGGGGCGGGAGCAGGAGCGTGAGGTGACGCACCCCGACGCCCCCCACCAACACCACCACCACCACGACCTCGCTCGCGGCGGCCTCGGTTACCACGCCCTCCGCGGCCCCCCACCCCCGCTCGGCCCGGGGGGAGGAGCACCAAGGAGAGAGCTGGAGGGCGAGGTAGACGAGGTCGGTGGTGTAGCCGCAAGTGCCTTGGAGGAGGTCGACGAGGACGAAGACGACCCAGCTGCAGGACTCCCCAGTGTGATCTCCTTCAAGAGAAGATCGTCCCGGACCTGGTGGAAAGTGGGGAACGGCTTCTGGCGGGTGATGAAGTCGCGCAGATGCTCATATGTGCTGTTGAGGCCCCGCAACACATTGAGCACCAAGATCTGGTCGTCTATCGGGTACCCAAGATCCCGAAGACCGTCGGCCTTGCTCTTCATGTGGCGGCAGAACTCACCCACAGAGAGGTCCCCCTGCTCGAAGGTACGGAACGAGGCGTCGAGCTGGAGGGTCCGGGCCTCGGCGTTGCCGAGGAGCTGCTCCTCAAGCAACAGCCAGGCCTCTTGAGCGGTGCTGCCCGGGGCACGGATGATGTCCTGAAGATCATGGGAAATGGTCCCAAAGATCCAAGACATCATGATGCTGTCGTGACGCAGCCAGCCCACGTCCTGCGCCTCGATCGGTGTGTGGACGAGGACGTGGGTGTCGAGGGCGTAGCGGCGGAGCGCGAGGAGGACCTGGTCGCGCCAGCGAGCGTAGGCGGTGGACTCCGAGTCGAGGACGACCGTGATGAGGTTCTTGATGTGCGGGACCCCGGCTGCCTGGAGGTGGAGGTAGGGAGCCACGCGGTCGACCTGGACAGGCCGGGGCCCAGCACTCGGCGTAGTAGGAGCAGGGGGCGCGGCCGATGGAGCAGATGGCGGCGCCCGGTGGGAGGAAGAAGCGACGTGCTCGACGACGGGAGCGGGGGGCTGCGAGTCGGAGGAGACACCGAGGAAGACCTCCGCCTCGGCGACCTGGCGAGCGAGAGCGTCAGCGACCGCCCGCTCTCGCTCCCATGCGAGAGCCGCTGCCCGGACTCGCTCCTGGGCCGCGGCCGCCTTGGTCTTGGCAGCCGCAAGGGCAGCAGCGAGGGCGCTGTCAACGATGGCGGCGGCGACAACGGCAGCAGTGTCGACGAGTGGCCGCTTGCCCTGTAGGAAAGCAGCAGCAGCTGGGGCATCCACTGGAGGCATGCCCAGCCCGGTCCAGTGAGGGACCATGCCGGCAAGGAGGGAAGCAGGGAAGGGTGGAGGAGTGGCCCCTGCACCCAGACCACCCACGGCCAGGCCGTCGGCGGCGGTGGCGGCAGAGTCCATGGTCGCGCCCAGGACAGCGGCGGCGGCCGGTTCCCCCGCGCCCGCGTCCAGGCCGTCCGCGGCCAATGCGGCGGCGGGGGGGGGAGGGGGGCGGTCCATGCCCCCCGCGTCCGCGTCCAGATCTGCCGCGCGCAGGACTGCAGCGGCGGCGGCGGCGGGATCCACGGAGGGAGGAGGAGGAGGAGGCGGCGGCGGCGAGTGGCCGCAAGCGCCAGAGCGGCGTTCTGCGCGGCGGCCGCGCTCAGAGCAGCAGCGGCGCCAGCAGCAGTGGAGAGCGGTGGCGGCGCGGTAGAGGAAGAATTCCGCAGTGCGCCGGCGTAGGTGAGGGGAGGGAAGGAGGTGGGAGGGAGAGGTGGCGGCGGCGGCCGGCCAGCCATGGCAGGCACCGGCGACAGCGGCGCTAGGAGAGGAGAGGGAGAGAGAGGAAGACCACTGATACCTTGTTAGAGGATAATTATTGTTGTATTCCTCCAAACCCTAATGGGTGGGTAATATGGGGGGCTCCTGTATAGCTTCCATGTGCTAGTTAAGCAACTTGGCTTAGAGACCCATTTAGGCCCAACACACTAGTATTATCTATGGATACCCGTGTGCATTCTCCACGAGTCTTTTTTCATTCCGTTGAAATTAAAGTCACACGCGTAGCTTTATTCGAATATTTTTTGGCGCGAAATTTTATTAGCCTCCAACATTTCAATATGATACTAGATTCAACATTTTTATCAACCTAATTCAACATTTCAACAATATTGGTTCAACATTTATAGAAAACTAATTCAACATTTTCTAAAAAAATGTTGAAATAGTATATTATAAATGTTGAACTAGTTTCTAGCAAATGTTGATTTTTAAAAAACTATTTTAAAATATGAAATATATTCAAATGGGAGCTTGTTTTGTCGTATAAATTCTAACGAATACCACGGTTTAAACGGATTTGAAAAATGATTTACGGTTTAAGAGATAAATATGTTTGAATCTTCAAATTCACTCACGTCCTTCCCAAACAGCACCCAACAGCAGGCTGACACGTATCATATGCATGTACTAGTATTGGCTTGTCCGCTGGTGTCCACTCACGCCCGCATGGATCTAAGCCGTTCCAAAGAATTAACACGGATCTCAAACACTGGAAGCTAGGTAGCTAAAAAAACTTGCGGAAGCTATATAGGATCTCCGGGTAATATGTTATCTGTACATGGGCCTCTAGATGGGCCTAATACATGGGTCCTATGGGCTACATGTCTATACACCAATAGAAACCGTAGATCTCGAGAGATTTGGATGTTAAGCTACCAAGGCTTGTTCTTCATTCTTCTTGTTGCGCTCTTCTCGTTGAGATATATTTGCCCCCGATTACGGGACACCAGGACATCCAGTCGTAATAGAGTATAACCGTGTTCTGTCCAGGTCAAGAAGATTACGAGGACCAAGAGGGTGCCCCCCATCATCCATGGTATAGTTTTGCTGCGTCCCGCGGCAGCCCATGTACGCTGCCGGCTGAGATCGCAACAGGTGTGGCAGCACCAGCAGATGCAATGCATGCTTGGTTTCTGTCTGCTTGCAGCTTGCGTTGGCCCAGATACATTGGAACTGTTTGGTGGTGCATGGCGTTTGGGAACTGGGAGGGTGGGTGTGTTGCCAAGTCCAGCACTGTGCTTGTCGGGAGATCCCCGGGCCGAACAGGATGTAGCTCACTGAAAACCTGATCGGAGCAGACTTTTCCAGGGATACGTGTTAGAATTGGGAGGTTGAATTTAGGAGTAAGATGTCATTTCGTAATCATTGCGCTACTGTAGCATTTTGTTTGTATTGTGAAAAATTATCCAAAAATTGATTAATTAGGCTCAAAATGTTCGTCTCGCAGAGTACAACAAAACTGTGCAGTTAGTTTTTGATTTCATCTATATTTAATACTCCATGCATGTTATGACATTTTGATGTGATGTGAAATCTTCTTTTTGCATAGTGTATTTGGGAGTTGCTTTTTAAACTAAACAGGCCCACAGTTTGCCGCCGTGCCATTCTTCGTTCAAACTCAAAAAGGCCTTCCTTTGTCTGGGACTTCAACAAGGAATTCCTTTCAACAATGCTGGTATTCATAACGGGAACTTGGCTTTGGATGTGAGTGTAGGTATAGCAGCATTCCTTGAGTTGCTGGACTGGGACTCGGAGCAGACGAAGCAAGAACACAGTCAGGCTACAATAGTACTACCTCTGTCCCAAAAAACATGCAACTATGGGAATCGTGTTGGTCAACTTGACTAAAATTTGACCAAATTTATAGTAATTAATATTAATATTTATATTCCAAACAAAATTTATTATAAAAATATATTCCATCACGAATCTGTCGATACTAATTTTGTATTATAAGCCTTAGTAATCTTTTATATAAATTTAGTTAAAGTTAGAATCGGTTGACTTCTCGGGAAGCGAGAATTGCATGTTTTCTGGGACGGAGGGAGTAGAATGTTCAGTGGCACGATAGTAGTGCTCTCTCGAAGGGAAGCAGTTTCGTTGTCGTCATAGGAAGCACTGTGACTTTTCACTCTTTCCAAACAAAAGCAATGTGATTATGTGACCACGTTTTCAGAATTTCATGTTACTAATGTTGTCACGGTCTCACGGAGGGAGTATAAGAATATTGATAGTGGCTATAAATTATAAAAATCTGGGTTATATACTTAAAAAAATAGTTGGTTTGTTTGAATCTCTTATATTACAATAAGGTTAGAGATTGTGTCTGCAATATCAAAATAGCTAGGTGGAAGGAGATGATGACACATTGAGACTATAAAGAATTTGGTTGGTTGGATTATATAATTTACACCGTAATCAAGGCTAGTTTTATCTAGTTTCTACAATGTTTACAATACCAGTTAGTGGAACAGTACTGTTGTGATTAACAGGGAATATATGTTGTGGAAACCATATACTACTATTAGGTGGAAATGGCCAGATGAGAATGGAATGACTATGGCTCACCCACCAGAAAGGAAGGCAGGGTTTAAACACCTTGATTTGGATGTAATTTTCTTCCCGATATAGTCTGTCCTGGCTCATGTTTTCTCTAACAATTAATGTAGATCAGATAAAAGATGCCCCGGCGTTCTTTTGTCAAAAAGAATATTTATTGACTTCTCTAATATACGCATATTTACATGGTAGATCTACCAACCATACAAGGCACATGCTGCTCGTACACAAACTATGTTCACGTACAAGTACACGTGCACGCGCGTACTTAAAACACAGGGAATACTGAGCTACGGCCTCAACTAAAAATAAAGCAGAAACTAAAATTCAAATAAAAAAGATTCCCGATTTTCAAGACGGCCTCGGGGGCTTCGCTTTTCCCCGGGACGCCACCGCCCGCGACACGGCCTCGGCGAGCCTCCCCACCCGTGCAGCCACGTCCGGCGGCAGCGCCGCCGCCGCCCGCCGCGCCTTCCTCGGGCCCAGCACCGCGCCCAGCATCTCCACCACCTCCTCCGCGCCCCACCCTGCCCTCCTCAGCTCCCCGCAGCACCGGTCAACCGTCAGCGCCAGCGCCAGCACCTCGCCGCCGCCGGCACCCGCCCCCGTCATCTCCTCCACCTCGCCGGCGCCCCACCCGCCGCGCCTCAGCGCGGAGCCCGCTTGCTCCAGGCTGCGCAGGAGCCACTCCGGCGCCGCGGCGCCGGCGGTGGCGTTCCTGGCGCCCGTGGGGACCTCCAGGAACCTGTCCCCGGCCGCGGCGGCGTCGGTCCAGAACTCGATCCAGCGCGGCGCCCTGCCGGTGACGGAGTCCAGGCTCCGGCGCGCCGTGGACGGCGGCGCGGGCGACGGCGTCGCGGGCGGCGGGGCCGGCGCGGAGAGCTGGCGCCGGAGCGGCGCGCCGGGGGGCGGCTCGGCGGCGAAGGCGCGGAGGAGGAAGTCGGCGGCGTTGGCCGCCGCGAACGCCACGCCGGAGTCGGAGACGTGGAACACCGGGTTCCCCGCGAGGCAGGGCGTCGCCGGCACGTAATGCCGGCCGCACAGCGGGACGAGGGGCGGCGCCGCCGCCGCCGCCGCGCGCAGCGACCGCCGGCCCGGGGCGAGGGGTAGCGTGGCGGCGACGGCGGCGGGGACCTCCTGCGCGGCGAAGCGGAGGAGGCGGAGCCCGGCCGGGGAGCGGTAGTCCGGGAAGCCGTCCCCCGCGGGCACGCCCAGGGCGAGGAGCTCGCGGAGGTCGGGCGGGAGCTGGACGCCGCCGAGCGCGGCCTCCGCGAGGGCGAGCTCGGTGGCGGAGAGGCCCGGGAGGACGGGCACCCCGGCCGCGGCGAGGTGGGCGAGGACCGCGGCGGGGGACGGGGCGGGGCCCGCCGCGGCGGAGGGAGACGGGGGAGCCGACGTGCGCGGGGTGCTGGGCGCCGATGCGCGGGTCGAGAGGCGGCGGAGGCCTGCGGCGTGGGACGGCGGGCGCGGGAGGCCGTGCGGGAGCGACGGCCGGCGGTCGACGTCGACCATTGCTGGGTCGCCGGCCCGGCGAAGTCGGCGTGGCAAGAGCAGAGAAGAGCAGAAGAGGTGTGTGTGTGTGTGTTTGGATGCGGAAGGAACGCTGTGGCGGTTCGGGTGATATACGGGGTTTGGTTGTGGGTCCCGCCTGGATGGGCTTTGGCCGTTTACACTGGGGCCCACTCAGACGCTGGTGTGTTTCCGGATTCCGCTCCGCTGGAATTTTCCTTTTATTTTTCTTTCATAATACTAGCGTGCGCACATATATAAATAAATCAAATATAATATATAAAATATAGTTGCAATATCCGCGCGCGTGCTACTCTCTTCTATATATTTATAAATCAAATATAATATATAAAATATAGTTGCAATATCCGCGCGCGTGCTAAACTCTCTTCTGTATATTTGTCTCAACTCATGTACTACGCACGTTTATTGATGACATGTAGGTACTAAAACAGTGTCACTTTAGTGGACCATGGTAAACAGACCAGCTGTGCGAATCGTTTTTAAAAATAATTTATATTCGCTCTCTCATGTATAGAGAGCTTTATGTATTCTCAAAACTCAATAGTTGGTATTTATTTATATGAAGAAAAACTCTCCGATTTATTGTCTATTCGTAATACGGGATAATTGTGTATAGACGTGGGTACAAATGTGGGTATATTTAGGTGGGTCCTTTTTTGGTGAAAAAAATTGAGCGGGGAGACAACTAAAAGAGCCTGGAACATGTAAAAATTTTGATGCTTTCTAGTTTTTTCCTCCCACCAAAGCCCGACAGGTGGGTCCTCTGTGAGAGGGTGTGGGTGGGTTTTTTGGTGGGAGGTGTTTTCAATTCTCTAGGATCCTTTTAGTGATAAAGGGAAATTTTCGCCTTTATTTGGTCACCACCATTATAACTTTTGGAAGAAACCAGGCATTTGAAAAATTGTCAGGGCTAAGCTAGTTTTGTACAAAATTTCATAGAAATTTTTGCAGCTGTTTTTTATTTGACTCATTTGCAAAAAAAATTATTATATTCTCCCTGCGCCACATTAACGGCAATTCTTGTTGTATGCCTATGCATGCTGTCAAGTCATTTGCATTGTACAACTTCTCAGTTCATTCCAAGAAATGAAAGCATTCCAAGAAAGTTTAACATTTGGATTCATGAAAAAAGAGAGTCGACTATTTTGGTGCATGTTTATATAATGTACCATGGAAATTTCTCTCTACCAATCTGCTCCTACCAAGCTGGTCTGAATTTTTTAGGTAGGTAGCGGCAGAGATACAATAAAAGGAGAAGAACCTAACTTAGAGAACTATGCTACATGTAGGAGAAACTGTTTGCATCCTAATAGAATTTTGCACTAGAAATAGATGCCGCGTGCCTTGAGTAGGCACCAAAAACCTAAGACATATATTTTATCCTTCTGGCAAATGTCATCTGCAAAAAAAAAAGAGCACTTGCATCTTACTGTATAAAGGTACTGATACTTATATCTAGTACGGATTCTATATCATCGATGACATTGCTTCCACCAAGAACATAATTGTAAGCACGAGCATTAGGAGTACGTACCACAAGGTTTTCTGTTTTCTTTAGATCACTACTAATAGTTGACGTACTACAAGGCCTGCCTGTTGTCTGGTCGGTGGCACGGCTTGCCGGAGCGTGCGGGCCGCGGGGTGCTCTGCCGGTACGTGAAAAAACAAGGGGCAGCAAACAAAATGGGGCTTTTGATTCACCCGAGCCGGGTGTCTGCTAGGCAGTGAGCCAGGGGGGTAGGGTGAGCCAGGGGGGTAGGATACCGATATGATGGGCCTTCGTCTCGTCATCCATGCATAATGGCTGCATTGACGTCCGCGACGGATTCCTTGCTTGGAATTCCGTGAAGAAAAAACCCTTTGTCAGGACCCTGCTGTTTCGATGCTCCTCGTTGAAAGTCCAAGGCTGCCAGGGTCCACACTTTCTGGTAGCTAAAGCACGTAGGGGCAGCTGCAGCGGGACTACTGGCTAGCCTGATCATCGGCGGTGACTCGACGGCGGTTTTTTTTTTACTATGCTATGCTATTTGTTTGTCCACTAATGGAGCAGGCAATCTGTTAAATTTCATGCATTTTGGTTCAACTAGAGATTTGTATTTTGTTTCGATCCACAGATTAAATTTTAGCCGCTAAAATTTTGCTATTAGAATCCAAACAGAAAACTACATCTAATAACTTCCCAAAAATTGTTCTTGTAGTTTTGTTCAAAATCAAAGGTTTATAATACCAAAAGGTTTATTTAGATTTATTATGAAATGTATTGCTATAATAATTTATGTGTCATAAATATTAATACTATTTTATATAAATCCAGTCAAATGTACTAAGGTAGTTTGACTTAGGATAAAATCATAAGTGTACTCTTTATAGAACAGAGTAAGTAACCAGTAGTCGTCTTCTTTTCTTTGAAATTCTCGATCACTTTTCTGATATTTTTCGTTTCTGATATTTTTTCTTTGAAATTCTAGTGCTGCAAGACAGAAAACGTGAAGGTCAGCTCGGAGATTTTGCATCCGATGTGTCGAACCAATTGATCACGACATCCTGAGGCTCTTCAAGTGGCTGGTGAAGTACTTGCAAGAGGATCATGAGGTAATGATTCATATTTCGTGAGCCTGTTGCGGGACCATCGCCCTTGAGATCAACGGCCCCAACTCCCAATATGAGGGGGACTCCAATGAACTAAAGGATCATTGTGGTCCGAAAGTACAGTGGTGGCTACAAGAAATAAATAAATACAGTACATTATCTAGAAGAGGACGGATCGGATAAGATCCACGCATTTCCTCGCCGGCCGGCCAGCCGGCGCCACCCACCCACGAGCGCCGCGCCGTCCGCTAGTCCGCGGCGAAAGGTACAGGCACCACGTGTCTAGTCCTCTAGCTCGCGTGAGATTGCCCGCGTCGTCCTCTGGGCGACTCGGGGGCGACCCGAGCTCCCCCGCCGAGCACCCTTCACCGGCCCCCGCCGGCCGTCGCCGCCGCCGCCGGCGGGCGGGCGGCGGCGGCGGCCCCGCCTCCCTCCTCCCTCTCACTCCTTTCCCCCTCCTTTTCCTCCCCATCCAGCCCATCCTCCCCCAACTTCCTCCTCCGGGCAACTCGCCGTCTGTCGCCACCAGGTCCGGTGCCGGCTGTCGGAGCTCAGATCCACATCCTCCTTGGCCGGATCTTCCTCTCTCCCTGCCGGATCTGCTCGCCCATGGTGGAGATACGCGCCCTTCGATGTCGGGCCCGTGCCGGTCGCCGGAGCTTCGCCCCCCGCCGGCCGGAGGGGTCTTCCTTCCGCCAGCCGCGCGGAGCTCGCCTGCTGCAGGCCTCGGTGCTTGCTCGCCCGTCGGCGCACGACAGCACCCTTGGTGGGGCCCGCTCGCGCAGCGGCGGCCCTTCGGCGCTTGCCGCTCCCGGCGGCGGCCGTGCGGGTCCTCGCCGGCCGTGGTGGGTGGGGGCCTTCGTGCCCCCTGCACGATCCGGTGGTTGGTCGAGGTTCCTACCGGTGCGTGTCCTGGGGATTCTTGGGGGTGCAGGTGAAAGCTGATGCTCCTTCGCGGGCTGATGACGGCGACGCTCGCGGGCGCCGCTTACCTTCGTGAAGGCGTCATCCGCTCCCCCTTGATCCTCCTCGGTTGAGCTCTCCAGGTGAAAACCTAAACCTCGTGTTGGACAACAGCAGTGCCGCTGGTGCCGCTTCCTCCTTTGAGGCATTGTTTTGGAGGCTCTGCATCGGCTGTCGGTTCCTCGACATGGTCGCCTCTCGGCTCGGCTGTGGCGGTGGTGGTTGTTTTGGAGTGGATGTTATTGTGTAGCTGTTTTCCTGCCAATGCTAGTCTTGCTCGCCATCACCTGACTGCTTGGGTCGCTTTATTCTGGTGGATACTTTGCCACTGGGTTGTTTCAGCGGATGCTTTGCCGCCGTGGTGCTTGGTGCTGGTGGATGCTTTGCCACCTTGCTGTTTCAGTGGATGCTTTGCCGCTAGGTCGTACTTCTTAGGTGGATGCTTTGCCACCTTTGCCGTGGTTCTTGATGCTATCCATGGGCGGATGCTTTGCCGCTCAGGTCGTGGAAGTCGGGTGGATGCTTTGCTACCGTTCTTTGTTGGTGCTTGCTCGCGGATGCTTTGGCGCCCCGTTGTCGGTCTTCAGGTGGATGCTTGGCCACCGTTTGTCTGGCAGATGCTTTGCCGTCGTGGTCGTGGTGCTTGGTGGACTCTTCGCTTACAGGCTCTCTAGGTGTTGGTGTATCTTTTAGCAGGTTCAGCTCGTAGGTCGCTGTTTGGGGTTGGCTGCGCTGGGTGTCCCTCCCCCTTGCTGCTTCTATCTTCTGTGTTTGGAGTTTATGCGTTGGTTGTACTCCTTTTTTCCGTTTTCTTCTGTAGTCTTTCCTTTGTTATCTTGGTCGGTCAAGTCCTGTTTGGCTGCATCAAGAAATGTTTGTAACTGCTTTCTTCTTAATTAAATACGTGCCTTGGCACGTTCGCGAAAAAGAAGAGGACGGATCGGATAATGAAAAGAAAGAAATTAAACGAGTGACGTAGAGACAAAGGCCTCTCAAAATCTCAACTCCCCAGCTTGTCTGCCTACATCCCGCGGCATGCATGCATATGCACATGGATGTCCCTTTATCAAATCCGAGACCAAAATTTCCACGTACTAGTCTTTTTCTTTCTTTTCGTGAAAAGGGCACGAGCTCTGCCAAACACACTAAAGTAGAGAAATATTTGGCGAACAATGTTAATTTTTTCTAAGCTGCAAACTGAGATGTATAAGTACTCCACTGAACATGCCCCTAATCCTTTTTCAGAGTCTAAAGTTACAGCGCGCGAGTACTTTTTTCGTTTTATGAGCCAGCAGAGTGCAAGCACGCCAAGGAAAGAAAAGGTGACATGGAAAAGACATAAGATGTACCGCCTGGAGTTTTGTTGTCGTGCTACACTTTTGCTTTGAAAGGTTTGATTTGTTTTTTTTCGAACAATGGTTTGATTTGTTGTCCATCGATGAAAAGCATCCATGCCAACACACAAACCGAAAATAAAGTAATTAATCAGTAGAAAAGAAGATGCAAAGCTGAGCCAAAAAAAGAAGAAGGTAACACCTCGTATATCTAAAAGAACAAAAAAAGTCGAGCAATATCTAAGGCAGATAGAAAGGATTAAAGGAATAGCCTCCGAGTGAACCAGGCTATTTCGCAAGAAAAAAAGAGAGTTAAATCCAGGGTTAAGGCCATTCTCAGTGAGAGTTTCATCAGCATTAAATATAGTGACACATCAGCGTTTTTGGTGATGTGGTAAAGAATCAATGAAGAGAGAGATAAAATGAGTTTCATGGTGGTGAAATCCTGTGTACACTGTTTCCAAGAGAGTCCGTGTCTTGCATGTAGTCTTGGAAACAACAAATAATAAAACTTTACATTGAGAGTGAGGTATTTCAACTACAAATTAAATGCATTTTGCTTATGTGGTGTCCTTGGAAACATAAATATGAAATGCCTCATTGAGAATGGCCTTAAGGAAAGAAATGAAGAAAAAAATTCATTTAATGTGAATAATAAAATATACAGTTATTTTATTGCTCTTATTTTCAACTGATTGGAGTGCATACGTAAACATTTTAACAACGCAGCTACAAATCGGTACCACATTCAGCCTTTGGTTCTTGCGTGGTCGCTCTCTCTCCTCAATTGCATGCGTTATATCTTTCAGGGGGCACAAACATTGAAAACGATAAAAAATCATCCGAAAGCATAATTTGAAGTTTTGTGCTTTTTCGAAACTTGGCATAGTCCCATGTTATGATGTACAAAAAAATTTATATTCAAAATCTTTCCATACTAATTAATATGAAAATAAAAAATTTCATGTGCATTTGCAATAGATGACAAACATTTCCGTATGAATTTAACCTAGAACAATTTTGAATCTCAACCTTTGCGACAAAGTATCATCTATGGAGGAACTATGGATACGCCAAGTTTGATTTTCTTCTCCAAATTTTCGAAGTATGTTCAACTAGAAGAGTTGGCAATGTACAGCCTCCAGTCTCCAAACTTGTTGCACATTCAACTAGAAGAGCCGGCAATGTACTGCCAGTTAACAGTACATGACTTTGACATCATGTGTTATTGACTGGAGGGACTAGGGAGTAACGCATTTTTTTTCTCTTACAAGCAAATTCTAAATTGAGACCTTGCTAAAAAAATTCAAAAAGTAATTCGTAAACATTAATCTTGTTACATTCTGCGAGATTAGTTTAGGGGGAAAATGAAATGGTTGAAAACTAACTTCTAAAGACTTTATGGTTGTTTTACTGGAGAACAAACAATTCTTGTTGCACCGTTGGTGACAGTCTGCGTCTTTGTCACGTGCGTGGGCGTTTCGCTGAATCTAAGCACGTGCCACCGCGCAAGTTAGGCCGGAAGCCCACAAACACGTGAAAACGTGATGAAGAGGAACAGGCGGCATCAAACAGGGAGGGCCGACATCCACGGCAGGAGGCCGTTGGGTCCTCACGTGCGCGGAGCGCGCGCTACTGGAGAGAGATTCTTCGGCAGAACAAGAGCTCACTTCAAACAAAGATTCGTTCACCAAGAAAGATTACTGCACTCTAGGTCAAGTGCTCTAGAACAAGTGGTATGGTGTCACATGTTTGTCAGTCCAGGTCTTGGCATTTAGCAAGTGTCCGGAAGATCACACAACGGACCACCCTAGAGGTAATCTAGTCATTCAGACGATCCAGGATAAGTGCAGAAGTGAACATGAACAACTGGGTTTTGGGTGTGTTCACCTGTGGCTTATGCCAATGTGTTTCTGAATTCCACAGCTCATGCATGACACATTCTCCAATCTCTAACTGCACTGCAGTTTATTTTTAACTAATAACAGCACAATCCCGGAATCCAGTCTGTACACTCTCAACCATAACAATGCTAAAGGAGCGAGCAAGGACGCTTCTCTGGACTACACATCCATGGGATATGGAAAAGTAAAAGCTAAATTTAAATAAAACAGGGTAAGACTACAACCGAATGCACTTCATCAGCAGAACTGGGATGTTTTCAGTGTCTTGACCTGCTTCGGTACCTGCAGTGCCATCATTCTTTCAGCTGCTATCTGATAAGAAGTGTGGACATTCCATTCTCGGCTCTAGTTAAACTACAGTTGACACATTACCTTGGTGAACGAGAGGGCGACCGGGAACTGGAGCGTGAACGAGAACGGTACCTTCTTGGGCTTCTACTCCTACTCCGGCTTCTGCTATATCGCCGCCTTCTGCACCAGGAAATGATGGTATTCATCACACATAGCAGATGTTCACTAGACTAGTCAACAGGTGGTCTAACCAAAACCATAACTTGTTAACAGTAGTGATCTCCCAAATGAAAATATGATTTTGGAAGAAAAAGAAGAAATCATGATGAAGCAAACACTGGCATAGCTTAGGAAAGGAAATGGCTTCTATTGAAGTCAATTAAGCAGAGGTCCCCAACGCAATTCAGGAAAAAAAACATTGGTGCTAAAATAACAAAGATTAATTGAAGTACCTTGGTGGAGAGCGGCTAAGACTTCTACTGCGGCTACGATGCTTGTATCGACCCACTTCTGCAAGCTTTTCCTGCCTTTGTCGTTCCTGTTCTCGTTTCTTTGCAATCTCAGCAGCTGTGTCCTTTCGAACTGTTGACACAAATAAAGCATTAGCATGCTTATTACATGCATAAGAGACTACTGGCATCAACCAAGATCACTAATGCAGGTAGAATGTAGCAATAAGCACATACTTTGCTTGTTAAGCTGCTTGCTCATTATCCTCTTAAGTCTTTCTTGTGGTGTTTCTTTCTTTTCAGTCTGGGGGGTTTTACCGGTTACTCCAGAAGCACTCTTGCTTAGTTTGGCTAGTGCTGCTGATGTACTGTTAACAGAAATGATATCTTAGTAATGCTGAAAAATACTGAGATAATATTCCACTAAGAGAGACATGCTCAAGTTAAGACTGTTTCATGCCCCATTAAATAGAGTGAAGGGTTCTAGACGAATACGGGATGATATCAATTGCAAGCAACTTGGGTGCACATACAGCCGCTCTCTCTTCATAACATTGTAATCATGATGACAAACCTGGGGAGGGGTTTCAAAAGTTTTGCACTTCTTTCCTGTTCCACAGACAAAGAAGACGCAGGATCACTATGAAGTGCCTCAAGAATTTGACCACCTGATGACCTGCACGGATATGGAACGTTATAGGGATAATAATTCGCAGGAGCAAAGAAACACAGTTCATGAACTCCACAGCTGATTGTAGATGTATGTAATTTTAAATCTTCTTCCTGCTCAGCAAAACATATCCAAAATCATAAATGCACGTCTATCTACAAATTTACTCAATTTTTACACCATATAAACCATCATGACCACTTCACCTATCCTATTCCTGACATAGTCAGCATTAGAATACCATGACCAAGGTAATAGGCTCCAGCAGACAAAAGTTCGCCCAATGTATATTTGCAAATATTAAAAGTCAAGTTTCCCGACCGGTTAGGTATGTCAATTCGTATTGGAGATGAAGGCGGGGAGATCCCTGAAACTTTTGGCTCACTGCTGTCATCTGAACCCCCAAATTCAGTAATATATTCAACCCTTGGAGCCTTCGGCTTTCTTCGATAACTGCTTTCAGCATGTATGCCACGTCCATGACGTCTAGAATAGGATGGTGAACGAGATCTTGATCGTGACCGTGATCTGTCAACATGAAATATATATATGCAGACTAAGGAAAGCGAATACTTTTGTCAAAACAAAAGTACAAGGAACATGGAATTTACCTTCTGCCCCTTGAATATGCTTCATATGATGGGCTTCTCCTTTGTTCCCTGTATTGTTAAAGGCGATTATAACCTTTTCGTAAAAATGATATCACTTTGTTGCTGTCTTCTTGGTTACAAGAACGATAGATAATGTTACCTATAAGGATCACGATAAGATACCCTTCCAACAGAACGTGCTGCCTCCCGCTCTTTTTCCCTCTCAATTTGAGAAGCTTTTCTTCTTTCTCTACGGCTCAACTTTTTCTGTATAATTTTATCATATCAGTACAAGATAGAAGCAAGTGGCTAGACAATACTGTAAGATGTTAAAATACTCACCATGGAAGGATCGCCTTTAATAATTTCTTTCTGCCGCTTCTCTTCTTTGGCCTTTTTGTCCATGTAAACAAGCCAGTTATATCTTTTTACCCCGAATTCCTTAGCTATACTTTCCATCCGCTCATCACTGCTATCATCACTACTGAAGTCCTTGTCATCTTCATCGTCTTCTTCCTCTTCATCGTCTTCATCACTGTTTAGGTCTTCAGATTCCTCATTTCCATCACCTTTATACGAGTATCCAACATGTGAATATGCACCTTTGCTAGCAGGAGGCTGTGAGGATTGAGGTCTGCTAGAAACAAGATAAACAGCAAATAAGAGTAAAATCATAAAATGAAAGAGCACATCATCTGATCTGATGAAAAAAAAGGCTAATTAAAACCTTGTGGCATGTTATAGCAGCAATGATACAATTCATACCAAATGGTAAAAATAAACATTAGATAAGTCCAGGTGCCAGGTACAAAGTTAGGTGCCTCATTATCTAAGGATGGTTTACCTCTGGATCATTAAGCACAAAGAAGAATAAATAAATACCCTGTTATCTATTCAAATGTCAGAAAATTTATGCACATATTTGGTAGGTCCAAAGTTCAATTAAGGACCTACAAGATTCACAAAATTTGGAATGCCCAACTAAAAACTACCCCACTCTCCCGCCCACTCCAAATTCCAATTACGGACTAACCGGTTGTTCAACATATTGACTGCTGCACAAATGAGCTATATTATTTGTAAATCTACCCCCACCACCCCCCAAAAAAAAGCTTCCTTCTCTCTCCCCCGCTTTCTGTAATGCTATACGAAATTGCAGGCCCTAGACACAATTATAAGAAAAGGCTAATAAATTTACAGAGCATTGCGAACTAGTCTTGCTAGAAACATAGCAAATCATGCAAACAGATATTGGCAATGATGTGCATATCTGCATACAACAGTGCCAAGTTTATTAACCTGTGTAATTTATTTAAACATATTGTTTTCATTATTTTTAGGTAAACATGAACACGGAATGAGAATCACATGGACTACATTTTTCCAAGTAGTAACAGTTCCCTTTTTTCTGAGTGAGAAATAGTACCCGGGGGTAATCAAACCATAAGGGAAAAAAGGGAATATACAGAGGTAACAGAAGACAAATCAGCAAGGGTTAAAGTGTTTGAAATATAACTTTTAGCCACCCTAAATCTGCAAGTCTACTCAAAGCCTGTTAGGATGAATATTGTTGAACGTGCAATTTGTTATTTGTTCATCAACAACCAGACGGTGTTCTAGCAGCCAACAACATAGCAATTAGCAAATACTAAGTATTCACGCGGATAATTATCATGTTCCAGCACACTTGACTGAATCAGCATCGGAGATTTCTGGTGTCACAAGGTGATAATGTTTATCAGACTTATCCAATCCTATGCAAAATCAAAATAGTTAAACACGTGACAGTAATAACCAGTCCATAGGTGGATATGTGGATACATGTGTTAAAGCAAATGATCCTCTGAAGGACAAAAATATTCTAACAAGAACCTTACAAGGCTATACCGTTTACTCCACCAGAAAGTTCCGATAATGAAAAGGCATACAATACTCTAAAGTCAGTTGTCATTTAGCTTCCCAGAGCAAGTGAGCAACAAAAAAAGAATAACCTTGAAAACTTGATCTAAGTACTTTACTGTTTCAGAACTTGGACTAATGCAATTTCATTCGGTAGAGCAGCGAAGAAACTTGAAAGAACAGGATGTGCCTGATGAACTGTCTTTAGATAGGTGTGTGAAAAATAGAGATTCACATGCCAGAATCATGGCCTAGGAGAGTTTCTTTTACTACTATTGCCATTACTAGTGCTATCTTCACATTTAAACCATTCAAATCCCATAGGACTGAGTCTTTAGCCTATCCAAACTGCTGGGACTAAAGGATGTGGTGGTGATATTGCCAATTGGTACAGCAAAAAATACTGCACTCGGTCCTTTAAACATTTCACAACATTATTATGTGCGTAAATGTAAGTTCAAAGAGCAAAAGTGAACGTAGAGGAAATAAAATTAAGAGTAGGCATACTTCTCAAAGCTAAAAGGAAGAACAGCTTTTGCCTCCAACTCTTGCACAACATGCTGCAAACCCGCCTCATCAGAAACTGCGGTGAAGAAACTAGGTAAATCTTCAGTTAACTAGCGTTAGGAATTGAGAAATAGCATCCTTTCTGTACTAATTTAGTAAGAAACAAAATGTGTACAAGGACAATCCCTCAAGTAATGCAAACGGAAGCAAGACATGAAATTTGTACAGTAGGAGCAATGGAAGAGGGAAACCAAAAAGGTACCGACATCCTCTACGACGATGCTTAATCAAATCCCGATAACGTTCAAAATTAACAAATTCCTCTAATTCTTCCTCTTCTTCAGACTTTTCTTGGACTCGGAAAGGACGAGAGCTCGGGTCTCGGATGAAGTCAAGTAGAGCACGACCATCAAATCTGCTCATTCACACGGATATTAATTTTCTTGTTTTTAGAAAGAATCTATTTTAATTGGGAAAAGTTCCTTACCTGTCAATCAAAACATCTTGCTTTCCATTCCATGGTATCCTGCAAGACAGCGTAGTCAATGAGTAGTATGAGTCAAGTGACGCCAACAAACTATCCTTCTGCATCATCAGTATAGCGATTCTTCTTTGATAGGAGATATTAAGTTCATTTTTTTGGAGATCATAGACTATTCTACACCGGAGAAAATCGGCAACACCACAGTATTAAGGATCCTGAATCCAAATCTGTTATGAAAGACTCAAATTAAACATCTACAGAATCAACTAAGCACACATAACAAATCAGGGCAGATGTGTGTTATGTGTGCTACTGCTACGGTTACACTGAGCTTTCTATTCATCAGAGGACATCCAGCCTTTGTTACAGCCAACATCACACGGCACCGAGAGAGAGGAGGAGCACGCACAATCCCTGCTGGTCCTCTGTGGCCTGGTACAGAGCGTCATCGCGGTGGACGCGGCACCGCGTGCCGGAGACCTGGAGCGCCTGCTGCGGGTCGCCGCGGCGGCGGGCGAGGTAGGCGGCGCGGCGCTGCGCCCGGCGGCGGGCCGCGTCCATGAGGTCATGGACCTTCCGCTCAGACCGCCGCGCCTCGTGCCACATCGCGCTCGCCCTTCCGGAAGGTTCTGGAAGCGGAGAGGCAAGACCTAACCCTAGAAGAAGGTGCTAGAAGCGATATGTGTGAAAGGAGAAGACGACGGGGAAAGGGCGCCTTCGCCAGTTCGCCTCCCGAACTCTCGAAGAGCAGGGGCCCACGTGCCAGAATGATCTACTAGGATGCCAACTCTTACGTAGGTCCTCGGCGAAAAAAAATATTTTGATAAATTTACGACGTCAAATAAAAATTGAAGGGTTACTTTTTTTATTGGGTCAAAAAACTTATCCCTCCTTATATATCAACGCTATAATAGCATCTACAAGAGTGATTAATAAACACTTTTAATAATTAATTTTGGAAATGAAGTGAAAAAATAATTCCCAATTTTTTTATGTGTCCAATGTTAACACCATTTTAAACTAAATTTATCCCTCCTTTGTGGACTCTCAGTCCCATGAAAAAAAATGACGGAGGGAAAAAACTGCTCGAGTTAATGTTCATGTGGTGGGTAAAAAAAGTTAGCTTTTGGGCCCACAAATGGATAATTTGGCATCAATTAAACCTTTTTGGATAATTTTTAGGTATTGTTGGATGGAGGGATATTTTTTTCTCCTTATACCTTTTGGCAAGGTCCCAAAATAAGTTTTTTATGACTTTATTTTTTGAACATTCTTGGAGATGCTTTAACCTTTCTAATATGATTTGATCTTTGGATATTAATTTTTCCAATTCTTTTGACCCTCATGTTATGTAGTCTTATTTTTTATTGAATGTGAGTGTCGGAAATGTGTTCTTACTAATATCTAATTATTTACGCTATTTTAGAAAAATCATGACAATTATTACAAATAAAATCATGCGCCCTTGAAAAAACTGTTCACAGATATATCTATTTGTATATCCTGCAAAACCAAAAAGATTTTATCTAAACATACATTTTTGCCACTGTTAAAAATAACAGGATATACCATTTAGCAGTGTTCTTCTCCAAAAGTTATATATGACAACTATGGCAGGTGGTAGCGGAAGCTAAGAGTGTGTTTTGTTGGGAGGGCAGGAGGGGACAGGAGAGAGTCATCCTGCCTTTTAAGGTGTTTGGTTGGAAGTCAAGTGGACGGGAATAACATCAAAATAGAATATACATCTAATATGTGGATGAATTGATTCCATCAAATCTGGCAGACCAGCACGTCCCGTTTGAACGGCGTCATCTATCCTTCACGCGCCCCTGCCTTCTGTCCTCAGTTCATGCTTTATCCACGTGCGTGGACTAGCGCTCAGGCCGCCGCCGGCCTCACATATGTGTTAACATACATATATTCAAAAGGATGATTGTACGACATTCTCTCGTCTCGCTATCCTTTCTCTCACTTGTCGGTCTCACAAGATTAAGCATAGATCATGTTCATGTAGTAGAGAGCTCGTCCCACCCTGCGCCATTCTTTTAGCTCCCTCTAGTTGAATTTGGTCTACTATTAGCGCCCCTAAGTAAGTTTGCCGGCAACATCATTTAGCTCGGTTTCCGTAGGCTATAGCGCTCGTAGTGACACTAGTACAAGGAGGGATTGTGCCAGAATCAGGCTAGGCCCCGGGCTACGGCCGTTAGTACACAAGAGTTTGCAAAATTGAAGCTTAATCCCTCTATGAGTTGTCATTGTTTATTGGCCAAGGACTCGGGCTGCAGCACGGGCAGCCCGGGACCTGGCTCCGCCCCTGAGTACAAGAATGTGCAATATAGTCATGTCTCTCTCTCCGCCTTCATAGCCTGCTATTTTTCACTAGGTGTGGCTAACAGAGAGACCCACCAATGCCACCGTGGCGGCCTGAGACGTGCCGCAGAGGGGCAACGTCTCAACGTGCAGGCAGCTCCAACACTGACTTTTGCAAAAGCAAAGGAGGGTTTGTGCAGCAACATAATGCGTCAACGGGCAGGAGGAAGAGCCTAGATGACGATCACAACACTACAAGTCTACAACAATGGGCGTTGGTCGTCTGTATAGTCGCCTGCTCCATGCTTGCCATCAACGCCTATCAGCTTAAAGCCTTAAACCATTAACAATGCATTGCCTAAGAAATGCACAATATTTTGCACAGGATTTCAAAGTGTGGATTACGTGTCAAAGTGTTACCGTGCAATATGCGTTTAAGATCGTGCGACCCATTATAATTGGATTGTAGCACTCATATATTGTTCGTCAATGACCGAAGAATACGAGCTTTCTATATAGACCGTATGGAGTATAGCTTAGTCATCATCCATTCATCCTACCCATGGGACATCTTGGAGCATTGCCACATTGTGGCTAACAAGAATTAGAAACACATGTCAACAATGATCAATAGGACACAAAAAAAAACAGGTATGATCGATGACCTTGGTCGAGGAAAATATCCCGAGCTTTCCGCCTATGATAACCTAAGCGGACATATTTGGGGCCGGCAACAAAATGAAAGAACCATTCAATGGCTGAAGCACCCGGCCCGTTGCACATATGTTCTCTCCTGCTTGTGCACATCTTTTTCTGTATGCGATGCTTTGACTTGTTCAAAATTGAAAGGCTAGTCCCTTTCATGTATAGTTTCATCTCGATAGGAGGCCATCACACACGCACATCGTCTCTCTTAGGCGATGCATCAAACGTGAAGTGCAAAAGTAAGCGTCCTTTCGTGCTGTCAGGAGATTGTGCGTGCCGTGCATCCCTATGTACAAGTACATATATATCCTTTGGATTAGAAGTTCTAGTAGACTGATAATAAAGCACAAAAAGAAAGAGCACGCGTGCTGCTTATTACTGGCACCGCCCGAGAAAGCTGAGTAAACAAGTCCTGCCACATTTGAGCAAAGCCAAATTAAAAGGGCACCACCGGTATCAGATTAGAATCTTTGCTAGATGCCTAATGTATGTGGCGAAGAGTTGCCGGAAAACGAAAAAGAAAGAAAATGAAATGACTGTTCTTTATTTGTTCTCGAATTCAAGACTGCATTAAAAAAGTTTAACACTGTACTAGTAGACAAGAAAGAGTTACCCAGATAATTTTTTGGTAAAAATTGAAGTATGTATAGTAGGGCATGATATACTATGTCCGCAAAAGCAAGGTGTGCACACGCATCTGGAAATTCTTTTTGTTTCTGAAAAAGGCATCTGGAAATTCAAATTTTGCAGCATTTAACCAATATATCTGGCTAACTAGCGGCTGGTGGCTGGTGGCTGGCGCTGATTTTTGCTGAGAGAAAAACATTGCTGGCTGGTTGGTGGCTGGTGGCTGGTGCTGGTTTTCGCTGAGAGAAAAACATTGTTGGCTCGCTGGAAACAATCCAAACGAACAGGGGATATGTGTTTGGTGCTACAAAACAAAACGTGCTATAGTCCTATTTTACTGATTTTGTAAATAGTAACAATAGAAATATACGATCAAAGGTCAACTCAGAACATCGTGCCAAACTAATTAATATATGTATCGCATTTTCACGGCAAGTTAATTAGAGTATATCTAAGAGTTCTAGAAAAATACATTACCTACTGCTACATGCCTACATCATCAAGAGGTGAGCCTAGGTCTTGATTTCTTTCCAGAAACAGAAAATAATAATGTTGCCTCCTCGGCATTTTTTCCTCTCCGCGCGTCTTCTCGTATGTTTCTTGGGATTGAGCACGCTAGCGAGAGAGGTAAATCTAGCTCCGTTTGCTGCTTGAATGGGACGCGCGAATATATTAATTGGGTATTGGTTTGATCATATGTTGAAGCTGGGCGTTTTCTTATTCTCAAAATTGGTTTGTAGGACTACATTTTAGGAGCAAAGCTTAACACTACACACGCACTCCGTAGATCAATCCTGGTGATGCTATGGTATATTCACACATGCCGGACGTTAGCAACGCGTCTAGAATCAAGATGGCATGCTGATAAATTGCTTTTCTCTCCCCGTTAAATGTCCACCTCATCAGGTAGCACACAACAAACATGTACAGACTCCTGAAATATCCTGTCCGGCAACCTTTCACGATAAAAAGACCTTCAACTCTTACCTATAGCCGGCCTCCTAGGCGTTTTTGATAAACGGATATGATACGGAATTGAAACGGATGGAAAGCTGAGTGATTTTATTCCTGATTAAGACCTATATATATATATGCCCGGGGTATAAGTGGGTCCGCAGTCAGCATATTTATCCATAGACCATAAATATATTTTTAAAAAATTAGGCTTTTTTTAAAAAAAATATCTTTGCAAAACACACAACAGACAGAACTACATAAATGCACCTGCACTCACTATACCGTTAGGCTAATTCCAGTGGGGATTTTATATTGATGTTTTCAAAATGACACAGCAGCAAGAAGAAAATAAAATTATATTTGAAATCACCCTTACAATATAATAGTTTCATGTTTTTATTTCATAGACACTTTGTACCACATAATTCTATGACTCATCCACACTTGATAAGTGTGCCACAGATAAAACTCTTTCTCTCTTTTCATAATTAACATGACATATCATATCCTGATTGCTGATGTGTCACTTTATTTAATGTGCATGAAACTCCTATAACACTCTCACTTGGAATAGCCTTATAAACGCCTAAAAAGAGATCAGATAGCAAGTCTCTAAGGCAGTCTCAGTGGAGGTTTTATGGGAGTTTTATGGCATTAAATTTGCTGACGTAGCAGAGGAGAGAGAATTGAGAGTTTCATGTCACGTGACTTATGTGAGAGGAATTCATCACCATAAAACTTCTCTGAGGCCATTCTCAATGTGCATTTCATATTTATGTTTCCAAGGATACCACATAAGCAAAATATCATTTAATTCATAGTTGAAATAGCCCCCTCTCAATGCAAAGTTTCATTATTTGTTGTTTCCAAGACTACATGCAAGACACAGACTCTCTTGGAAATAGTGTACACATGATTTCACCACCATGAAACTCATTTCATCTCTCTCTTCCTTTATTCTTTGCCACATCACCAAAAACGCTGACATGACACTGTATTTAATGCCGATGAAACTCTCACTGAGAATGGCCTGACACGAATACACGATTACCTAGTTTTTAGTATAGGTAACTATGAAGTGAAACTATGCACTGAGACATCTCTAAGTCTCCAAAGGTGTCTGCACATTAGGATATCTCGTATTCTCGTAGCACTAAACAAAATGAAGATGACATTTAAGGTAAGTCTCCAAAGGTGTCTGCACATTAGGATATCTCGTATTCTTGTAGCACTAAACAAAATGAAGATGACATTTAAGGAGATTAATTAGTTCATGGGAACAGATTATAGGTCAGTTGGTAAGGTTTGTTGTGGACTGCCCATCAGGGTTCGAGTCATCGACTTAGCACCAGTATCGTATTTTTCTAGTTTATTTTAGTATTTAACCGACACTATTTTTTCAGTGGTATCCGGCGTCCTCGTCGACAACAAGACGCAATCTTAAGATCGGATCTGCCGGTCCGATGGTGATCTACCATTGCCTATTGCAAGTCCTGCACTGTTCACTGTTGTCAACTACCAGATGGTCATGGACCGATGATATCAACGGCAACGGCGGCACTCAGTAGCTGCGGATCCGATCTGTTAATGGACTCTGACGGATGGCCCAGTGGCAGTGGCAGTGATCCAGTGTGGCACTGGCGGCAGCTAGGTACGCAGAAACACCACACACGGGCGGACAGGAGCAGCGGGCCGCCCCGCCGCAGTGGATCCCACTCCCACCAGGCTGAGGTAGGTGGTCCAGGCCCCGGTGGGCGCGCGTCCATCCACGTACCTATCCATCCGTCCGTCCATCGCCCATCAGACATATCCGCCAGGTGTCGCCCCCCGCGGCGCGCGCCCACGTGGAAAAGCGCCCGTGCCACGCAGGATAAAAAGAGCCCGGGCCCCGTTCCCCTTCTGGCCTCCGCCTCCCTCCCCCTCCCCGTCGCCAGCCAGCAACGGCTTGCCGCTCGCGTCCGTCCCGTCGCCGTCCACCGCCGCGAGGGTTCGCCCGAGTCCCCCTCTCCTCCTCTTCCTCCTCCTCCTCGCCGCTCTGACCTCTCGAGTTCCCGTGCAGGGCTGCCTGCTGATCCCGTGGGGCGCGCGCGCGCGTGGAAGCGGGGATGATCGATGGGGAAGAAGAGGCCGCCCGCCGATCCGCAGCAGCGCTTTGGGGTGGGTACTCGAATCGAATCCCTCCCTGCTCTCGTCAACTCTGCTTTTCTCTTCGATTTCCCATCGACGGGGTCCGGCGAGGCTCCTTCCGGTTCCAGGTCGGCTTCAAAATGTATGGTTCGTTCCGTTCGGTCGCTCGGGGGACGGGGGCTGCGCCTGCGACATCGCGCCAGCTAGATTCGGCTCCACTCTGGCGGCACATGAGTTTGATTCCCTTCCGGGAACGGACGGGCGGGGCTTCCGTCCTCAGTCTCGTGTGTTCCACGACCACGCGCTTGATTCGGTTTGGCTGGTTCGGGAGTGGGCAGTGCAGATAAAATCAATTGCGAGCAGAGAAATGGAAGGTGCACGATAGAGTTAGAAAGGTTCTGGGTTGGGATGTGTCGCAAGGATCGTTCGTAGCTACGTCCCCATCCAAAAGCGAAATGTTTTCGCTGCCTGAACGCCGCTTGCTGTGGTTACAGTGCACAAATGCTAGTAGATGTTTTTGCTCACGGACGGGAGCAGGGTACTCAATTTCGGCAAGAGGGTGAAAGGAGGACCATGTCCCAGACTTGGTGGGTGCAGTTTCAGTGCGTGAGTTGATTCCTGTCGTGTGTGTGAGTTAGGAGCAGACGTTGGTGCTGGTGCTGGTAGTGAGCCGAGTACTTTGGCGGGCGTGCCTCGGATAAGGCTCTAATGCTGTCATAAACTTTTAGTGTTGCGTTTTCTTAGACCTTTTCCCTAAAAATGTCACTTATTGCCCGCCTGTGCTTTTGAGTCTTTCTGGTGTTACCAAGTTAGCCGCTGTCGATTCCTTAGAGCAACTTCGACTACCTGTTTCACTGACTGCTGTAACAAGTGCCAAGTTATTGTTCAGGTTAGGAATTAGTTTTACATTGGGTTTATGTTGCAAATATTACTTAGATTTTTGGCGCGGGAACTGTCGCGACTAAGGTAGCTGGTTGGTTTTGTGTGGCTTGCCGATAAAACCAAGGGGCTGTAAAACCGTAGGGACAGGTCCAACATGAAGACTATTATTGGCTTACTGAGATTGGTTTGATCCATGTTTGCTGTTTAAATATGACACGGAAATCATTTATGGATAAGTACAAGGAGTGCTGGGATGCAGTTGGATAATAGAGGGGGAAACAAACAGCATTAGAAATGAGGGATCTCAAAACGGAAACCCGGATGACCATACCTTTCTAGGATGGTATGGCTGGTAACCAGTCCTAATGGGCTGTTACCTATTGTTTCGGTCTGTTCTGGCTAGCAATTTAAAATTTTTTGTCTGTTCTTACACATCCTCTCCTCAAAATATTGTCATTGTTTAGTGCTTCACTAACAGTAAGGAACAAAACCGGTACCTCACCTGCTACTGAGTTACCACTGCTTTTTTCACTCCCCGTTACAAATAGAATGTACACCATAACAGCAAACAACAGATGAGGCAGTAAACACAGAGCTATTGCCGGAGAGTAGAAGAAGTGTTTTACCTTTTCTTTTGTTTAAAGGAAGAGATCTTTTACTTGGTTGTAAGTTTGAGATATATGCTTCGCCATTTCCAATTGATATATTACAAAATGATATGATAGTTTGATTGTTGCTGTGCAACTTAGTGCTGTCATGTTGTGCTTGATCAGAATAATTACAACCTAATGTCGCTTAACATTTGTTTAGATATAGTTCTTTGCTTGACTTTCTTGCAGATAAGTTTAAGATTTGTTTTGCTGTTCACTGCGCACCTGGTGGTTTTTTCATAATCTACTCTTATAGTTTTGTGTCAATCATTTTTTTAGTTATTTTTGTGGGTACTCAGTGGAATAAAGCATCCAGTCTCTATGGTTTGTCCATGGATTGTGCATGAGAAAGTGTGAGTTCAAGGATACATCCGACTGAGAACAGTGACAAAGTTAATGTGTCTGAGGTGTCCAGCAATTATTAAGGGTTTATTAGGAAATAAGAAGGCAATGTTGGCATGTAACATAAGCAGTTTGGAACAGAACATTTCATGGCGCCAGATGTAGAGTGACTGCTAAAGCAACATCAACTTTGAGAATCCGGGATTCCAGTGGTTTAGCTCTAAACCTTGCAGGTCTTTTTTGTACTGCATGAAGCCAAAACTTTGTGTCAAAACATGATATAGAAGTCTCTCGACTGGACATGAGAAAGGACAGATGTCATAGACTCTGTTAGAGTATCAACTATTACTCTGGTCAAGTCTGCATGTTACTTAGGTTCCTGACGAGGCATTGCTTCTTATTTACCTGAATATAACCTCGCTTGATTTCATTTGAGGAATCAAATATATTAAGCACTCAAATTTAATTAGTACTCCGTATTTCATTTCAATACTAGAATGATGGGAAGAATTTTTGCTGTCAGATCTTCTATCTGGTCTTCAATATTTCTTTTTCTAAATAACTGAGTTCTCAATATTACATCAGATCACTGGATGATGTCATTGAGTTTAATAAGTTTACTGCTATTCTCTTCTACCAGGATACGTCGAATGTAGGTTCATCAACTGGATGGACAGATGAGAAGCACATGCTCTACATTACCTCATTGGAGGAATCATTTGTTAATCAATTATACAGTGGTGATGGGGAAATCAATTCGGCAAAGTCGTTTTATCGGATTCCAGGTGTGTGGCAAAAAACATGTAGTGGAAATGGTAGAAACACGAAATATGATCAGGTATTGGAAACAAGTTCTTGCTACTCTAAAATATATGCAGCCTTATCAAAGGTTTTCTGTTCTCTGTGTGAAACTGTTCTCCTTTTTTGTAACAAAATTTCAGGGACAAGGATATTGGGGGATGGTCGTGGCTGATGAAGCTGAATCGAGGTTGTCGGAGGTTGGGTATGTCGGCTCACCTTCTTGTTCTGGGGAATCACCCTATTATATGGCTGATGCGTCATCTAATGGTCCAAGACAAGAAAGAACTAGTTACCATGCAGGACAAATGACTTCTGGAGGGTCTGCTGCTTTCCATTTGCACCAGCATGGTCATTCCTTTTATTGGAGAACAGGTAAGTGGCCTATTTATGATCCTTCTGTGATAAGTGCTTCGTAAATATGTTTCTTTTTTGGGAAATTAGCATTTTCTATTGGATTACTGTTAACTAATACAACATGTATTGCTGCTTTTCACTTATTTACTATAAACAAAACTGCCTATATTATTCAGAGTCATCAGACCAGAACTTCTTTGATGGGGAGACAGAAGCTAGCAGGGAACAAGGAAGAGGGTCTAGCAAAAACCAGCGAAAACATGCTGGTATGACTGAGGTTTGGACAGTTTTTATCAGAGTTTTTTATTTCCATCCTGTTTATATTCTTCATTCGGCCACATCTACAAATCCATCCATGTGTTTTATTAGGTCGGCCCAACTGGAAGCGCAGGTCTGCAATAGCAGGTTCCTGGTTCAGGAGACCACATCATCCTCGTGGGAACCTTAGGGATCAATGGGGTGGTCTATGTAAGCTGCAAGTTTGTAAGAAAAATGTAATTGTAGACAGTGAAATGATAAGGTAGTTTCTGGTAATCATCTGGTACAAAGAAAGCTGTAGTTTCGTAACTGCTTCCTTCAAGATCATCTAGAATTGGAAGGAAGCCAAAAACGTTTCGGAGATCTGACTGTCCTTAACTGTTGTGCTCCGTGGTGTAAAAATATTCGGCAAAGGTTCATTCGGCCTCCTGATGAAATGAGTTTAATAGTGACAACGTGCATGTTCCCAAATTCAAACTTTCAGTTCCTAAAATGTTGCTTCTTTCAACCTGAACATCAAGTAGACATTAACTTTCATAAAGGAGGTTTGAACCTTGAGTTTTATGCTTAATACTCCCTCCGTTAGCCCATTTATTTGATAAACGGAGGTAGCAAACAGGTTCAAGACTAAAAGTATACAAAAATAATAGTTTGAAATGACATCTCCTGATAAGTTCAAGGACGGACCATTGGTACATAACCCAATATAAGAGCCCAATCGTACACCTTTTGTACTTTTACTGGGCCCTTCAACATGACTTCCATTTACAATAATTTGTACCCAGCATCAGAAAATATGAACAGAGATGCATATTTACGACAAGATAGCATCGAATTGGATTATCAACACATCCCATGATACATTTCCTTGCCTCCCAGGCTGTCCAAGCCATTTAGCCGGCCAACAAATAATAATAAATAATAGTTATCTTGACATCACACACCAGTGACTTACACGGGCAGCCGATTCCATCGGCTGCAAAATTTATCCAGGCATGACATGGTGTCGCCTAAAACGTTTTCGGTACTGCAACGGCACACTTTTTTTCTTCTATGTGAGCAAACGAACCAAAAACATACACAACCAGCACGGGCCATAATCACCAAATAAGCCAGAACAGACGGACAACTGCTCTAGCCACAAAATAAGTTTGGCATGTATCTGATGCCAAAGACGCATTGAGCTCTACCAGCGTGAAGCAAGCTCTGTGAAAGGCAGCAACTGCTCTAGCCTGACGGGGCATGGCCACTTGAAGCTGAAGGCTTTGCGACGTAGATCTGCTTCATCCTACCAGTGCCTGAGCTCCTGTCGGAACCAGAACCTTGATTCCTCCCTTGGTACCCTGACCGCCGCTTGCCAGGACCAGTCTTTTGGGTCGCACGGGCCCTGCGATCCTGATTGTTAACTGGATGCTGGTACTGCTGGTCCGATGACAATGGCGATTGATGGGTCTTGGGGGGCATGTTGGTGACCTGGCCCCCATTGGGATTGTTGTTAGCCGCCCTTGCTGCAGTCCCGGAATTGACTATTGATGGGGTCGCTCTAACCATAACTTTGGCACTGGTCGAGACTTCATTGCTGATCATGCTTGACTGGCCAAATGAAGACTGAACAGTTTGGGAGCTTGAACTACTGGAGGTTGGCTGCTCGGCAAGACCTAACTTATATGTGAACTGGGAGGCAGCTGCATTTGGGAAGGTCTTGTTGCTATCTGATGGCACGGCAGAAATTGAGGGCTCCTGGAACCGGTCATTTGTACTGCCTTTGTTATCTACCGGCACAACATTATGAACACACTGCTGTGCAGCTGTACCCTCTACTGGATGCTGCTGAAGTGGCACTGATAATGGAACAGAGTGCAGAGGTGGTACAGGCATATGTGGCCAACACGTTTGCATCTGTATGTCTGTAGATGCCTAGAAAATAAAACAAAGTGAGCAGAGTTAATTACAACACAAATGGTGGAGAATAAATTGTAATACAAAAATTCAATTGCCTTTGGCATGTATCTAGGACTACTGATGCATACCTGGAAAGGAGCAATGTCGAACATGGTCAGTGGAGACGGGATTGGCATGATAGAAGTTGGGCGTAGATGCTGCACTGGAGTAGGAACACTCGGAGGGTTTACTTGACCAGACAGCATACTTTGGTTGTTTGGATCACTCTGACTGACACCAACAACAGGCGGTCCTTGGCTTTGCTTCCAATCAGGCTGCTTGTCACTAGGGATATAAGTGGCTCCCATGAAACTAAGGCCCATTTGACCAAACTGCCCTACCGGGGCAAAGTGGTTATAGACCACCATATGTGGAGGACCTTGAACACCTGGGATTCCTCCTGGAGTAATGAAAGGACCAGCAAACCCAGTTGGAGGACGATAGAAAGAGTCTACCCCAGAATGACATTGCGGCCAGGCTCCCAATGGTGCTGAAGGCAATGCGTTGCTTCTTTGAGGGTGCTGACCCTGAGAGCCAGCAGATTCATCGCTCGGCCCAAATGCAAAAATGTGCCCTCCTAACATTGTATTCATATCAAAGCAGGAAAAGTGGGATGGCTGTGCACCAGGAAACTGAGAAAGCATTGGCCCTGATGCTTGTGGACTGGCTAGAGGAGGCCACAGGGACATGGATGGAGTATCAACTGATAGGTCTGCAGGAAGAGCAACTGTGAAAGGCTCTTCCGTGGATGATTGACCAGCTTGTCCTGTTATCGCCCCTGCTTCAGTTTTGTCCATAAACAATGTAAATATAGCTGCATAAATACATGGTAATGTTTTAACTAAAGTAATTGACATTGTCAAGATCATACCTCCTGATGATAACCCACTGAGGTCCTTGCTGCTAAAGCTCTTGTTGTCTGGAGCAGATGCTGTAGTTGCATCAGCTGGAGATCCCTCATCAGTACTAATAGCTGCCACAGCCACAGCAGAAGCAGCTGCTTCAGCCTCTGCTTCCACATCCTCTGTATTGGGACGTAATTCCTTAGAACTCGCCTTATCTGGACCACTCTTATCACTAGGCAAGCCTCGATCAATCTTCATATCAGGCCTAGATGAACCGGGAGCTCCAAGACCACTTGAAACAGTTCGGCTGACTGGGGGTAGCATGGTTGGCGAGGTGGTTACTGCTCCTGAGCATTATTGTTATTCAGTGTAAGCCAAGTTATGAAAGCCATCATACAGCATGCAGCATTGATAAAAGCTTACCAAATTGAATCTTCTCGCCAGCCAGAAGGGAGTTGATAGGACTAGCAGATGAAGGGAACGCCTTTTCTGTGGTTACTGTTGGAGACAAAGCATTGTTGGACTCCAAAGAAAAACTGGAACCAGCCTGCTGTTCAAATTTAGCTGGCCTCATAGCTTCTTCAAGTTGAGTTTGAGTTAATGGCATAACCTACATAGGAACAAGTCACAAAAAAATATAAAAATCAGAGATAAGATAACCATAGTTCAGTCATTAGATAGTCTGTGCATTCATTAGGAAATGCATTTGACCTTCACTTGTGAGAGAAAAACGTAATGATTTGGTCATAAGGAGTCAAGGACCAAAACCACGGCAGTTTCAAAAAAGAACTACTTGAATTGCATGCTACCAACAAAGAAACATTAGAACTTAAAAAGGTCATGCTTAGTCTAGGATTGTCGATCTTCTTTTACTTAAAAAGAAGAGCTACTTGAACTACATCATTGGATATGAGCATATGAAAATCGCAATCCATGCACTAAAGCATGACCTAGGTTATCAATCTCCATACTATATCGCTATTACTACTACCATACTATACTGCTATTACTAATACCTTTTTTTAATTTTACATCTACTTCAGTGGCAGCTCTAGTTAGGTTTCATCTCTGGCGTACCCCAACTTATAAGGCTTTGTTGGTGTTGTTTTATAGTCTAGGATTTTAGATAGCCATTTCAGCAACATCTTCATTTTTGACAGAAGAATATAAAGAAAAGACTTGAAAGTCTCGTGATACAATTCCCATCTAACATGTTTGAAAATTGGTTATTTAGCATTGTAGTCCTGGGATGTTTATCATGAGATTGCTGGTATTTCCTATTCTGGTGCTTTTCAATATTAATTTGTCCATAATAATTGTTTAGCTTTCCATAATTTGCTTAAAAGAGTAAGGTGGTTTGTGTACATTGAAAAGAAAAATTACATCATGATGGGGAATGATATATGTACAATTCCTTCACACAACAGATCCAGAAATATTGAATGCAAACTTTGCTTTAAAGAACGTCAACTTCCCCATTGGAACACAAATAAACTTGAGAAAAGCAATCTACCTGCTGGTTTATTTGTGAATTATCCCAGGAAACCATGTTAAATGGAGTATTAATAGATGCCGCTTTATTGTTGTCTTCACATAAGCCACTCACAAGCTTTGCAGAAGGACTGGTGGTGACCAAGTCAGATGATGCCTGGATTTGGACAGGCCTGTAAAAGCTTTTGTGAGTGCAATACTCATGAATAATCTTAATTATAAAGAACTTACAAGTAAGCTACATACTGATTGGCATAGCTGTTTGAATGAGTTTCTGCGTTGGTTGAAGGTGGACCTATGGGGTTCATAGAAGATTTATCACCCTTCAATGCAACTGATGATTCGGCATAGTCAGCAATTCTTCCTTCTACTGTGACGGCACAATCCGAAGAAACTTTCTTTCCAACTTCTCCACTCAAAGGAGCTGTCCGTTTATTCACATTAGCAGCAACCGAACTCTGTAGAGAAACATTATGCTGCTTGCGGGGAGCCTGAATAAACTAACATCAAAGTATTAATTAACTGAAAGAAGGCAAAAACAAATAAGACAGAAATTTAATCATGAGAAACGGGTACCTTTGTCATCCTCATTTTGGATCTATTTTCCTTCTCCCTCTGCTCTCTCCTGACACTCATGATCTGTCTCTTGGACCTTACTTCAATGAAGCCATCTGCATCAACAGGGACCTCAATACCTTGCTGCTTAACAACACGTACAGCTCCAGCTTGCAAGAAGGTATTATCTCCTTCAGGGATCGCACCAGTTCTGGACTTCTTGTTCCCGCCATGTGACCTTTCATAAGGAGCCTTGTGTGTACTTCTAAATGAGGCACTCTGATCATTTGCTTCATTTATCCTGGATGACTTATTTATATCAAGTTCCCTTCTGTTAGCATTTCTCACTGGAAAATCCCTTGTTCCATTGGAGTATGGCCTCTCATCCTGTTCACCATCGGCGAATGACTCAGAAGCTTCGTTTTGGTTCTTCTCGACATTTTCCCGAACTCTAAACTCAGTTCTTCTAACATTCCTACGACCCCTTCTCTGGAATCCTCCTCTGGAATCTTTATGAGAAGGTTCACCAACTGAACCAGTTGATCTCATGTTAATGTCTTTAACAGCATATCCATATCTCCTCCCCCTTCCAGCAGAGACAGCACCTGGAGCCTTTGGACCATTCAAGGGTCTCCCGTCCACACCAAACTGAGGAGATTCTATGTTGTTGGAGGTAGGTCTGCAATTCCTCTTCAAAGAGATATCGTGATTCCTCTCACTGGGAATTGTACCCCCAATAAGTTGTCTGTCCACCTGGCCATGAAATCCCTCCACAACGGCCATCTGGTTGTTTGCGGGAGCGCTGAGATACTGAGAATTTGAATCGCCCATTACAAGGGGAAGCTTGGGTGTAGGTCCTGCTGATTTATTGATGAAGGTAGATGAGACTGCCTGACTTGGGACATTCTGGTGTGTATCTTGATCCATTAACTCAGGAAGAACACCGGAAGCATTCTGATTCAATGTATGCTGAGCTGGTACAGAAGAATGTGCAGGGGGGATGACCTGAGAAGGCGGGGGTCGAGCACTCGGAGCAATAGGGCGGACATACCTCAACTGGCCAAACTGATATAAAGGGGTTGTTGAAGGGTGCATGTGAGCAAGGGATGGGTTAATCTGATTGTGGAGATGGATTGGCATCTGTATGGAACCAATCTGGATGGCTGGAACTGGTGTTGGTATTAGAGGAGGCCCTGTAAACAAACCAAACTGGAGGTTAACAGGCACTTCATTCTGCCCAACTGCTGCTGAAGCTGATGACATAATAGGAGCTGCTGAAGATGCCTGAGGTAACTGGGAACTTGAAGCAGGTGTCACTAAGCTACTGGGTTGCTCTCCATTACTGTCTTCTGTCAGGGCATTTACACGATCAAGTGTCAATGCCTGCAGTGTTTTCTCTGCTTCAGTAACAGGGTCAGAACGGACAACTGAACCACTGGCATTCTCTTGCTCTGCAACACCTGTGCTTAAACGTACTCCAACTGTCCTTTCAGTGCTCCTCATAGAAGCTAGTTCAAGTTCACTATTTGAGGGAATTTCAACCTGCACACCCTCATCAAATCCAAGTATAACTGGTTCCAGTTCTACAGGTGTATTCTGTTCGTCTAAGAACTCATCATCCAAGTCTAGATTCTCGCCTTCATTGATTTCATCTTCATGGTAGCTATCATCGTCTTCATCGTATTCATCTTGTTTTTGCCTATCATCATTGTTTCCACTTGACCATTCATCGTCCTCCAAGTGGGACACTCCAGAGGCAGTGACTCTGCTTGTACTGGCTGCATCTACAGTAAGCGCAGCATGGTCATTGTCAGAGAGTGCTGTCCGTTCACCATCAGCAGAGGTCGGTAATGCAGGCGAATCGCCAGATACATCCATCTCATCATGTGAAACATGTAGAGGTGAGCTAGGAGGGCTTGAAACAGAAAGAGAAGATTGTGAACCCAATACAGGGCTTTTCCTGTCCTCAACTTGGTGTTCATTAATGTGGTCGGGTCGTATCCCACGTTGGCGAGATGCCTCTTGGTACGCACTTCCATACTGACCCTGCACAATTTGCTCATCATCTCTACCAGAACTCTCTCCCATCCCACCATCCACAAAGGATGAATTGAGGCGTTGACCAGAAGCACCAATTGAACTTCTGTGCACTGAGGTCACAGTTGGGGGTGGGGGAACACGTGGTTGCCGCATAGAGTAGCGGGGTCTGGTAAAAGCAGAGAATTCATTAAAATCAGAACTCTGAAACATCCTCTCTCCTTGATGAGCATTGGGGCTACCATGAGAATTACTAGGCAGCCAAGCTGCGTCTCCAAATCTGTCGCTGTTAAAAAGCTCAGTGTCAAAGTCAGATTGCTTGTCAAAACGGTCAGCCTCCCTAGGTGCATCCCACCGTGGAACCTTTTCATGACGGAAGTCTTCCAAAGCCCATGGAGAGTCAGTTGTTTGGCCTCTTGACGACGGCCTAACTGATACACTCCCAAATCCATCACCGAGATCTTTCTTAGGGAAATTTCCCCTCCTTGCAGCAAATGGGTCCCGCCGTGGGCTGTGATGCACATTCTCTTGTTCTGGAAATGCAGCCCTTGAACCATAGTATGCATTTTCTCTATCAATAAACGGAGAGTGCGCATCCCTAAGAGTGTGCACCCTTGGAACTGTCTCATTGTACCTGTTGAGACTCGAGGACTCCACTGGCGCCGAGGAATTGATGTGCTCGCTTATTCTGTCAATATCCTTTCTGTCACCAAAGTCAGCAGAACGTGGCAAATCCCTGTCCTTGAAGTCTCCAGGAGTCAATTCATCATTGACAACTGAAGTAAATTGTCCATCTCTTGGACCGCCAATGTTTGATTCTGCTTGTCTCCTAGCTATTTTTGCCTCTAGCTCTAGGAGCTTTTGACGTGCTGCCTCCCTACGCCGCTCCTCCTCCAAGGCAATCCTCTTCCTTTCCTCCTCCCTGGCAATTCTCTGCTCCTCGGCTCTTTTGGTAGCTTCCAGCCTCTCTTGCTCGGCTTGCCAAGCAGCCTGCTTTGCCTGTTCTTCCACCAGACGCTGCCTCTCCTCCTCCTCTCTTATCAGCCTCTCCCGCTCCTCTTCTTGCTTCCGAGCAATTTCTCTGGCCCTTGCCTGTTCTTCCATGACACGTTGTCTCTCCTGCTCCTGTACCCTCAAGATCCTATCAAGCTCTGCCTCAAATGACTCCCTTACTGGGTCATGAAAATCAGACGGTTTAGCTGCTTCTTTTTTCTTCTTTATTGCAGTCAAGTTAACGGCGGAAATGCTATCAAAACCACCATCTTCTATTAAAGGTTTAACAGGGGAGCCAGTGATCCGCTTCTCCCTACCAAACTTTGTCACCGGATCATTAATTAAAGGCCCTTTATTACCAGAAAAAGGCTGCTGCTTAGAAGCGACATTGTTCTGGAAAGAATTCAACCTAGGCCAATTATTTGAACTGTCACCATAACGGCCGCTGGCAGTTTCCCCAACTCGTGTGGCTCCATATTGTTCGACCCCATTCTGTCCATAGGAGCGCATAGGAGGCTCCCTACTATTACTCCAAACGTCCTTGGATCCCCCAGCAGTTACACTTTCCCGATACAACTGTCCACTGCTTCCTCTGCCTCCACTGTATGGCCGGCTGTCGGTTCGCTCTCTATCGTGTTGATTTGACATAGGAGATCGCCACAGCCCATCCTGTGCAGCATCTTTATTTGTCGCCGCCACATCTCTCCCAAACGGCTCCTTTTTGAAAGGCTCCCTCGCTGCCCCATAAAAGTCACGTCCCGGAACCATGGCCTCGGTCCTGCCAAATCCCCTCTCCCTGCTGTCCCGCTCTGGGAGGCTGAGCCCTGTGTCACGCTCGTCATCAGCCCAGTCAGAATCATACCTAAGCCGGACCATCGGAAGCGGCCCTAGATCAGGCTTCTGTGGCCTCTCCGCAGAAGCACGGCCACTAGCTCCCACACCGCTAGCAGAGGCCACTGGCTCAGTGGCCCGAGAGGGCGTCAGCTGCGGCCGCATCCCAAGGGGCCCAGGCCGCCCCTCAGGTGTGGCCACCCGAGCCCCATCAGCGTCCTTCTGCCGCTGCGGAGGTGTCGGCGGGGCGACAGCTGCTTTCAAGGACGGGAAGTCCTCCCCGCGCAGGAGGACGGCTCTCTCCGCGAAGCCATAGGACGGTGGCCTGGCGGCCCCACCGGGGAGCGCCGCGGCGCCTGGAGGCTTCTCGGACGCCGGGGCGGGCTTGGTCCAGCCGGCAGCAGGCCCGCCGGATCGGGGCGGGGCCGAGGCGACCCCGCCCCCCGCGGCGGCCGCCGCGCCGTCGAAGCGCTCGTGCTCCTTGCGGAGCGACGGGAGGTTGAGCGGCGGCGGGACGGAGAGCTTGGGCGGCTGCGGCTTGGCTAGGGAGGAGCCGCCCCCGCGCGGGCGGGAGAGCACGACCATGCCCCCGCCGTGGCCGCCGCCGCCGGAGGCGGGGCGGGAGGGGCGGCCGCCGCCGCCATGGTGGGAGGAGGGGGCGGGCTGGCCGTAGGATCGGTTGAGGTTGACGGAGACGAACTTGCCGGGGTGCGACATCGGCGGCCGGCGCGGCGCATGAAACCCTAAGCCGCGAGAGGACTCCCCCGACGCGCCGCCCGGGTCCTCTCACGCGCGGGGCGGGAGTCCCCACACAGGGGCCTGATGGGGTGGGTGGGTGGGGGGAGGAGGGGCGTCGCGCCCTCGCCGCCGGCCGATGAGGAGGCGGCGGCGGGGGTGCGGGGGACGGGGAGGGGATGGGAAGGTTGGTGGCGGTGTCGGGTCGGCGTACGGTACGGGGAGGGGGAGGCAGCCCTAGCTAGGCTTGATGAGGGGAGGAGAAGGGAAGGAGGCGACGGCGATGGCGATGGCGTGCGTCGATGTCGATGGGCTGCGCGGCGGCACGAATCTTGAGGCTGGTTTTGCCGCGTCGGCAGTGGGCTGCTGCTGGGGCCCGCTGCCGAGTTGACGAGTTCCTTTTTTTCTTTTGTTCGCGGCAACAACAAAGGCAATGGTGGTGGGCCTGCCGTGACGAAATGGCCGTCCGGTGGGGGCATCCGGTGCGTCCGATTTTGGCAATAGGCCTTGCAGACCAGTTGCGGTGTTCCTGTAATTTGCTTTCAGGTAAGAATACTCGTATTAGCAACATGAGGTTAAGATTACTGTTGCTGATGAAGAGATAACTTTAACTAGTGCTCAGTTAATCTGGATGTTGGTTTCTTGGTGTAACGGTTGGAAACGTGGACTGACGGGAAAAAAAAGTCCAAATATCAGTGGACTATGAGGACACAGACACCAATTCTCGACCTCGCAATCCAACTGTATTGATGAAACGTTGGTGCTTTGCTTTTCATCTAGAAAAAAGAATTTCCCACCAGAGGGATTAATGCATGAGAGGAAGAACGGGAAGTTCACATTATCAACACACATGTCTGACTTGTCTGCATATCCATATCCATTTTGCATTTATTTAATTACAAGCGCAGGGAATTGACTCGAGTATTGGTTTGGAGATAAGCTAAAAGAGAGACTGAAGAGAGCCATGTCGGTCGGACGATGACGCTTCCTATTCACTAATATATATTTTGTTTTCTTTCCAAAACACCACTAATGATATATATGTTCATACGTGCCTACACTCGTCTATATGAATATGTGTACATAAATTATAACTCCATAAGCATCTCTAAGAGAAGGGGTCGACACAGCCGAGTCAAAGTGTATAGTAATAAACAAATGAGGTATATGTCATATTGAATTAAAAACCAGATGCATGGACATATAATAGACGTTGTTAAGGGGTAAAATAGTCATTTTAGTCACCCCCTAACTTTTCCTCAAGGGACGAGTTCAAATTCTTAATTTTCAAATTGGCCACCCCTTTGAAATTTAATTTTGGACAATCCTTTAACTTTCGAAATGGCCAATCTAGTCCTTTAATTTTTTTTCCCAAACTCATCCCTCAAGTTACAATTTTCTAGCTATTTCACTATTTCTCGTCACCACCTTTTTGCATATAGCTGGTTCTAAATATATAGGGTTCACTAGTTCATTTTTAACAATGTCCTCTATAAGTTATCATATTCAATGCTTATATCCATAGTGTTTATTGTGGGTTGTTTGCTTGACTCAATCTTTCTATGCCTAATATGTACCCATAAGTCACTATTTTTTTGCTAAACCATCCATTATACTTAATTGTTTGGGCCAATAATTCTTAGAAAATACTACGTATACTTCTAATGTCGTATAGTGGTAATCTGAATGTTTACCCATACTTGCCATCTAGCTCAATAAAGAGTAGCAGATGATCTTTGTGCAAATATATACATATATAAAAGTGTCAAAGATAATTAACATATTCAAGTATAAAAATGATATCCTTAAGGTCTGACCTAAAAACGAATTTTGAGGGATTAGATTGACCGATTTAAGTTTATGACTAATTTGACCCACGGGACAAAGCTGAGAGATGAAAATGCCTATTTTATATCTTGTTATAAAAAGTCCAAAACTAGCGATATCTTCTTCAATCCCTCTTTTTTTTTTGTTACTTCCGTTATTTCGTTTAGGAATGCATGGCTTTTTTTTCACTTTCCATATTAGAATCTAAGCCTTTGCATACGAAAAGTCATATATATAAAAACAAAGAAAACAAGACGGGTTTGGATCCAATGGGTTAAAATTTAGTCCCTTAAATAAATAACAATTAGAAGTATTAAACATAAATTAATTATAAAACTAATCGCATAAATCATGACTACTTCGCCAGACGAACCTAACAAGCCTAAGTAATATGTAATTAGTACATAATTATCACATATTTACTCTAGCATTATATTGTCTATAATCATAGACTAATTAGGCTTGATAGATTCGTCTTGCAAATTAGCCCTCATTTATGTAATGTATTTTTAATTAATATATATTTAATCATTCTAATTAACATCTTTACATCTAATGTGACGGGATTAAAGTTTAGTCCAGTAAATCCAACCACCCCGAAATTATAAAGTGAGCCATGCATCATGCCGCTATATATACAGGGACAACAATAGTACAATAGAGTTTGAAAAATTTCGACAGGACAATATTGAAAATCGATCGAGGGGGCAAGAGTAAGACAGGTTCACCGGAGTCAACTTCTTAACGAGCTCAGTAAAGGACAGGTGGTACCATGGGTCCATGGCTCAACATATATTTGCTACGGGTCACCACTTGTTGGGAGTTGAGATCATATTTAAAGAACAATTTCCATTCGGATTGGTATGCATCTTTTCATCCTTGTGGAATTAATCTGTCCAAAATAATAGGACAATGAGCAAGCAACAAGGGATGGTTGTGTCATGTGTTATCCACAGCGGACAGAAAAGGAATTATAAAGATTTATTAAAATCTAGAAAAGTTGATAACGAGAGCTTATTTTATTTATATTTATAATATTATAAGGATTTAATAGAATTAAAAATAATTCATACCCAGAATATTTGTACTCATCTGTCACGAATGACTCACATGTCGATTCCACGAGGAAAGTACGTCGATAAATTTGCGATGTCAAACAAAAAAAATATTTTCTAAAGCGTTTCAACCGTATGGAGGCGACTTTTTTACTTGCCAATAAACTTACTCGTCTTATATACGCATAGCCCTACCTTTCCACAATATTTGATTTAATTTTTAGACGTTGACCTCTGATTTCTTTGACTGCATGTTCTTACTAGTATTCTATAATGGACAACGAAGTAAATTGACTCCATTAGCATCAAAATATTGACAAGAATCATATGATTAGTTATATAGTTCACTTGCTGTTTTAAGTTAATATGATTTCTAGGATTTCTTTGGAAGAAGAATGGCACAAGAATCAAACGGTTATTTATTTATGGAAGAGTTATCGGGTTATTATGAGATTTTTTTCGTTCCAAACGAGTCCGACGACTCCGTCGGCGAGACGTCACCCTCACCTACTGCTCCTGAAAACCGTCAGCCGCCTCCATTTTTGCAAAGCAAACACCGCTTATTTCTAGAAACTCTACCAGTCTCCCTTGCTCTGATTCCATTGACCATTGGGAGCATTTCAGCAAACAAGAATTCTTTGAAGGTTGGTTAGTTCCGCAATCAACACGTCTCCAACCCTTTCAAGTTTCCAACCCAAAATGGTTTTAACTCGCAAAACAACAAAACACAGGGGTCTTTCCAAAAAAGGGACGCCACGTAACCTAATCCCCTATTCCCCTGCGTGCTCTGCTTATCGCTAATCCCAAAGCCGCGCTGCTGCGCTGGGCGAAGGTCCCCCGGCGGCGAGGCGACGAGTGCGCGGTGACGCGAGCGGAAAGGACAAAGCTTTGACACGCACCCCCACTCCTACTCCCCTCCCCCGCAAAGAACACGCGCACACAGCACAGCACGGCACAAGGAAAAGAAGAGGGCGGACACAGAGAGGGAAGGAGACCCCAAGCGAAGAGTCGCCGGCCGGGGCTAGGAGCGGAGAAAAGGAAGGCGGTCGCTTCGCCCGCAAGGCATCTGTCTCCCCGGCCACCAGGTAGAAAGCTCATCCCTTTTGGCTGCATACTTATTTTGATTTGGTAGAGTTTTGCTGGTTTTGGTGTGTTTGACGGGTTCTTAATTGGCTTGCGGCCAGTTGTTTTCCTCGAACATGCGGGCGAGGTGCCAGGGTTCGGAGGGTTTTGCTGTTCTTGCGGGGGGATTTTGGTTGGTGTTTTGAGCTTTTCTTGGTTTGGAGCTGGTGTAGCGGCAAGTGGTTCCTGTAATCCTGTTTATGTCGTCTGATGCAAAAAAATTGGTTCGTGCGGTTTGGTAGGCATGGTATGTGATTGCATCCTCCGTACACGGTATACGGTGAAGGAAACTTGAGCTCCTCTGCTTTCGGCTGCTACTAACTATAGCTCCTGGAATTCAGAGGTGAGGACGAAATCCCAATCTCACTGCTGCTCTGCTAAACCTCGGATTTTACACTTAGCTGTGGCAAGGACAGCTCTTGTTGTGTTCATCTGTCATGCTATTTTTTGGGTTATAGCTTCGATGAATGGTTTGGTGATTAAGTCTTGCCTGCATGCTGCTCGCGAAAAAGCGCATAATAATTTCAAGTGCTTGATGCCCAGAATTTAGACAGTTTTTTGAGCGAAAGAATCTAAACAATTGATGGAATCCAGTGACTCCATGGTTTATAGATGATGGTAGAACACGAACTTTGAGCTAGCTGGCCCAATCTCAATCAATAGCCATCATCTTGTTTGATCATGATGCTTTTACTTTGCTTTAGATTTTAGAAAGCAAAAGTCTGTAGAAAATTGTTGCTTGTTATCTGTTGGAAAATTATTTGTCTACGCGTAGAAAAGGGTTAGGTGGAAGTGTGGAACAGCTGCTGAATAATTGCAGAGCTGGTGACTTCATGTCAATTTGTGTCATTGATTAGTGCATATAGCACCAGATCATACTTCTCCTGTGCCGCCTGTTATCATCTTTACTGCATACAAAAGTGTTTATGGATGGCTGCATGATATATACATGCGGAACAGGATGATTCCAGTAAGCTGATTCTTTTTTTCTGAACATTTATTCAGGAGAAAAAGTCTGTGAACACCAAGCTTTGGGAATGGAGTTGACTAATTCTGCTGAATAAATAAGCCGAATAGTCACCTCTGTATTCATCTTCATCAATAAAAGAAAGATTTTTACTACCATCTGTCCCTGCTTCCATGGAAGTTCTTGATAGTGATGATCACAGGGAAACAGGAATACAGAATGCTGAAAATCCAGCTCCAATGTCTGTTAAGAGTCCACATACGTCCCTGGAAATCCAAGAAAAGTCACCTGACAATTTGGTAGAGCACCAGGAAGAATTGGGTTCCCCTGGAGGCCACACTGTGATTTCGTCACCGGAAATGCTCTCCCACATAGGACCAGCCCATGCATCTGATCATTTGTCAAAGGAGGGAGAACATGCTACTTCAACAAATAAAACTGAAGCAAAAAACATATCTGAGAATGGCTGTACCAGAGTGAATACTATGCCAAAAGCTGAAATGAACTCTAAAGAGGACAATATGAATAATCATGAGAACATTGCCATGGCCCCCAAAAATACAGTAGAATCAGAAAAGGGATCTGAAGGCTCATACAGAGGTCTTGTTGACACTACTGCTCCGTTTGAGTCTGTTAAAGAGGCTGTCACCAAGTTTGGAGGAATTGTTGATTGGAAAGCCTACAGGGCTCAATCATTAGAGGTAATGTCTTTATTTGACACTGAATATTGATCAGGGTCAGATAAATGGTTATCTTATTTTATATTCGTTTCCATCCCTGTTCAAATCTTTATTTTTTATTAGGAACACAAGTATACTTCTTCATAACTATTGTTTGATAACATTTCATCATGTATGTACCATCACAAAGTAAAATTTGTTTTTATGCAGGGACGCAGGGTAATGCAACTTGAACTTGAAAAGGTTCAGCAGGAGATTCCACAGTTCAAAGAAGAATGGGAAACTGCTGAGGTGACCAAGTCACACGTGTTGGAGGAGCTAGAGAGAACTAATAGGCTAGTTGAGGAGCTGAAGCATAAGCTGGAGAGGGCGCAGCTTGAAGTGGACCAAGCAAAGCAAGATTCTGAACTCGCCCTGCTTAGGGTGCAAGAGATGGAGCAGGGGATTGATGACGAAGCTAGCGTAATAGCCCAAACACAATTGACAGTTGCCAAAGAAAGATATGAAAAGGCTGTTGAGGAACTGAAATTGCTGAAAGATGAGTTGATATCAATGCATGAGCAGTATGCTGTCTTAGTAACTGAAAGGGATATAGCAATAAAAAAGGCTGAAGAAGTTGCTTCTGCAGCAAAGGATACTGAGAAGCAAGTAGAGGAGCTCACTTTAGAACTTATTGCATCTAAAGAGTCTCTTGAGTCAGCCCATGCTTCACACCATGAAGCTGAAGAACACAGACTTGGGGCAGCTTTGGCAAAAGAGCAAGATTGCCTGGCTTGGGAGAAAGAGCTGCAGCAGGCACAAGAGGAGCTCCACCAGCTCAACAAACAGATTGTGTCCAAAACTAACGTGGAGGCAGACGTTGTTGAAAATGAGCGCATGCTGCTTAACCTCAGAAGTGAGCTAGCTGCCTATGTGGATAACAAATTGAATGAAGAAGCTGGAATGGTTCAGGAGCGAGGTTCCAACGAAGCAAGAGAAATTAGTAGGTCAATCAAGCAAGCTCTAGTTTCAAAAAGAAAGGAACTTGATGAATATAGAGGGAAATTAGAAAATGCAAAAAATGAAGCCAACCTAATAAGAGTCATTGCAGAATCACTCAGATCAGAGCTTGATAGGGAGAAAGCTTCACTTGTTACATTGCAGCAGAGCGAGGGTATGGCATCCATCACAGTTTCTTCTCTAGAAGCTGAGCTTGATAGAACGAAGCAAGAGATAGAACTGGTACATAAGAAAGAAGTAGAAACCCGGGAGAAAATGGTGGAGATTCCAAGGATGTTGCAGCAAGCAGCCCAGGAGGCAGAAGATGCCAAGATGGCAGCTCATTTGGCGCAAGAAGAACTGAGAAAATCAAAGGAAGAAGCTGAACAAACCAAGGCTGCTGCAACAACTGCAGATATCAGGTTGCGTGCAGTTTTGAAAGAAATAGAGGCGTCTAAGGCATCTGAGAGGCTAGCAATAATGGCAGCTCAAGCAATGCAGGAGAGCGAGGAGACTGGAAGTGTTGGTGATTCCCCTAGAGGAGTAACACTTCCTATAAATGAATATCATGCTCTGAGCAAGAGGGTTCATGAAGCCGAAGAGGTTGCAAACGAGAGAGTAGCAGCAGCCTTGGCACAAATAGAGTTGGCAAAAAAGTCTGAATCAAGGAGCCTAGAGAAGCTGCATGAAGCGTCCAAGGAGATGGACGAAAAGAAGAGTGATCTTCAAATCGCGTTGGAGAGGGCTGAGAGGGCAAATGAAGGGAAACTTGGAGCTGAGCAGGAGCTGAGAAGATGGAGAGCTGAACATGTGCAGCGTCGTAAAGCCCATGAAGCTACAAAACATGCAGCTAGCCCTGTGAGCACTCCACCAAAGACATTTGTTGAGCACAAGGGCTCTTACCAGGAAGATGATGAATTTCTCACAGATATGAAGTTGCACAAGTCAACTGGCAGTGTGGATCAATTTGTTTCGGATAACAAGTTACGGAAAAAGAAGTCGTTCTTCCCTCAGATGTCCACACTTTTGTCTAGAAAGGCACAAACACAAATATAAAATTGATTGTGGAAAAAGAAAAACGTTTATGTGCTTTTGTAAAATGTACATGGTGTATAGTTAACTTTATTGTCCATACCCTGTAAATTGTTTGACAAACATTGTATGTCTTTGTATGATGCTTTTGGAGAGAATGTTGTCAAATCTTGCTTTGGTTTATGCCCTGCCCCCTCAAGCCCTTTTTTTATTCTGCTTTACATCGAAAACCTCGGAGGGAATTTGTTTGTGTTTATATTAAAATCTTAAATTGGTAATCCGTGTCTCCTTTGCAACACAAGAATATCAAACAGGTAGCAGCTGTCTTCAGTAGATATTTCTAAACAAGTTCGGGGTTTGGGGCTATTCTTAGACATGACTTTTGATAGAATCTGGCAGAACCTAGTCAATATTCAGCATATTGTGATTTTTTTTACAGAAAAATCACAGAAAACTGCTGAAATGGAGGCCGCATTCAGCGGATAGATTCAGAATGTTAGATGTCTTACAGCAGGTTTTCAGAAAACTGATGTTCCGAATATCATGCCCTGCAAATGAATTAACATCTATGTGTGACTTTAAACTACATGCATCTGAGTTCAAAGCAGCCCACAGATATTGCAAATTTGATCGGGTTCAACTCATGTTAGAAGAGTGTATGGACCCTTCATCAGGATGTCAAGGGTAGGAAATTAGGAATGGCTATACAAATGACTCCAACATTGAGGATCTTGTTGCCTTGGGCAAAAAGGTCATATGTATGAAAATTAGAGCCCGGCAGTTCAATGAACTCATACCAGAGCTCCAACTTGATATGTAAGACAGCAAAAGGAAGTGATGCAGTTATCAGTGTCGCTCTATTGGTGTTGCGTATAATATTATGGACGGAAGGTGAACGTAAGCTCCTTTGTCTTCAGATACTAATATAATTAACATTGCCTATTGAATTTTCACAGGTGCTTCTTTCTTTATTTTAATGTTTTAGGATGCCTATTCTTCACAGGAGTAAATTTTGCTTACAGAGTACAGACAAACTTTATAGGCAATGAATTTGGGAAAGTTTCCTCTTTTCTTTGCCAGGACATGCAAGAGCCAAATTACAATCAGAAACCTTAGAATTATATTCAAATTCAAAAACAATGTTTCGAGTACAATAGGAAGCTTTCCAGAGAAAAACAAACAAGTATTTGTTAGAAAATTGTGAGTACAATGGTACAGATGTGTATTATGGTGCAAATACAAAAAAAATGTTAGTCAACGTTATGGGCCTCATGACTGTACACATGGTAAAGAATTAATAAAGGAAAAGAAAATCCTCATGGTGAGATGATGAACAAAGAAGAAAGGATCACATGTGGCTGTGAGTCTGGGATAAGCTTAGTCTTTACGGTCACTCATCAAGCAGCATGACCTGTGAAAAAACTACATTTGGGCTAAATGGGGTTCAACGACTGGTATTCACAAATGGCAGAAACCAGAACACCTTAAGGCCACCTGTTCATTTGAACCTAGAGGTCAGTTGTGGTCTCTCCAAATATAGACTGGTAAGGTGAGACTTGAACCTTCTACAGAACAATTGTGGTGCTTCAGTAACTGACACCATAAATCTCTTATCATTTGTATGGACCACCATTTTGATACAAATGTACCAGTGAAAATTCCTGAATCTGTCTGCCGTTGATTGATGATGAAGATGAAATTGGCGAGTCTACTTTATTTCCTAGAGCTGTTGTTAGTGGTAGTTAGTGTATATGAACCAATGTATAGAAACTGTCAGGGAAGGCCTACTTAGGCACAGGTTGCACAGCAGATTGAGAATCTGGGGGGGAAAAGGAGGGTAAATTAGGATTCAGTACATTTATTGTCCAATATAAAAAAATAGTTCTGAGTAAAGACATCCTTACTTCTTGAATATAGCTTCCCTTCCATCGCCTCCTTTTTCAGTTGACAAGAGGAACAGAGAAAAGGACCGCCCCATGGGTCGACTCTTGAATGCTTTGGCATGTTACCATGAACAGAGATGCCCTCACCAGGTTTCATCTCCAATTGGCAGACAGCACAATCATGCAACTTGAACATATTTCCTGCTGGATAATTTATATTCAACCTGTGGACCAGATAAAAGGGTTTAGGCCACATTTCACATGCATATGTATAGTCCCTGTTCAAATCTTGATGATATTAATGCATCATCTATTGTCTAAAACTCTAATGCAGATGCATGCTCCCATTGCATATACTTTAATTACTATAAGTATATAATGTATCCAACACACAAAAAACGAAATGCTGACCTTCGAGCAAGCATTGCAGAGCCCTCCTCATATATTTCCTCCACAACATCAGGTTCTAAACACCCTCTGTCCATCTGATCTTCAGACATTTCATCAGAGGGCCTCCGACGGAACAAAGCTTTGATGCCTCCTTTTCCAGGTCTCTTTAATGGAGGGCTTAACTTTTCTGGAGGTAGTATGTCAATCACTATGCAAGTAGTATCATCTCGTAATCCCTTCGAAGTCACAGCTTCCTACATAACATGGAACTAGCATGAACGCACGTGCGGCACACACGTTTATTGATGACACATATGTACTAAAACAATATCACTTGAGTGGACCATGGTAAACAGACCAGTCGTGCGAAGCGCTTTTAAGAATACTTTATATTCGCTCTCTCATGTACAGAGAGTTTTAGATATTCTCAAATGTAGATGCACATCATTTTTGAGATAGTTGGTCTTTATTTATATAGAAAAAACTCTCCAATCTATTGTTTATTAGCAATACGGGATAATTGTGTATAGACGTGGTTACAAATGTGGGTATATCATGAACAGGTGGGTCCGCGTGGGTATGGGTAGAGTCTTAGGTGAAAAAAGTTTCGCATTTTGCACTGTTTTCCCACATTTTCCCACGTCTTCCCACGTCCTACAACCCGACAGGTGGGCCCTTTGTGAGGGGTGGGGGTGGATTTTTTGGGTGAGAAGTGTTTTCAATTCTCTAGGATCCTTTTAGTATAGATAAAGATAAAATCATAAAACATGCCTTATCGACACAAGATACACCTAAGATGAAAAGATATCAATACCTTGACAATTCTATTAGCAGCAGCTTCAGCTGGCAAACCCCTGGTGTAGTTCAGAGCTTCTTGAAAGCGGAGTGCATCCCACACACCATCACTAGCAATGACAAGGCGCCCTCCAGCATTGGACAACTGCAATAATGTTAGGCATTGAATCTCAGATCTATTTGTTTAGATTAGCTGCCTTATGCTGAGATACCATTGCTCTTTATGATTGGTGTCAGCTACTATCTAATAACATGAATAATCTTTTCCACCACTGCACTGATATAAAAACTTCACATGGATTATGCACCTTTACTTGCTTCACATGTGGAACAGGAACTATAAATTCCCCAACATCGGTATCACCAATTGATCTTGATAGGCACAATCCACCCGGCCAGCATCTGAGTGGACCGATCTGAATAATGATTGCAGAGGGGGAAAGGTGAATTCAAAATGTCCTTAAAATTAGCATCTGTTCACTCACATGAAACAGTATTGTTACTTGGGGTGGGGGCTTGAACTGAATGATCAACTCGGTAACTGACAAAAAATACATAAAGAAAAGCAACATACCCCAGCACCCCCAGCAATGTTTATCCTTCCAACTTCACCCCCACTTGCTGTTACACGCTCCACCCTGCAGTTATGGAACTTAGGTCAATCATATGTCTGAGGATATTGTATTCATATAACTAAGGTAGGATGTATGGACGTACTCCTCTTCATTAGCGTCCAGGCGGTGATCTGCTGATAAAAAATATACTGTGCCTTCAGCAGACTCTAGAATACAGCGCGAATCACCAACTGATGCTACAGTGACAACCCATCCGTCTATTATAACAAAAGTCACAGTGGTCCCTGAACGTGCAGCTGAAAACATTGTAACAGTCAGTTTAAACTGGGGTGCAACAGTACTGAGGATCCATGACATATAAGCAGCCAAAATTATGCTATAGCTATATACAGTAAACAGCAATGTAGTTCGCTTTTGTAAACATTATACTGCCAATGAGAAATACTTTGTTTTTTTTATGGATAAAAGACCGGCATAGCTGGCATCCCATTTGGCCATTTCTAATACCTTTTGTCTGGAAGTCTTTATCTGTTTTTACAAAACCAGCAACTAGTGCCCTTGGCAATGCAGCTGTCCACTCCTCACTTGTGAGATTTGGAGGAATAGCAGCCAACACATTGTTTATTAGATTCTCCCGGGTGTATATGGCAGCTGCAGATCCATTATGTCCATCAAAAATCTGAGGCAAGAAACCGGATTGATTAGTTTGAGTGAGATTAGCAGCCACTTTAGTCGGTATAAGAAAAGCTTTAAATGGAGACTTTAAAACTGAAAGATAAACTAGTCCGCATTCATAGTTTAGAACTGAATTATCACAGGAGTATTCCATTATGGGTTGACTTTCGACATATGCCCTGCTCTGTTTTGCGTCAGAAGAGCTTGTTGGATTGATAAATGAAAATGTCTAGGACCAACTCATATGGCTCAACTGCTGGAAGCCTGAAAGATCCCAAACCATAAGACCCTGTTTGAATATTCCCAAATCAGTGGTCTTCTGACCACCGAAATTATAGAATCAAGACAATTGGTGGCAGTAAAATATTATCTGGACATATGTCCCCATGTGCCCTGGTGCCAACTCACCGCAAAATCAGGCCTGTCAATCATGCTACTCTATGCAAGAGACAAATATCAAACCAAGACGGTAAGCAATACTGGCTTATGATGGAAATACTACCAAAACCTAATGAAAGCAAAGGATTTGAGTCAAAAGGAAAGAATATTAGACAAGGTCAAGAAATGGTTCTTTTACATTAACACATTCTAAGCTGTCAATTATGAGAACACCACAAAATTCAGGTTTCATAAGCATCAGTGCTGGCCCTAGTTAAGTGCTATGACTACCGAGATTCCTATAAGACTTTTGGTCCAAATCCACATGACCAATCACGGGGAGCAATTATTGACAAACTGTACATGGCACCAAAATGCGAAATTAATACACTTAATACAGGGCAAAAACTAAGAACAGAGACAGTGAACCATTACCGCAAACACGGAGATTGTGTCGTCGTCGCCAGCATTCTCGCCGCCGCCGCCGCCGCCGGCGGCGGCGGCGGCGGAGCCCTCGCCCGGCCTGCGGTGGCACTTGGACACTAGAAGCGTGAAGTCCTCCCCTTTCTTGCTCTTGTTGGCCTGCCCGAAGAGGATGTCCGGCCTCTCCACCTTCTGGTTGCACAGCTCCCGCTTGAGGAGGACGGCCAGTGGCACGCCGGAGCCATCAACCTCGGCGTGCACCTCCATCGGAAGTCCCGCCGCCAAAGCCCCTCTCCCCCGATCCGCCAATTCCCCCCAAAGAATCGGCCGGGGTGACGGATCTGGGGCGAGGCAAGAAAGCGCGTGGGAAAAGGCCCCTAGAGCATACAGCGGGGAGCTTTGTAACGGATCAACCAAGAGCTTCGGCCAATCCGACGAAACGAAAGAATTCTTCTTTTTTTTCCCCCGCCGCAACCGAATTCCCCGTCCGAGAAACCGAGAAATCCCCCGGACAAGGACGGCGAATCTCGATGCCCCTACTGCCGCGCGCCTAACGCGGCATGGATCCCAATCTCAGCGGCGTCTCCAAGAAACCGCAGGGGCATTGGCCAAATCGGACCGAAAGGATTCTGCTTGCTCCCCCACGGCGACCGCAAAACCTGGGGCGAGGAAACCGCCGGCTACTTATCCTCGAGGGGGCGGAGTGGGGGGCCTCGAACGCGAACACAATCGAGCTGGAGGACGAGGTGGGGATCGGGGAGTTTGGGGAGGGAGGCCAGGCAGAGGCAGCAGGCTAGCTGGATCGGGGAGAGGAGGAATTAGTTAAAAGCCATTATGGGAGGGCAGAAGGAAGCGCCTCAACGTGCGCGCCAGGAAGGAAGGGGGCATCGAGCTGTCAAGCCATTTCTTGATTACCCGGGACAGGATTATCCGTTACCCAATCTCTGTTTGTTTTAAAAGTTTGTCAGAATACAGATAGGTGCATCTTGCTGGGGAAAAATATATGAATTGATGTATAGATGTCGGGATCATTGTACATCTCGCCTAATTATTGTGTTATATTGTTTTTTATTTTTGCGTGGGAACATGTCAGTGAGGTGCATGGGGATTTTTTTTCTTAATTGTTGTAGTGTCTTTCACGAAAACAAAGAGAAGTAGTATGATTTGTGTAATCTCGGTGCAACTATATCTTTGACACCAAAGGGGATTGTGGGGTCAGGGTCAAGCAATTTTTGTGAATTTTCTATGCGATGTATCCAATGAGCCAAACAATGTGTTTTGAGATGAACTAGCGTCATTATATTGATATGAGGTTGCATCTGTTCTCTCTTTCTATGCAGGTTTGTTTCAGAGCAATCAATGAGCACCGGATGGAAGAAGGGAACAATGTATAAGGGAAGGCGCAGTAGGGAAAGCGACAAGCAAAAAGAGCTACAAGTAGATAGGCAACAATCAAGTGAACTGAAGTCGGGGGTTTTTGTTAGCCGTTGGAGATGAATTTGTGTTGTTTGCAGTTGAATCACATAAAAGTGCAAAGATATTTATGTGTGATTTATTTTGTGGGAGTTGATTCCAGGCTTGGGACCATGTTTATCCTGAAGTTGCACATTGCATAAGACTTATATCTAAGGATGCATCAAATCTATATGGTACAAGATTTTTATGTGGATTCAAGACACATGCTCCTATTCTAATTTCATTGATCACCATACACTATTTCTATAGTTGCAATTTGCTTTTTTTTGCGGGTTGGGATCTGCTCTAACTGTATATAGTTGTACAAACTTCATAATAGAGGTTATGTGATTTATTTAAAAATACATTTATTTCTAAATTGTGATGTAAATAGTGCATTCACTAGCAATCCATGACCATTTTTTTTCTTCAATCACAAGAATAATACACGTTATCTCATATATTCACACCATACATTAACTGTCACGAGTGCACCTCCTATAACACAAGTAATAACCCGTGCATAATTCATGGGCATTAAGATTTAAACCCTCGATAGGTGGATTTCGTCCTCACGTCTCCACCACCACCATATTAAGAGTTCCAATACACAAGCAAAATTGGCTGCATATATTATAAAATTGAATAATCTCTTTCCTATTTCAAGAAAAGAGCACATCCCTAACACCCTCTAAAAAGTGAAATATGCATTAATTTGTCCATAGATTTGGACATTTGTATCGCACTACAATTTATTGCTAGAAATTTACTGAAGAACGCTAAATTATTACGACATTGACTGTTTAACAATCAACATTAGACTTGGTGAAATCAGCCGATGGACAGTAGCAATTTTTTTCCTAGCACTACTAGCAATAGCACTTGGTAGCACAGCTTGGAGTACCTCAGGGACGAAATGCGTAAACGCCTGGCGAAAGCGTAAAGGCAACTCTCACAGGGTTTATTGCGGTCAGTCCCGCTGTCACCGGAGGTTGTGGTAACGGATAACCCGCCCGGCCGCCCATTAAACCCATGCCGCTCGTCGCCGCCGCCGCCGCCGCCTCGGCGGTTGCGGCGCCTCCACCCCGACGAGTGGCTCCGCCCATCTCCTTCCGCATTCGCAGTCCCAGGACCGCAGGTCTAGTCCTAACCGTCGCCCGCTGCTCTCCCTCTCCTTCGGCCCTGGCAGCTGCTGAGGCGCCTGCGCCGCCGCAGGAGGAGGAGGAGGAGAAGCCGAAGCCGAAGCGGAGGCCGCGGCGGTACCCGAAGCAGTACCCCGGCGAGGCGGTGGGCGTCGCCGAGGAGATGCGGTTCGTCGCCATGCGCCTCCGCAACCCCAAGCGCACCACCATCAAGGACGAGCCGGGGGCGGAGGACGCGGACGCGGGGGTGGAGGAGGAGGAGGCGTCGGAGGACGACGAAGACGACGGCGGTGTGAAGGAGGAGCACGGGAAGGAGGAGGAGGGCGAGCTCGAGGAAGGGGAGTGGACGCCAAGCGTGGAGGGGTTCCTGCGGTACCTGGTGGACAGCAAGCTTGTCTTCGACACCATCGAGCGGGTCGTCGCCGAGTCCACCGATGTCGCCTGTGAGTTGCAGTTTTTCTTCCTCATCCTTTGCTGCTTGTTCATTTTTTGGCAGTTCGTATTTTGGAGCGACGGCGTGATTTCAGCAATTAGAATTTCTGTCAGGGAGTGGATTTGTAGCTGTGATCCACTGATTTGGGGTAAAGTATGTTGGTTACATCTGGATGTTTACTCGTAAATTGATGTGACAAGATTGTGGCATTATCTGCTCTGCGAAATACTGCTCGTCAAATGTATGTTCTGTTTAGGAACGAATCCGGAAGAGAAACAAACGGCCAATCCGGTAACTATCATTCCATATAGTCTCACCCCTTGTACTGGAATAACAAATGTTAGTAGTCTTGATCAGAAGTACCTATTCGAATATGAGTGAAGACGGCAGCCATATAGATATCACTGTGTGGTGATCATTCGAACTTGGCACATGTCCCGAATGTAACTACTCTATAATTTGAACAAGCAATATATGGTGAGCAGTTCATTATAGCACCAGTTTTTGTAAACATGATTCTGAAGTTCTATAAACTATCAACTGAATGATTTAATTTTGTAACTTGTTGCCTTTCCTTATCAGAGGAACTTGTTACCATTCCAAGATGTAGTTGTCATACCTTCATACAAGTTAGAGCCACACCATTACCCATGGGTGCTGAGGGGGTCAGTAGGTTGCTGCCACATGGACTGAATAGTATCCAGGTCCAAGACGTATTTTCTGGATATCTCCAGTCTTGTGCCTTTGTTGGCTATTCTGATTTCTACTCCTTTCTTCTTTTTCCTTTTTATTTGATTCTATCTGAGTCACTTCAGTTGAGCAGATGGTTGGGAACTCTATTCCGTTCAAACTCATAGTTGTTTAGATTTACCATACTATTTCTGGTTACACAAGAGGAATGTGATAAGGTACATTTGGGGCGGCAGAATGACAGACATTGCTGGCCTTTTGTAGTGACAAATGCCCAAATTAGAGATGTGCTGCAAACTACATAAGATGCTGACATATCCCAGGCTTCAGTTTGTAGCCCTGTGTCACCTGTATGGTATTCCAATCCAAACTTGTGATCATTGGACAGCATTATTAGTAAGTTCGTATGGTTAAGTAAGATGTGATACTGATACAGCTCTGGAAATGTGTGCATCTCTATGTTGCTGTGTGCACTGGCAAATGCCGTAAGATACATTATGAGATCTGAACAATGAAATGAGACATGCTCTAGAGTTCTGCCCTCTGGCTGTGTAGTGACTTCCATGCAGTTTGCTCTTTCTATTCCTGATTTGTACTGTCGTCGAAAGATATGAATTTCATTAGGCCATTCGGAAATAGAGATGACAGACCATAGCGTAAAGAGCAAATTGAATGCGTTAGCATGTAGGTGATCTTATGCATCTCCACAACAATATCTGCACATGCTGTAGTCAATTTTCTTGTTTGAATGTCACCAAATAAATTAAATACTGTTTGAAAACTATCATGAACCCACAAATGTACTGCATTATCTGTCAAACACCTCAATTAAAGGCTTAAAAATGCGTAATATGTATGTGGCTCTTACAAACAGTACAGTATCTAAGTTAATGGCTCATAACTTACAGTATTGCTAACTGCCTCTAGCTCCTGAGGATCCCCCCCCCCCCCACCCAACTTAAGGACCTGTTTGGCACAGCTCCAGCTCCAAGATTTTTTGGAGTCATCCCTAACTCTAGAAATTCTTGGAGTTAGAGCCATGGGCACATTAATGATATTTGGTTGAGCAAATTTGTTACTACTTTGTATTTAAACCACTTTATTTTATGGTTTTATCTTGCAAACTCCAAATCCTGCATGGATTTTAGAGTTGGAGCTGTGCCCAACAAGCCTAATAGAACAGAAATGTCAGTTAATTACCCACATATAATTAATTTAATGTTTTTTCAGATGTTTACTTCAGGAAAAATGGTTTGGAGCGTTCAGCTAGCATTTCAAAAGATTTGGAGTGGTTCAGAGAACAAGGGATTGCAATTCCAGAGCCGACTACTTTAGGATCAACTTATGCAACTTATCTGACTGAACTGTCTGAGAGCAGCGCCCCTGCATTCCTCTCCCATTATTACAATATCTATTTTGCACATACAACTGGAGGTGTAGCAGTAGGCAAAAAGGTAACACACTGCTCACACCTGATAAAATTTCCATTACCATTTCTTTTCAATTTTAATGGTACTTATCTACGACATTGGCAATATACTAAAATGTAGAGATTGCAGCTATAAATTTCTCATCTAGATATGAAACGACCAAGTCCCTCTGATTTTCAGTTATATAAGATTATTAGATATTTATACTCTCGCGTGATATAGTTGAACTATCAACCCATCCCTGAAATAGAATAGCAATGAAACTTGTGATCTCTGGCCCATTTGGTGTGCTACTATGTGGTCACCATCATTTGTTGAGACATTAAAACTCTGGGATTGAGGTTTTTACCTAAGGCAGAATTTAGGTTGGCAACCCCATGAAACGTGCAGGCACTTCTCTGAAGAATGAGAACTTGACCCTCAAGGTAGAAACCATGGAGGCTTGCACGGGTGAAAGACTGGGAGTCTAAAATTGTGCAAAAGACCTTAATGGGCCGTGTGAACCTGGGGACACCTGCGTCCCTGCATCTACATGAGGCAGGCCCAAGTTTGGGTGGGCCACATGCTGGGTTGCTGGTAAGGGTGCATAGCATGAGGCCCGTCGAAATTAATGATTTTGGTGCATTGTATGTGTCTGATATGCAGTTTAACAAAGCATGGGGCTGCTGGTGTCCGGGAGCCCCCATTAAATTCCACCTGCGGTTCCATGCAAGCTTTCATATTTGGGCCCCATAAAAATCTCCATTGCCATGATACTGGATACCACCATTTTTACAAATTACCACTTGTGCTGTACAGATCTTCATGCTCTCCAATCATATAGTATTTTGGAATTAGGAAGTCTCTGAACAAAAATTACATTGATTTGTGATAGATCTGCGAGAAAATTCTCGACGGAAGGGAGCTGGAGTTTTACAAATGGGGCACTGATGCTGAACTTCTGCTAAAAGATGCTAGGGAGAAGCTTAATGAGCTTAGCAAGGTACGTGCTACATAGTAGCAATTTCCCTTTCTTAGAAAATTTGTCTGAGCAGCCCATGCGCTCCTGCTGTGCAGCACTGGACTCGGAAGGATAGGAACTTGTGCTTAAAAGAGACAGCAAAATGCTTCCAGTACCTGGGAAAGATGGTCCGGTTAATCATCTCATGAACCATTATGTTTGGTGGACGCATAAACCTAGTCTAATCTCACTGCACGTGTTAGTGGATTGTACTCTAGAAGTCAGAAAAAAGCTAGAGATCTTAGTATCAGTGGAGGCTTAGCGCACTTACTTTCGAGTAGACAGGCAAGGCAGGATCCTTATCAGCTATCTAACATGTCAGAAGTCTGAAGGACCCTTTTGGTGCTAGAAATGATAGCAGACCCGTTTTAGAGGAACAACGTGTTCAGCGAGCACTATGTGATGGACACCCAGATGGCAGGCCACCCCGGTTTCTTTTTTGGCGTGCATAGTAGAAAAGATTCTCACCGTTGTCAGGGTTGCCTGGGCAAGCCAAGCTGCTGTATCATGCCATCCACGCAGTGATGATGCACGCCTGAAGATTAGCATGAGGTCATGTCTATGGACGATGCAGGTCAGTTCAGGGAGACCGTCGAAACTAGCTATCAGCTCTACGAATGTTGCGCCTGGATGACTGTAGCTTCTAAATTGCTAACATCTAACAACGATGTACCAGTGTGGAATGTATAGATGCAAACTAGGTCTGATACATCGGGTTTCTTGTACTGTTATTCGTGACATCATTGTTGATGCCTACATGGCTACATATATTGCTGTGTCCGAAAAATTCGTGCCACCGATCAAAATATCGACTGGAGGATTTGTTGCTGAGATATGTGTGCGTTGTGATATGCCAATGTTCAAAATGAGCAAATGACCTCCGCTCATTTTTTTTGTAACCCTCTAGCCGATTCATGTGTTTATTGCAATGGTGCTGGGCCATGCTCCTGGCGAGCCGTGGATGAATGGCAGTGGCAGCCTGCAGCACTGCTCCTTGGGTCGGTCGGGTCCCAGGGACCATGTTGATGGATGGGCTGGTCCAGGCTGCTGCTCCCAATACCAGCAGCAGCCGTGGCAGGGGATTGCATCGTCAATCATCATCGACAGCAGTTTTCTTTTTTAAAAAAAATCATCATCTACAAGGATGGCAGCAAGCAAGCATGATAACCCAACTCTTTTTCATGGCTGTAAGTTCCAGAGCATGATGAGTTTCGTGCTTTTGTATGAGCTTAACGCATGCGAGAGCGAGGACGAGGTGTGGTACTTATCATTTGACGGGTGGGCCGGGCCTAATTTCTCCAGAAGCTATTTTTTGCTGAAAACGCTGAAGTTTGGTAGGTGGTCACAGACTTGCAGCACCTTTATTTTTCTGGAAAAAGATACAGTAGAGTTTCTGTCACTCTCGCTATCTTTTTAGGCCGGTCTCATGATACTTTTGGGATGGGCGAAAGGAAGGTATGATCACACACTTGTGCTCTAAAATGGAGGTGGGGGATAATAAGGAAAAAAGAAGAAGAAAGAACCGTTCGAGTGCCATTCATTCTTCTTGAGAGGCACGCAACGTCGTGGAGAAAAGGCGCCGTGGAAAGAATGATGCCGAATGATATCGGATCGGCCGGCGGTATAGCCAGGCAGCTGCACAGAGATGAATGAACGCGTTCTCATCTGCCTTTTGTTCAGTAGGTACGGTGCCTTTTTTTTCACAGACTTACAGCACTACTGTTAGCAAATAATGCGAAAACAAGATCGAACACGAGACACGATTTAACGTGAAAAAACCCTTGCGGGAAAAAACCACGGAAGACGATCACTATTGAGGAGAGTTTACAAGTAGGGATAATACATGTCTTATCTGTCTTGCCTTGTCTTGTCTTGTCTTACCCTACCGTCTACATAGGTCTTACATATATATAGGCGGCTCACGTCCCTGTGCTTGGTTGCGTTGCCAATGTGGGACTAAACTGTGCACTCCTGAGAGAAACTACAGCACAATGGGCCTCCGCTTCGCTCTGGCCCAAGCCTGGCCTATATCGTGGATGTGAATTTGGAACATATCCAACAAACTCCACCTTGAGACAAATTCCATCATGTAGACGAATAATAAACCTCCATATTCAAACCTTGAATACCAATGTCCATCGGACAAATAAGATCACTTGAGTATTCTCCCAACACTTGAGAAAATAACCAATAGGTTCAAACACACACAACTATCAACAAAGCAGACGAACAATCTGGGCCTTCAACAAATTCATAATCCCAGCAAAAGTCTGAGTCTGTGCAACTGGCCTCGGAAAAATAAATGACAATAATGTTCAATCATTAAACGACATAAAGTCGCAATATCACCTGTGGTATTAAATAAATATCCAGTGAAGAACTCAATTACCGCTCCATTCAAACACGGTTCAGATGTGGGCATAAATGTGCAACCAACGAAGTATAAACCTCTGCAATAGACCCTGCAGTAGTGCAGTCATGAGTGGACGTCTCCACCTTGAACAATAAATGTACTGAATGCTGGCCAGTACAAAACATTATAGTATCTATGCAGCAACTCTGAACTAGATCCCTCAACACGAGCAGAGACAGCAATAAACGTACTGCTCCCGCAATACAAAACACTATAGTATCTAGTCAAACAAAACTTCCTCTGTTGCGCTTAGAATCCTCCACCTCGAACTCAATTCGGAGCAAAACCTTCACTTTTAATTAACCAACTTCATAGGAGTAAAGGAAACCACTAGGCTGACATGAACGATGTTGTCAAAACATCAAGAAGAATAAACTCAAAATGATCCGATAATAATCCTAACATCTCCTCAAAATCTCAATATATCTTAGCAGTGGAAATCACATATCATAGAAGCCATATGAAAGAAATAACCAGAAGAAAATAATATGCAGTAATAATCTAGGTATGTTACTGTGTGAACCTAGCAATAACCTGCATCATTGTGTACAACTCCGTGTACGTTCAGCAAAGCTGAGAAAACCTTCTGGTAGCTTCTCGTAGATTGGTCTGCAGCATCTGGCAACTACGGAATCAGATTCCGTCTTAAACTCCACGTTGACAAGTCTTGCACGAGGTAGCCAATCGCAGATTGATCCGGCTGGCGACGCGCGATAAACAGGGACGAAACCCAAATTATTTTTTTTTCACGTGATCTCGTACCAAGGTCTGATACCACTTGTTATAAATAATGCGGAAAACAAGATCGAACACGAGACACGATTTAACGTGGAAAACCCATTGCGGGAAAAAACAACGGAAGACAATCACTATTGAGGAGAGTTTACAAGTAGGGATGATACATGGCTTATCTGTTTTGCCTTGTCTTGTCTTGCCCTACCGTCTACATAGGCTTAAATATATATAGGCGGCTCACGTCCCTTTGCTTGGTTGCGTTGCCAATGTGGGACTAAACTGTGCACTCCTGAGAGAAATTACAGCACAATGGGCCTCCGCTTCGCTCTGGCCCAAGCCTAACCTGTATCGTGGATGTGAATTTGGAACATATCCAACATCTACTTCCTCCGTTTCCATCCGATGGAAGAACGACGTGAGCATGCAGGGCCCCTGCGTCAGTGCCGAGTTCTGCCTCCCGTCCACGCCGGCGGCCGAGCTTCCTTCCTCGGCCGGTGGCCACGCCCTGTGCTGCCTCCGCCCTCCGCCCGCTCAGCCTATGCGCCGGAGGGCATCCGCGGCAAGCTCGCCTGCACCAGATCTCGCGAGCTGGCTGCCTCTCGCCGGAGCCCCGTGTGGTGGCGGCGGCCAGGTCTCTGGATTTCCAGCGGCGCACGCCGGCCACCGGCTCGGGCCTCGCCTGCACCGGCCGCCGAGCACCGCACGTCCGCATATCCGCACCCACATGTGCTTGTTTCCCGCGACGAGCTCAACGCCGCCATATCTCGCGCCTCGCCGACGCCCCTGGGCCACGCCCGCGTGCCGGCGCCGACGCGGCGGCGGCGCTCATCCTCGTATGCAACTCGGCCATGCCGCGCGTCGCCGTCGCTCTCATCCTCGCTTGCGGCTCTGCCTCCAGTCTGCCCCTTCTCGAGAACAGAAAAGTCGACGAGATTCCCGTATGGCGGGGCCCGCTCGTTTAGGAAAATGCGCTGGCGGCTCTCGCCAGCCGTAGCGAGAGCGCATTCTCTCTCTTCATACCTCTCTCCTACGTGGAAGTCTTATAGAGCCTAACGACTGCCTGGCGAAGCGCACCGGCTGGGCATCTTTCCATTTTGGGCTGCCGGACGCACTGATCTGATGAGTTCAACAGTCGTCTTTAATTTTACCTCCCTCGAACAAAATACTCCCAATGACCGGTCTCAGGGTTTCATCACACGGTTACCTAGAACAGAAACTCTACACTGAGACTGGCCTCAGTGCAAGATTTCATCACACGGTTACCTAGAACAGAAACTAGTTAATTGTGTCAGATGAGTTTCATGGTGATGAAATTTCTCTCACATCCCATGAAACTCTTCACTCTCTTTCCTCTGGCACATCAGCACATTTAATGTCATCATGAAACTCCCATAAAACCCCCGCTAAGACGGTCTATGTAGTAGTACTACCTCCATTCGTTTTTATTTGACGCTCGGACAAAAAAAACTAGCTTATTTTCTTCTAACTCTCATGTCTGGAACGACATATATATTCGTCCGGAGGTAGTACTACATAGTAGTAGGTCCGTGGTCGCTGCGCTCGCTCTGAAGTCTGAACTCAAACGCGCGATCCGGGGGCCGGCCGGCGACAAGCGGGAGTGGCAACCGGAGCCGAGCCATTCCAATCGATGACGTACAAGCAGCGCAGCGTTTCCTCGGATGACGCGCCCGTGTTTTGCTTGCTGACCGAAAGAATCGGACAGGCCGGCCGTGTGCTACTCAATCAATTCTCACGTCCGCGAGGAATCAAACACTTTTAAATTTGACCAAGTTTATACAAAAAATTACTAACATTTATAATATAAAATAACTATTAATAGATTAACTATGTAACATATTTTCATACTAGATCTATTTTGAGACACAAATGTTAGTACTATTTTGTATAAATTTGGTCAAAGTTAAAACCGTTTGACTCCTCGTTAAGCGAGAGTTGCATTCTTTTACGGACGGAGGAGGGAGTAATTGGTACTCCATAATATATAATATATTTATATATAATCCCAGTCGGCGGTGCGGGGCACCTTCGAGACAGTGCTTGGAGTAGAAAACACGTACGCGCTGTGCTGTAGAACTGTACAGACACGCAGCGGGGCGAACACAGGCCCGGCCAGGGCCAACGCAAGCCAAGCGGATACGACACGGCACGAAGCATGCACCGCACCCACCGCCTCACGCTCGCCGCCGCTCCGGCTTGGGTCTCGTGTACTCCTTGTTAGCATTCATTACGTTGCACTCGGAGAGTACGTGTACGTTTAATTTGTAGCACGACACGTACATACACGAACAAAGTTACAAACGCTCTGGGCTATTATATGCGATCCGATCCGTCCGCGGCCGCGCGTCGGTTGACCACGACGACCCCTGCCTGGGCATGTGTCGGTCCCCGGCCCGAAGCGTGTGTGTAGTGGAGCGACGGCACCGACGCCCCGTGCACGGCAAATGTCACGCGAATCCTAGTGCCACGCGCACGCCAACAGCGAGATCGAGAGCCCCTACAGTAGCTAGCTAGCTAGCTTGGCGTGTGTTCCCCGCTATACACGGAGCACCTCGCGCGCGCGCGCACTGATCGAACAGCTAGCGCGGACCGATCGAGGGCCACACGGCCATGTGATCGATGGTGTGGGTGCATGCGCGCGGCTGTGGCATCCATATCGGGCGCGGCCTGGCTGCATGTTGACTCTGTCTGCGCGATCAGATCATCCGTACGCGCATCTCCAAACTTCCTAAAAATTCTCTCTCCAAACTTCACAATTCACCTATCACATCAAATATCTCTCCTCATGCATGAAACACTAAACGTGGATAAATAAAAAAACTAATTATATGGTTTTAATGCACACGACGAGACGAATCTTTTGAGCAAAGTTAGGTCATGGTAGGACAATGTTTAGCACAAACAAACGAAAAGTGCTACAGTGCACTACAGTGTACGATGTGACTTTTTCACCGAACTTTCTCTTCCTCTTTTTAAAACTAAACACACCTGAATCCTTTCGCTCAGACCGCAACTAACTTAAAGATAAGTAGCAGGACACACATAATTACTCATGGATAATATATTTATGCCATCGATGCCAAGGGATCAGGCCTGAGCATATAAAAAGATCACCCACGCCCGACACCGATCAGACAAAACTAGTACGGTGGAGCAGGTAAACGTACTACAAAACTCGGGATTACGGGTAACCTGATGAGCCTGCAGGCGGCGCCAATCAGTACAATAGCACCTGAAAGTTAAACTAGTCGTACGACCTGGCTTAGCTTGCCGTTTACTTCAGGACAACGTTTTTCTTTTCTTTTCGAAATTGAGGACAACGATGTTAACAATGGCTTTTGGCTTGGTTGGCCTTTGCATTGCTCTGGGCCTCTGGCCGTGTGCGGTGTGCCGGCGGCCTCCCAGCATTGCTCCAAGCGACCACCCGACGAATATAATCCCCTACTACGCGCTACATACTCGTGCCTGCGGTCTCCGAGGGAGACTGGTAGCAATGTAGCATATACTGTACGTCTGTAAGCTCGTGCGACCCGGCACTGAACTCAATCAGTGCTCTCAACTCTCTAAGTATGTACTCTCGCTGCCCAGCATCAAGAGCTGCCGGAAAACATGCATGCGGCCGTTTGGGCTTTGCATACTCTTATATGGGACGGAGGAAGCGAGGGCGCAACCATCCAACCAAACCAGCTCCTCCGTCCGGCCGGGCCGGACGGCCGCAATTCCAGCAGGTTGTCACCTGCTGGGACCGGCGAATGTCCTAAAAAAAAGCTAGGACTGGCGACGACGCCATGCGCGGTTGATCTCCCGGTGCCAATTGGGCCCCGTTAAGTACGCCTTAAGCTCTGACTCTTTCTCACGCGCACCGTTCATGCCATCTGTCTATCTATTGTATTAATACAACAGTGTTAAAAGGAGCCACCACGTTCGCCGAGAGGGCCAAGAAATTCTCACGTTAATCTAAAAAGAGAAGAATATATGCCGTCGGATTTTATGAAGATCTAACGATCCATATTATTTTATTAATCCAAAAAAGAGAAAAATATCCACCGTCAGATTTTATGAAGATCGAACGGTCTACACTATCCCAAAGAGTCCCTATCAAGTACGACAAATAAATATAAATGCGGAATTAAAAACATTAAATTAGCAACTGATTTTATATGAATATGAATAACGAAACAAAATAGCTAAATAAAAGGGTACACATACCAAAAAAAATCCTGAAATAAATAACCCATATAGGTTCAATCGGAGATTAAAATCAGTGATAGAGAAAGATAATAATCAGATCTATTTATAAATCTACTCGATCAGTTATGATTGTTCCAAATGCTAAGTATAGTATTGTTAAGAGGGCAGTAGAAAAAAAAAGAGAAACAAAGGACACGGTAAAAACATCATGACTCCTGCGCTTGGATCGTTGCCTTATCGACATGCCGGAATTCGGTACATCACGACTTCACGAGTCCTACATGCACACGCTCAGTTTTAAGTTGGAAAAGAAGTGTAAAGTTAGTATACCACTTATGTACAAAACTAAATAAAGCCATCGCCATGTATGCGGCAACATAAAAATACCAACCGCAGCCACATATCAGGCCAATTAGCACAAACCCTTCTTCTGTATGCACTACCATCGAGGCTTAATTAAGATTAATCGATGGTGATGATGGCTATGGAACGAGAAGCTGCATTGCTTTGTCGTTTTCCATGGACAAATCTATCCCGATGGAGCATTGTTTACCGCCCTTGGAGCATGCCTCATCAGGGCACGACACAAAATGCAGGTTTGCGAGTCTAATTTGGGAGTACAAAGAGTTAATCAGATTCATTGCATGAAAGCCCAATTTAGCAACGGAAGGCACATATGGGTTTGCAACGGCAACCGAGATGCACCGTCAGATTTTATGAAGATCTAACTGTATATATAATTCGGCTAATTCAAGAAAAGAGAAGAATATGTATATTCGGATTTGATGAAGATCTAACGTTCTATATTATTCCGCCTGCCACTGTCGCCACGCAGCCGTCCGTGGCCGCCGTAGGAGGCCTCCAGCGTCGCCGCGCAGCCGTCCGCGGCTGCCGTGGGAACCCTCCACCACCATCGCGCGGCCGTCCGTGGCCGCTGCGAGAGTCCTCGCCGTCGCAACGCGACCGTCCGCCGCCGTTACAGCCGTAGGAGCCGCCCGCACACCTTTAGAGTTGGGGGTCCGGTCGGGGAAACCGACACCCCTCGCCGCCGCCACCACCACTAGAGAAAGGGGGGGTAGAGGGAGAGAGATAAAGTGGGGAAAGTGGTGGTGTAGGTGAAATAAAAGGAGAAAAGGAGATGGGTGGGCTCGCGTGTTGGTAGCTGGTATAGAATATGAGATATAGAGGAGAACGGGTGCAGAAGATATTGATATAGAGGGAGAGAATCTCAATGACGAGGCATGAATATTTCTTGGCACGCCGCCGAAGGCCGCGAGGCTGAAGGTTACCGGCGGGGAGACCGGCACCCCTCGCCGCCGCTAGAGAAAGGGGGGAGATAGAGGGAGAGAGATAGAGTGGGGTGGGGGGGGGGGTTTGGTGGCGTCGATTAAAGAAAAGGATAAAAGGAGAAGTGTTGGCTCACGTGCTGGTAGTTGGTATAGAATATGAGATATAGAGGATAACGGGTGTAGAAGAAATTGATATAAAAGGGGAGAATCTCAAAGACTAGGCAAGAATATTTATTTTAGAGAATGAAAATAGAGTACGACGAGTACGGATAGCCCGATGCCCCATGTGCCCTACCACATTCCTCTATATAGAGGCAACGTTCAACAATGAGCGGAGGACAACACGTTGATCTGCACGTGTACCTGCTGAGAGATTTAGGTCGTTCAACAAGGCTGTGAGCAAAGCGGGAGAGAACAATTCTCACTGTTCAAAGGGAGCAAATCGTTGCCGGGATTGAGCACCATGGCCGCCTCAGCACTTAGTGTCTTTGCCAACGCAAGTGGAAGATCATCAAACGGGTTACCCACACTCAAACCCGTTTGATGGTCTTTGTTAACGAGTTAGTGCAATAAGGAGCAGAGAGAGAAAAAACAAAGCGGAGAAACTGAGGTGGTTTGGCGTTCAACAATGAGCGGAGGACATCACGTTGATTTGCACATGTAACTGATGAAAGGTGCTCAGATTTTTTTAGGGCTATTACTGGAGTTGTAGCATTTTTGTGGCCCTTAAAAATAGAGGTGGCCTCATTTAGTATTTGGAGAGTCTGGTTTGAGAGGTATCGGTGTAGTTAATCTTAATTAATATAATATTATTATCATATTAATTGCAAAAAAATAATACATACTATTGGTTTTTGTAAGATCTAAAAATTTATATTAACCCTTAGAGTCTATTGATTAGAGTAAATAAATAGTTAAATTCTAAATTAAATAAATAAGAAAAATATAAGTTGATAAAAAAATCAATATCAAATACAATTAGTAAATTTAAGCCTGCATCATTAATTTATCCATGTGCCATGATAAAAAATGATATGTTAGTTTATGCACACTTATACAAACCGTATTGTTAATGAACAATTGATATTTAAATAAAATTATATTTAAGTTAAAAGAATCTAAATATTAGTATAAAAAACTAGCTACCCGCGCAAATTTGCGCGGACCACCTTGCTAGTTATTGTTTATTGGAGCTTCCTTAGGTCTTATTTCGCACAGCTCCAACTCTGAAATATATGGAGTTTTTCAGGTGAGTATTACAGGTACTAAGAAATTATGTTGTTAGAAATGTGATTACATATAGAATATTTAGATAAATTATTTTATTTATAATTTATACTAAATATTAATATCTAAAGTATATTAATTTGCATCAAAAATATAAATCTCTAAAGTTTGGGACTAGAACTGTATCAAATTCAGGGCGTACGGGATCGGATCCTTACTCTCTCTTCCCTAAACAAATTGGAGCCACTAAAGTCCGTACTTTTAACTCCACAGGCTCCGGCTCTTCCTGATGTTTTATTATATTCATCTCCAAGAGTCTCTCTAAACCCCACTCTTTAAATCATCATTTAGAGAGTCATTTGCATAAAAATCGTTTTCTATATGTTTTCGTTTTCTAACAGCTTTTCTATATCTTGTGTGCACTCTGAAAAGCTATTCTCTTTTCTATATCTGAAGAGCGAGAAATCCGGAATAGAGAGTGGCTATGTTTACATAACCAAATAAAAAAACTGTTGGAAGGTGCCTTTTTAATCAAAATCTCTAAAACTAGCAATTATGATGAATTTATAGAGTCTCTTGGAGTTGAGAGTTGCTCACAGCTATATCAAACATGCCTTAACCACGCGAGCGCCATTGTCACCGGCGCACATCACGCCGATCAAGGTGTTTTTCGACATACAAGACCCTAAACAAATTAGGCCGTTTTAAACTAGACCAATGTAGAATCACTCCTACTCTGTTCCAAATTTCTATTTGTTGTTGAGTTTTTCTTTTCCTAACTCTTGATCATTCGTGTTATTTAAAAAATTATATAAATATTATTTTAATTTATTTAACCATGATGTATTATTTCATATATAAAAATCAAATTGTACTAAAATAAATAGTCAAACATTATGGGAGAACCAAGACAAGAGTGGATAATAATTTAGAAGTTTTGGAATGGACGGATCGGACTACGTACTCCGTAGTTGACGGGGCTGGTTGGTCTGGGATCCGATCCCGCCGAGCATCTAGCACGTGCACGTGCACGTGCTCGAGCAACCCGTAGCACACGACATGATGTCACGGCCCCCGGTTGTAGCCTGCCTGCTGGGTCCAACGTACGGAGTACTCCGTATAGCGTAGCAGCATATCATCCACGGATTTCAAAAGGCTAAACAAGGGAGAGGGGCCTGCCTGTCCATCATCGTTCACGGACACGCCGTCCTCGACGGGCAACGCGACGTACTGCGTGTATACTTGCTGTCATGGCCTCCACCATTTGCCACGCACTCGGTATTGACCCCAAAACGGGTCCGGTCCATTGTTCCCAAAAACTCGCGTGCGTGCACAGTGCACCGATACGATCGACCGACGACTACTGGCCGACGCCATGCACGGCAAATTGATTAAAGTTAAACCTGCCCCGGTGGCACGCTACGTCGTCTACGTGAGACGACCACGTCACGTAACCACAAGTCCGTAATTAATCGTCGTATATACGTAGGAGCTAGTGTCAGAGCGACTTGTCTTGGCCGGCTCCCACGATCCCGTACGTCGCGAAGATGCTCGCCGCTCCGCCGCCGTCGGCCGTGGCCGCGCTGCGGGAATCGCGTGTGGTGCCGATCGGCCACCGTCGAATGAATGGCCGATACGCGCAAATAAAGCGACCGTGAGTACGTACGTAGTACAGTACTCCGTACGTGCCAGATGACGCGACAAGAGCAACAGTTGGTTACGGGTCGCACTCGTTGTTTCCGCGCGCCGCGCGGGGGCTTGAAAAGGTTGGCATGTGCAGTGTTAGCACGTACGGCAGGCATATCGTGAGAGCGCGGCCGTGTGTGCGCTATACTCGTTAAATCGGTCTGGTGTCAACTCTCTGCGCTCACAAACTGCATCTCACTCTTCCAAGCTCTCGCAAAAGATTAGTGTGGTGGTACTGGTTTTCAAAACGAGGCCGAGGCCTAACCTCTTGCGCACGCTTTTTTATCAGGCTCAAATCTAAACACGATGATTTCCTTTGGATTCTCACGAGAATTGCGGCACGTGGGAACTCATCTTATTGTATGAGCGAGGAAACTCATGGACTCCCATAAATGGTTCTAATTAAGAGGAGCTAGCATATCCATATCCATCGCTACAAAATACTCCACGGACAGTCAGCGAAAAGAGGAATGCACCCAGCGTCCCAGCTAGTACATTCTCGTGTTGGATTAATTGGGTCTTTGGCCCATTTTAGTCTAAATTAATCAAGAGAAATTAAAATTCCACTAATAAATGCTAGGGGCCTAAATCCCGGATTGAGAGTCAACGGGAATCCTAACTAACTTAAATGGTGGACCAAACGTGGACCACTTGTGAAGTTGGTAAAATGAGAAGGGCGTGCCACACGTGCGCGCGCTCGCTCGCCTCGCCGAGGCCGTGCCGCTCTGGTGAACGTTTTGCTATTAATGACAATAAAGTCAGAGACGTTGCAGTTTTCATGCGGGCGAGTAACTGACGACCGTTACTGCCATGAATCCAGTAACTAACTCTTAATGACATTATGACTAGTCAATAGCGTCTAGGTTCATGCTCCCTCTCCTTCCTGAGCGCCTATAAGATGAGGCCTCTCCTCCCAGGCAGAACACACCCGAAAGCTCTCTCTCTGGTATTCATTTCAGGAAACCACTCTCTTCTCCCTGTTGTTTGCTGCTCTCTCGCATTCCCAACGCAAGCTTTGCGCGCACTCTGCTTGTGTGAGCAGTTGCCTCCGAACCCCGTCTGCCCTGAGATCCTGCTCGGGATAGGCAGGGGATAAGGTTTTTGGGGAGCGTACTCGTACGCGCCTGCTCGCTGCTGTGAACGACTACTTCGTCTACTTCCCGGCGGCCATCTCCACCAACCCGGCGACCACAAGCTGTACGACTACGTACTCTCCATCACGCGAACGACTACATCCCGGAGGCCGTTCGAGGGACTTCACTGCATCGCCTCGCCACTGCCTCGAATTTGATCGACTACTTCAAGCAGGCTAGTCACAATGACTGGTAACGGCGATTCCGGTGCCTCCTGTTCCGGTTCCGTCCCTAGGTACAAACTAAACCTTCTCTGATTATGCTTGCTGTTCATGTTTCTTTTGGGATTTAACCTGAACACTAGCACATGCCTTGCTCTCACTGGATCACTCACTATGGTCATGATTTTGTTAATAATTTCTGAAATTAAAATGTACCGAAAAATGCCTAGGTTTCTAACAATCCAAAAACCTTATGTTATTAATAGGCTTTCGGTAACTGGTTTTGCTGCGTCAATCAAACCAAATGTTTTCGATGGCTCAAATTACAAGCGTTGGCGGCAGAGGGTCACGTTGTGGCTGACGGCCATGAACATCATGCATGTCACACAGGGGAAGCCCGAAACGCAAACTCCTGAGGAGGAGAGGGCTTTCGTGGCGGCCGATAACCTGTTCAGAGGTGCCATCTTGAGTGTTCTAGCCGAAAGCATCGTGGACACGTACCTCTTGCTGCCAAGCGGCAAAGAAGTTTGGGATGCGCTTGAGGCTAAGTTTGGGGTCTCTGATGCTGGTGGTGAGCTGTATGTCATGGAACAGCTCTATGACTACAAGATGGTTGAAGACCGTCCTGTGGTAGAGCAAGCCCATGAGATTCAGGCGCTGGCTAGAGATCTTGAGAACTATAGCGAGGATGCACCATGTAAGTTGCCTGACAAGTTTGTGGCTGGAGGTATTATCTCCAAGTTACCACCTTCTTGGAAGGACTTTGCAACCTCTCTGAGACACAAGAGACATGAGTTCACTGTTGTCGATCTTATCGGCACTCTTGATATTGAAGAGAAAGTGAGGGCAAAGGAGCAACGTGGTAAAGGGATTGTTGGGACTTCTAGTGCCAATCTGGTGCAGAAGAAGAACCACAATGCGTCCAACAAAAGGAAGAACAAGCCGCATCAGAATCAAACAAAGGCTAAACAGACGACTCAGTTCAAGCCGAGGAAGCCTCCAACTGTGAAGTGCTACTGTTGTGGTAGCACCGAACACTTTGCTGCAAAGTGTCCGGATCACAAGGATAAGAAAGATGGCAACAGTGCCAACATGGTTGTTAGTGAGACTGGTGGAACGTCGGGGTACAGTAATCTTTTACCTACAGTTCTTTCAGTATGTCATTCACCTGAGTGGTGGATTGACACTGGTGCTAATATTCATGTTTGTGCTGATATTTCCTTGTTTTCTTCTTACCAGGCAGGCGGGACTTCCTCTTTGTTGATGGGGAACGGATCGCATGCGCGTGTTCTTGGTGCTGGTTCGGTCGATCTGAAACTTACTTCGGGAAAGACCGTTCGACTGAAGAACGTGCAGCATGTCCCCACCATCAAGAAGAACTTAGTCAGCGGGTCTCTCCTATGTAGAGACGATTTAAGTTAGTCTTTGAATCCAATAAATGTGTAATTTCTAAGTTTGGGAGTTTTATTGGAAAGGGCTATGATAGCGGAGGCTTGTTCCGCTTTTCTTTGTCAGATGATTGTAATAAAGTTGTGAACCATATTTCAAGTGTTAATGATGAGTCTAATGTGTGGCATTCGCGATTTTGTCATGTTAATTTTGGTTGTATGACGCGTCTTGCAAATCTGAGTTTAATTCCGAAATTCACCTTAGTCAAAAATTCTAAGTGTCATGTGTGTGTTGAATCAAAACAACCTCGTAAGCCTCACTTTGCGGCTGAGGCGAGAGACTTGACACCTCTAGAATTAATTCATTCCGATCTGTGCGAAATGAATGGCGTGTTGACAAAAGGTGTAAAAAAGTATTTCATGACTCTAATAGATGATTGCACTAGATTTTGCTATATTTATTTGTTAAAGTATAAAGATGAAGCGTTGCAATATTTTAAAGTCTATAAAGCTGAGGTAGAAAACCAACTTGAGAGAAAGATCAGAAGAGTTAGGTCCGATCGTGGTAGAGAGTATTTTTCTAATGTTTTCACTGCGTTCTGTGAGGAACATGGAATAATTTATGAGAGGACGCCTCCCTATTCACCTCAGTCAAATGGGGTAGCCGAAAGAAAGAACCGCACTCTAACTGATTTGGTTAATGTCATGTTAGACACAGCGGGACTTTCCAAGGAATGGTGGGTGAGGCTATATTGACTGCATGTCATGTCCTGAACCATGTTCCCATGAAGAACAAAGAGATAACACCATTCCAGGAGTGGGAAAAGAAAAAGCTAACACTTTCATATTTACGAACTTGGGGTTGTTTAGCCAAAGTGAATGTGCTTATAACCAAGAAACGTAAATTAGGACCTAAAACTGTAGAGTGTGTCTTTCTTGGTTATGCTTTCCACAGTGTGGGTTATAGATTTTTAATTGTAAAGTCTGGAGTATCTGACATGCATGTTGGTACAATTATGGAGTCCAGAGACGCTACATTTTTTGAGGACATTTTTCCTATGAAAGAGGTAGTTAGCACATCTAACATGTAGTCGTGAATTGTCTGTTAATAATGAACCTAAAGAACCCACTACTGTGATAGAACACAATGAACAACCACATGTGGAGAATCCTGAGGAGGATGACAGTGAAGTAGCTCTCAGAAACAACAAGAGATAGAGGATTGCAAAATCCTTTGGTGATGACTTCATCGTGTACCTCATGGATGACACTCCTAGAACCATTGAAGAGGCATATTCCTCTCCGGACGCTGACTATTGGAAGGAAGCAGTTCGGAGTGAGATGGATTCCATTATGTCTACTGGTACCTGGGAAGTTTTAGAGCGTCCTTATGGGTGCAAACCAGTAGGATGCAAGTGGGTGTTCAAGAAAAAGCTCAGGCCTGGTGGTACGATTGAAAAGTACAAGGCAAGGCTAGTGGCTAAAGGCTATACTCAGAAAGAAGGAGAAGACTTCTTTGACACCTACTCACCGGTTGCCCGAATGACTACTATCCGAGTACTGCTTTCCTTGGCAGCTTCCCATGGTCTTATTGTTCACCAAATGGACGTTAAGACAGCTTTCCTAAATGGAGAGTTGGAGGAGGAGATCTATATGGATCAGCCAGACGGATTTGTAGTATAAGGTCAAGAAGGAATGGTGTGTAGGTTAATCAAGTCTCTGTATGGTCTTAAGCAAGCTCCGAAGCAATGGCATGAGAAGTTCGATAGAACTTTAACGTCAGTTGGCTTTGTTGTGAACGAAGCTGACAAATGTGTGTACTATCGCTATGGTGGGGGCGAAGGAGTGATCCTATGTCTGTATGTAGATGACATACTGATATTTGGGACAAGCCTTAATGCGATTAAGGAAGTCAAAGATTTCTTGTCTCAAAACTTTGAGATGAAGGATTTGGGAGAGGCTGATGTGATTCTGAACATCAAACTAGTGAGAGAAGGTGATGGTGGGGTTGTCCTTACACAATCCCACTATGTGGAGAAAATCTTGAGTCGTTTCGGTTACAATGACTGCAAGACAGCTCCAACACCTTATGATGCTAGTAAAGTGTTGCGAAAGAACAAAAGAATAATGAGAGATCAGCTGAGATATTCTCAGATCATTGGTTCACCGATGTACCTAGCCAGCGCTACTAGACCCGACATTGCGTATGCTGTGAGCAGACTGAGTCAGTTTGTGTCTAACCCGGGAGATGCTCATTGGGAAGCTCTTGAATGGGTAATGCGCTTTCTGAAAGGAACGGTGGACTATGCGATTCACTACACCGGGTACCCGAGGGTACTAGAGGGTTACAGTGATTCGAATTGGATATCTGATGCAGAGGAAATTAAAGCCACAAGTGGATATGTGTTTACACTTGGAGGTGGCGCTGTCTCCTGAAAGTCTTGCAAGCAGACCATCTTAACGAGGTCAACTATGGAGGCAGAACTCACTGCATTAGACACCGCCACTGTTGAGGCTGAGTGGCTTCGTGAACTCCTTATGGATTTGCCGGTGGTTGAGAAACCGATACCAGCTATTCGAATGAATTGTGATAATCAAACTATGATTGTCAAGGTGAACAGTTCAAAGGACAACATGAAGTCATCAAGGCATGTGAAAGAGGCGGTTGAAGCCTGTCAGGAAAATGAGAAACTCCGGAGTAATAGCCTTAGACTACATCCAAACGGCTAAGAACCTGGCGGATCAATTCACAAAGGTCTTTCACGTAACGTGATAGACAATGCATCCAGGGAATTGGGCTTGAGACCCATGAATGTTACTCAGTAGTGGTAACCTTTCCGATGTGATCGGAGATCCCGTGAATGAGGATGGAGAAACAAGCTACTGTTTAACTGAGAGAAGAGAACCTTTGTAAAAAGGCTCATTCCGATAGAGGTGCATTTCTCTTCTAAATCTATATGGCAGGTTGGTGAAAACCTTAATGTGATCCAAGTGGCTCAATGAGGAGCAAAGATGTTGGCCTACGGAACATCTTAAAGGATTACACCTATATGGGTCCGATGGCTGGTCACAATCTATGAGATAGGGTGATCTCTAGACACCCATTAAAGGCACGGAGTATGACTTATACGCTCCAACCCGAGGGGATGCTTACAGCAGCCTAGTACTGGTAAGAGGCTCTAGCCAAGCTTGTTTGCACGAAACTGCCAATTCAAGGCATAGTCCATTGGTCAGTTGTGAATGAGTGTAGCTTTTGCCTCAGGTGGATGTTCAACTTAACAGTCTCCACCATGAAGCCGGTATATCAAAACAACATTTGAGTCGAGGGTATTTGTTGTGAACCTTGAAATTCTTGGTGAGGATTGTTGGATTAATTAGGTATTTGGCCCATTTTAGTCTAAATTAATCAAGAGAAATTAAAGGTCCACTAATAAATGTTAGGGGGTCTAAATCCCGGATTGAGAGTCAACGGGAATCCTAACTAACTTAAATGGTGGACCAAACGTGGACCACTTGTGAAGTTGGTAAAAGGAAAAAGGCGTGCCACACGCGCGCGCGCTTGCTCGCCTCGCCGAGGCCGTGGCCGTGCCGCTCTGGTGAACGTTTTGCTATTAATGACAATAAAGTCAGAGACGTTGCAGTTTTCATGCGGGCAAGTAACTGACGACCGTTACTGCTATGAATCCAGTAACTGACTCTTAATGACATTATGACTAGTCAATAGCGTCCAGGTTCATGCTCCCTCTCCTTCCTGAGCGCCCATAAGATGAGGCCTCTCCTCCCAGGCAGAACACACCCGAAAGCTCTCTCTCTGGTATTCCTTTCAGGAAACCACTCTCTTCTCCCTGTTGTTTGCTGCTCTCTCGCATTCCCAACGCAAGCTTTGCGCGCACTCTGCTTGTGTGAGCAGTTGCCTCCGAACCCCGTCTGCCCTGAGATCCTGCTCGGGATAGGCAGGCGATAAGGTTTTTGGGGAGCGTACTCGTACGCGCCTGCTCGCTGCTGTGAACGACTACTTCGTCTACTTCCCGGCGGCCATCTCCACCAACCCGGCGACCACAAGCTGTACGACTACGTGCTCTCCATCACACGAATGACTACATCCCGGAGGCCGTTCGAGGGATTTCACTGCATCGCCTCGCCACTGCCTCGAATTTGATCGACTACTTCAAGCAGGCTAGTCACAATGACTGGTAACGGCGATTCCGGTGCCTCCGGTTCCGGTTCCGTCCCTGGGTACAAACTAAACCTTCTCTGGTACGGTTATGCTTGCTGTTCATGTTTCTTTTGGGATTTAACCTGAACACTAGCACATGCCTTGCTCTCACTGGATCACTCACTATGGTCATGAATTTGTTAATAATTTCTGGAATTAAAATGTACCGAAAAATGCCTAGATTTCTAACATCTCAATCCGTTTCAAACTGTAAATTATTTTACTTTTTATTATAAGACAAACTTATCTAATTTCGATCAAATTTATAGAAAAACCATCAACATCAAATTGCTCTGGTTGAGTCCACCATAAAATATGCCTTAAAAAGATAATGTGTTTATTTGATATGGTGTATTATATAAGCTCTATTTGTTTGTCTAGACATGGTAGACATATTCTTTTTTAATAAATTTAGTTAAAATTTAGATAAATTTAACCGCAGAACCAAACTATATAGTGAATTATAATTTGCAATACAGGAGCACATAGGCAAAAAAAGATGAACTTATGTGCGTGTCTGTGAACGGATGTTCTAGATTTTTTTTTCTTAGTTCGGAGAACATGGCACTGGTCTTTTGTAGTCCCTCTGCTCTTTTTCATATATCACATCTGTTCTAAGTCAAACTTGTTCGATTTTGATCAAGTTTTAGAAAAATGTAACAACATCAATAATATACCAGTCATATGCATTATCAAAATATAGTACATGATAGATTCAATAAAAATTTAATATTGTAAATGGTTTTATATTTTTCTATAAATCTAGTTGACATTTAACTTAAATTTGATTTAGAGCAGACCTAATATGACCAAATATAAAATGTAAAAAAGATAGAGAAAGCATTTGGAAAAGATAAATACCAAAACTCTACGACCCCAACTTGTAACGGTAATATGCTGTTAATTTCCCCTGGGGCCGCAGGGCGACCGTACCTTCTTCCGTGCACCGCGAATCGTTTTCCACAGTCGAACAAGAATCAACGCACGGACGACTTCGTTCATTCCACAAAGGGAGAGGGTAGGAAATTAAAAGGAACACGATCGAGCAGAGCCTTTTCCATCGTGTTACGAGCGCCGTACGTTCTCGGGCCGGCCGTCGCAGCGTGGCCACTTGCTTCCTCCTCCGTCCTCCGTGCGCGCCGGCCGCGTTGCGTTGCGTTGGTCCGGTTGGCCGCGAGCCCGACAAGTCCAGGTTCCGACGACCGACGACGGACGGACGCCGTGCACGGCAGGCACGACAGCCACCTCTATCCGATATCACAAGTCGGCCATGAGGTCCTCCTCGAGTGGAGCGGCGTCGCCGTATCGATCGATTCGAGAGAGCGGCGGTGGGAGAGGCCTTCAGCGTAACTAGTGTAGTGCACGGTTTTATTGTAATGACTAAAACTAGCTAATTAAGGTAGATGGATTTTACAGAGATGAACCTATCTCACATTCTCACATGCAATGAAACTTTATATTCTCTTCTGTTACATGAGCCAATTTAATGCTATAAATTTATTCATAAAACAACCATTGAGATTGTTCTTATAATAAGCTCACGGCTGAGCCACCGACGTCTTGGAATGAAATAAAAAGCACCCATAAATTCTGTACAACATGCGTGATGGATTATTATTTAGCGGTTGCTCCATGGATTGTAATTGAATGTAATGATGTGCTCCGTATATAATTGTTAATTGTTTATTATTTAGCTAGCCTATAGAATATTTTCTCATGCATACGCACTTTGAGATTACGTGAGGATGATGTGTAGATCATTTATATTATGAGTTATGTGTTAAGAGCTGGATCATTAGGAGTGTTTAGAGCTATGTACTATGAAGAAATGGTCTAAAATAGACTACAAATAACTTGCACTTGTATAAAGGCAACAGTGAACTAAATCATTAGCCACGCTCTCCGTAGCTCACCCCGCCAGCGCCTCTACCCTGCCGCTCACACGGAGCCGGCCGTAGGTTCAGACTTTCGGACTGGAATGTACTGAGTATGTACTCCCTCCGTCTAAAATAAAATTATTTAAAAAATTTAAGAACAGATTAACGAAAAAAATAAAATAACCTCTTTAATTATTAACCATATTTGATACTAATTGATTGTTGCATGCACCTACCTATTAAATAAAGTAGAATGATTTATTTTTTAGATAAAATTTAAATCTTATATTGTCTTCTTTTTTAAGACGGAGAAAGTATTTCAGTACCACACGTCTTGGCCTTGTTTTCCACTGGATTGCCACCAACTTACAAATAGGTGTTCTTCTAGTCCGTGTTACTGTTTATGGTGTTGGAAAATACTTGGTTAAAATGATCGTAAAACCATTAAAAAATACCAGGTTCAGCGGTCTTGTCAAACGTACATACCGAAGAATAAGGAACGATCTTTCACAAAGGAAAAGAAAAGCTGGAACTGGAACCGGAATGGCCATTCAATAAACGCCAACGGGTCCTGCAAAAGCGGGAAAATTGCGTTCTTTTCCCGTTGCTGAGCGCTGGTGCGGCGACGCCGTTCCAAAACAAAATACCGAAAGGTCGCACCACCTAGAGGCGTCTGGAGAGGCAGGCTGCCTCCAAAAGGCCGAGACGCGCACACTGACTCGGGCACACGGCTCGGCCGGCTCACACGCGGGGCATAGAGCACAGCTCACCCCCTGCCGCACTCGCCCCCTCCGCCACCTGCGCCGCGCTGCGCTGAGCTGAGCCGCGCCCCACAGAGCCGGCGCGCGCCTGCTGCTGCTGCTACCGCTCCGACGGACCCGGGCGGCACCGGCCTCCCCGCGCAGCGCGGCGCCGGGGGTGGGAGTCAGTTAATGCGCCCGTGAGCCGGCGGCGGCTTGCGGGAGCGACTCCTAGGCCCATAGGAGGGCGGTGGAGGGGTTGATTGAGGCGGCGTCTCACGGGGCGGCGCGAGGGGAGGGGGACCGAGGAAGGGACAAGAAGAGGAGCCGATGGGGGGCGCCAAGGCGGAGGAGAAGCCCGGCGCCGCCGCCGCCGACGACTGGTGCTACCAGTTTGGAAACAAGGTCCGATTTCCTCGCTTTCCCTACTTGATTTCTGCGGCGCTCTGGGGTTCGGCCGGCTTCCCCTCGGCGTCGAGGTTGGGGGTATTTGCCGAGGGGGTCTGAGCGGAGTACCTTGGGCGTGGCATTCTGGTCCGTGCGTGCGCTCGCTAACGCGAGCTTCCCTCAGGAGTCGCTTTGCCACCGGCATTTCTGATTTCCTGATTCCTCCAACCCTGATCTGAAACGTAAGCAAAAGAAATGGTTCACCTTGTTTTAATCATCCCCTCCTTTTATCTGTCTCTCACTTTGTGCTGGTTGAGAGTTCAGACTTTGGAGGCCGTAACAGACGGGATTGATTTCCTCAAGCCCATCGTTTTCCACCTCTTAGTTTCAGAATCTAAACTTTATTTGGGCTATTTGTTTGGTCCAATCGTTTTTTGTTGCAGGAGAAGTTCGGAATCTGTCCCTGCTCCCGTTCCTTTTTTGGATCTAAATTCAGCCAAGTCGTTCTTCTAGCTCATATGTATTTGTGTCAGATCGATGGTTAAGCTCTTCGGCTGGCTAGGTGCACAGTATGCATCTGGAATTGCATTTGTCTCTCCCTTCAGCACTATACCAGCATTTTCGGTCATCAGTTTTGCTTTTTCCTTTCTTGCTTGAGAATGACAAGGAAACCAGTGATAGTTGGGAGTAGATTCATTTATTAAGGCAGTTCAGGAGGAGAATATCTGAGTGTGGTACTCCACAGAAAAGGGCTTTGCGATTTCTTGTCTTGTCTTCCATGTTGGTAGATATTAAAGCTAGCTGATTTGAGCAGTACATGGTCCATTTCCCTTCCCCGTCTCCCCTTCCCCTTGGGAGTACAAGCGGTTTCAGGAAGCAGGACTAGATAGATCTTGAAGTTTTCTCTGTTTGTTTCGCTCTAGTTCCACTTTTATATATCTAGCCAAAATGGATGCTTCTTAGCTCAGCAGTCAGCACGCTCCAACATGGAAATATTCATGTTTGTAGTATCCGCTATAAGTTTTGTTCCATTGCAGCATAGTGTTAGAAAATAGCAAATCACCTCAAGAAAGGGCTGCAATGGGTGCTGGACCTGAATGACACCGCGTATGTATTGTACACCTGCTGATTCCTTTTGTACTGCTCGTAATCTGTTTGCAGAATACATTTGACTTGAAGACCCCAAAGAAGTCACCACTCGCATTGAGAATATTTGTTTTTGCTATGACTATGCTATGCGGGATATCTATTTGTTCAATGTGTATGAAGCAACTACGGAGTGATGGCTGGTCAAGAATCGTGAGGATCGAACTTGTGGAACAACCATGTAACAAGTCCACAGTTCCTCGTTCTGAGGTTCAGTTTGTGCATTATCCTCAACCAATAAATTACAGCAGGTGAGATTTGTCGTGCAGAAAGATTGAGCCACCTATACTTGGTTTGTGTAATGCCTAATAAAGTATAATTTTAATATATAGGGAGGAATGCAAATGTAACCCTGTACGGTTCTTTGCAATTATCTCGTCACAGCGATCTGGAAGTGGCTGGTTTGAAACCCTTCTTAACAGCCACATGAATGTTAGCTCCAATGGTGAAATTTTCTCTGCAAAAGACAGGAGAAGTAACATTTCCTCTATAATAAATACCTTGGATAAAGTGTACAATTTGGATTGGAACAGTAGTGCTTCCAAGAATGAGTGCACTGCTGCTGTTGGCTTCAAGTGGATGCTTAATCAGGTGAGGACAAAAACGTGCAATTTAGATAATTTATTTGGATAATCCTTTTCATTTGTTATTCATTTACTTCCGGTACATGTCAATTATTGAATGTGCTGGCTCCTAAAGGATATGTCACGTTCTCAACTAGCTGCTAGAATGCTACACCAGATTTTTCTATAGAACTTTTTTATTCTATAGAATTTTTTTAGATCTAAAAATGGTTCTATGGAAATGTCCTCCATGAAACTCTGGGATAGCTCGTTTGATTTTCTGACTTGCTGTCAGATAAACCTTATGCATGGTTGCTGATCCGCACCCAGGGCTGGGTGGGCAGTGGGTTAAATATGGTGCCTTATGGCAAAGCAACAACTCCTAGACATGTGCTGATTTTATCATGAGTTTATAGATCTAAGTAGGCTAACTGTCTCTGGTTTTAGTGTAGAGCTAGAAACTTGTGGGCTCTCACTTCAGCTGAACTGCTGAATGCTTGAATGCTTCGTTATAAATTCGTTTTCAGCCTCATGGGTGATTAGAAAAGATCTTGTTTTTAACTAGTGGCATGATTTTCCTGCACTATTGTGTAGTCCTATTCTTTTGTGGTTTTGTGTTAATTTCATCCATTTGAAAGATATAAATATTCTGCCTCGAGACCCTCTCATATTTCAGACAATGAAAGAGAGCATACTGCAAATGCATATGTTTGATAGTTTTAGTAGAGTGGCCATTTAGACCAATTATAATTTCTATTGCGAGCATATTCCTTTCAGGACTTTCATCTAATTTGTCTGAATTCTGAAAACTTTCTTTTTCCTGGTAGACAATTTGATTAGTAAATCATGAATATTGGCAAGCATAGAGAATGGAAATGAACAGGCATTCTTCTGACAGTATATGTTTTCAGGGCCTTGTGGCAAATCATGTGGATGTAGTTGATTACTTCAATCAAAGAGGAGTCTCTGCAATATTTCTCTTCAGACGAAATCTGCTCCGTCAGTTGGTATCGCAACTAGCGAATAATCATGACAGATACCTTAAGCAATTAAATGGAACCCATAAGGCCCATGTTCACACGACACATGAGGTAATACTCTAGAAGAACTGTCTCAACTCAGTCTCTAAGTTGATCTCTTTGTTTGATCCCACTATTGATCCTTCACAGGCCAGCATACTTGCAAGATATAAGCCCAGGCTCAACACAACATCACTGATTCGGCAACTGAAACAAGCAGATGAATACACTCGTGATGCTCTTGAAAACCTAAAGAACACCCGCCATATCACAATATATTATGAGGATCTCATTCTCAACAGAACAGTGAGTTTATCGTTAATATATTCCTTGGCATGTCTAGCTTCCTTTCCTTCTATTGCTTACAAGCACTGCATTGTCTTGCAATTGCAGAAACTCTTTGATGTCCTGGATTTCCTCAAAGTGCCGAGGAGGAAACTAGTAAGCCGGCATGTGAAGATACACACAAAGCCTCTGTCGGAGCAAATCGAAAACTGGGATGAAGTCTACAGTGCCCTCAATGGTACCCAGTATGAGAGTTTCCTGAATGCTGCTGACTACATAATATGACATCACGTCTCCACGTCTCTTGTGTAGATGTAGATATAGGTCTTTTGTGTGCGTTTGATTCTTTCGTTCTTGTTTTTAAGTAGCTCTGGTCTTGACGTGCCTGGCGAAAGTTTTGATGCGGCGAAGGCGCTATGCCATGGCTGCGTTTCAGTTCCTTGGTAGCCTCACTAATTGTATACCTGCTTTCCTGATGTTCCTGTAACTGATCCTCAAGCTTCTGTGTTCTTTGGTGCTCCACTTGGAATGCTTGATTCCTGGTTGTCATGATTTGATTCTATTGCTGTTTAACATGCCCTTATGTGCTGGCGTCGGTGGTCTTAACGTTCAGAAACGAAACTGAGACTTCCGTTTTAATTTGGTATTCGTAGCCAACACAGTTCAGAGTGGTGATGCTGAATGAGTGGAAAATATTCAGCTGGCATGTACTTGCCTGCATATCGTATTCGCAAATCTACAGAGGGCGCGCCTGATACATGTTTCGGCCACTAACACTCTTTCGGCTAACCCTTATTCAGATAGGCTGCTGATTGCACAGATATTGGTTCTGATTACCGGAGCGCAGTGTCAGGAATTTTCAGCAATAGGAAACTGTTTGGATGTACTCCGTAATCGGGTGACAGGTTGGATGGGTCAGACTCAAACTTGTCCCCATTTCTCTCACTACTGTCGTCTGGTTACCGGTCATTGATCGGGATGTGTACATCGATGTCATTTCTGATGGACTTTGAACTCACTTTTCGCGTCAACGGTTCTCTTCCGACATGCGCGAACCTATAGTATTTTTTTTTGAGGGAAACGAACCTATAGTTTTGATAACAACAGGCGCGAAGCTATAAATGTCCTGGTCAACGAACAATTGGACAGGATACAGGCCCAATATCCACATTATGTTTCTGGGCCAAGCAAAGCGTGATTCTTTGTTAAATCCTAGTTGAAGGCAAAACAACCCGCGTCTGCGTTCTGGGCTGCAATGGCCTTCGCACGTGGACCACCACCAAAGCGAATCCCCCAAAAAACAAGAAAAAAAGTCCAAATTACTACCCTCAAGTATGGATAAAGTTTAGATAAATCTCTAAATTATGTTTTGTTTCATTTTACACCCATAACTATCTTAATCAGTCTAATCTATCTCTTCATAAAATTTATCTTTTTTGTTTCTCTATGTATAAGTGATGTATTAAGTTCAAATTTTGTGAGATGATAGAGAGCATCACAAAGTATTTTTTAAAAATATAATATAAAATTTTCATCATTATTTCTCATAAAATTTTATATCAATATGATTAATTTATTATGATATATCATAGCCTTTCAAAATAATAACGAAAAATTCAATTTATATTTTTTTAAAATTATTTACGTGGTCATCTATCATCCTACAAAATTTTAATTTAAAATACCACTTATGCATAGAGAAACAGAAAAGACAAATCTTATGAAGGGGTAGATTGGACCAATTGAGATAGTTATGGGTGTAAAATGAACCAAAACATACTTTAAGGGGTTATTCGGACTTTGTCTCATAGTAATTTTGACTTTTTCCAAAAGAACAAAGCTAATTATTTTTTTGTACTAGCTTATTTTGCTTTTTAGCTCCATTTGCACCTATATTCTGATATGGTGGTATTGGTTGTGTTTTGTTCTCTACACATTATATACTCGCCAATGATGAGTACCATATTTTATACTTTTGCCATATAATTTCACTATAGTTGTGTCTGATAAGATTTTACACGAAGGTCTTCCAAACTTCTGCTTCAAGTGGAAGCTTCTGAAACACCATAAGAGGGGAACTTTAGCTAATTACCTGCTATGGATGGAAGGCTTCAGGCATATGTAAGTGAGATAAGGATATCACCTTAATGAACTGAGGCATTAACAGTTTGTGAGTTACTTGTGAATTGGTTGATACTTGTTTGTTTGTTTTATTTGCCAATGATATGTAGTACCAGGTTTCTTTGTTTAGGTCTGGCAATAGTATCGGTGCCAGTTCGTAATCAGCACCAGTAATAATATGCTAATATATGTGCCAGCCCGTCGTTAGCACCGGTAGTAACACGGCCGTATCCGTGTCGGCACTTAATCCCGTGCGGTAGTGATAATTTATTATCCATGTGTGACACCCAATTCAATTTGTATGCCAGCCCGTCGTTAGCACCGGTAGTAACACGGCCGTATCCGTGTCGGCACTTAATCCCGTGCGGTAGTGATAATTTATTATCCATGTGTGACACCCAATTCAATTTGTATGCCAGCCCGTCGTTAGCATCGGTAGTAACACGGCCGTATCCGTGTCGGCACTTAATCCCGTGCGGTAGTGATAATTTATTATCCATGTGTGACACCCAATTCAATTTGTATGATCCAGCAGGGACTCATAGGTGCGAGATGCTAATGTTTAGTGTCACCTTATTAATTGAGCAAGAGTGGAGCCAACTTATAAGTCCTTATTGTTTCAAAAAAAAACTTATAAGTTCTTATTTTCCAATCAAAACACATTCGGATTAATCCTTTTACACAGAGCGAGAATAAAAATGTAGATAGGGTACCCCTTCGGAAAGATTGTGTTGTGCGGTGTAGCTTTGAAGGACGAGGTGTTCCACCATGCCAGCTTAAAAAAAAATGCTCCCCCCTCATCGGTATCGCCTTCTTAGTGCTGTTTGAATAATCAGGATGTATGAGTTGAGCCAGCACAATTGGGTGTTCAACTGTAGCAATTCTTAGTTTAAAGGCACTTGCATTTATTTTGTTTTGATTCCTTTTATTGACTATTTTCTCTTTTTTAGACCATCAAGTTCGTTACATACAATAGCTAGAACATATGCCATTTTTTTATTCTACAAACACAATGCGCATAAGCAAAGTTGCTAAACTCAGTACATAGAACTATGGAAGGATACATAACTTTTGCCTATCCAAGATGACAATAACCTAAGTAACTAGGTGATACCACATCGCGGGAATTTTTTAAACAAAATTTTGAGAGAAAATTTGAAACTAAAAACAATAAGGTGATTGCATGATAATAATTCTTTTGCAACATTATACATCATTTTAAAATGAAATTTGAAAGTAGAAATATTAAGGTAATTGTTTGAAAATATTCTTTTACAAACGACATTATACATGAAAACATGTTCATTTTGTTGAGAAAGAACGACTCTTAAATAATTGATTATCCATGTATTTTTACAGTGAGAATTTTGATTGCACTCGTAAATACTAATAAATTATATGCATGAATGTTATTAGTCACAGATATTGATGGAAGACATAAATAGATGGTAGTGGATGGTGACGTGGCATGAGGTGGACAACTTGCATGTTAAAAGAAATGAGTTAATGACTTTTAGTGGGATGCATCTATACAGATAACTATGAGTCGGTTCCAACAATAGTTTTATGTAGTTATTTGGAGTAAATGCCTCATGGACGCACTTATTTGACAAAAATTATTCAAAAATAGCTTTTGGTGTTTTGATTTCACGCGACAAACGCATGCTAGAAGAAGAGTTTTTTTTGGGATAGAAGAAGAGCTAAAAAGACATCGACTGCAGGTACAGCCGCAAAGGCCCATCCGTCCGTATGGCCCAATACATTCTGTTGTTATTAAGAGCCCAATTCTGTTCTGCCTGAAATGGGCCAAACTCATTCTTTAATATAGGCCCAGCATTATAAATTCTAATTCGTACACATGGTTTTTTTTGGGGGTTAAGTTGCTACTACTTCGTACTTGCTAACAAAATTTCTTTATGATGAAACAAAACAAAAACCATTTTCAAATTTTATAGAATATGAAAAACCTTTTTGCCCTTATGAATATATTAAATTACCACTTAACAACCATGGATATATTCCTTATTAGTGGAATAATGAGCTACCCAAAGAATTTCCATAAAAAAATTCACTATAATATGAACGTACAAAATCAGATCTTTCACATTTTTATACATTCGAATCCGGAATATGACTGAATGAAGGTGTTATATATACTCTGATTTAGCAGTAAACAAAAACCCGTCTCTGCCAATTAACATAACCTACAACTGCATGCTTTCGCCCAAAAAAAAAAAAACCTACAACTGCAGCATGCAAGAAGCACTAAAAACACGAATGAAGAACCAATGGAAGGAGACACGTACAAGGAAATGAACAAATCAAGTTATTATTAGATTATAAGTAAGACGAGCTAGGCAATAAATTCACTGTGAAAACCGAAGAAAACACACTGATTTTCCTCCCTCAAGAAAACAAAAACAATAAAAAGAAAAAAAAGAATAAGAAGAATGAATCTAAGTTACTAACTGGTTTACGTACACCAAGCAACCTCCTCCCAACCCCATTGTTGGTGGCGGCATGTCCTGCACCAGGGCTGTGTCGTCCGGGATCCGTCGCTCGGGTGTCCTCCCCGAGGACACCACCGCCGGCGGCGGCACCATTCCCGGCGCCATCGGGCAAGATCGGCGTGCTTGGGCTCATCGTTCCCTTGGTGGCCTCATTATTGGAATGTGACAGCAAGTTAAACCTATGATTCATCATTGTGAGGGGTTTGCCTTCAGAGTACATGATTTGATTAGAGGAGAGGAGGATCATGAGCACCAGGATGAGGGCTATAATTACTTGGTTAAGCTTAGGGAAGAACATGGTTTGAAGCTAGCCAGCTAGAGAAGCTGGCCGGAGAAACAAGGGGCTGGTGAGGTCCCTGGAAATGGGCTAATGGTGGACACACTAGTGCTGGTGTCGTCGTTGATGTGAGCTCATCATCCTTTGCTATTTATAGCATTCGTACTAAATACCTTGATGGCATATGTGGACTGGAGTTGAAATAGAAAACGCCTACGGAGGAATCTTTTGGAGGTTTGCATATGCATGGTGGGCCAAAAGTGTCCCGGAACTTAAGAAATGGATTACATTAACTAATCGAATAACATTGAACTGTAAATCCACTCTTTTGCATGCTATAGGATGCATGGAAAAGGGAAGTGAAGGACCACAAGTACGTAAAATACCAGCAGTTCTTGTGCAGACGACGTGCACTACTGTAACATAGCTGTCATAAAGTGCGCCTCTTGCAAAAGCACTCCTAATAACTTTCATATGGTATAAACACCAAATTATTAAGAAGAGTGGCAAGACACTTGATTCTATATATCTTTTGTATATATATGTGACAGTGGTATGTGTGTAGCGACTCAGAAAGAGTGGACTAGCACAAACAAATACCTGAAAGACCTGGATGAAAACCGAGAGATCATGTGAACATGAGATCCTAATAATAATGAACGAATGTCGTGTGGTGATTGACTAAAAGGCGGCTGTACCCAGATGCAGCTTGACCAGAGTGGCACAATTGCCATTTATCAATTATATCTGTGGTCTTTTAATCGTAAATCATTCTTATACTTTGCAAAGTACGACATGGAATCTTAAGCTTGATACGCCATTTATGTTTGTCGTTAGTCTTAACATTATGCTTGTCCTTAGGATATACATGTTAAAGACTGATTTATAGCCAAACTGATCAAAAGCATACCCAAGCCCTGACCCACCACATGAGTGCTTTAATTTGTTGACAGCAAGATATATAGACAAAGCTGCCTCGTCGCAGCACTCATCAGTTATATATATGCATAATAATGACATAGACATATATGACTCATTCATTAAAAGACGTCGATGATGGTCATGTGTTACAGTTAACTAGAGAAAAGCAGACATTAGCACATAATTTCTCAAAGTAAAGCATCATTTGTAGACTATAATCTTGTTGCAGATGGAACACTAGAGTACCAATATGGACCATTTAGTTTTATGCATTTGCTTATTGGTAGAGATAAGGGTGCATTGTATTCTATATTGGCGTCAAGCTTCTCGAGCATTGAACCCAAGACTTTTTGCCCCAATGTTATTGGTTGTTGTATCTTAATTTTCTTGTGGAGGCTTCAAATAAAAACTCCAGAGCTATCGGAGAGACACTGTTTTGGAATGTGTACAAGCGATAGGATGAGCATGCGAGGGGGAGATGCTCCCCTGCCCCGGCTGGTGAGAAGAAACGGAGGGCTCCGGAAGGCTAAGGACCGAAGTCATAGCTCCTGTCAGGAGGCTCCAAAAAGGGGGTTGCGCTAAGGCCTCTTGGGTTAGTCCCACATGAGCTTAGTGGGTGCCGTGATGAACACTGTTCCAAGCCGTGATGAGCATCACAATGTGGTTAATTACGACAATGATACAGTTATGATCGCTACAAGCCTCCAACGCCCGGTAGGTATATTGAGGCCTGAGAGGTAGAAGGAAGCAATTGCCATTAGCAGGCTCTACTGCTCTAACTAGATCCATTGTAAATCCATTGTAAATGCTGTTTGCCCTCCGAGGCATATGGATATACAATGTACTCTGTCTAGATCGACAGTGCAAAATTACGTCGATGGCCTCATGAGATGTGTTAGATAAAACCAGTACTAGCCTCGAGATCCCGACGGATCGACTAGTACCATCACAGCGGAAACACCAAGATCACAAACGTTATCGTCAATATCAACATGAGAACGACAGGCACGATATTTTTTAATGAGGTTCAGCCATGTGCCTACATCCTCAGGGCATGACTACGAGCGCTCTTCGCCATAAACAGCAGCTATACGGGCATCCGGGCACCACCGCGGCCACTCCCCGCCAACCACACCAGCCACCAAGTCGTCTCATGGTTACGTGGTAGTGCCCACATATTTAATTATGGATCCTAGAGATACAAAGTACGGCCCAAACTCTATTCCTAATTAATCTACCAGTTACAACTTAAGTCCACGTCGTAACCAAAACATACATATTCGACACAAAATGGAGCCCTCTAAACTTTTTTATTCCCCGTTACTTAGAAAATACAAAGGGAATATAAAAAAGTAATATAAGCCGTGCCATATCTCTATAAGGAATCAAGAACTAACTAATAATGCTGTCATCATGCTGCATTTTTTTTGCATGCATGTCATGTACGTAGTATGAAACTAATCTGTGAAGTTCATTTTAATTTAGCATGATGGTAATACGTACATGTACATCTTCCATTCAACATAGCAAAGTGACCAAACCGCCAGAAGCTGGCTTTTCTTCAGAAGCAACGTATACTAGCAAGTCGCGCCTAGCTATAGCTAGCGAGGGTTTTAGGCACTACTGTACTAGTTAGTGCTGTACATATGCTTGCAAAAGGAAAAGCTGGCATAGTGTACGACTTATTATAAACCTAAAGAATCAACTGAAAGCTAGAAAGCTAGTTCAGGGTAGTTCTATATGTGTCGGCTGGCTCGGCTGAATATTCTCGGCCGGTACGTACGGTGTGGGACTGCCGAGACCTCGAATATTATTTTTATACTTCAAATCTATATCAATCTATATAGTACGTATATGGTTGCTGCCATGCATCTTAACGGCGGCAACGACGAACGGATCGACATACATAGGTGTCACGTGCCGGCATGCGATGCCCTGCACGTGCGTCTCCTATCCCGAGAGTTGGCAGGCGCACACGTACATGCATGTCGCTTGGCTTTACTCTTTTCTCCTTCTTTTGCTTCGTGCGTGTGCAGCCAGCTGAGCGCGGTAGGTCATGCATTTGCATTGCATTGCATGTGACACTGCTGGACTCCTTCGTGCTGCAGGGTTGTTTGATGCCTATGATGCATGAATGCATGGCTTTCCGATCGAGAGAGCTAGGGACGTCATCTCACAATGGGTGCCAGGCATGCAACAAGGACAATATAGCATGTGCACATGCATGTGTACTGTCTGAGTACAAGCAAACTCATATACAAGTACGCCCAAAGTACTTAAACAACTAATCCTAAACTGTTAGTGTCTATAATATGCATCTTGAGACTGGATCCTAGATGTCTAGACTTGCATGGCTGGCTGCAGCATGCATGGTAGAGATTGGCAGTGGTACTACATTTTTACCTAAAAAGGGAGCTCTAGCACATGAAGGAGCAAAAGCAAGGATATATATATTATTCTACGTCTGAACCGCGACCTATCAGCAGCAACAATAATCCTTTTCTAATGAGTTCCAAGACGAAAGGAGGAGAAGCTCGATCTAGTCGACAAATTTTGCTGCCAGCTAGTTGCAAAAGCTGATCGAGGCACTCGTTAGCTGGCTTGGATCCTGATTTCTGAGAACGTTAACTGCAGCTACACATAAATCAATTCAGTTCTAGCTGATTGATTGAGCATACTGCAGCAAGCTCTCTGTCACACTAACTGCTTTGCAGTTTTAGTAATTTTTAAAAAGCTGCTTTTGAGTACGTTCACGTCTATCTAGTACTATTATATATCTTAATTATCACGACAACATATAGGGCCACTGACACTTTTTAATTGTTTAGTATAGTCAAACAAAAGAAAGAAGATACTCGCAAAAAAAGAACAAAAGAAAGAAGATGTATTTCATAATTGAGCACTCGACTAAATAATCTACCCCATCAGGCTTCAAGACATATGAAATTTATTAATCACACAGATCATTGCATCCATACCTCCAGTTCTACGCTGCTTTTCATCCAATTCGAGGTTGCTTTCCATCGAAACCGTGTGAAAAGGTCTCTTTTTTCATCTACACACCACCAAACATCCCCAGTTCTTCTAAGTGATACTACTTCCACCTTCCATCTCTCCCTCTCCAGTTCTTTTGTTTCTCTTCCAGTGGCAGACAATTCGGAGGCGGCACAACGAGTTGATTTGTGACTAATGATGCTGAGTGAATTGAGGTTCGGGGTGGATGAACAGTTGATGGCGTTTCTACGAGCAACGGGTGATTGTCTGATTGATAGATATGGCTCCTAATCGCTACATGTCAGATACGAGCATTTTGATGTTTACAACTCGTTTTGAAAGTAATGTCATGATACTATAAATAGCAATCTTGCTAGTCTTGAAGTGCTTGAAACCAACTTAATTTTCATTATTGCCTAAGAGCATCTCTAAGAGGCTCTGTATTGTGTTAGCTAAATATAGAGATTATAGCCCTTTTGTAAAAATAGAAAGCTAGTGAGGTAGGCTAGCTAAAAATAGCTGGTGAATGAGGTGGGATAGAGCGCCACTAAATTTGGAGAGTCATTTACAGAGTCTGTTGGAAACGCTTTTTCTCTAATAATAGCTAAATTTCACTTAGAAAATGATTTGGCTAGTCTCTTAAAATGCTCTAAGGCCTTGGATCAACATCCAACTATTTATGGGTTGAGGTGGTTGGTGTTAATACGTACAAGGGCGCGCCATTTGCAACATCCAACTATTTTATGGGTTGAGCGATATCTGAAAAAGATGAGTTGTGGTTTCAGACATTTGTAACTCTCATCTCCATTTCAAAGATCAGGTCTAATCACTACTTTAATTTATTTCTGGCTGCTGCAAAGCATGCTTTGTACGTACAACATCAGTCATCAGGTCTATTGAAAAAGGTAATAACAAGTGGGTGTGGGGGTGGTGCACGCCGCCATGCGTACTTTGTTGCTGCACTGTGAAGTGTTATAAGCTAAGTTGTCGGCACTTACCGAAATTGTTCCACCAGGGCTTTGTTGTGTTGGCCATTCTGGTCATGCAGGCTTGCGTAGATCGAGTGAGCTATATGTGTCACAGCATATTGATCGACAATTTCGCGGAACCTTCTTGAATTCAAGTTACACTCGAACCAAAATCCAATGCGGACCGTAAAAAGAATCTATGTAATGCATGTATACACTTGTATGGCAGGCAGGCAGGAATACAATTCATCTACCATGAAATGCACGCATTTGTGTCATGCATGAATATGCATGCATGCATGCATGGTAAAGACCAGAACCCCGTACAAGTTTAAAAGGAGCTGGTAAATGTTTTTCTCTGGAACAAAATAATGGGCTCGACTTCATATAAAGCCCGTAATATACCAGCAGTCCACATGTACAATTTAATCTGTATATATCAAGGCGCATAATGGCAATCGCCATGTATATCTACACATTTTGCAGGCGCGTATATATGCAAGTTGCTTGATATCTAGCAGTAGAAAAGAAACAAGACATGTAAATGAGAAATTGAATTACATATTTTTTCCTTTTTTAAATACAGAGGTTTGGAAATTCAACAAATTCTACACTAATAATAAAGCTACAAGCTATTAAAAAAGAAAGAGAAAAAAGGACATGGACACATGGTAGCTAGGAAGAGGAACAAATTAAGCTAGCTAGGACTAATCAAATCAAAGGCTGGGTTGCTGCTGCCGTTCTTCAATTCCTGGCACTTATCACCATTGCCGGACTGTAATAAGCAGCTTCCTCCCAACTTTATTGTTGGTGAATGCATGGCCGATCCCGGGGCTGTGGGATGGGTTCGTGGGGCGAACATCTTCTGTCGCCCCTTGAGCACCGCCGCCATCTGTAGGAGTGATCGTGCCCTCCATCATCCCTGCTTTCATACTGGAAGTGACGACTGTGCCCTCCTCCGCCTTCAGAAGCAGCTTCCTCCCAATTTTGTTGTCGGTAAATGCATGACCGATCCCAGGGCTGTGGCTCGGGTTAGTGGGGCGAACGTCCTCTGTTGCCCCTGGAACACCGCCTTCTGTGGGAGTGATCGTGCCCTCGATCATCGTCCCTTTTGTGGTGGAAGCAGTGCTAACTGATGGCTGCAATAGGTATCTTCTATTTACTATCAGAGGAGTGCAATGGGATGGAGTGATTTGAGAGGCTAGAAGTAGGACTACTACCATCAGAGCAACTCTGCCCATATTGTTAGATGACTTGTCAAGGGCCATTATTTCTCAAGGAGAAAGGGTTGAAACTAGCTAATCAAAGAGCTAAGATGGAGTTACTTCAAGCTACCTCCTATCGCCGGCGCCGCTCGCTGGATGGCTGCAACATACTTAGCTACCTCATGCCTATTTATAGGAACTGAAGACCAGCCATCAACAGAGTACCTATTAAGAAAGATGCACAGTACTTCAAAGATCATGAACGACAGTAGTATATAAGTTGGCATTAGAGTATGCTGTCTAGCACATGGTGGAAGGATTAAAAATTTCACATTGCCAGAATGTATATTGCCTGATCTTATACACAAAACAGATGTTTCCTACTTGCAAAAAAAAGAAGACAAAATTTCCACTTAATTTTCGTTGCAAATTTAATACAGATAAAGCATGGGCCCGATAGGTGTCCATATTATACATGCTCATGTCCTAATTAAGTAACAAGTAATGTACCAGATGTTGTAGTACTTTGTGGCAAGGTCAATCATATTGTGATTTGTGGATGGTTGATAATCAACAGAGTAGTGATGTAGCAGCCGCAGGGGTTCCAATCTAAGTGATTAAAAGTTCAGATTGTCAATGTTGAGATCTCCACCATTGATCAATACCTTACGAAAGATCGGGCTAAAATGCCTCTATCAATATTGCACTTTACGTTTTGCATTTACTTTTCCTAAAATTCTCATGTGTAGTTGATAGGATATGAACCTAGGGAGCAAAACACTTTTGCGGTAATGATAGCAATATATAAAAACCTAGCCCTTCGATAGAAATTGGAATATGTTTTTTATTTACTTGGAGCCTTAGTTTTTAGAACATATAATTCGCTCCTTTCTAATTAAGAATGTCACGGTCCCTTCAATACTCGCATTGAGTTAATAAAATATTATATTTCATTGATTATGGTAATCAAGAATGTTCTTCGTCTGGATTGTGGCTGCATATTGCCCAAAACACATCCACCGAGCTGGCATGGGGATGCTCAATTACTTTATGTGTGAAGGAGTGCAAAAACCTTTGCCCCCTCCCTGGTCTTATCACAGTATCATCCCCAACAACCAGACTTTGCCTAACTCAACACCTCATGCACCTTGCTTTCAAATGGTATAACATGATCGAGATGCATATATGAGTTGATTCCTTTGCAGTTTCATTCTCATTTTTTTTAAGTCTCATCCTATGCAATTGTTAGAAAATATCCAAGACAGGCGGGTCTTAACCTGTGGCGAGATATGAACATATGGGTCCCAACAACAACAAATGCATGGCATATATTTCTCTCTGCATGCATGATTAGGGGCATGCATGATGAAGTCCATGCTGACAATGTAGTTACCCACACACACGTACAACATCAAAGTGCAACAATAATATGTAGTTTCAACTGATGTTGTGAGGAAAACACTAGTGGAGCTGGAAAAAGCAGTTACATTTTACCAGACTATCATTATTTAAAGTCATGAAAGAAGAGGTATGTTACCATAGTTTTGTTGCATTGTGAGTGTATATGAGGCGGTGTTCACTTCCCTGAAAAGGGAATGTGAATTTGGGTGAAAATGTCACATCGAACGCTGTAGCGCACTGTAGCGCACTGTAGCACTTTTCGTTTGTTTGTGGTAATCATTGTCCTACCATGACCTAACTAGGCTTAAAAGATTCGTCTGATCGTGTACATCAAAACCATGTACTTAGTTTTTTTATTTACCTACATTTAATGCTCCATGCATGAGGAGAGACATTTGATGTGATAGTGAATAGTGAAGTTTAGAGAGAGAAAGTTTGGGGGAAGTTTCGGATTTGAAGGGAAGTAACACCGCCTGAGTGAAGAAACATACACACACGTACACCATTTGTATGGGTTCATACGTGACGACGCAAAGCACACCGGTGCATTATTAGGGCAATCCCAACCCAATGACTAGGATGGTGTCCATAGCATTAAACAAGGTGTCATGTAGGACATAAGATGATGTGGCAAGTGAGTTAATGAAGAAAGAGGAGGAAACCGAGTCTTGCATGAGACACGGTTTCTACACGCTATCCAAGACAAGATGAGAGAGCAGCAGCATTTAATTTAGTCATAGAGCATCAGTGTCTGCTTTGGAAGGGTAGTGTCTTGTACTAGTTTCTTGATGATGTGGAGGCTATGGACATCACTACTACTGTCTTGGGTTGGGACTGCCCTTAGGTCCATTCGCACTAGTGTGGACGCTGATAAGCATGGCACCGGTAGAAATACAGATTAAATTAAATGTACCAATACTTATGCACTGGTCAGTTTAATAAACATACTAGTCTAGTTTTCCACCGGCACATAGTTCTTATCCTAGCCGGTAGCCGGTATATGAAATTGGACCAATTCGGATAGTCATTAAACATAGTGGTACGGTGTGAATTTGGCCTGATTCATATCAGTTTGAATAGAGTTTGGAACGTTGAAGCACTCTATCTTCTCGATTAGAGCATTCAAAAAGATCGCTGAACTTAAGCACTCTATCTTCCCATCGAAGTTACTTGAATCCTTCCAAACTAATTAAGTTAACTAGTCTATCAACCCGTGCTTCTGGTGGGCTAGCAATTTGTAATATATTTGTTTTCTAAATTAAAAGAGATATAACTCACTACAATTAGAATCTCCATGATAAAGTTTAAGGGTATAAGCTATTAAAATTGTTTATCTTCGCTCTCAATTTTTTTTTTGCGAAAGTGCTCTCAGTGATTTGATTATCATCATAACACACTGTTCCCACTGTTCTCCCTTGTCATTTTTCACTTTCCGAAACACTAAAAAGTTTTATGGCTTATTCCTGTTCACTTTTCAGTAATAATGCTAGTGTGAGTACACACTTGTAAAAGTAAAAGCATTCTTAATCGTTGTATCAAATGTGGCAATCGTACACCATTCATTAATCTTTGATGTTATATTACTTTTATAAATACTACGTATCTCAAATAATAGCAACTTTCCATCTTGAGCAAGCCGTCCCCCTTTCCTCATCGGCTGTATCATTCTTGTAATCTCGTTGAACTGCGGGCAGATTGCATCATCAACCTTTTGCTGGATCTACGTATCATTCTTCACGTGAAACATACATCTGTTATGCATGCGTATCCACCACTGCTGGATTACTTGTTCAAGGGCGTCTTTAACCCTGGTACCTGTGTGGCCAATGGCTCGTCATCTTCCGCAGGCCGCTGCCTCTAAGGCGTGATTAGTTTGTGGCCCCGAGCATCCACGCTGCCGCGTCGTGCACCCTTCTTTGTTCATGGCTGCAGCTGGACCTGGTATTCAATCCGTCATGATGCAGGCAGCAGCGCCACTTTTGCATCGATGATCATGGTGTTAGAGGTGCCAACACTGGTGTGATCTCCATTGAGTCCGAGGCGGCCCAACAAACCGGCGGCCGGCCAGTTATTTGTTCATTCGTCCTGAGAAAATCGAACTGCCAAATCTTTGATGCTAACCTTTTTCCGTGGTCTCCTCCTAGCCTGATGAATAATGGATTTGGTAGCATGGGCATCCGCGAGCAAAACAATGGAACCAATCGCCAAATCCGGGAGACTGTAGGGTTTTGCCAATTGAGGGGCTACGTGCTTCTACCTAATATAGAAATAAAGATTATATATATTATATTTGTTTACTCCTATTTTGTAGCTTATTATTTGTTTATTTATTTAGGATGGCGTGCTTGGATTATATATATCAGATCATGCATAGTTTATTATTTATTCGTTCAGTTAGGATGACATGCTTGGAATATAAATATCGATCACGTAAAGATACTTCAAGTATATATCAGATCAGCGTAGAGATAAATGAAATATTTGAGGTAACTCTTTAATGGCATAGGTGGGTAATTCTTAAGTAACAATTGAGGGTTATTTTAAGTTATATTTGTAATGGTAAGTAACAATTGGGGGTTATTTTAAGTTATATTTGTAATGGCAAAGGTGGGTAGTTTTTTAAAAGTAAAATAGATCCAAGGGCTACTATTGTGTAGATAATTAGGCTCCACCAAATCGATGGCCTAATGTTTTTGATTTTTATGAGAATTTTTAGGATTTATCTAATTTTCTAGCGCGTCTCGTGAGAATTAACGTGGAGGCTTTAAAAGGAGCCTCCAATCAGTAATAGTAAGATAACTTGTATAAGCCAATATTTGATCGTCGGGAATTCATCGAGAATGACCAAACCCCATTAGTAAATGTATACAAAGTGGGTTCCCTCAAGTAGGGTAGCAAGAGTGATGCACGAAAATGCCCAAAGTAACTTACTCTTCCATGACGGTATTGATGCTAAATATCTATAAATATGAAGTACACGGGTTCAAGATCGAGTTATGTGTGTGTATATGAACTAGGGCTACTAAGAGTCATGTGTTTATGGTTTTCAATGCACTTTGGATTTGGTTCGAAGATGCATTTTCAAATATGTGGTTTGGATGCAATTTAATTATTGAATAATCACTACCAGTTGGGGGCATGAACACTCCCGTTTTTAGTTACAAATATATTCAAATAGGTTGTGATGGATCAAGAACAACAAAAATCGGGAAACCTTTCTGTGCTGGTTTAGGGCCTGTTTATTTGAGCTGCAGCTTTTAAAACTTTTACGAAAAGCTACTGCAGGTTTTTGATTATGAAAAGCCAATAATAACTTTAAGAATATATGTTTAGCTTTTTGGGCTCGAAAAGCTACCAAAAGCTCGGAAAACTGAGCTTTCAGCTTTCCATGTAAACTCAATTTTTCTGAGCTTCTGACTTTTGGAAAGCTGCACAAGAAGTTGGTTGTTTGTTTAAATTTTAGCTTTTTACGCTAAAAAGTTGCCCAAAAGCTCGTACAAACATACACTTTAGTTTATGGACTAAAGGCTTATTCTGTAGTACTACGTATACATGAAGCCAGGTCGAGATGAGATACCAGGCCTGAATATATATATATATATATATATATATATATATAGTAGGTCTAGGCCTGTATATATATATACCAGACCTGAATATATATATATACAGGCCTGTATATATATATATATATACAGGCCTGAAATTTCAGACCTGTATATATATATACAGGCCTGAAATTTTGGAAGTAAACGAGGCCTAATGTCGACCAGCTGGGACATACTGAGCTTTCTTAAAAGTGTACTGTAGAATGCACAAGCTAGGCACAGTACCGAACCGAGCAAGGAATATTCCATCTCCGGCGTCGTACGTGCCACGAGGCCTCACACATGCGTGCTATGCAGTGACGGCGGAGTGTGTGCCGCCTACACATGCATGCATTTTCACCAGCTTAATTAATTATGTACGCACAGGCGTCTAATGCACTGTTTGGTTCAAGGTGATTTATTTTAGGTGACTTGTAGGGACTAAACTTTAGTCAGTTGTCATGTTTGGTTGTACGGACTTAAAGTGACTAAATATAATTAAAGTGACTGAACAAAGACCATACTACCCTTGCAGCCTTGGTTGGATGCGGACCCGGTGGGGTATTTAATGAGGGTAATGGGGGAAAGTCGGTAGAAGTCCCAAGAAGTCACCAAAATGGGACTTATGGACTTATGGGGTAGGGACTAGAGTTTAGTCCCTTTTAGTCACCCTGTTTGGCATTTTTGGGACTAAAAGGGACTAAAGTTTAGGTGACTAAAAAAAGTCAGGGTAACCAAACAGGGCCTAAGTACATAGCTTAACTTTTTAACGACTTGATGACAGAAATGGAGAAAAAGAATCTAATTAAAAGGGATCGGAGTAGAACTTGCCAGTTGTTCATGTGCTTGAGTAACATGCAAGCACGCTGCCCATGCTCTTGACCCCGGCCTGTCCCTACATACATCCATGACTTGATAGACAGCTACGACATTTTAGTCAATTTAAACAGTCAAAGAGGTCAAGATGATGTACTATCAGATCTCTGCCACAAACTAACTTTTAAACCGATCAAAGTACACTTTTAAGAAAAAAATTATTGCATCCATATGGCCAGCAGTAATACGCTCTCTGTTCAAAGCAAATTATAAAGTTCCTTCTCACATGCACGGGGATTAGCCGCCACTAGCTTGTGTACAAACAATCTGACCGGCGGCTGGCGCAGCCATCTATCTATGCGCGTACTCCTATGAGTATTCTTCCTTCGTAATTTGGACACTCCGACGACAACATCAAGCCACCGCTGCAGACCTTGTCTGCTCCAAATGATGACGGCCCTAAGTACACTCTAAGAGCCAGTTGAGCCGCCATTTTGCCTTATTTTAGTGTCTTAATAGCGCAATTTTCAATAAGCTCAAAGAGGAGCACGAAGAGCAAAAGCGACATGATCAGGTCGAGCTCATGAAAGCATAAAAGGAACAGTTGTGTTGGCTTATTGCACGCCATGTGATGGTGTGTGTTTGGTATGTGAAAAAGTGTGAAACTCCAGCCGACAATAAGAGAAAGTACATACACGACGCGAACTGCCTACTGTTATTTACTTCGATAGCTCTGGCCAGTATATGCAGAATCTACAAGATTCACCTCGAGTACGTCCCCACATTAGGGCTGTGTTTAGTTCCAAAAAGTGTAGGAGAAAGTTTGGAGAAAATGTCACATCGGCAACTGTAGCGTACTGTATCACCTTTCGTTTGTTTGTGGTAAACATTGTCCTATCATGACCTAATTAGGCTTAAAAGATTCGTCTCGTCGTGTACATCAAAACCATGCAATTAGTTTTTTTATTTACCTATGTTTAATGTTCCATGTATGAGGAGAGAGATTTGATGTGATAGGTGGATAGTGATGTTTGGAGAGAGAATTTTGGAAATTTTGGTGATGTGATGGGGAACTAAACACACCCTAGGAGATTCCATTCCAACTGCATGCATCGCAAGATTCTTTTCACCACTGATGATTGAATATGGTTGTCTTTCATGTGCGTGTGGTGCCATATACTGTAGCTAGTTTTGCATCTTTCCAGCTACATGCACAGACAGTACTCTGAAAAAAAGGATTAGCTGCCATTAGTGCACGTCTTAAACAAGTCAATTAACCTGAAAAAAGCTAGCAGCTAGGTTAATTGTTTTTGTACTTTGCAAGTATATATGTCGGTGCGGCTGAATATTCCGGAGGGACCGCGCCGATCGACCTCGATCGCATATTCGATCGATGCCATTGTTCGTGCCCGGCCGGAGAGTTGGCGGGCGCACAGCACATGCATGTACGTTGCTGAGTGCTAGGGCCGTGTTTAGATGTTGGTTTTGGGTGGGTGAATTTGGAAGTATGATGTCACATCGTAATCATTGCGCCACTGTAGCATTTCGTTTGTATGTGCGGAAAATTGTCCAAAAATTTATTAATTAGGCTCAAAATGTTCGTCTCGCAGAGTACAACAAAACTGTGTAATTAGTTTTTGATTTTATCTACATTTAGTACTTCATGCATGTTATGACATTTTGATGTGATGAGAATCTTCTTTTTGCATAGTAAATTTGGGAGTAGAAATTCTGGATCTAAACAGGGCGACGCTGCATTATGACATGTTATGGTCATTCCCATGCATGCATTTGAATATATGTGATCACGGCGACGCTGCTGCCTGCTGGGCATTCCTTCCTTCTTCCTGCTGCGCGCATTATGTTTGATGTCTATCATGCACGCATGCATGAGCCAGCAGAGACAATGTACAGAGAGCCAGGGTCGTCTCACAGTCGGGGCATGCATGTAAGAAAAAAGACAATGCAGCACGTGCAATCGTATCCATAATATGACTTTATGCATGGGAGTACGTACACACAACTCGATCATATACAAGTACCGAAGTACGTACACCCAGCAGGCACTTCACAATCCCAAACAAGTACATCTCGAGACTGTATCTTTAGGTGATGTTTTCGAGCATTATTAATTATATTGCTGGCTGCAGCAGCAGACATGCATGGCACTGGCACTTCAGCATTTTTACGTAAAAAGAGAGATAGCTATAGCAGCCCACATGGCACAACCTGGCCAGGGATATTCGACGTCTGATTCGACCCCGTTTTTTTTAATGAGTTCCCAAGACGAAGGAAGAAGCTGTAGGCGACAGAAACAAAAGTCTGGTGATACACGTACGCGCGCATGCGTCTCTCCATTACGTGCGAGATATATATAGATTATTAGCTCGAATCTGTAGTACTTTAACCGCAGCTACACATAATCAATTCAGTTCCAGTTAGACGGTACGGTTACTGCTTGCAGCTGAATAATTAGCACACTGTACAAGGTCTAACATCTTTGCATTCTTTTTTACAAAAAAGCTGCTTTTCAAGTTCATATAGTATATGCCTCCAGATTGCCAGTACGGGTACCTTTTCTCCTATTTTAATTTATCTTCTGAAAATAATTATATAGGCCACTCCTTTTTAAAAATAAATATATAGTCAGACAGTTGAAAATTAAATGAGTATCTTTAAAAATCTCTGCCGACACGAAATTGAAAAAAGAACGCAGGGCCCCCACGTCGCTCCTCGCTCACAGCAGACACGGGCGGAACCCAGGACGACGCAAGTGCCGCCGCCGCCGCCGCCCCCTTCACCCATCGACCTCCCGGCTACCTTTTGTTGGTGTGCATGATGCTTACAGCTTGGAATTGGTTTTGTGCGTTTTGTTGTTTTTCTCCTGTGGCGTGGTGGCGTGGGGCAGTGATGTGTTGGTGTACGTCAAGGTTGCAAATTTTGGTGGCCACCGATTTTTTGTAAAAATTATTACTATGGATACTTATGTATATTATTTTGTTAATATAATATTTTATATTTTTTGTGTTGCATATTCGTCAACTTAATAGTTCTATAGACATAAATCATTTTAATCATTTATTTAGATCTAAAAACTTAGAAAATCATATAATTTGATGAAGACTCTAAAAATATTTTAGTGAAATTCCACAGATTTCTGTAATTTTGTTGGTTGAAAATACGTGAAATTGAAACTGAAATTTTGGTTGGTGTTGTGTGAGTATATCATTTGTTATTGTTTCGTTGCATTGCCCGGCAGCTCTGCTACTGGTTTGTTTTTTAAAAAAATAACTCAAGAAGCACTTAAGAAAATATGTTGTCACAAGGGATTATATGTCAATGTGTGTCATAATTACTCCGTACTTGGTAATCCGTTACTACATGTCTACAATTCAAATACTCTGCATATATAGCCTTTGTTTCACAATACTTTGAGTAAACAAAATGCCTAGATTAATGGACCATTCACTATTACTTAGGTATTGTCTATAGAAAATATTATTAAGTTAGTGGTTTCAGTTAGCCCTTTTTTCTAGTATTTATGTATGACCAACTTGCTCCGTTTAGTTATCAAAAGCATCACAAAATCAGGCCCATTGTGCCACTAGTGAAGTGCAAGATGGCTTATTGTGATTTGCGAGGATGCTTAAAGCCTTCAACTGCGAAAGTAAAGCTAATACGTGTTGTATCATGAACGAAATACTTTCACAGGCTCGATGTAGTCCTGGCACTAGAAGACAAAGATAATTGGTTTAAAACTGGGTTTTGTACGTCCTTTTTCCTCTTCGCACACGCTCTATGATGTATCGTACGGTAGTAATCGAGTTTGGACGATCTATAGATACAATGGTACAACACACCTATGTCTCTATAGATGTATGGCCGGAGGCCCAGGCATATATGTAGCCAGGTTGACCTACATATACACGGTTTCATGTGAGTTTGCTGCACGCGTGTTAACTAGTGCACGTGTGAATTGACATGATGGCATGCGCTAGAAAACTTGAATCCAAGCTGTACACATGAGTCACTCAAGAAAACTTCGTCACCTCAGCACGGTGTTTCAATTTGAATCAAAGGGGGTGTTTAGTTCCTGGAAAAGGGTAAAAAGTGAAGTGAAAAAGTTACATCGGACACTGTAGCACTTTTCGTTTGTTTGTGGTAAACATTATCCTACCATGACCTAACTAGACTCAAAAGATTCGTCTCGTCGTGTACATCAAAACTATGTACTTAGTTTGTGTTCCATACATGAGGAGAGAGATTTGATGTGATTTGATATGATAGGTGAATAGTGAAGTTTGGAGAGAGAATTTTGAGAAGTTGAAGGGAACTAAACAGGGCCAAAGCTAATATGTGCAGTTCAACAAACCGCGCCAGCACCCTCGTATACTTACCTATATATATAGTGTGGCATATGCATGAGACTCAGATTTTGGTGTAAGACGAATTTGCAAAGAGAAGACAGGGAATAATAATGACAAACTCTACATACTTCTTTTTTCTTTTCTTTTTTTTTGACAAAAGATGGTCGAGAAAATCTACAAATTCCAGTAATCATATAGCTACCAAGTTATTACAAAAGGTAAGATAACGAGAAGGTGTAAAATACTGAGACGCGGAAGGGAAAAAAAGCTACTAGTAGGACTGATCAACAAGAGAAATGAATGCTACAGGCCGGCTGCGTTCTCCTAGTCACCCTCTCCAATTTCATCATTGACTGATCGTAAGCAGCTTCCTCCCAATCTTCTTGTTGGTGAATGCATGACCGATACCTGGGCTGTGGCTGGGGTTAGTGGGGCGAACGTCCTCTGTCGCCGCTGGAACACCGCCTTCTGTGGGAGTAATCGTCCCCTGGATCATCCCTTTCATGGTGGAGGCAATGGCATCTGACTGCAATAGGTATCTTCTATTTACTATCAGAGGACGAGTGCCATGAGATGGCATGATTTGAGAGGCTAGAAGTAGTAGGACTACCATTAGGGCAGCTTTGCTTATGCTGTATGACTTTTTAACTGCCATCGCTAGCTCAAAGGAGAAAATGATGAAACTAGCTAAATAAGCAAGAAAGAGTTAATGAGGTTTCTTCAAGTTACTTTGCCCCTAGATTGATGGCTGAAGACAAGAACATCAACGGAGGACGCATAGTACTCGAGAGAGAGCATGTACAATATTATGTAAGTTGCATATTGCAGTCTGTCTTGCACATGGAGTGAGAATAGAAAATTATGAATAGAAAGAGCACGGTTTATCTTGTAATAAGCAGATATGCAATGAGAAGGGGAACCTTTAGTCTCCTTAATTTCCATATGAAATGTAAGAATTTATGGCCCACACGTACACATGCGTACTTATCAAATGTCGAATATATTAAACTGCTATTTGATTGTAACTATACTGTGACTTGTCGTGTCTTATTGTCTATAAACATATTTCATATAAGCGATAATATGTGAAATAGTATGTATACATGCTGACTACAGTCTTATATATATTAACCATTTTTATACACAGTAAGAATTAAATACTTGTCAATTTGTGTATTGCAGAATACTTCATGTCCTATATATATATATGCCCAGTGAATCGACCAAGTCTTCAATGTGTAACATTGAAATGATCAATTTCACATTTTTCTTGATTATAACAGTACAATTTAAATTCAAACATGATGACAAGTGCATGCATCTATATGGATATATGTATATATATGCTATTATTGAATGTGCATATAAGCTAAGCCAAGTGTTTGCTAAGAAATAAGCAAAGAGGACTCTGAAATTAAAGCTATATGCCCATGCCAGAAATGACGAAGTGCTGATGACAAGAATGTAAAATAAAATAATATCAGCACAGACAAAGTATAGGACAAGAGATGTTACAAATGTTGTACAGCTATAGTCAAGCACGTACAAATGCTTGACCATCCCAGTTTGACCAAACTGTACTTTACTGGAATGAATTTAATTTAGTCATGGTACCACACACAACAGAAGAGATTGCTTATATTAATTCTCTTCGATATTCAATTCAAAGAATTTGATTCCCTACTCTAGGTCCTAAATTGTTGCACTGCACGAAAAGGTCATGCCACGTGCTTAAAGATAATAATGTCTCATGTAAATTACCTTAGAGAAAACAAGTTGATTAAAATTCTTTTTTGTTTGTCCCACCTCCACTATCTCTTTTCATTATTAATTTGCTATGGACACAACAAAACACAAATATGGATGCAGTTGACGACGTTGTTTAGTGGCAAAGTTGAGAGAATCAGGAGGGGGACACATAACAGCAGTGCCTACATCTGCATGAGAGGAATCTGATGATTTGTCGGCCGGGAGAATCTACCCTTGCATATGCACAAGTGCATGCTCCTGGGTAAAAAATGGAGTCATTTTGAATCTTAAATGACTTAGCTAGGCACACAGGTAGCAATATCCCACATCGAGATTCGTGCCGCACGACCAGCATGCAGTCACATGCAAAGTGTACAGTTTCAAAGTGATATGCAGATCCTGGGCTGTGTTTAGTTCCCATGAAAAGTGTGATCGAAAAGTCATATCGGGTCAAATCGGACATTGTAGCGCATTGTAGCATTTTTCGTTTGTTTGTGGTAATTGTTGTCCTACCATGACCTAACTAGGCTCAAAAGATTCGTCTCGTCGTGTACATCAAAACTATGTAATTAGTTTTTTTATTTATCTATATTTAATGCTTCATGCATGAGAAGATAGATTTAATGTGATGTGATGTGATGTGACTTTTTGCATACTAGAATTTTGGGTGGAATTTTAGGACCTAAACACAGCCTCGGTGGCGCGCCAATCGACATGCATGCTAGGTCATTGCCATATAGAGCTTCTTGCTAATACTACAGGGCAATAAGTCCTGTGACAACATATAACGTTTTATCCTAATATTTGAAAATAGAAATAACATGCTAATTCATGCCGCAGTTGAATCAACACTGCAGTATATATTAGTTTATTTTTTTGGTCAATTTAAACTGCCGACACACAGTTCATTTTCAACCAGATCTCTGCTACAAATAAAACCTATTTTAACCGATAAAAGTACAATCCTAAGGACAAAAATCTATTGCAGCGCGCGTGACAAAAATTTCTTCACATGCGTAGGTATATATTCTGGCTGGCGCAGCCGAATTTGATCTCTGTAGGTATATATTCTCTGTTCAGTTGGACGCTCAGCTCCAACGACAGGATAGAGCCAACGGTTCTGCCGTTTCGCCTGCAGCCTTGTCTGTCGTTTGCTCCAAAATGATGGCCCTCAGTACATCGAAGAGCCACTATAACCGCCATTTCATTTCTTTTAGCCCTAAAGAATACGATAATTGAGAGTTTAACATTGCCACTTGGTGAACATGAAGGGCAATAGCAAGAGCCACAAGGCTCAATCAAGCTAAGGTGGGAGAGAATCTTCAAATCTTAAGATTCACCTTTAGCCTCCTCCTTAGGTGGAGATTCCATGTGCATCACGTCGCAAGATTCTTTTCACAACGGATGCATGGTATGTTGTAACTGTTACACTAGTGGAAAACCTCACATTAGCCCCGGTAGGGAAGGGCTTTTAGTACCGCTTTTCCAACTGGTACTAAGAATTCGGGACTGGTACCCTTACGACCCCTCACCTCGTGCTTATCTTTCTTACCATGTCATCTACAGAGCACATGTGACTTAATTTTGGGTGCTTTCTTTTATAATAACCCCATGGAGGACTTTTTAGTTTCGGTCTGGGTGCGCAACATCCTTACCAACTGGGAGTAAAGGGTCACTTTTAGTCCCCGTTGGTGTTCAAAAATTATCCATGACAAATATAGGGGATGAAAAGTCAATTCTGTACTGGTGTTCTTCAGATATCTACACAACACATGTGGTATATATATCTTTCCAGCAATATGTTCCTTATTTTTTTTTCTACTTTTCCTCGGAGCCATATGTCCTTAACTACATACATTTAGATCAGCCAGTCTGTCAGACCCACATATTAAGTGTAGGTTATTTAGTTAAATTTTTAAATATGATAGGACCAGCAGGCTCCAGAGTGTACATGCTTTACTCCTTCTATTCCGTGAAGAGTGCAATTCTAGTTTTTTCAAACAGATTAATGACGTTGATAGATGACCATACTACCATCGGTAACCGTCTTATAATCCCATTAATTTTGACATAGAGGTTGTTACTGCATGCAAATATTATCTATTTTAAGAAATAAAACAGGTGGGTACACCTAGAATTGTATTCTTTTGTGGGATTTTTTTTTTGAATTTCAGAATTGCAATCTTTAAGAGACGGAGGGAGTATGTAAAGGATGGTCAAGATTAGTAGTTATTCCAGTTTCAAGGTGCTTATTTTCAGCGATGCCATGCATGCAATGTCCTAGAAACAAGTCCATGCAAAGAACTATAGGCCAACTCAATCAGCCACGCGCGTGCAATTCTCTCTCAAGTCTATGCTGGCACTGCCCGAAACCAAAATTTCCCTGTAGGTGGGGTGCTGCTTTTTTTTTTCTGACTGGGGGTGCTGAATTATTTTGACGGAATATCGTCCTAGGGCAATACAATCTAACATATTAGGCTAACACTAACTTGATTTGAAGCGATTTGATGTTATTAGTGTTAATTTTGTTAGTCCCGGCCATCACACTTTATTTCGCGACGTAAATCATGCAGTTATATTACCCATGACAAATATAATGAGTGCATATAATGAGTAACTGCTAAATTTCATTTTCTAGCACGACGACGTACTATGATCGAAAAAAGGGAAGACTGTGTATATGCTGGACTTCACAAATCAAGACAGCATACGAGTATGCACGCACACAGTCACATGCATGCACGCAAGATTTCTCAGGTAGCTAACCGAGCAAGCGGAGTGTACACTCTGTACTGCTAGTTATATATGTTGTAGACTACTTGTCCTTGTTGTACGTCCTTCCCCATTGGCCCGGAACTGGTTATATATAATGGCATTGGTAAGTTCAAGCATCGATTTAGAATATCCCTCAAGATCTTCCCGACAGAAACAGAACTGAAAGGTTGTCAAATTCGGTTGGCCAAAAGATCAGAGGGCTAGGCGCATGGCCTGACACACAACTGTGCATTTTCTCTAGCTATATCTTTAAATATATTCTACGAGTATATTTTAATTAGATTATTACTACCAGTAATATTTACAAAATCACATGCATACACAACTTCTAGTGACCAAAAGTCGTAACGGTTTGGTTTTCTTTTCCTCTATCAGAGCAAATATAGGCGTTGTTGTGCTTATATACATTGTTATATTTATGTTGGGAAAAATCATGGGAAATGCTTCGAGTCGGCCTTAATTAATAATGAACTCTCACATCAAGTATAAGTTAGAAAGTAATGAGCTAGCTTTGAATACATATAATGGTTTATATTAAGAGAAGAGAAACTATATGAGGTGCAATATATATATATATATATATATATATATATATATATATATGACGTACGGTATATCTCCCAAATGGTATGGATCTGGCGGATACCAGATGTACGTGCTCTACCAGATTTTCTCCACAATATGTAGCGCCATTATAATGTGTTTTTTAGAAGCATTTCCCAACAAACTACGCACTCATTATACAATATGAGCTGCTATATGCTCGGTGCAATCCGGCTCTCTATATATACTCCCCCCATGAGGAAGATGAAGTGCATCAACCAAAACCTAAGCTGATCTCTCTCCCTCTGGCTCATTTCTTCTCCATGTATAGTACGTAGGTTCTTTACACGTATACATATAGCTTCTAGCTTATACATCTAGACTATAGGAGCAAGTGTGAAATGGCACTCACCAAGAACATTAACACTTGCACCAGTGCTCTACTGATTCTTGCACTAGTTATATTCTCTCAATTCTTGGCTTCCCAGCAAGCAGGGAGGCCTTTGCCCACTGGCTACGACATAACTACCGTGCACGGGAGAAACTTGTTATCGCATGGTAGTGAATCTGTGCCCAAGGGGATGGTAGAGGGAACCGTGTCTCCTTCATCAGAGATCCACGGTGACAAAGGCAGCATGGTTGACCCTGATGATGTCCATCCCTCAACTCCTGGGCACAGACCAGGCATTGGGCATGCCTTCATCAACAAGAATGGACCCGGGAGGAAGCTCTGAGTTGTGTGGAGCATTAGCCGCCGGCATGCCACCTGCTGTAATCGCATGTATGTACTGTGTTGTAGCTTGCTTGTATTGTTTTAGTTTTGGATCTTCGCTATCATTTTGTTTGTATCATTTTATTTATCCTTTTGTGGGTTTAATCATGTCGTTCGTGTTAATCCATGTGTTTGTAGGTGCCCTTTCAAATCATGTATGCCTATATATATTTCAGATTCATTGTTCTATATATTTCCTCAATTTTATTCACTTCTCTGCTATTTTTCTTATGACAAATAAAGCAACTTGACATCATTCATTTAAATGGAAGGGTGAAGCACAATCATTGATGTTCACCTAAACGGTCATTTAGCTCGTTTAAACAACTTTTAAACGCTACACACTAGCTTTTTTTTTTGAGAAACAATATAAACGTAGACGCTCACAAATACGCATACACAGTCACCCATATGGATACACGCACGCAACCTTACCCCTATGAGAACCTCCGAGAGACTGACCCGGCAGATCTTGAGATTGATGAAGTCACCACAGACGCCTCGTTGTCGACGGGAATGTCGCCTACAACTGAAAAAATAGTGCCGGTTCAATCTTGAAATAAATCCAAAAAAATACGAACACTAGTGCTAAGTTGATGACTCGAATCCTGATGGGCAAATTCCACCACAAAGAACCTTACCAACTGATCTATGATTAATTCGCCACTACACACTAGCTAGCCATTTTTGTTTAATAGTCTTTTTAGCCCATTTAATGGGCCATTTAACCTGATTATTGGCTAAACGACGGGTGATGGACTGTTTACCATTTATCGTTTAGGATAGCATTGAGTGAACATAAAAAATAATTAAGTTTAAAGGTAATCCCCTATTAGCACTATTTTTTCTGTGCAAACAGTAAAACTGGCTACCCTTGATGTGGAGGGGGAAAAAAGAAGAGAGAGAGAAGAGAGCTCTCATGCAAGCAACAAGATGGGCATAAGCTCCTATGTAGATAGGGTCAAATGAGAGGAGATGTGAGAGTGAATAGGAAAGAAAAGGTAACAAATAACAAAAAAGTAGTAATGTGTAGACAAGTAATAGACTATTACTGTATAACTTGACTATTATATCTTGTCTAATAGACAAGCACTTGTCTCTATTAGTAACCTTACTCTAGTAGCAGCAGTACTTAGCTACAAGACCGATGTTGGTGGTGCCGTGGTAGCATGACCGATGACGGTTCGCACGGATGTTTGCTGGCGGCATCGTGGTGGTGCCGTTGACAATGGTCGTGTGTAGGTTTCCCAGCAGCGCCATGGTGGTGAGGTTGGTGGTGCCAGCCGTCTCGTCGCTTCACGGTGAAGATGCAAGTGAAAACTTCTCCCTTCGGGATGACGTCGATGGTGCTTCGAGTGTCATATCCTTCCTGAAGGCGACGTCGAGTATCTCAGCGTGGGCTTTGCCTCCTACTGTGGCAGCGGTGTCGCCGGGCTTCTAGGTCTTGTGTGAGGGCGTTTTTCTTTCTTATCCTTTCTCTTTGTTTTCCTTTTCTTTGCTAAAAAAGCAAAAAAAAAGTAGAGAAGAAGAGAGGTTTCAGTCCATAGCAATGGTAGCTCACGTCGACGTCTCAATCCGACCGAGCAAATTTTAATGGAGATTCGGGTCGACGTCCCAATCCGACCCGGCACACCCTTTAAAGTTGTTTGAGTTGTTCAGAGTGGTGCGTGTTGATGTCCCAATCCAACTCACCCCTTGAGTTGTGCTGTCGATGGACCGGAGTTGTGTGAAATGGTATGATACCTCTCCAGTTGTACGGTCTTCGGATCGAAGTTGTATAGTTTTCAGTTCCGGCTTTCCTTATAAACGGGGTCAACTCTCTTATTCTAATAAAAATTTAGGAAAGCGTTAGGTTTCGTCATGGGTTAAAAAAAAGCTACGAGACCTACGTGCTAGCTAGCTTAGCCAACCGCGCCACCACCACTGTATCTCAAAGTACATGTGCCTACCTAAGGTTCAATGAACGTGGACACAGGTAGCTCCTGGATCGCTGGACGATCGGCTTTAGCTCGGACCGGCCGAAATGTGCACGTACAGATTCAGCGTGCGAATGATGAGTTATATCTTTACCCTATGTACGTCTATACGTACGTTCATGGACGACGACGCACAATGCTGCGCATTATATGTTCTGAAAGTATCCAACATTTCCATGTGAAAAAAGATGGCAAGCATGCATTGGTCGTATTCATAAAACTGCGCTGAAAACAAAGTCCCGAGAGGCAATGCGAGAACGTGATATATATTTTCTTTGGTCATTTGTGTTGATTATTAAATTAATTAATTGTTTACACGTTGAAATTCTAAATTTATATATCACATGCACTCACGTCATCATCCCTAGATCGAGTTGTTGCTTAGCTTGTTGAATTTTGATGCATCAAGTTGTATAGGATCTGGTTCTTCCATCAATTTGTACAGGTAATATATAGGTGGTTGCCGAAGCGCAGGCCGGCCTCTCCACTAGGTTTTACACATGGAAGCATGCGTGCACGAAAGGAAAAACAAATGAGGTGGCCATGGGATCCACATATTGCTGTGAACGTTGGAAAGAATCATTTTCCGATCCCCTGGAAAAAGTAAGAAGAATATTTATGTATATGTAAGAGAAGACTAGAGAAGCGATCTGTGCGTGCCAACCATGAGGAGAACATGACGACACCAGCTAGTAAATCTCGTGAGTCACCCACACTACTTGTCATCGAGCATGTAACAGTGTATATCATGCAGACGTACGTACATATATACACGTGTGGTCCACGTACGGTCCAACCCGAGGGTCCTTTTCGAGCGTATCATTGCACGTCCCATGCTGTGCCTTTTCCCAAAGCAATCCCAAGTGCGTGTTCTCAATCTTTTCCCGTAACTAACTTACAGTATAAGATTGTCAACTAACCGTTTTTTTTCTTTTGCTAGGATTGTTAACTAACCGTTGGCGGCTTGGCGCGGGTTCTTGTCTGGCTGCTGCCAGACTGTTGTAAGGGACAGATGGTATGTTTTTATCATGACCTGACAAATTAACTAAATATAAATTCTGTCACACCCGGATTTTCGCAGAAACCCGAATGTGGCCATATGTGTGCCCAGGATGTCCACAGACACATATAGCAAACCAGTATAGTAAAATCAGAGTGCAATACTGTATTATTCTCAATAAATCGTACCGGATACATCAGAGTGCTTTAAAACGAAATACATGGAAAGCGGAAGTCTAATACATCAATCTAGTGCAGCCGCAATCCCTCAGGGACTCTGACTGGGAGAACGCCAACTCAGTAGTACGGCAAGTCCTCGGGAAACTCCACAGCATAGTCAGCCTGGCTCCAATCTGTTACCCGTCCGGGATTTTGCCCAAAAATGATAATAATAACAGGTGTAAGTAACAGAATTACTTAGCAAGTATAGCACGGGGGATGAGGCAAAGAAGGCTTGACACTGGCTTAACTGCTTTAGCACTTTTAGTTGGTTCGTTCTAATCGTAATTACTACTTTAGATGAATCCCAGTTGTAACCCAAATTAATTAATGTAAGTCAACATTAAACAGTAATAAATATCATCTTCTAATCATAAAAGGATCCAGGCCGCTCGTGACCCTGAGCCGGGCTATCATGATAGATCGTACACTCTGCAGAGGTTTCGCCCTTTACCTACCAGTCGCGTAAAAGTTCAAACGAACTTTGCACCCAACCACGCCCATCAACACTTCCGAGGTGTGACGGCATAGGGACGCTACGAGGCTTTCACAAGACACCCTAACAAGTCAGTAGCCGCTGCAGTACTATACGGTGGTGAAGACTTAGGCACCGAGATCGACGTACGCCCACGGAGTCCACCGCGAGGGGGTCGATAGCGTCCAATGCGCGGCACGACGGCCAGCAGGAAAGGTAAAAGCGCAACGTGCGGAGCTCCCGCCGAACAGGCGAACCCGTTGAGCGGGTGCTCCCACACGGGACTGTGCCTCACGGGGGCATAGCTGACGGAATCCGCCCTCGGTGGAATCGGAGGTCACCCAGCGCCGTATCTCCCACAACGCCGGAGGCCACACGGTAACTACTGCCAAGCTAGAGACGTACAAGCTACTTGACCAAGACCAGAGCCCATTTAGTTCCGGCAGCGGCGACTTGCTCCCAGGTTGCCGCTTTTACGAACCAGTCCTTAGGGAGAGTTACTGGGGTCAGGCAAAACACACCAACCCCAGCTTCCCTGATCCAAGTTGCTAAAAAGCAAGTTTTACATTTAATTCAAGTGGACCATTATTCAAGATTAACATTTAAGCGAATAAAAGTTGTAGCGCCTAGCAGTGTGCTACCCATATGCAAAAACCCATAGGAATACAAGGACAGGGAATATAAATGCTAGGTACAACCTTAATGGTGAACAAAATTAGACACATGCATATGAATTGAACAGTGTATTAATAATGTGGTAGGTGCAAGGAATATCCGTGCTAGTACTTGCCTTCCTCGGAGTAAGGCTGAAGCTGCAGATCTGGCTCCTGGTAATCCTCCACGTACACCGCGTCCAAAGCTACGGGCTCACCGACTGGACACGATCATCACGCACGCATTCCAATACAATCATTACATACAAACAAAAGTATTCTATTAGAACAGTACACCAAACAATGAAAACAGTACAAAAACAGGAGCTAGAAATAATCTACGCTTCGCTACGAACACATGAGCGCGAAAATCACGCAAATCGGAGCTAAAACGAGAAAGTTATAGCGTTTCTAAGATTCGGGGGCTTGCTGGCAAAGTTTTAAAATTTCCAGGGGCCTAAACGAATAAAACAGGACCTATTCGTAATTATTTTTAAATTGAAAAGGACCGCGGGTTAATTCTGGAAAAACACAGGGGCTCTTTAGAAAGAAACCCCTGTTTGACCGGTATGGTCAACTTTGACCGCGTCGCCGGGGCGCTGGGGACCGTCGGATCAGATCTAGACGGTCCACAGCAGGGAGCTCACCGGGGAAGACGGGGATGCGGCGGCGCCGCTCGGGCCGCCGGCGAACCTCGCCGGAATTCGGCCTAACTTGAGCTAGGGTCCACCAAATGGGACGGGGTTGGGTGCTACGGGCTCAGGGGGGAACGGCGAGTCCACCAGGGGTGTTCACGACGAGTGCCGACCGACGAGGTGGTCGGACGGCGTCGGGCGGCGGAGCGGAGCTCCGGTGAGGTGCGGGGAAGGTGTTTGGGGCGGTTTTTGAGCCGGGTTCTTGGTGCTGGAGCTTCTGGGGAGTGCCATGAGTGCGACCAAGGTGAAAAAGATGTGCACTGGGTGGTGTAGCGTCCGGACGACGACGGCCGGCGGTCGGCCGACGTCGGCGAGCGCGGGGAGCGGTCAACGGTGCTTCAAGGCAGAAATTGAGGGGAGGAGGAACTTTGTTACCACTGTGCGACGCTCCTGGGGTGAGGAATTGGGCGGAGGAGCGGTGGCGCGACGGGTCGACGGCGAGCGGCGGACGTGGGTCGTCGGTGTGCGTCGGCGACGAGGCTCCGGGGCGCGAGAGGGGTCCCGTTGCAGCTCGGCGCGCTCCACGTGGCTCGGTGAGGATCGTCCGAGGCTCGGGTGGCGCGAGAGGGGTCCCAGAACGTCGGGGCGACGGCGACCGGCGAACTCCGGGGCGCGGCGGCTCTGGAGCAGCGCGACTGGAGGCGGCGGCGGCGCTAGGGTTGGGCGAGGATGGAGATGGGATCGGGGGCGGAGTTGAGGCGCATTTGTAGGCGCAGATGGGGTCGGGCGCGGGCCTTGGCGCGCGGGCGTGGGCGGCGGCGCGCGGGATCAGCGGCGGCGGTTGCGGGCGGCGCGGGCGGCAGAGGAGGGAAAGGAAAGGGGGAGAGGGAGAAGATGACAGGTGGGGCCGGGCTGTCGGTGGGGAAGAGAGGAGGCGCGGGCGCGGCTGCTGGCTGGGCCTAGTTGGGCCGGAAGAAGAACCGGGCCGCGAGGGAAAAGAAAAGAAAGAGGGGTGAAGTCGGGCCGGGAGAGAAGAAGAAGGGGGAAGAATGGACTTGGCGGCGCTGACGCGCTTGGGCCGAGCTGAGTTGCTGGGCCGGACCAGAGAAAAAAAGAAAGGGGGAAAGAATGGCCCGGGAGAAGAATTCAGGGGGCAAAAGTGGACTCGCGCCTAACAACTTTTCTAGAGCTCCAAACAAAGCGATTCAAATTTGAATTTAAATAAATTTAAATTCTTGTTTGAATCACAGGCAATACAAAAATAAATGCAGCAGCATGAATGCAACAATAAATGTTTCTATCGCTTATATTTGATTTTAATTTTGAGAAATTTATTATTTTGCCTATATTAATTATGAACAAGCAATAAATAAATCAATTAAATGCTAAAAATTTTTAATGGGCCATTTTTGGGTGTTACAAACCTACCCCCCTTAGGGTGAATCTCGTCCTCGAGATTCGGATGTGGATGTGAAGAGTTGTGGATAAGCGGCCTTGAGGTCTTCCTCTCTTTCCCAGGTCGCTTCATCCTCTGAACATCGGCTCCGTTGAACCTTGCACATCCGGATGACCCTGTTTCTTGTCACCCTCTCAGACTCCCCTAGAATCTTGACTGGATGCTCCTCATAGGTGAGATCCCCTTGCACACTCAGCCCTTCTATCGGGATCACCTTCTCAGACTCTTCAGGTACCCGCAAACATTTCTTCAGCTGAGACACATGGAACACATCGTGTACTCCGGCCAGTTTCTCAGGTAACTCTAGCCGGTATGCCACTTCGCCCATCCGTTCCAATATCTTGAAGGGTCCAATGAAACGAGGTGCCAGCTTGCCCTTGACATTGAACCTCTTCACACCTCTCATCGGTGACACCTTGAGATACACAAAGTCATCAACCTTGAAGTTGAGATCCCTCCGTCTGACATCGGCATAACTTTTCTGTCGGGACTGGGCCACCTTCAGATTCTCTCTGATCACCTGCACCTGCCGCTCTGCATCTCTGAGTATCTCCGGACCAAAGACCTGACTCTCTCCAGTCTGGTTCCAGAACAATGGGGTCCGGCACTTCCTGCCATACAATGCCTCGAACGGTGCCATCTGCAAACTCTTCTGATAGCTGTTATTGTAGGAGAACTCTGCATACGGCAAACTCTTATCCCAGCTGACTCCATACTGCAATGCACATGCCCTCAACATATCCTCTAGTATCTGATTGGTCCGCTCTGTCTGACCATCTGTCTGAGGGTGATAAGCTGAACTGAAATGCAGCTTCGTGTCCATGGACTCATGTAGCTTCTGCCAGAAGTGCGAGGTGAACTGAGTACCACGATCTGACACAATCTTCTTCGGCACCCCGTGTAAACACACAATTCGCTCCATGTACAACTCTGCTAGTCTGGCGCCTGTATAGGTGGTCTTCACTGGAAGGAAGTGAGCCACCTTGGTCAGACGATCAACAATCACCCAAATGGAGTCGAATCCCTTCTGAGTGCGTGGCAACCCAGTGATGAAATCCATGCCAACTTCTTCCCACTTCCACTCCGGGATCTTCAACGGCTGAAGCAATCCAGCTGGCCTCTGATGCTCTGCCTTCACTCGCTGACAAGTATCACACAGAGCCACGTGAGTCGCCACATCACGCTTCAGGCCATACCACCAGAATCTCTCCTTGATGTCCTGGTACATCTTCGTGCTGCCCGGGTGGATCGAATAAGCTGAATCATGTGCCTCTCTCAGAATCATCTCCCTGATCTGCGCTATGTCTGGCACACATATCCTCTTCCCATGCCACAGAGTACCCTGATCATCAACTCGGAATCCCGGGGCCTTGCCCTCTGCAACATTCTCCACTATCTCTCTGATCTTCTCATCCTGCAGCTGACCCCTCCGGATCTCCTGCTCGAGTGTGGGCTCCACTGCCATCTCGGTGATGCTGGTGACGAATCCCAGACTCATCCTCTCAAACTCTCGGCTGAGCTCCTCAGGCAAACAGTGTCCAGTGATCCTGTTCACATAACTCCTCCTGCTCAGAGCATCTGCCACCAAGTTGGCCTTCCCAGGGTGATAATGAATCTCCAGATCATAATCCTTGATCAGCTCTAACCATCTGCGCTGTCTCATGTTCAGATCTGTCTGAGTGAAGACATACTTGAGGCTCTTATGATCAGTGAAGATGTCGCATCTGTGCCCAATCAAGTAGTGTCTCCAGATCTTCAGTGCATGAACCACAGCTGCTAACTCCAAGTCGTGCGTCGGATAATTCTGCTCATGCTTCCTCAACTGCCTGGACGCATACGACACAACTCTGCCCTCCTGCATAAGGACACAACCCAGTCCAAGACGGGATGCATCGCAGTAGATCGAGAAGCTCTTCGCCAAATCTGGCATCACAAGCACTGGGGCTGTAGTCAACCTCTTCTTCAACTCTTCGAAGCTGGCCTGACATGCCTCTGTCCACACGAACGGGGCATTCTTCTCGAGCAATGCAGTCAGCGGCTTAGCAATCTTGGAGAATCCTTCAATGAACCGTCTGTAATAACCGGCCATCCCAAGGAAACTCCTGATCTCGCTCACATCCCGTGGCGGATTCCAGCTCAATACATCGCTGACCTTCTTTGGATCGACTGCCACTCCTCCATTGGACAACACATGTCCCAGAAATGCCACTTCCTTCAGCCAGAATTCACACTTGCTCAGCTTGGCATACAACTGATGTTCCCGAAGCCTTTGCAGTACCAATGTCAAGTGCTCCTCATGCTCTGCCTCATTCTTGGAGAAGACCAATATATCATCGATGAACACCACCACGAATTTATCCAGATAGTCCATGAATACGCTGTTCATCAAGTACATGAAATAGGCAGGAGCATTGGTCAGTCCAAAAGACATGACAGTGAACTCAAATAACCCATACCGAGTGGTGAAAGCGGTCTTGGGAATGTCCGACGGTCGAATCCTCATCTGATGATAACCCGACCGAAGGTCAATCTTCGAGAACACACATGCTCCACGCAGCTGATCGAACAGATCATCAATCCTCGGCAGTGGATACTTGTTCTTGATGGTCACCTCGTTGATGGCTCGATAATCGATGCACAGCCTCTGAGTACCATCCTTCTTGTCGGCGAACAACACCGGCGCTCCCCATGGCGAAGAACTCGGACGAATGTACCCCTTGGCCAATAATTCGTCCAACTCCTTCTTGAGCTTCTCCAGCTCCTTTACTCCCATCCTATATGGTCTCTTGGCTATAGGTGCAGTGCCAGGTTTTAGTTCAATAATGAATTCAACATCACGAACTGGAGGCATACCTGGCAACTCATCGGGGAACACATCCGGGAACTGGCTCACAACTCGGATGTCTTCTAGCGCCTTCCCTTCAGCTTGATAGACTTGGCCCTGCTCTGCTGGACTGGCTGCCTGATACTCCACCGTGTCACCAGACTCTGCTGTCAGCTGGATAGACCTCGTGGAGCACCGGATCACTGCATCATACTCGGCCATCCAACTCATACCCAGTATCATATCAAATCCGAGTGTCTCCAGGACTACCGGGCTTGTCTTGAATTCTACCCCCCTTATTAAGATGGGAACATGGGGGCACCGTAGAGTGGCCCGCTGTTCACCCCCTGGCGAACTCACTAGCATAGTGTTCTTCATGGGCTTTAGTGCTAGCATATTCTTCTTTACAAAAGCAGCAGAAATAAAAGCATGCGAAGCTCCTGAATCAAATAAAACAGTGGCGGGGGTCGAATTGACCAGAAACGTACCCACGACAACATCTGTAGCTGCCTCAGCTGTCTCTGCACCGGTGTGGTTGAGCTTCCCTCTGATCGGAGCCTGCTGAGCCTGGCCTCCCTGCTGCTGCTGTCCGGCTGGCGTCTGAGCTCTCTTGGGGCAGTTGTTGGAGAAGTGCCCCTGCTCCCCACAGCGGTAACAAGATCTGGGTCCCACTGGCACAGTGTTGGCCGGACTGAGGCGCTGAGCTGGACCTGATTGCTGAACGGGCCTCTGGGGCACCTGAGGGCGCTGAGCTGGAGCTGCCTGGAACTGACCCTGCGGACGCTGCTGGTACTGCTGCTGCTGCGGTGGCGCCCTGGGGAACTGAGGTCGTGGAAACTGGGGTCGCTGCTGGTACTGGCCCCTGCTGATCATGCCTGACTGGCCCTGGAAGCGCTGCTGGCCTCCCATCTGCTGACTCTGTGGAGGTGCGAAGCGCGGACGGCTGCTGCTGCCCATCTGCTGTCCCTGGAGCTTCCTCTTCTTCTCCTCCATGTCGCGGCGCTTGCTCTCTAGCATGAGAGCGCCGTCCACCATCTCGTAGAAGGTCGAGAACTTGGTGCACATCATCTGGTACTGGAGAGCATCCTGCAGACCATCACGGAACCTGGTCTGCTTCTTCTGATCGGTGGCTATGTCCTCTGGAGCGTAACGGGCCAGTGCCAGAAACTTGTCACGGTAGGCCGTGACACTCATCCCCTCCTGCTTCAGCGCCAGGAACTCCTGCTTCTTCAAAGTCATCAGAGCCTCCGGCACGTGGTGTGCGCGAAAGCTCTCGCTGAACTGCTGCCAAGTGATCTGGGTCCCGGCCGGGCGTGAAGACTGGTATGAATCCCACCAATCCAATGCCGGCCCCTGAAGCTGCCCTCCGGCATACAGCACCTTCTCCTTGTCATCGCACTGGGCGATGTCCAGCTGCCTCTCTACTGCCTTGAGCCAGTCGTCAGCCTCAAGGGGGTCGCTGGCCCTGCTGAAGGTCGGTGGACGTCCCTTCAGAAACTCGCCCCGCTTGTCCCTGGGCGGAGCAGCTGCCTGAGGACCCTGCTGACCCTGCCGAATGTGCCTCATGGTCTCAGCCATCTGGTGCATCATCTGGACCTGGGCGTACATCAGCTGCTCGATGGTGGGGATCTGCTGGTTCGGGTTCAGGTTCGGCTGCTGGTGTGGAGGCGTACCACTGCCACCAGGGTTGGCCATCTATAATTTCACAAGGATCAGATATTAGTGGGTTAGTACAAGAATATACAACTACCCAGCTATCTAAACAGTAAAGTCCTTAAGCCTTATTCCTGCATCTAGATGGTTGTAGACTGATGTCTACGCCCATCACAATCAATACAAAGAACCAAATCAAACATGTGCATAATAACAATAAATATAAGCATGTGAAGGCATAAATTCACGCAAGACTCGACTGTTAGATTTTTAAAATTTTTAAAGCATGGGGGTCTCCTAGTAATTTCTCCACCGTACTATCTAGGCTGCGTTCCTACAGTCAGCGCGGCTCTGATACCAACCTGTCACACCCGGATTTTCGCAGAAACCCGAATGTGGCCATATGTGTGCCCAGGATGTCCACAGACACATATAGCAAACCAGTATAGTAAAATCAGAGTGCAATACTGTATTATTCTCAATAAATCGTACCGGATACATCAGAGTGCTTTAAAACGAAATACATGGAAAGCGGAAGTCTAATACATCAATCTAGTGCAGCCGCAATCCCTCAGGGACTCTGACTGGGAGAACGCCAACTCAGTAGTACGGCAAGTCCTCGGGAAACTCCACAGCATAGTCAGCCTGGCTCCAATCTGTTACCCGTCCGGGATTTTGCCCAAAAATGATAATAATAACAGGTGTAAGTAACAGAATTACTTAGCAAGTATAGCACGGGGGATGAGGCAAAGAAGGCTTGACACTGGCTTAACTGCTTTAGCACTTTTAGTTGGTTCGTTCTAATCGTAATTACTACTTTAGATGAATCCCAGTTGTAACCCAAATTAATTAATGTAAGTCAACATTAAACAGTAATAAATATCATCTTCTAATCATAAAAGGATCCAGGCCGCTCGTGACCCTGAGCCGGGCTATCATGATAGATCGTACACTCTGCAGAGGTTTCGCCCTTTACCTACCAGTCGCGTAAAAGTTCAAACGAACTTTGCACCCAACCACGCCCATCAACACTTCCGAGGTGTGACGGCATAGGGACGCTACGAGGCTTTCACAAGACACCCTAACAAGTCAGTAGCCGCTGCAGTACTATACGGTGGTGAAGACTTAGGCACCGAGATCGACGTACGCCCACGGAGTCCACCGCGAGGGGGTCGATAGCGTCCAATGCGCGGCACGACGGCCAGCAGGAAAGGTAAAAGCGCAACGTGCGGAGCTCCCGCCGAACAGGCGAACCCGTTGAGCGGGTGCTCCCACACGGGACTGTGCCTCACGGGGGCATAGCTGACGGAATCCGCCCTCGGTGGAATCGGAGGTCACCCAGCGCCGTATCTCCCACAACGCCGGAGGCCACACGGTAACTACTGCCAAGCTAGAGACGTACAAGCTACTTGACCAAGACCAGAGCCCATTTAGTTCCGGCAGCGGCGACTTGCTCCCAGGTTGCCGCTTTTACGAACCAGTCCTTAGGGAGAGTTACTGGGGTCAGGCAAAACACACCAACCCCAGCTTCCCTGATCCAAGTTGCTAAAAAGCAAGTTTTACATTTAATTCAAGTGGACCATTATTCAAGATTAACATTTAAGCGAATAAAAGTTGTAGCGCCTAGCAGTGTGCTACCCATATGCAAAAACCCATAGGAATACAAGGACAGGGAATATAAATGCTAGGTACAACCTTAATGGTGAACAAAATTAGACACATGCATATGAATTGAACAGTGTATTAATAATGTGGTAGGTGCAAGGAATATCCGTGCTAGTACTTGCCTTCCTCGGAGTAAGGCTGAAGCTGCAGATCTGGCTCCTGGTAATCCTCCACGTACACCGCGTCCAAAGCTACGGGCTCACCGACTGGACACGATCATCACGCACGCATTCCAATACAATCATTACATACAAACAAAAGTATTCTATTAGAACAGTACACCAAACAATGAAAACAGTACAAAAACAGGAGCTAGAAATAATCTACGCTTCGCTACGAACACATGAGCGCGAAAATCACGCAAATCGGAGCTAAAACGAGAAAGTTATAGCGTTTCTAAGATTCGGGGGCTTGCTGGCAAAGTTTTAAAATTTCCAGGGGCCTAAACGAATAAAACAGGACCTATTCGTAATTATTTTTAAATTGAAAAGGACCGCGGGTTAATTCTGGAAAAACACAGGGGCTCTTTAGAAAGAAACCCCTGTTTGACCGGTATGGTCAACTTTGACCGCGTCGCCGGGGCGCTGGGGACCGTCGGATCAGATCTAGACGGTCCACAGCAGGGAGCTCACCGGGGAAGACGGGGATGCGGCGGCGCCGCTCGGGCCGCCGGCGAACCTCGCCGGAATTCGGCCTAACTTGAGCTAGGGTCCACCAAATGGGACGGGGTTGGGTGCTACGGGCTCAGGGGGGAACGGCGAGTCCACCAGGGGTGTTCACGACGAGTGCCGACCGACGAGGTGGTCGGACGGCGTCGGGCGGCGGAGCGGAGCTCCGGTGAGGTGCGGGGAAGGTGTTTGGGGCGGTTTTTGAGTCGGGTTCTTGGTGCTGGAGCTTCTGGGGAGTGCCATGAGTGCGACCAAGGTGAAAAAGATGTGCACTGGGTGGTGTAGCGTCCGGACGACGACGGCCGGCGGTCGGCCGACGTCGGCGAGCGCGGGGAGCGGTCAACGGTGCTTCAAGGCAGAAATTGAGGGGAGGAGGAACTTTGTTACCACTGTGCGACGCTCCTGGGGTGAGGAATTGGGCGGAGGAGCGGTGGCGCGACGGGTCGACGGCGAGCGGCGGACGTGGGTCGTCGGTGTGCGTCGGCGACGAGGCTCCGGGGCGCGAGAGGGGTCCCGTTGCAGCTCGGCGCGCTCCACGTGGCTCGGTGAGGATCGTCCGAGGCTCGGGTGGCGCGAGAGGGGTCCCAGAACGTCGGGGCGACGGCGACCGGCGAACTCCGGGGCGCGGCGGCTCTGGAGCAGCGCGACTGGAGGCGGCGGCGGCGCTAGGGTTGGGCGAGGATGGAGATGGGATCGGGGGCGGAGTTGAGGCGCATTTGTAGGCGCAGATGGGGTCGGGCGCGGGCCTTGGCGCGCGGGCGTGGGCGGCGGCGCGCGGGATCAGCGGCGGCGGTTGCGGGCGGCGCGGGCGGCAGAGGAGGGAAAGGAAAGGGGGAGAGGGAGAAGATGACAGGTGGGGCCGGGCTGTCGGTGGGGAAGAGAGGAGGCGCGGGCGCGGCTGCTGGCTGGGCCTAGTTGGGCCGGAAGAAGAACCGGGCCGCGAGGGAAAAGAAAAGAAAGAGGGGTGAAGTCGGGCCGGGAGAGAAGAAGAAGGGGGAAGAATGGACTTGGCGGCGCTGACGCGCTTGGGCCGAGCTGAGTTGCTGGGCCGGACCAGAGAAAAAAAGAAAGGGGGAAAGAATGGCCCGGGAGAAGAATTCAGGGGGCAAAAGTGGACTCGCGCCTAACAACTTTTCTAGAGCTCCAAACAAAGCGATTCAAATTTGAATTTAAATAAATTTAAATTCTTGTTTGAATCACAGGCAATACAAAAATAAATGCAGCAGCATGAATGCAACAATAAATGTTTCTATCGCTTATATTTGATTTTAATTTTGAGAAATTTATTATTTTGCCTATATTAATTATGAACAAGCAATAAATAAATCAATTAAATGCTAAAAATTTTTAATGGGCCATTTTTGGGTGTTACAAATTCAGATCTTTATTTGCAGCGACACTTATATATATTGATCTTCGTCAGGACACTTTTGAAAGCCAACTTGAATCTTCCCTAGTACCATATGCATAGCATTTTTAAAACCGCGACACCTTTCCAAAGTTTGCGGACTGTGTTTCTATCTGCTTTTTCAAAAGCCATATATGCACTAGCAGTGTTGATTGGTAGAATAGAACAGATGTTGCTAATCTTACTATTGCTAATTAGAATGTTAATTTTACTATCTGCTTTTTCAAAAGCGATATATGCGCACTAGCAATTAGAATGTTAAAATAGAAGAGTGTTCGTCATAATGTAACATTGGAATAGTCTAGTGACGAGCTTTTAATTTTCGTCACTCAACTGGCCATATCCTTCCCTACAAACCGTCATAAAAGTGAATGACCTTATGACGTTTTGGTCTAATGTCATGAGATAATCGTCATAAAAGGTCATATGTGTTGTAGTGTATATTAGTCAAAGTTAATGACTCATACTACGTAGAAGACAAAGTGACTTTGACAATAATGCAAGTATAACCACCACCTCGTATTTGATCCTATTTAGAGAAAATATAAAACTAGTTTTATATTTTTTTGAAATAAAAATGAATTTTCTGTACGCTTTTTCAAGAGTAAACCAGATTTTAGCATTTTTAATCGCATATGTTCTCTAAAAAAATATATTTTGTTATATTGTTTTGATAAAATCTAGCTGACCCACTTCAACTACCAATATAGCACAATTTAACCCTCTGCGGCTGATGTGGCGCCGCGTAGGATGGCGCACGTGGTGCCACGTTAGTGAAAACCACTCTCAAAACCAACAAAGGGTGTAAAATTAATGGACAGTTTGGAAAGTTAGGGGATGTCAAATATCTGGTTTTGCGATTGAAGGTTGTAAATCAGACAACGTTGATAGTTGAGGGGTGCGGGATGAACTTTTTCCTTCCACAGATTTCCCTCCCTCTCCATGGTTGACCCTGTTTTGCGGCCGAGCAAAATCAAATGGAGATGGCGGTGCGGTCTTTTAATTTTGTTCGTTGAAGGCTCATGAGTGACAAGGCCCAACGGAACGAGACCATTTGGATTCGAGGCCGGGCCCGGAAAGAGTAGTAGCCCAATTGTGAGTCAAAATGGACGGATATTCCGATAAAAATAGAGCACAAAAAAGAATGCCCGGAGAGTTGGAGATCAAGAATGCAATTTGGAGATGAGAATCCAAAGAACTACCGTACGTACGAAACATCTGCAGTCTTTACATCGCAACAACGCTAATCAAGTGTTGCCAACAGGGGAGCCGCATCTTGAGCCGCCGGCGCAGGCGGCGGCGGCGCGGCGCGCGATCCGGGCCCTCCTCTCCTCCGAGAGCTGCCTGGCGAGCCCGGCGAGCGCGTCGGCGTTGCTCCCTTCCCCGGGCACGGGTTCGTACCTCCCGGTCTCGACGTTCACCCTCGACACCCTCTGCGCCAGCATCCGCTCCCCGATCCCGACGAGCGCGTGCATGTTCTCCGGCGTGGCGGCGTCGACGGTGGCGGCGGCGCCGCGGAGCGAGTTGTCCTGGATGCGGAGGTAGTCGCCGTCGCTGTGGAGCGACTGGAACAGCACGGCGGCGTGGATGTCGACGAGGTCGGAGCTCGCCGCCATGAAGATGTCGATGATGGGGGCCATGCCGTTGTTGCGGAGCCACCGGACGACGCCCCACCGCGAGCACTGCGCCGCCGTGAACAGGCCCTGGTCCGACGTCGAGCCCGTCCCGATGGAGAGCACCAGGAACCTGCGGCAGTTGCCGGGCTTCACCGGGTACAGCTCCTCCTTGTCCTCCTTGGCCAGCATCTTCTTGGTGATCTGCGTCATCGCCACCATCGTCGGATTGTTGGCGGCGACGCCGCCGTCGATGAGGTTGTACTCGCGAGCCTTGCCGGCGGCGTCCTGGGTCTGGAAGTAGTGCGCGGGGAGGTAGGTCGGCGCGGCGGAGGTGCCGATGCACACGTCGGAGAGCAGCGCGTTCTTCAGGGGGATGCTCTTGGCCTGCAAATTAATCAAATGGGAACAGGTGAATTCGTACATTCGTCGATCAGGGATTTCATGGGAGCTAATTGCGTACGTCGTAGGTGGAGAAGATGATGGGCTGCTGCAGCTTGATGTCGAAGGTGGGGATGACGACGTTGGTGAGCGTGTCGCACACCCTCGTCTCGCCGAGCATGCTCCTGATCGTGCGCCGCAGGTACTTGCCGTTGTACCTTGGCTTTCTCAGCGCCGACATCGCCGCCGTCAGACTGCTCCTGCTGCCACAGCGCAACCATACCGATTGCCGATCAATGCCACTTCATTTCAATGTTTTCGATCACATGCATATATAGATTTCTAATTCAACCGCACGGCATGATCTACAGAGGATGACCGTTCGATCAGGATTCAGGAACGGGGCTAGCTGCTGATCATGCATGACTCACGTACTTTTGAGGGAAGATGCGCGGGCAGTTGTCGAAGTAGAAGCGGTTGATGTCCCTGGCGGCGAAGAGCGGCCGGTTGTCCTCGCCGGGGGTGGCGATCATGGCGGTGATGAGCCCGCCGGTGCTCGTGCCGGCGATGCAGTCGAAGTAGTCCGCCAGCCTGGCCTCCGGCCCGTCCAGCTCCTGCAGCCGGGCCTCCAGGTAGGCCAGGATGGTGCCGGGGATGAGGCCCCGGATGCCGCCGCCGTCGATGGCCAGCACCGTCACCCGCTGCCCCGGCACCACCGGCTCGCCCACCACGCTCCCGGCCATCGCCTTCGTCCTGCACACGTTGCATGGCCGCCGGGACGAGTAGCTCGCCATTGCAGCACCCGCGATCGATCAGAGTTTACTTGATCGGTATGATCGATCGATCGATCGAGCAGCTACTCGTGGAGGCCAAGAACTGATGAAGTGGTCAAGATCCAAGAAGAAGGAGCAGGACTTGTGGCGCCCGTATGTTCGATGGATCGTCGATTGCTAGTGCGATTGGTGAGGAGTTGAGGAGAAGGCCAACGATGGTTTATAGGTACCGCTGGTCTTCTCTTCTATATTTGGAAGTGACAGACAGCGAGGGGTGCGCACAGTTGCAGGCAACTGACACGTATGATGTTTAGAACATTATAAAACAAAATTCTGAGAACGTGTTGTGCCCAAGCGATTTTTTTCAATTTTAACCAATTTTTAAAAAATATTTTAAAAATAACACGTCCGGATAAATATTTACATCTCATGACCCTTTTGGTCACGCCGGCCCGCATGGCGCGACAAAATAACGTTGCCGCGCCACATGCATCGGCGCGACAAACCTGCCACGCTGTATGGGGGAGGCTTACATGGAGCCTCCTGTCGCGTCACTGCATGTGGCGTGACAACTCTATTTTGTCGCGCCAAAACAAAGCACGTGGCGCGACAGAGAGTAGGGAGGGGCTCCTCCCTCGCTCCCTAATTCAACCATCTGTTTTGGTCCATCTAAATAAAATAGTATTTACAATCCAAATTTTATGAAACATGATAGGCGTGTTGTAGATGATGTAAATATTCCATTTTAGTTATGTGCACAAGTCAAAGTGTAACATATTACAAGATATATAATTCCAAAGTAGGATATGTTTTATCATATTGGGTTTCTCGTAAGTAGGTAGGGACTCCTCCCTCGCTCCCTAATTCAACCATCTATTTTGGTCGACCTAAATAAAATAGTATTTGCAATCCAAATTTTATGAAACATGATAGACGTGTCGTAGATGATGTAAATATTCCATTTTAGTTATGTGCATAAGTCAAAGTATAACATATTACAAGATATATAATTTCAAAATAAGATATATTTTATCATATTGGGTTTTTCGTAAGTACGAGAAACAAGTAATTCGATCACCCTATTTTGGATCTTCTAAATAAAATAGTATATACTATACAAATTATATGAAACTTGATAGGCATGATGTAGGTTATGCAAATATTCTATTTTAGTAACTTGCATGATGATAGGTCATACATATTTAGAGATACATAATTATAAATTATGCTATATTTTATCCCTATTTGATACCTCATGAGATATTTTATCTTATAATACTTTGTAACGTGAAAATACCCTTCAATTTCTAGTAGTGAACTAACATTGATGATAAGAAATTTTTAGAATGGAATATTATAAGCACATTCTTTATCTTACAATCACTTTATTTTTATCCATCATTTTTTTGTCGTATAGTGTTGCATCATGTTTCACACAACAAGTCAATGAAGGATGTGTTGCTAGTTGGTTCTCGCAATGTTGTAGCATCTTAGCACGCTTCATTTTTGTTGACGTAAAATCTGCAGTCTACGCCAAGCACACAGCAAGCCGAATTAGCTGGCTTCACACGTGGCCCTGGCTTTCGAATTCCGGAGGCGTGCCAGTCAGTTTTCCCTGAAAACTAACAAAGGAAGAAAACGTTTAGATAAAAACCTGGAACGTGCCGGCTTGATACCAGACAGTTCCATTTGTACGGCTCGCAAAGCCAGTTTCGATCGACATAGAGTTATAGACAAGCTATCTGTCGGCAATCCAAAGCATCCATAGCATAATCGGCAAAGCATGTAAGAAGGACACTGCCGACCGCATGACGTCATGATGATGAAAGATCGGTATTTGGTTAAATAATCTTTGCAGCACATATTCATAACCGATTGACGATAGTAGAGCATGATAAAATGAATATAAGGCGAAAGCACGATCATAGATTTCTAGTAAACACGAATGCATAGGTTTAAAGCACTAGTCTACCGCATGTCTAGGTACTTTTGGACCCGTCAGGCATAAAAACAAACAAGTTAATCCACCGCATGATACGACCTGTTCGAAGTCACACCACCAACCAAGAATAGATCAATCCACCGCATGATACGACTCTAAACGTGGAAGGCTAAAAGCATTCGTTATTTAAAACAAAGCTACAAACATGTTTCACTCGTAAAGGTACTACCGAATACGGCTAGATAGCCGAATCGGGTTCCATGAAGAAGGAACAAACTTCGTTGATGATGATAGACCTATCAGATCGAGTTCGAGCTCTAATCCACCGGATGATTAGTTCGAGAAACGACCCAAAAACCTGCATCTACCGCATGATACCCGGCTCTGTCAAGACCCATAGAAAACCAACGAGTCCGAACCCGCGACACGTGGCAATCTAGATTTTACTCGTAAGGTACTGCCGAATACGGCTAGATAGCCGATTCGGGTTCGTGAAGAAGGAACAAGCCTCGTCGATAGTGATAAACCTATCAGATCGAGTTCGAGGTCTAATCCACCGAATGATTAGTTCGAAAACGACCCAAAAACCTGCATCTACCGCATGATACCCGGCTCTGTCAAGGTCCGTTCAAAACCAACGAGTCTGAACCCGCGACACGTGGCAATCTAGATTGATTTAGAATTCGGCTATGTAAAGAAACGTGGTCATGTCGTGCAACGAATCGAAACCGAACCTAATCAATCTAGACTGGGCAAAAAGAGTGTTGTATGAAATAAACATAGAGTAGAACCCAAACAACACAGGGTAACTTAATGAATCTACCAGATCTTTGCCAAAATCTAATAGAGCCGATAACTTGCCTCGAGCTAAATCTTAGCCTACCGCATGGCTCATGATCTAACAAGAAGGCCTTCCTGAACCAGGCTTAAATCCACCGCATGATACTAAGCATGATACAGGGTTGTCGATACTTACGGAGGTCGACGGATCGATGATTCCCCTCGAAAGAAACTCGACGACACGACTAAAGACTCGATAGGTGGCGCATGGCCGGTTTGTTTGTGTGATTGATTGATTCGATTCTATTACAATCACCATGGGTTTATATTTATACCCTGGTTTTGACACGATTCCTAATCGACTACGTTTACAAAACGTTTATTTCCAAAGAAATACGTCTAAAATGCCGTATTCATCTCGTATTCTTCATTAAACCGGCACCTTCCTTACTTGCTCCACGTCATCACGCGCTCCCGAATGCTTTCTATAGAGCAGCTCTCTTGCCGAATTGGTGACGAACTCCCGACCGCAGAATGCCTTTGCCGAACGTCCTTGAAGATAAGCTTTCCTTTCCGAACGATATTTTTTACCAATTCCGGCCCACACGTCAGTCTCTTTCTGGTGCCAAATTTTGGTGTTAACACATGCCCCTTCAATTTCGGGATAAAAGATTTATCTCGGAATTGACTAGAAATCCGCAACTGGATTGAATCTTCTTAGCATCCGCCTCTCCTGCTCGAATCTTCGGAGCTTCGGCTAATCCAAACCCTAGCTCATCAGCTTCTTCAAGCTTTCAATCTTCGGCGCACCAAGATCAAGCCCTTCAGGTAATTCTTTAATCTTCCTCAAGCACATTCGGCACCATCCTTTTGAATCGCATTCTAAATTTTCCTTTTCGCCCTTTTTTGTTCTTGGTAGGCTCTAGCGGCTGAACTTTTGATTCCCACCGAGGAGAAAGCACCTACTTATTTTCTTGGGCCCGTAGGAGATTCAGACCCCTCTGAGTTGATTGCTGCCGAATCTCAGAGAATTCCCTTTAAAACTTCACTGACGAAGCCTCACGAATGGCAAGATGCCTTTAAGAACTGGCCTCTGCCCCCAATTGCTGGTTGGAGGAACTGGTACAAAAGAGTTTTTGATGACAAAGGCCCTCAAACCAAGAACTGGGACAAACTCTGCATTTCACATTGTTTAGAGCTGTCTTTAGCCGAAACACCCAAGATTGAGAATCTCCTCATTGCGGCTTGTCATTTTTGGTCTAATGGCGCAAACACCTTCTTCTTTGGTCATGGACCGATGTCTCCCACTTTGGCCGATGTCTACATGATGACCGGCCTGAATATCACAGAATCTGTGCGCCCATACAAGTACAAGGGTTCTTCCAAGCAAACAGGAGTGAAGACAGGGGTTGGATATAAGAGATATATCCAGAATTATATGTCTGACGGCCCTCTGTCTGATGTTGAATACAGGGCCTTCCTGAACATGTGGTTGTGCAGATTCATTTTTTGCGGCAAAGCCAATGAACCAAGTCTGAATCACATTGTGATGGCTGAAGACTTGGCTGCTGGCACACTTATCCCACTTGGAAAATATTTGCTGGGAAGTGTCTATCATATGCTCCACCAGACCACTCGCTTGATGAACACTAGCAAGAAAATCCCTTGCGTCAATGATCCTTGGTGGTTCATCCAGATGTGGTTGCAGTTGTATATGCACCAGATTGTTACTATTGACATCAACAATCGGCACTTTCCTTCAATCAACTACAAGGAAGGGGAAACTCAAAGCACCAAGGGCTGTCAGACTTATGGAGAGGCTGCTTCTACTGTATCTGTAGGCAAAAGCATTGGTGAACTTTTCGAGCTTTTTTCCAAAGGCTTCGCTGATCCTCTCTGGTTCCCCTATTTTGATAATGACAACCTCACCCTTCCTTGTGAGTTTAGTTTTGACACCGGATGTATAGATGCGCAAGCCACAGCCATCTTCAACTCTTTCATTCGGCCCTGCATCTTGCCAGCCGAATTTTGTGGAGGGGGGCTGGTTCAGAGTACCTTTGAGTACTATCAGCCGAACATGATGGCTCGGCAATTAGGCTGTGGCCAAGTACCCCCAAGACTATTTCTTCATGAATTCCTCAAGCCCAGGGAAATTATCAAGGATTCCACAGAAACAAGAAGGGTTTTTGATTATAAATGCTGTACCACAATCTATGCACCTGACCCTTTTGTGCCAATAACATCTGTTCACCCCTCTTTCACTCTTTGGTGGCAAGAACTTCATGACCACATCTTCAATATGCCAATTCATCCTTTCTGTCTTGAATTGATGCCTGACTATCAGCCAAATTCAGAGGTAATATGCCCACTCCTCATCTTGTTTCAATAATAATATTTTTCTTCTGATTATCTTATTACTTTGCAGGACATAGTACCTGCCCCTCTTGCCAGGGCAATCCAGTACAAGATTGCAGGCCCAATTTCTGCTCTGGGGCATCAATCTCCTAATTTGGCTCAGCTAATGTCTAGACAGGCCACTCTAGACCCAATCATTACCAGGCCATCTTCTGTCAAAAGAAAAACCTCCTTTCTGCCTTCTTCTTCAGCTCCTAAGAAGAAGAGAACAACCAGCAAGAAACTCATTCAGGTCATAGTCTCTTCCTTCAAACACAATGTTATTCACATGATGCTCATCTTTGTCTTTTATTATCTCAGGTTCAACCACAGCAATCAGCAACCGCCACAGATTCTGCCGATGCTCCACTGACTGGTATAGAATTATTTCACCATCTTATCTGCTTTTCATTGGTATTTATTTCCCTCTAATTGCAGCAACAATTTCAGTGGATCAAATATTGGAGAGCCCTCCTTCTCATCATGATTCAGCTCCAGCCTCACCACTCCTTCAACTAGAAGCTATACTTTCACCAAGGAATTCCCCAATCTCTCTTCGGCATGACACACAAGATCCAGCTATTGAACCTGAGAAATCTCCTGCTTCATCATCTAGTTACTCATTTGCCTTGGATGATTTAATTGCCGAACAAGGAGAAGAAACATCTTCTGGTCAAGCTCTGTCAGAAGAAAACCAAGCAAAATTGAAGGAAATCCTCTCCTTGCTGCAGAAAGACATTCGAGATCAAGTTAACAATGCTGATCTTTTAAGAGACTTGCTTGAATCATTTGATCAAGATCTTCCTGCTGATATCAAGACTTCTTTAGATCCAGTTTCTAGATTGGACGATCATTTTATTGCAGTGAAGCAAGCTCTGAAGAATCAATCTGCTCAACCAGCCTTGGAGCAAAGAAGAACTTTGGCCAAGCAATCTGTAAAAGATTTGCATCTTCAAGCTCAGACTAACAAAGAGCTACTATCCAAACTACAACCTGCTCTTGAACTGAAGAAGGCCAAGAAAGCTGAGCTAGAAGCTGAGTTGAGTAAATTATCTGCTGAAATTGAGGCCGATGAGAAGCAGATGGCCGAGCTTCCTGAACTGGTACAGAAAATTCGAAAGGAAGCTTCAGCAGCCTTGAATGAAGAGAAACAGCTCAAGACCAAACTCTCTGCATTAGCCCAGACCCAAGAGGCTGACAAGAAATTACTTGAGAACATTAGTAGTATGATCTTGAATGCCAAAGATGTAATCTCAAAGTACTTGGGTGTGTAATTTGTGTGCACTAAGGGCAATACACTCTAGTATTGGCCATTTTCCCTTTTGGAAATTTTTTGTTCTGAAGGCGGCTCTTTCCCGAATGCCGGCTATTTGACTCCATGCTGATGACTAGCATACTAATCAATGATCAATTTCAATACTGGGATAATATTTCTTCAAATATCTTCCATTTATAGCAGCAGTGAATTCTTCTCCCAGTAAAGTTTTCAAAAATATGCATTTCCAGGCACGCACCTAACCACTCTGAAAGGGCCTTCCCAATTTGGGGACCATTTACCGAATGCACTGTATTTAGTACCAATTGGCAATAATGCTTTCCAGACCAAATCCCCTTCTGCAAATTGCTTGACCTTCACTTTCTTGTTGTAATATTTAGCAATCCGCACCTTATTTTTCTCAATATTTTCCAAGGCCTTGAGACGAATCATATACAAATCTTCTAATTCATCCATCATCAAATCATTATAATCTTTAGAACTTAAATCTTTCTGTAATTTTATCCTCCTTGAATCTGATCGTACTTCCCATGGCAAAACAGCATGATGACCATATACCAACCAATTCATAAGGAGACATTTTTGTAGACCCATGAGGGGCCATTCGGTAAGCCCACAATGCTTCATTGAGTACCGAATGCCACTTCCTTGGCTTCTGATCAATTTTCTTTTGTATAATTTTAATCATAATCTTGTTAGAAGCCTCTGCCTGTCCATTAGCTTGAGCATAATAAGGAGAAGAATTCAATAATTTGATCCCCATACTTTCTGCAAAATCTCTGAATTCTGAAGATGTAAATTGAGTCCCTTGATCTGTGGCAATTGTTTGAGGAATTCCAAATCTGTAAATGATGTGCTCTTTGACAAATTCAATCATATTTTCTGATGCCACCTTTCTCAATGGAATTGCCTCAACTCACTTGGTGAAATAATCTGTTGCTAAAAGTACAAATTTATGCCCCTTGCTCGATGGAGGATTTATTTGGCCAATCAAATCTATTCCCCATCCTCTGAATGGCCATGGCTTGATAATAGGATTCAGAGGCGATGCTGGAACTCTCTGAATGTTTCCAAATTTCTGACAGTCTTGACATCCCTTGTAATATTCAAAGCAGTCTTCCAACATTGTCGGCCAGTAATATCCAGTTCTTCTAATAACCCACTTCATTCGGTAAGCTGACTGGTGTGCTCCACACAATCCATCATGCACCTCGCTCATCAACTTCTTTGCTTCTTCTTGATTTAAGCAACGTAATAACACTCCATCCAGGGATTTATAATATAAATCTTTATCAAGACGAACAAACTTTATAGCTTTATACCTGAGTCTTCTAGAAACCTTCTGGGATGGATTTTCCAAATAATCGGCAATTTCTTTCCTCCAATCATCTCCTGCCAGATCACTCCCGAAAGCACAGTCATCAGTGGCAAATACTTCTTGATTTTCTCTGTAACCTGATGCACTTTGAGCCAATCTATTTGCCTCTTCATTATCCCCTCTAGGAATGTGCTGCAGAATTACTGATTGAAAACTTTTCAAAATTTGCTTGCATTCTTCATAATAATTCCTCAGGATATCATTTTTGCATTCATATTCACCATTCAATTGTTTTATAACTAGCTCTGAATCTCCAAAAATTTCGACTACAATGGCCCTTGCTTCTTTCAAATATTGGAGCCCTCTGAGCAATGCCTCATACTCAGCCTGATTATTGGTGACGATAGATTGAATGGGAATAGCAAACTCAAATACTTCTCCTTTGGGTGAAATTAATAAAATGCCTGCTCCACCACCTTTGTTACATGAAGATCCGTCAAAGAATAACACCCAAGGAGTAATGTTAAGCAAATTAACTGATGAATCACGATGTTCAGTAATGAAGTCAGCAATAATCTGCCCCTTGACAGCCTTTGCCGATTCAAACCTTAATTCAAATTCAGATAAGGCTAAAATCCACTTGCCAATCCTTCCATTCAAAATTGGCATAGACAACATGTGCTTAATTACATCAAATCTTGAATATACAACGCATTCGGCATTTAGTAAATAGTGCCGAAATTTTGTACATGAGTAATAAACACATAAGCAAAGCCTCTCTATAGCCGAATATCTTGTTTCAGGTTCTAGCAACTTTCGGCTAAGGTATGCAACTACTCTTTCCTTCCCTTCAAATTCTTGTATGAGGGCCGATCCAATAGTTTGGGCATCGGCCGCCACGTACAACTTGAAAGGCTTGTTCAATTGTGGAGGTACCAATACTGGTGGTTCCTTCATGTACTCCTTTATTTCATCGAAAGCCTTTTGTTGTTCGTCACCCCATACAAACTTTTGATCCTTTTTGATTTTCAGTAGTGAGGAAAAGGGCAACACCTTCTGTGACAAATTTGACATGAATCTTCTCACAAAGTTTATCTTGCCGAGTAGTGATTGCAATTCTTTAAGATTGGTTGGAGGAATAATTTCATCAATCGCCTTCATACTTTTCTTACCAACTCCTATCCCTCCTTCATGTATCAAAAATCCCAGAAACTCTCCAGCCGAAACTCCAAAAGCACATTTGTTTGGGTTCATCTTAAGTCCATGCTTCCTAGTGCATTCCAGAGTTTTCCTTATGTCAGCCAAATGAGATTCATGATTCAATGACTTGATCACAACATCATCAATATATATTTCCACAATCTTGCCGATTAACTCATGAAAAATATAATTCATAGCTCTTTGATAAGTTGCACCGGCATTTTTCAATCCAAAGGTCATGACAACCCACTCAAACAATCCTATGTGTCCAGGACATCTGAAAGCTGTCTTTACTATATCCTCCAATGCCATAAAAATCTGATTGTACCCTGCATTATCATCCATGAAACTGAGCACATTATATCCAGCAGCAGCATCAACTAATGAATCGGCAATAGGCATTGGATACCCATCCATAGGTGTAGCCTTGTTTAGATCTCTAAAGTCTATGCAAACCCTCATTTTTCCGTTTTTCTTGTAAACAGGAACAATATTAGAGATCCAATCCGCATATTTGCATGGCCGAATGAAATTTGCATCTAGTAATCTTTCAATCTCCTTTTTCACATCGGCCAACACTTCTTCCTTGTAGATTTTTCGGGGTGGTTGCTTGTGAGGTTTATAACCAGGCTTGATTGGCAATCGATGCTCAACAATAGAACGATCTAAACCGGGCATCTCCGAATAATCCCAAGCAAAACAGTCCTTGTATTCTTTTAACAATGTAACCAACTTTTCTTTGAAAATTGAATCCAAGTTAGCACTGATAAATGTCGGCCTTAGCTTGTCACCATCTCCAATGTCCACTTCTTCTAGCTTATCAGCCGACACAAATCCACATCCTAACTTCCCATCAGTCCCATCAATTGGATTTTCCATCAAAAATTGCTATTAGAGCCGACTGCTTTGATCGGCTGTTGATCACTGCTTACTGGTTCAACAGGACCTTCTCCCCAGTCTTTGCCTGAGAAGCAATCTATGCCTTGATACTCCCAAAAGGCTGGTTCCACATTTGCCACGCTTATTGAATCATCTGCTTGGACAATTTCCACTTCATCATCTATCCATTGAATCAGCTGTTGATGCATGGTAGATGGAATGCAGCAATTCGCATGGATCCAATCCCTTCCAAGCAACAAACTATATGATCCTTTGCCCTCAATGACAAAGAAGGTTGTAAGCAAAGTTTTTGACCCAATCATCAAATCCACATGCACGCATCCTTTAGTGTCTGAAGGATTTCCAGCAAAATCATTCAAAACTATGCTTGTTGGCGTTAAATCTCCAGGACCCATGCCAAGCTTTCTGAATGTAGTGTATGGCATCACATTGACAGCAGCTCCACCATCAACAAACATCTTAGTTAATGGCTTCCCATTAACAAACCCCCTTAAGTACAATGGCTTCATGTGACGATTCTTAGCTGGTTTATCGAAAATAGCTTGCTTATTCAGTATCAACTGTGCCATTAACCCCAATTGCTCGGCTTCATCTATTTCTGGCAATATTTCTTCCTGTACAATTTGATTAGCTGGAGCCATGAATTCATTCGGTAAGAAGCATACCATGCATGTGGGAGCCGAACGGTCAGATTCATCAGGTCTGTCTTTTGGTCGCCATATCGATTTCAGTCTCGTCCCTGCTTGCTTTAATTCTTGATTTCTTAAGCGCTGCACTCTTCTCTTTTGACTCTTCCTCAAACCAGGTGGGCACCACTGTCCTTTTTGCCATATATAACCATGATTATCTTCTTCTTCATGATCAAACCATCTGTGGTCAGCATACCTCTTCCTTGTTTGATTACTATTATCATATGTCTCAAAACGCCGATCATTACTGGGATGTATTCTGCCAATTCTTTCATGGACAGATCGGCGATTGACAGTATCGTGCCTATATTCATCATGTTTATTATTGCATGCAGGACAATTATTCCATGTGGGAAGCTTTAATCCCTCATTCCAGCAGTGTCTGAAGAATGCACACCCCCAATGTGCACGTTCTTGTTCCCGAATGTACTCTTCTTGTTCTTCTCTATACATTTCTTCTTCGTATCTTCTTGTTCCTTCTTCACGTTTACGCCTCTGATAACGCTCTTTTTCTTGCTGACACTGCCATTTATTGAGGAGAATACGCGTAGTAACTCTTGGCTTAGAAGATTCTCCAATTTCAAATCGGCTATTCGAGGAACGAGGTTCTTTCTTGTGGATTTGCTCAATCGTAACTTGCCGAGTGGGGTCAACTGAGCCATTTTGTCTTGCCCTTTTTGAGGTCAAAACTTTCATCTTTCCCTTCTCTTCAGGTGCAACGGCATTGACCATGTTGATTGAAAACCCAATCATACTCTGAGGGAACGGGTTACTGTCCAGTTTCATCTTGTTGTCAAACTTTAGATGCCCTTCCTGGATAGCTTTCTGAATCCTCACTCTGAAGACCTTGCATTCATTAATGGAATGAGAATTTCTATCATGGAATCCACAATAATTCTTGTCTTTCACACCATCAGGCCGAAGCATAGAGTGCCCCTCTGGTAATTTGATTCGGCCTTCTTTCACAAGGAAATCAAACAATTTATCTGCCTTGGTTACATCAAAATCATATGTGCCTTTGGTCTGCTTGATCCACTTCTGATTTACCGAAATTGGCTCTTTGCCCCACACTATTTCTGCTGCAGCTATTTCCTCACTGTCCTCATATTCATCTCCTTGATCTGCCCTTTCGAGGAACTGATTGTAAATATCAGCTACATCATTGTGTTTGGCAAACCTAGCATCTTTCTTGAAGCCATACGCTTGGTTACTCATCAATGCCAATTTGTGTGATAACTGACCCAGATCTTCAAATTCCATCCCGAATAGCTTTTCACGAATTGCAGGCAGCATCCCAGCTACAGCCATACCAGCCAACTGGTCATCAGGAATATTTAGGGAGAAGCACATACTCTTTGTTTCCCTGAACCTCCTGAGGAATTCTGTAGGTGTTTCATTATTTCTCTGTCTTAAGCTGGTCAGATCAACCAACTTCTTCTCAGTGCAGCCAGTATAGTAATGAGCATGGAACTTCTGCTCCAGATCCTTCCAAGTGCAAATTGATTGAGCAGGCAAAGAAGTAAACCATGTAAATGCTGGACCTGTCAATGACAAAGGAAAGTATCTGATTCTAAAAGCTTCATCTGCCGAAGCTTCTCCAAGCTGCATCAAGTACCGAGCTATATGTTCCACAGTGCTAGTATCATCTTGCCCTGAGAATTTAGTGAATTCTGTAGGAACCTTGACTCTGTTAGGCAATGACACTCTTTGAAACCATTCTGGGAAAGGAGAGGAGTACATGTACCCCTGATTTTTGGGCTTCAGACCGAATTGATTTTGCAACACATCGGTCATTTTCTGTACCATGAGGTCAACATTAGTGTCTTGATTCCCTGGCCTTCCAATGGGCATCCCTGTATTAGCATATCCAGGATTCGGGAGAGCATCAATGGCATTGTAATCCATGCATTCTGTATATCCATTCCCATACATGTCTCTTTGCAACCTGTTATGCAAAGGAGATATCTTGTAAGCAGATGCAGGTGGATTTGCTGTGGTACCGAATGCCGCTTCACCAAATGTGCGAGGTTTTGGTACTGCTTGCTGTGGATCTTGTTGAATTGGTTTGCCATTCGCATCCTTAGTACCAGAAGCTCCAGATTCTTCAGCATTTCCTTTATCATGAGGTTTTGGAACATTAAAGTATGTTGGTCCACCAAGTTGCCCATATGCTTGTTCAAAAGGCTTGTCCACTTGTTGACCAAAGACACTGATCATTATGTATCTAAAGCTGTTCAAGAACGCAGCATTATGATTGGTCATTGTGTCCCCCAAAGCTTTATATAACAGACCAGAGAACTTCCCCCTTTCTTCTTATTCATTAAGATCAGATTGTCCAGGCAATAAAACTCTTGGTAGGTCTGTCTTGAGAAACGGTGCACCACTTCTGTTTTTAGCAAAAGACAGCAGACATTTCTTGATGAACTGTTCTGCAGCGGTCTTCACCATTTGTTGATGTTCTTTAGACAATTCTTCAAGAGTGACGTCCAAAACGTCTCTTAGTTCAGGCATCTTCAAAACTTGTGTGTCCCACCGAGCGTGCCAAAAAGTGTGTTGACGTAAAATCTGCAGTCTACGCCAAGCACACAACAAGCCGAATTAGCTGGCTTCACACGTGGCCCTGGCTTTCGAATTCCGGAGGCGTGCCAGTCAGTTTTCCCTGAAAACTAACAAAGGAAGAAAACGTTTAGATAAAAACCTGGAACGTGCCGGCTTGATACCAGACAGTTCCATTTGTACGGCTCGCAAAGCCAGTTTCGATCGACATAGAGCTATAGACAAGCTATCTGTCGGCAATCCAAAGCATCCATAGCATAATCGGCAAAGCATGTAAGAAGGACACTGCCGACCGCATGACGTCATGATGATGAAAGATCGGTATTTGGTTAAATAATCTTTGCAGCACATATTCATAACCGATTGACGATAGTAGAGCATGATAAAATGAATATAAGGCGAAAGCACGATCATAGATTTCTAGTAAACACGAATGCATAGGTTTAAAGCACTAGTCTACCGCATGTCTAGGTACTTTTGGACCCGTCAGGCATAAAAACAAACAAGTTAATCCACCGCATGATACGACCTGTTCGAAGTCACACCACCAACCAAGAATAGATCAATCCACCGCATGATACGACTCTAATCGTGGAAGGCTAAAAGCATTCGTTATTTAAAACAAAGCTACAAACATGTTTCGCTCGTAAAGGTACTACCGAATATGGCTAGATAGCCGAATCGGGTTCCATGAAGAAGGAACAAACTTCATTGATGATGATAGACCTATCAGATCGAGTTCGAGCTCTAATCCACCGGATGATTAGTTCGAGAAACGACCCAAAAACCTGCATCTACCGTATGATACCCGGCTCTGTCAAGACCCATACAAAACCAACGAGTCTGAACCCGCGACACGTGGCAATCTAGATTTTACTCGTAAGGTACTGCCGAATACGGCTAGATAGCCGATTCGAGTTCCGTGAAGAAGGAACAAGCCTCGTCGATAGTGATAAACCTATCAGATCGAGTTCGAGGTCTAATCCACCGGATGATTAGTTCGAAAACGACCCAAAAACCTGCATCTACCGCATGAGACCCGGCTCTGTCAAGGTCCGTTCAAAACCAACGAGTCTGAACCCGCGACACGTGGCAATCTAGATTGATTTAGAATTCGGCTATGTAAAGAAACGTGGTCATGTCGTGCAACTAATCGAAACCGAACCTAATCAATCTAGACTGGGCAAAAAGAGTGTTGTATGAAATAAACATAGAGTAGAACCCAAACAACACAGGGTAACTTAATGAATCTACCAGATCTTTGCCAAAATCTAATAGAGCCGATAACTTGCCTCGAGCTAAATCTTAGCCTACCGCATGGCTCATGATCTAACAAGAAGGCCTTCCTGAACCAGGCTTAAATCCACCGCATGATACTAAGCATGATACAGGGTTGTCGATACTTACGGAGGTCGACGGATCGATGATTCCCCTCGAAAGAAACTCGACGACACGACTAAAGACTCGATAGGTGGCGCATGGCCGGTTTGTTTGTGTGATTGATTGATTCGATTCTATTACAATCACCATGGGTTTATATTTATACCCTGGTTTTGACACGATTCCTAATCGACTACGTTTATAAAACGTTTATTTCCAAAGAAATACGTCTAAAATGCCGTATTCATCTCGTATTCTTCATTAAATCGGCACCTTCCTTACTTGCTCCACGTCATCACGCGCTCCCGAATGCTTTCTATAGAGCAGCTCTCTTGCCGAATTGGTGACGAACTCCCGACCGCAGAATGCCTTTGCTGAACGTCCTTGAAGATAAGCTTTCCTTTCCGAACGATATTTTTTACCAATTCCGGCCCACACGTCAGTCTCTTTCTGGTGCCAAATTTTGGTGTTAACAATTTTTGGCCCATCTATTCCACATCATGCCTCAAATCCATAAGAATTGGTCAAATCAATGCTCTGTAACCATGAACCATATGAAAAATCTAGCTTAAGTGTGGTATTAGTTGGATGAGTGCGTAAAGTTAGGCAATATTTTGATTAGGGTGTGGGATTGATAAATTAAATATGAAGATAAAAAAGACTCCCACTCACAAGGTATCAAATAAGGATAAAATATAGCATAATTTAGAATTATGTATCTCTAAATACGTAGCACCTATCGTTATGCAAGTTACTAAAATAGAATATTTACATAACGTACATCATACCTGTCAAGTTTTATAAAATTTGTGTAGTATATACTATTTTATTTAGAAGGTCCAAAATAGGGTGATCAAATTACTTGTTTCTCGTACTTACGAGAAACCCAATATGATAAAATATATCCTACTTTGAAGTTATATATCTTGTAATATGTTACACTTTGACTTGTGCACATAACTAAAATGGAATATTTACATCATCTACAACACGCCTATCATGTTTCATAAAATTTGGATTGCAAATACTATTTTATTTAGATCGACCAAAATAGATGGTTGAATTAGGAAGCGAGGGAGGAGCCCCTCCCTACTTACGAGAAACCTAATATGATAAAACATATCCTACTTTGAAATTATATATCTTGTAATATGTTACACTTGGACTTGTGCACATAACTAAAATTGAATATTTACATCATCTACAGCACGCCTATCATGTTTCATAAAATTTGGATTGTAAATACTATTTTATTTAGATCGACCAAGATAGATGGTTGAATTAGGGAGCGAGGGAGGAGCGCCTCCCTACTCCCTGTCACGCCACGTGCTTTCGCGCGACAAAATAGAGTTGTCACGCCACATGCAGTGGCGCGACAGGAGGTTCCATGTAAGCCTCCCCCATCCAGCGTGGCAGGTTTGTCGCGCCGATGCATGTGGCGCGGCAACGTTATTTTGTCGCGCCATGCGGGCTGTCGTGACCAAAAGGATCATGAGATGTAAATATTTATCCGGACGGGTTATTTTTAAAATATTTTTAAAAAATTGGTTAAAATTGAAAAAAGATCTGCCCAAGCAGACTGGTACGCAGGTGGGCCAAATTTTCTTTTTGAGGGAAAGTCCATCAGGCCCAGCAGACACCCTAAGTGGGCCAGGAGGTATAGTAGAAAATTTGGCTCAAGATTGGATTATGTTTTTTCTTCTACGGGGTACGGCGGGAAACGGCTTTCGAAAGTTTTTTTTATCAAGCTTCCACTGTTTGAGATCTAGTGCAACGATCGAGATTGTACGTCTGTTCGGATCCGAAGCGTGTCACAGCAGCGGGCGGGTGAGCGAAAGGCGTCCGACGTCACCATGGACGGGAATCTAATTTGAGTCTCAACCTTCAAATATGATTTTCTCCTGAATCGTTAATCATTTTCGGAATCCGTTTGAACTACCATATTATTTGGAGTTAATACGACATAATAAGATCCAATATGAGTATTTTTTTATTTTATATATGTATATTTTTAAATCAACACTTTTAATATACTATTTCAACATCTTAAACTTATTGGTTCACAAAATATTGATTTACTTTATCCGAATTGTTGAATTAAGTTTGAGCAAAATGTTGAACCTAGTATATAAAAATGTTGAGTGTATTAGTTTAAGACTTTAAGGATGTTAGTTTAACTTTTATATGAAAAATATCAAAATGGCATAATCAGAATGTTGAACTGTTGTTTTTGAAATGTCAAATGCAACATCGTAACTCCTATAACTTTTTATACCTAATGGTGATAATTGAAAAATAAAGAAAGAAAAAAAGCACAAGGTACTTTCCACCGTCCGCGTGAGTTTAACGGAATAACACAAAAAAATTAAGCCACTGCATGCCTCCGTTTATTTCCCCACACGTGCGTCGTTGGTGGGCTTCGTTGGATCTCTAAACCAACTCGCTTAACCGGTGCACGGAAGTCACATAGGACCCCCGGGCACGGGGGTTAAGAAAAGAAACGCGATGCAGGTTTCAGGGTACGCTAGCAGCTCCCTTTCTGTAGCAAGCTAAAATCAGATCCAGGCCCAAAAATCATCTGATGACCAAAACAAAGCAATCGATCTGGCGTGCGCTGCAATTTTTCTGAAGGAACGGAGCAAGCAACAAGCAGCAGTGCTTGAAGCTAGGAAACCGGACGAAAGGACACGCGAAAAATGCCTGTCTTTCTTCAGAAGATGCTCTGACTGTCTGACCCAGGCATGAGATGCCAACATTTTTCTTTCCAACCCACAGCAGCAGACTACAGGTGGCACGGTAAAGTACACACGAAGACACGATACGTGGCATGTAAATCTCCTTGCAATTTATAATGCACAGTATTATACGATGAGGTCACATCCATCATCACTAATAAGCACGAGAGGCCAAAACTTCCCTTTTCCATCCACGGTAACACCGGTGGCCCGGCAGTATGGAGCTGTCTCTAATGTATGCAAAGTAATTATAAGATGATGTAGTTTGTGACTTCGTGTCACATCCATTGCGAACAAAGCAACAGAGGCATTTGCAAGTGCTGTCACGCAGAGAATGGCCGGCGAAAGGAACCGTGCCACTGTTCGTCAACCAGTGATCACTTAGTTGATCTCGTATCAGATTTTCGCCGGCAGTTCACGACCACCGCAATTATTCCAGTCGTCTGGATTAGGTCGAACGCACAAAAGCGTACGCTCGACCGCACACATGCACATCAGACCCTTCTGCATCTCCAGTGCAACCACCTCTACATACACTCACTGTTTGTTATATGGTGAATGAATCCACGCTATATAGTTGCAGAAAAAAAAAGAAAAAGACATTTTGGTTTCCATGTAGTCAAGCTAATTGAAAATCAATATCCTTTTTGGAGCATCCATATATCTTACTATTTCAACAACTAGCAAGGTGGCCCGCGTAAACAACGCGGGTAGCTAGCTTTTTTATACTAACAACTTGGTGGGTTTTTTTACATGATAATGTATTGACATTATTTTTCTATGTGGTCCGAATTTTTTTATCATCACGCTATATTGCATGCAACATGAATCCATGATAAAATAAAGCACCTTATATATAATATAATTTTTAGTATTTATTCAGGTACTATAATTTTGTATTGTCTTATAATATAAATTTACGTCACGGAGTTTCACATATGGTGATAAATTATTTTTTATGTTTTCTCGAAATTGTAAAATACTTCATAAGATGTAAAATTTTACCTTTTGATATATTAGTTAATTGGATAAATAGAGACCACGAACACGTAGAGCTTGTTGAATACATTTCGTTTCACTATTCACGTGAGTTGTTTGGAGTTTAAATGATAGAATTACATTTATCCCAAGGGTAAAAAATTATCAACACAATAATCGAGTCCAATTTAGACAATGAGTTCTCGTGTTTTTTGTCTATTTATTAAGGGTTAATTGGATATATGCAATTGCAACTTGACGGCTTGGAAGATATACCATTACAATTCGTCTATTTGGAACCATGCCATTACAATTCACCAAAAGTTCAAACCATGCCATATTCTGCGTCTTCGATTCCTTTGGACCCACCAGCAAACCATAATATTTCTGTATAGCCCAAAATGCTCCTGCTACACCATCTCTTTCTCTCCCTCTCCTAGACCCTTGGACCCCATATGTCATCTTCTTCATCTAGTCTTTATGTTCCTCCCAGTAGCACTACATCTTCACGGCTCAGGGAGGATGAGATGAGCGTGGAGCTTGATCACTCGGGCGCTCAGGGGTGGGTGGAAGGTGGAGGGATAGAGCTCGGTGGCACCAGATGAGCAGCACTGACGCGGAGGTCGGCGCGGGGTAGGGCAGGAGTTCCCGGTCGTGCGAGCATCAAGGTCATCTCACGGTAAATACATCATGTCGTCGTCATCGTCTCTTCCCGTCCACCGCTTCTATAACCGTCTATAGAGTTAATTTAGAGCTTTCGGTGGCCGACGGGTTCTCCAACAAGAGCGAGCTCCACTTACTGCTTGCTGCTTGCGTGGGGAACCGACTATTTATTTATCAAGGGAAATTTTCTCTCTCGTTGTGCTCACAATCTTGGTGAACGCCCTAAATCTAAGCACCTTTCATCAGTTACATGCACAAATCAACGTGATGTCCTCTACTCAATTTGTTGAACGCTACACCACCGCAGTTTCTCCGCTTTGTTTTTCCTCTCTCTGCTCCTTGCATGAACTTGTTAACAAAGACCATTAAACGGGTTTGAGTGCGGGTAACCCGTTTGATGATATTCCACTTGTGTTGAAAAACACACTAAGTGCTGAACGCGATCATGGTGATCAATCCCGGCAGCGATTTGCCCCCTTTGGACATGGAGAATTGTTCTCTCCCACTATGCTCACAACCTCGTTGAACACTCTAAATCCGAGCACCTCTCATCAGGTACACGTGCAGATCGACGGGTTGTCCTCCGCTTATTGTTGAATGTTGCCTCCTGTGTAGAAGAACGTGGTTGGGCATATGGGGCTTCGGGCTGTCCGCAGTTGTCGTACTATATTCTCGTCCTCTGAAAGGAATATTCCTACCTAGTCATTGAGAATCTCTCCTCTATATTAATTTTTTGTACACCCGTTATACTCTATATCTTATATTCTATACCAACTATCAACATGTGAGCCCACCGATATCTTATTGCTAACTAAAATTTTACCTTTTGATATATTAGTTAATTGGATAAATAGAGACCACGAACACGTAGAGCTTGTTGAATACATTTCGTTTCACTATTCACGTGAGTTGTTTGGAGTTTAAATGATAGAATTACATTTATCCCAAGGGTAAAAAATTACCTACACAATAATCAAGTCAATTTAGACAATGAGTTCTCGTGTTTTTTTTTATTTATTAAGGGTTAATTGGATATATGCAATTGCAACTTGACGGCTTGGAAGATATGCCATTACAATTCGTCTATTTGGAAATATGCCATTACAATTCACCAAAAGTTCAAACCATGCCATATTCTGCGTCTTCGATTCCTTTGGACCCACCAGCAAACCACAATATTTCTGTATAGCTCAAAATTCAATTGCTACACCATCTCTATCTCTCACTCTCCAAGACCCTTGGACCCCATATGTCATCTTCTTCATCTAGCCTTTATGTTCCTCCCAGTAGCACTACATCTTCTCGGCTCAGGGAGGATGAGATGAGGGTGGAGCTTGATGACTCGGGCGCTCAGGGGGTGGGTGGAAGGTGGACGGGTAGAGCTCGGTGGCACCAGATGAGCGGCCCTGATGCGGACGTCGGCGCGGGGTAGGGCAGGAGTTCCCGGTCGTGCGAGCATCAAGGTCATCTCCCGGTAAATACATCATGTCGTCGTCGTCGTCTCTTCCTGTCCACCGCTTCTATAACCGTCTATAGGGTTAATTTAGAGCTTTCGGTGGCCGACGGGTTCTTCAGCGAGAGCGAGCTCAACTTGCTACTTGCTGTTTGTGCGGGGAACTGACTATTTATTTATCAAAGGAATTTTTGTCTCTTGTTGTGCTCACAATCTTGGTGAACACCATAAACTTAAGCACCTTTCATCAGTTACATGCACACGACATGATGTCCTCTACTCATTGTTGAACGCTACACCACCGCAGTTTCTCCGCTTTGCTTTTCCTTTCTCTGCTCCTTCTTACATCAACTCGTTAACAAAGACTATTAAACGGGTTTGAGTGCGGGTAACCCGTTTGATGATCTTACACTTGTGTTGAAAAAGACACTAAGTGCTGAATGCGACTATGGTGCTCAATCCCGGCAGCGATTCGCCCCCTTTGGACAGGGAGAATTGTTCTCTCCCGCTATGCTCACAACCTCGTTGAACGCCCTAAATCCGAGCACCTCTCATTAGGTACACGTGCAGATTGATGTGTTGTCCTCCACTTATTGTTGAATGTTGCCTCCTATATAGAAGAACGTGGTTGGGCACATGGGGCTTCGTGCTGTCCGCACTCATCGTACTCTATTCTCATCCTTTGAAAGAAATATTCCTGCCTAGTCATTGAGATTCTCTCCTCTATATCAATTTTTTATACACCTATTAACCTCTATATCTTATATTCTATACTAACTACCAACATGTGAGCCAACCCATATCTTTTTTTTTCTTTTCTTTCACGGACGCCACCACTCCCCCCCACTCTCTCTCTCTCTCCCCCTCTATCTCCCCCTCTCTCTAGTAGCGGCGACGGCGAGAGGTGCCGGTCTCCCTAGCCGGCAGCCTTCAGTCCCGTCGGCCTCCAGCGGCATGCGGAGCGGCCGGACCCCGAACTCCGAAGACGCGCAGGTGGCTGCCGCGACATCGACGGCGGCAGATGGCCTCCTGGCAGCGGACGGTCGCACGACAACAGCAAAGGACTCCCGTGGTGGCCACACGACAACGGTTGAGGCTTCCCGTGGATGCCACGCGGCTACGGTGGAGGGCTCCCACGGATAGCCACACGGCGACAGTGGAGGCCTTCTACGGCGGTCATGGATGGCTACGCGGCGGCAGTGGCGGACCACGAACTCTGAACACACGCAGGCGGCTGGCACGGTGGCCGCAGATAGCTCCCACAACGACGATAGCGGCAGACGGTTGCACGACAATGGTGAAGGACTCTCGCGACGGCAACGGATGGCCATGCGCCGGCGAGGAGGGCTCCCACGGATGGCCATGCGCCGGCGAGGAGGGCTCCCATGGATGGCCACGCAACAACAGTGGAGACCTCTTACGGCGGCCATGAATGGCTGCGCGGCGGCGGCGGACCCTGAACACCGAAGACGCGCAAGCGGCTGCCGCGGCGGCGACGGGTGTGGACGGTCGCACGACGACGGTGAAGGACTCCTGTGGCCACCACGGACGGCCACACCGCAGCGGTGGAGGGCTCCCACGGACGGCTACGCGACGACGGTGGAGGCCTCTTGTGTCGGCCATGGAAGGTTGTGCGGCGGTGGCAGCGAACCTCGAAGTCCGAAGACGCATAGGCGGCTACCCGACGGCCACGGATGGCTCCCATAGCGGCGGACGGCCTCCCGGCAGCGGACGGTCACACGACGATGGCGAAGGACTCCCGCGGCGGCCACGGACGGCCACGCGACCGCAGTTGAGGGCTCCCGCGGATGGCCACGCAGCGACGGTGGAGACCTCCTACGGCGGCAATGGACCGGTTGTGCGCCTGCGGCGGCGGACGTCTTGCGTGGCGGCCATAGATGGTTGTGCGTCGACCGCGGAGGGGTGGCGGAAGATGAAATAATATAGAGAGTTAGATCTTCATTAAATCCAACGATATATATTCTTATCTTTTTTTGGATTAACAAAATATTACAGACTGTTAGATCTTTATAAAATCCAACGATATATATTTTTTTCTTTTTTTGAATTAACGGAATATTATAGATCGTTAGATCTTCATAAAATCCGACGGTATATATTCTTCTCTTTTTTGGATTAACATGAGAATTTCTTGGTCCTCTCGGCGAACGCGGTGTCTCCTTTTAACTCTACTAGCAAATGTGCCCGTGCGTTGCTACGGATATAGACTATATATGGATATATATTGATTTAACCGGTTCTAATCCATATAGATTTATTTCTTGTTTTCTCTTATGTGTATATTGATTTATCCGGTCCTGATCCATGTAGAATTATTTCTTCTTTTCTCTTATGATTTAATTTAATTTCAATGTATTGTACTTGTACTTAGTCTCTGTAATGGACTTTGATTATGGAAACATGCATGTGAGGTCCACCTGTCGGCGTTGTGAGAGGGTAGTATAGGTAGAGATAGAGATAGGTAGAGATTCAAAACTTTTGACCACCGACGGACCTACCAGACATTGAAACACTACCTCTCCTAGCGAGTCAAACTTTTGACAGCTGTTGTTACACGCTTCTTGCTTTCCCCTTCCACAGCTTTCCCTTTGTCATTCTCTTTCTCAATCTCTCCATTCTCTCTCTCTCTGGAAGTCAGGATCAAATACTCAAATCTCTTTGCGTGTGAGCAGGTTAGAGTCAACGGAGCAGGGTGGCCCCGTCCAGGATAACTCGCGACGGAAGTCCACGTTGTTGAGACTCACACGGTCGGCTGCCCACCGTTGCCGCCGCTTCCGCGCCTCCGTCACTGCCTCGCTGTTGTTTTTTTTTCTTTTTGATTCGAAACTTTTTATCTACAGTAGATTGGCGTACCACAGGTGAGAGTCGCGCCCGCAGATGGAACTCGAACGGAGATTGCCGCGGCCGATATATATAGTACACACGGGACTACGGGAGCAGCGGAACCTATAAGATTTGCGACAGATAGAAGTCGATTTTGGGTTGATTTGTATATTGTAGAAATTTTAGAGTCTTTTTTGTAGCATTATGACGTACCGCTGAATCAATTCTTATATAGGTAGAGACTAGCAAATGTGCCCGTGCGTTGCAACGGACATAGACTATATGAATATGTATTGAGAGATTTAACTCGTCCTGATCTATATAGATTTATTTATTCTTTTCTCTCGTGCTTTAATTTAATTTTCGACGTATTGTACTCGTACTTGGTCTCTGTAATGGATGTGATTATGGAAACAGGCATGTGAGGCCCACCTGTCAACATTGTGAGAGGAAAGGACCAAACATTACTCGCTTTATTATTAGGTAGAGATTTTATTAATAACACTGCCCCGATTACTCGCTTATGTCCTGGTGTCCTAATTTTCATTTAAGTTACTTACCTCCATCTGATTATGAAGAAAAACCAGAGGTAAATTCTTAAATGTGCACCTAAATTACCCACCCATCTCCAGAGCCACGAAAAATTAAACCAAATACCACCCTTTATACGTGCTTCCTAATTTGTAGGGAAATTTGACTGTTCTGTTTAGGACACTAAATTTATTTTTACCTGCAAAGCACTCATTCGTATATCCCCACTCCACATCTAAAATTTGCATTATTTAGCAGAGCTGTTTTATAATGCTTGGAGAGGTACCCAGCACCTGAAAGTACCTAGTGTTGTCCAATTATTTTGTTACCTGGTCCCACGAATTTGATACATCTATTTAGATATCTATGGGTACTCTTTTTGTTTCCACCGTCCTATTTCTCGGGATAGATGACTCTAATTGATTTCAAACATTTAAAATTCATGTCAAGCATGGGAGAAGCTCATAAAATAGATGGAGGAATCAACCGGATGGCGAGGCTGGCAAATCTATTCGTATATTCATGTGAAAGACCTCGTGTATATATATATAGAGTAAAATGCACCGTTAGTCCATTAACTTGTAGCGAAGTGTCAAATAGGTCCACGAACTCAGAAACTGCATTTTTGGGTCCATCAACTATTTAAGTGGTACACCACAGGTCCATAACGGTTCATGGGAGTCAAAGATCCGACGTGGCGCTGCCAGCTTGGCGTCTTCTCCCCTTCAGTTGGCGCGCGGGCGCAAGCGTCGGCCGGCTCGCGGATGTCATGGCATCCATGGCGCGGCGGGGCTAAGCCGGCCAGGCCAGGCCTTGGCGTGCTCGCGCGGCAAACCTCGTGCCCCGCACCCCACATCCTCTCAGTGCCCTCGCTCTCCGCCGCCTCGCCCTATCCTCACGCTGCGCTGAGCATCGCCGCCGCCGGAGGTTCAAGCGCCGCCGTCGGCCATTGCCGCTCGATTCGCCGCGTCCGCTGTCGGTCGAGGCGAGCTGACGCCACCATGAGCTTCGCGAGGTCGAGTCGAATCTCCGCCGCCAACCCTCGTCGTCATCCCACCGTCGGAGGAGCCGCGCTCATGGGAAGACCGAGCCGCCGCCGGCCATCGTCGCCGATTCGCCGCCTCCATTGCCGGTCGGAGCGAACCGACACCACCACGAGCTTCGCTTCGCCGAGACGCACCCTCACCGCCGGTCGCCGTCGCCGTCTCGCCGCCGAAGCGCCTCGCCCCCGAGAGCACCTCGCCATCGGCCGCTGTCTCCGCCGCGGGCCAAATTCCGGTCACCATTGTCCAACATCGCCGCCGGTGATCACACCCCTGTGATCCCCTCAACCTCTGTCCACTCCTTCCGCCCCGTCCGCGAGCACAGGCTCGACTGGCTCCTACGCGCCAGCACGAGCTCGAGCGGCTCCTCCGCACCATCGTTCGCGGTCAGCTGCCCTGCGTCTCGTTAACACCAAGCTCCCAGCGTCGGCCACCTCCTCCTCACCGCCTCGCGCTCCGCCTGAGGAGTTCGCCACGGCGTCCCACACCCACGGCGGCCTACTCTACGAGTTCGCCACCGCGTTCCTCCTGGGGAGGAGGAGTGGGCGGCACAGGAGGTGCGTCGCCTGGCGCCCAAGGACAAGCACCCTGCTGCGGCGTCCTCCCCTCCGCTCGCCGGCGACAAGAAGCCGCCTCGGGCCGACGACGGTAACCACTGTGTCGGCGTCCAGGGGAACGGTGACAAGAAGAAGAAGCCACGCCAGTGCGATGGTGGCCCCAAACCCCTGCTGCTGTCGCCGGAGTTCCATGAGTTCCATGTCGCACAAGGTGTTCAATGAAATACCCGTGCACGGCCGCCACACTTGTGTACACGTAGACGCCCAGCTGGCAGCGCCACGTCGGATCTTTGACTCCCACGAATCGTTATGGATCTGTGGTGAACCACTTAAATAGTTGATGGACCCAAAAATGCAGTTTCTGAGTTTGTGGACCTATTTGACACTTCGCTACAAGTTAATGGACTAATGGTGCATTTTACTCATATATATATATATCACCTCTCTTGCACGTTTACGATATGACTAGGGTTATCCTCCCAGAGGTGCTATATGTGTGTATTCACAAAGATTATAAATTGATCCGAATTTATTTATATAGGCAAGGTGAGACTATTAATTCCACGAAAAACATGACACATCGATTTGAGTAGGTAGGCTGAAACCAAAAACGACAATGGGATACAGTACTATTTTATGGGAAGGCAGGAGTTAATTTTGTCCAAGATCCATCTGAGTTAATTTAATTTGTCCTAGAAATTTGGGTAGCATGAGTGTATTAAGTGGTGAATTATTAGAGGAATAGTCAAACTGGACCTTGGTTTTGGATTTCATGTCACGAAGGTCTCTCTCTTGCGAGGCTTTATTAATTTGCAGCCAAATTTCGTACTCTCGTGGGAATGAAGTGTAGGCATCCAGGAACAAATGTTTGGACCTCGACAGTCCTGACCAGGGTACCTATTTAGACCGCTCTCTCTCAACCACAGTGCGTCTTGCAGTCACCAGTCACCCACAAGTCAGGCCACAAATTAAACCACGGAGACGGAGGCCTCATCATCCTGTCATCTGTCGCTCGTTCCGACATGGACATGCACTACAACTACCCGCTTGATGCTCTGCTCGTCTTGCTCCTCTGCTTCTGCCTCAGCTCCCTCCACGGCGGCTCCGCCGCCTCGATCACCGCCGGCACCCCCGATGGATCGGAGCTGTGGGGCTACGTCGAAGTCCGGCCAAGTAACACAAACACCCCTTTGCATAACAAATCTTTCATCTTCTCCTCCTCCTATTTCTATCTAAGCTACATGCGTTTGATGAGATGTTGCCGCTGCTGCGTTGTTGCAGAGGCTCACCTGTTCTGGTGGTACTACAAGAGTCCCCAGAGGGCGTCTGCGAAGTCCAAGCCGTGGCCGACTGTCCTCTGGCTGCAGGGCGGCCCGGTACGATCCTGTCTCTCCCCCTCCCATCAGGATTTCGGCACACAGACACACGGTGCATGCCTTGCTCTGCACTACTCTGTTTTGGTGACCATCGTCTTCTCCGACCCCTCGCAGGGCGCGTCGGGCGTCGGGCTCGGCAACTTCCAGGAGATCGGGCCGCTGGACGTCGACCTGAAGCCGCGCGAGTCGACATGGCTGCACAAGGCCGACCTCATCTTTGTGGTCAGACTCTCTCTCACAGAGCGATGTGCTCATCCCTCCTCTCCTACAGTCCTACGCTCTGTTACCTTGATGTTTACCTGCGTCGTCAACTCCGTGCTGCGCAGGACAACCCGGTCGGCACCGGCTACAGCTACGTGGAAGACGACAGCCTGCTGGTGACCACCGACTGGCAGCAGGCGGCGGACGCCACCACGCTGCTCAAGGCGCTCGTCAGGGAGGTGCCGGCGCTGCAGAGCGGCCCGCTGTTCCTGGTGGCCGAGTCCTACGGCGGCAAGTACGCCGCCACGCTCGGCGTCTCCGTCGCCAGGGCCGTCCGCGCCGGCGAGCTCAAGATCACGCTCGGAGGTAGTAAAGATTATTCCAACCCACTCGATGAGCCGATCAATGCCGTCAAGAGTTCATGTAATCATGTGTGCCATTGAGATGATTCTCTCCTTCGTCTGCGACAGGTGTTGCGCTCGGAGACAGCTGGATCTCGCCGGAGGATTTCACGGTGAGAAAACATTTCCTGGATCCTTTCAGCGCATGAATTTTGGAAGCTAAAACGAGCATTCAATGCTGCAGCTCTCGTACACGCCATTGCTCCTGAGCGTGTCGAGGCTGGACGACAACGCCGGCGAAGAAGCAAGCAAGTAAGCCCGCAGCTGGGGAACTGAACCAGGTAAACCAACATTCGCCACTTTTGATCGTTAGTTAGCTTACGGCCGGTGTTTGGATGTCAGGAAGGCGGAGACAGTGAAGGAGCAGATCGCGGCGGGGCAGTGGGCCGCCTCGCAGAGTTCCTGCTGACCAGCCTTGTATCGCGCTGAGCATGATCAGCAGCATAACCCAATCGCCAGCAAGCTAGATGACTTTAAGTGATATGCAAAGAAGTGAAGAATAAGGACTTCAACTATAAGCAACTAGCACAAGGACGACAATGCAGAATTCTTGAAGTACACTATAGGTTACATGCTTAAAAGGCAATGGAATTGATGGTGCCAGTCCCATTTTTTTTATTTTTCCCATTAAAAAACAGAGTACTTGTGTCATATGAAAGTGTGGTGTCATCTCATATTGTAAAATCGTTTATCTCCCCTCTCACTTTTAAATATTCTAAACAATACTCATGTAGATATTTAAGCTAGTGATTTTTAAATACCGATACTTTAGTTAGCAATAACATATACACTATTTTTAATCCACATTCACAACTTTCTTCACTTTGCATCACATCCCATATGTATTTTTCATATGTTTAATTTATTAAATACTTAAATGTGAGTAGTGAATTTAACAGGAAAATCAGTATCTCATTGCTTCCTAATACATACGTATATACATTATCTATGCGTGGTGACATAGATCATGCATCCACTTATACTTTAAGTTAAGTATTTTATCTTTACTAACAATGACGTCACTAGGTGAGTTTGAATTATATATATGCGTGCTTTGGTCTTATTTTTTATGGATGACATATATGTAGGTAATTTAGATGTAAATTAAGGAGGTTACTTCGGATTATTTTGTATAATGATATAACTAGATAATTTAGATAAAGATAGGAGGTTACTTTATGTTATTTTTCATAATGGCAGTAGTAGGTATTAGATCTAGATTTAGAGGGTTATTTTCATAATCGCAGAGGTCGCTAATTCTTGTCAATGATGATTAGAGTGATATCAGATCGATGGATGGATGTTTCTAATTTTATTTCAATTTCTAGCATTTTTATTTTTTTAGCATGTCTTGTAAGAGCATCTCCAAGAGTGCCTAATAAACACTGCCAATAATTAATTTCGGGAATGAAGTGAAAAAAACAAGGCTCCAACAGTTGTCTAAAGTTGTTTCTAATTTTTCAGCGTGCCCAATATTGACCCATTTTGAGCTAAATTTACCCCTCATTTGTGCACTCGCAATCCCATAAAAAGATGACGCAAAAAAAAATGTCTGAGTTATTGTTCATGCAGTGTAAAAATATCAGATTTTGGGCCCACAAATAGATGATGTGGCAGTAACTAAATCTTTTGGGGGCTAACTTTTTGGGAACTGTTGGGTGGAGGGATATTTTTTTACTCCAAATAGCTTTTGGCGAGGTCCCCAAATTAGTGTTGTAGGACTTTATTTTTTGACACTCTTAGAGAAACTCTAAGGGTTCAGTAGAGGTTTTATAAGGCGGCTCCAGTTTGTACTATTAATGTCTTAATAGACATAAAATTATATACGTGCAAAAGATATTCTGATACCTCCTATTTTAAAATAGTGTACCAAAAGTTAGCACTAACCAACGGTACTCCACCAACCCATGCTCACGTTTAAGCGTTATTTGTAAATTTGAAAGACATAAGTATTAAAAATTCATAAAAAATTATAGCATGCAGCTAATAATTAAAATTGCTTACCTTGTCTCTTATTTTTAAATTCAAGGATAAATTTGGGGTATGATGCTAATCAAAATTGCTATTTTGTATGTGCTTTCTCATCTATATTCCTCTACCGCTTCCGCTGGCGCTGCCGTGCTGACCGCCCATCTCCCGCACACCCCACGGGCCCTCACTTCAGAATGCCTATGGACAACTGCCGCCCCCACCGCCGGCCCGCGCCACCAGATGCCCTCTGTCGCCTGGTCGGCAGCACGCACACCGCTTCTCCTCTGCTCGGCGCTCGCAACCACCGCCAGCTGCAGACCGCATGGATGGCAACGGGTCGGGCGAGGTGCAGGTGAGCCATTTACCCGCCCGATAGCATGCCCGACATGGTTAGTTTTACCCGCCCGATAATATGTCCGTGGGTAAAATTTCTTGCCCATGCCCGTGCCCATCGGGTACCGGCGGGTATCGGGTACCCATCGGGCGTGTTAAATTATATGTTAAATAGCACGAGTGCTCAACATATAAGATTAGATTTTACTTACTATTTTTTTACACAAGCACGTTATACAATAAATATTGTTCAAACAATCATAGTCACATAGATTACAACAACAATAAAAAATATTGTTCACACACAAACATAGAAGTAACTATTTTTCACACACATATACCGTTGTGGGGGGGGGGGGGGGGGGGTTGCGGGTCACCCGACGGGTATCCGCGGGCGAGTCTTCTTGCCCGCGACATACCCGCGGGTAAAATTTCTTACCCATACCCTTACCCGCGGGTAAAAGATTATGCCCATACCCTCACCTATCGGGTACGAAACCCGCGGGTAGGATTGCCATCCCTATGCAGGCGGGGTGCTGCCCCCGACCATCCCTCTAGAACCCAAGCGCTCCTCCTCTCCCAACACCAGCAACCCAACCTCGAACCCTATCGCTGGCCCAATCGACCGCTCGGAGCGGTTGACCATAGAAGCAAGATGTGGAATAAATATACCTCTCTATCGCGCATCGAGCATGCGTGTAATAAACATAGGAATTGCATGTGGTACATATAGGCATTGCCTAATATTCTATTAATTGGTCTTCCTCATTTATATTATCACAACCTAATTCAAGTTGCTCTCTACAAATATGAACTACTAATAAGTTGGTCTTAGAGGTGATTACATACGAGCACTCCTGGTCAAACACTCGAAGTTATACCAAAAAAAGTATAATAATACCAATTTTAGTCATTTGGCTATCAGTTACTCGCTCTCTGTTTAAATTTTTTACATAGTTAAATTTTGATCTGTTTGACCATTTATTTTATAGTAAAAATAAATTAGTCAAAATATGCACCTCAAGGGGTTCCCCTCCTATCTCGACCCAAAACCTTCCCTTTCAACCTCTCCTTTAGATGGACAGGCTCACTAACCTCAAGGTATACACCCAGTCCTTTCGATTAAGTACAAATGAGTTGTTGTTGTTTGAGTACATTGCCAAGAAAACATGTACACTTATTCTTTTTTGGTATAGATAGATTCTCGTGAAAGACCCTATTTATTGTTGAGAGCAAGACTGAATATTATAGGAAGAAACAAACCGCATCATGTCATTGTCAATATCAACCTCTTGATCTCTTTCATGCAATTTGTCCTCAATCCAAAATTTGTAGTCCTTGGCTAATAAGTTTTACATCAGAATATCTTATCACACAAGAGCAAGTAGGTGTCACTTTTAATGTAGGCATTGTTGGCACTTCTTACGATCCAATATCAGAATTGGGGAATCCCGGTACTGGATGCAAGAAGTGTTCAGTGGTTTTCCTTATGGCTTAGTAAAATATATAAATATTCTGCAAGCGCACAGAATCACCGCTGTAGCACTTCACGTGGGAGTATCCCGAGGTATCGTAATTTATATTTCCGCAGGAAAGCTTTGTTAAGACTACTAGTGAACAGATATTCGAGACTATCAGAGAAGGGTACACGACTAAACAAGACAGGGGATAAACGGTATTGGATAGGAGTGGATATACCGGACACACAGCTCAAGGGATACTCGGGTAGATGAGAGAAGGTATAGATAGTTGGGAGGACAACGAGAAGAGATAAAGGAATCCTGGGTACTCTATCTTTCTAGGCCAAGTGGTTAGAGATACAGCGGCTAAAGAGCCAGCACTAAAAGGTCCGGAATAAGTCTGTTGTCTTTCTTGGGGACTACAGGGCCCTCGACACGCAGAAAGGGATGAGAAGGGGTGCCGACTACCCTGAACCTTGGGTCCTAGGACACCGGAACTAACGTGATGGGCTACAAAGACCGAGAGGGCTGTCACCACCTCACGGCTACCACCTCCGTTGCGACGGGCAGAAACTAAGGTTACTAACAAGTCTAGGAACCACTCCTACACAGATCAATAACTACTTACTTCGCTAGCAGAAGCAAGCAACTCGAACTCACACCCCAATGACAAGTCACCGCTAGTGTGAGCAGAATCGAAGAACCAATAGAGACAGAGACTTAAGCAAGAACTAGAAGCACTATGAACTAGAGCCAACTATAGTCTAAACACAATATAGAAGCAACTAGACTAAGGTAGAAGCAACTATATAAGGCACAAGTAGAATAAAGTAGATACTATATTGATAACTTGAATGTCATACAAAAGAAAGGTAAAAGATACAAGAGCTAATACCAGAGCTTCTGAAGACGACTCCGGAACCTCCGAGTCACAGCTCGACTCGACTCTAACTCCCGACTAAACTATCCTAACTCTACTAGAATGAAGTGGAAGCTCCTTGGCTTGAGTGTGTGTTACAAGTGTGAGCTAGGGGCCCTATTTATAGCTTGGACAGGTCGGTTGGCCAGGGTAATGGCCAAGCAAGCCAGGGGGGGTACCCCCTGGTCCTCCGGGCGCCAGAGGTCGGTTCGGCCGAACAGGTCGGTTCGGCCGAACCGTCCATCTGCGCCGCCTTGCATCCAATGGCCTGGGGCTGCTCCCTGGAGTCGGTGGTGCAGTGGGGGCGGTTCGGCCGAACGGGCCTGTTCGGCCGAACGGGCCTGGAGGCCCGGGCTGGCCCCCCTGCACCGCCTCTGCTGCTGGACCTCCCTTGGGCCACCTTCTGTTGATTGTCTTCGTGGTATGCGGGCCCAAGCTGACCTGGCATGCTTCGGGATGTGTTGGCGGGCGTCCACTTGTCATTTGATGTCATCGTTGAGTTGTCGCTGACGTGGACGGCTCCCGCTGGCCTGCTCGGCTAAGGGGGATAATCGGCCGAACATGTCGTTCGGCCGTTTCTGTCATTTCCGACCCCTATAGCACGTATTTTGGAATGTTGTACCTGCAAACATGACACTCACCAAAACTCGTGGAACTTTATTAGAAATAAACCTAAGTACATGGAATGATGCATAGTCTCTCATTTTATCCCGAGTATTGGTGGTCGAATTTTGGTTGTAACGACCGCCAACAAGCTCCCCCAAGCTAGCCTCTTTGCTCGTCCTCGAGCAAAGATTAAACTTAGGCTCGGTGGATCAGGAGTTGCTACAATGTCATTTTTCTTGCAGGTAACTTTATGACAACAAGTACTCAAACAAATACTTGAATCACTACAAGGTATTAATTCACCATTTTACCTATGGGGCTTATAGCAATCTCCTTATCTTGGGCGGTTGAAGGAATGAACAGATTAACTCAGTTTTATTCGACCCTACTCTTTTCAGGATCCTATCTCGGAGTTTTCACCCTTTTGTGAAAGATAAGTAGTTCCTCATTGGTTCACTCAATCGCTCAAGTGTATTTGAATCCTCACCAAAGACTTTGCCTTCTTTTCATCCTAACATCTAATTTGGCTTTTGTGTGGTTCAGGGACAAAGGATGAAGGCATACAAGCATCTTATATTTTGCTAAGTCAAAGACTGGATCTTAGGAAAATCAAATCACACTCTAGATCGAGAAGTGCAAGTGTGTGGAATTTATGGAGTGGAATTAGGCGGAATTTCATGGATTGATTCTTCCTCTCCTTGATTTATTTTTCGAGAGCATGCGCTATCTTTTGTTCATATTTTTGCCATGCCTTTTTGGCATGCTTTTATTTTGATCATATTTTTGCCTAGTCTTTTGACATGCTTTTTCTCATATTTTTGCCATGCCACTTGGCATGCTTTTCTTTTTCTTTTGCATAGCCCATGCCTCTACTTCACATATTTTGAGAGAGGGAATCAAGAAACATGAAACTTTATTTTATGTAATGGATGATGGTAGGATTTTTGCTAACTTCCAAAGTAGGAATTGCAAGTGAGAGGTGGAGTGTATGTGAATCTCGATCTTAGAGGCATGAAAGATTCCTCACTAAGGTCACAACAATTTGACAAAGCTCACTAAGATGTCGAGTAGCAAATGGTAGAAAGTTTTGGAACTAATCCTATCATATGGCTCTGGTAGGTATTATGACCAATGAGGAACTTTGTTTTTATTTTTGAAAGCATAATCATCCGAGATTTTCACCATACTAAGAGCAGAAATAGAACTCAACCCAAGTCTCACTATATCAATTCCCACAACAACCTAGACTTGGAATAAAGCATGTGCTCCCACAAGGTTCAGGTTTATTTTTACTCATGCCAAATAACTCAAGCATAGTCAAGCAGATAATTGCCACAAAGTACTAGCAAAAATTGATGACAGAGCAACTATTCATCATTTCCAAGGTGAGAGGCATATGTTTCATTCCATGCATAGTTGAGAGTTAATTTTATTGAAGGGAAATATTATATATATATATTTTTTTATATGCAACCTAAGGAAAGGGAAAAATGCGAATGCATGAACAAAGTGCTGGGTGGTTCAGACATACCTGGTGGGGGTCCTCCCCCAAGCTAGAACGCTTCACTGGTAGGGATTGAGTCTTGCGAGGTACGCGGCCAGCTGCTCGGACTGCTCCCGGACATCATGCTGGATGGATGACACCATCCCGTCATTCTCTGAGAATGACGGGCTAGTGTGTCTTGAATGCCCCGTGTCCGGTCGTCGATGACGTCGACCCGGTCGGAGATGTATGACAACTCCCGACCGTAATCGAAATGGGCGGACTGTGAGCATCTGGGGTAGTATGGCTGGGAGGCATTGTCATATCCCCCAGCATACCAGCTTCCGGACCACTCAGAGTCCGTGCTCTGGCCGTAGTCCCAGCGTCCCGAGGCTTGATAGTTCGGGTCCTGGTACTGTCCAGAGCCTCCTGCTCTAGATGTACCAGCCCCGGTGTACATGTCGTAAGTGGCCTCAAACGCGGACGTGTGTCGGTGCGGTGCTTCTGGTTCATCTTCCGGCTCCAGTGGGGTGGCGAGCCCGGCATCACGCCTGGCTCGTCCCCTTGTGAACGACCCTTTACCTGCTACACTGTGCCGAGCGGGCTCTCTCGGTGGAGGAGATTCGTCTGACTTGGCGCTCAAAAGAAGCGTTAATTTCTTAGCGGTATACAGCTTTAGTGCCGCACAAGGCAGACGCACCTCGGCTGTATAACCGCGATAAATCATCACAAGTGAAGCATCAGGCAGCTGTCGCAAGATGTGAGCCTGTACGAAGTGCTCAGCATCTACGACAGAGCGCGCTGTCTCTATGTACGTGCACTGGGCGTCCTGGAGGACTCCCAGGTGGTTTGCGAGGCGAGTGACTAGAGAAGTCATCGCCATGCTACCCACACGAGAAATATGAGACAGCCAGTGATCGACCATGTCTTTCACTGGAGAAACCGGAATTTTCTTGAACATAGCATACAGAATCCGCAACTCAACTGTGTTCACGGGCCGGATATCGGCTCTCGGAAATATCATCATAGCCACCCACTTGTGCATAAAGCGCAGAGTGGGGTTATGGATACTGTTCATGCGAGGTGCATGGCAGTTGGTATTTCTGGAAATCCTCTTCCAGAATGCGACCCGATCAAACCTTTTCAAAGCTCTGCTTGGCTCTAAAGAGCAACGACTTGAAAAACCAAGAGCCAAGCTAAAATCCCTCCAAGAGTAGAAGAACTCTTGGTTGAAAAATCTGAAGCGAATCCCCCCATTTTCGGAAACCAGTGTGGAGAGAAACTCGAGCGTGAGTAAGTACGAACCTGGCTCGTTGATGTCCCAGAAGTTCTCCCAGCCGACGGCATGGAAGATCTCCGGGAACTCCTCGTCCATCCCCGTCCTTCTCAGTAGGTCCTGATCGAACACACGGGTGTGCTCGAATTCCTTCAGCCCGAGCTCGTTGAAGGTGCTTCTCTCCCGGTCCGTCCGGAGAACGATGTCGTTCTCGCTCAGGAGCTGCCTGGCTTGGGGTACAGCAGAGCCTCCACCCAAACCAGCTGCTCCAGCCTCATCCTCGTCCATCCGGCTCGAGCCACGGGACGGGGCTGGGGAACTCCCAGCATCGTTCGAGCGGCGGTTAAGCCGGGTGGAACGACGGAGTGCGGCGATGAGCTTCGACATGGCTCCTGCAAAATGTTAGCACAGAAACGACTACCCGAAGGACTGAGTATCAAAGGTTAGCACAAGAAATCAAGTCAGTCGTTCGAGAACGTTAGTCGCTCTTGCGGGGATCAAAACCACCACAAATGGTTTAGTCGTTCTTGTGGGTGTCGGAGACCACCACAAAATCGTCCAACAAAATTTCAGCACAAGGATCACACAAAGGCAAATATTTTTGGGATTTTTCTAGAGATGCAAGTGAACCAAAACTTGGGCAAGAACTTTGGAAGAACTAGAGCAAGCACTTGAGGAAAGAAATGAGAGAGAGAGAGCTCCTAGCAGAATTTTCAGAATGGGAGAGTGAGTTAATGGTGCAAGGAAGCAAGCAAGCAAGGCCAGCATTTATAGGCCGAGGGGGGATGCCTTGGCCAGTTCGACCGAAGGCTCTGGTTCGCCCGAACCAGGCCTGGTGGCCAGGGCACTCCCATGTGAGTGCAGCACTCACATGCCTTTGATTCCACTCCAAAATTGTGTGGCCATCAATTCCCAAGGACATTTTTAGTGGATTTTAGTGGTAGGTGAGATGGAAATGAGACATGACCAAAGTGGAATTTAGTGGAGTCACCCCCATGCTGCCATGTTTGTGATTATTGGTGTGAGTGCAGCCATTTTCGAGGGGTAGACATGTTTGTTGCTGGTTGGTGGTGATGGTAAATAAATGGAGATGTTCTAGAAGGGATGAAAATGATAGAAATTACCAATTACATCCACCCTAGGTAAAATTTCAGCATATGACCATTTATTTAAACCAAGCTTGCAAAATTTTCTACTCTCTCTCAAATTAATTACTCAAGTGGTTCAATTATTTTGGAAAGGGAAACATGCAAATGCAATTGGAAATTTAAAAAATTGGAAGGGAAACATGAGATACATACCGGTTATCCTCGCGGCGAGCGCTCAGCTTTTAAGTCCGCGAGCGGGACTTCTCCTGTCTTCAGGTGCTCTTGTCATTGTCCGGTCCCGGAGTGGATGACTCGGACGATGCAACCTTCTTCCGCCACATTTTCTTGCTTTTCTTCTTCGGTGTTGGTGGCGGTGGGATCGGCGTCTCTGGAGAATTCCAGAGGGCTTGCTCTTCCTCGTATTTCTTCACGAGGCGGTCCATTTCTTCTGCGCTCACTTGTTCCGTCGGTCCGTACCACTCGGACTGCTCTCTACCGAGTATTTCCAGCTCTCCACTGATGAGAGCCTTGAGGAAATACTCGGCGCTCCTCTGCTCCGGTGTGAGTGGTTCTACCTTCTTCTCTTCCCGTGGTTGGAACTTGAAATATGTCAACCTTCCGTCGATGCGGAACGAGACTTCTCTCGCATCCATATTGATTCTAGCCCGGGTAGTGTTCAAGAATGGTCGGCCCAGGACAAGGGAAAACGAGTGGTCGTTTCCCGTGTCAAGGACAACGAAGTCCACAGGAACGTAACGTCCCCAGATGCGGACCGGTACATTCTCGATCACCCCCTCGGGGTAGCGGATGGTTGAATCCGCAAGCTGAACCTGGGCAGTAGTAGGAGATAGAGTAGGGTAACGTAACTTTTTAAATAATACCTTAGACATGATGTTGACGCTGGCCCCCAGATCGCAGAGCGCATCATCAATGCGACGATTCCAGATCGTGCATTGGATGACGGGTACTCCGGGATCTTCCTTCCGGTCCGGAGAGGTTTTGATGATCGCCTTCTTTGCAGCTCTCGGCAGGTAGGTCCATCTTGGTGTTAGCACATGGACATTTGAGACCTTCCCTGCATGGTTAGTACGGAGAATACTACGAGACATCTTACCCTGTCTCATAGTAATAGCATTCACTGTTTCGAGGGGAGGTTCGGGTTGCCCCGGAATCTTCCCCGATTCAGTGACAGGAACAGCAGCAGCTAACTGAGCAACTTGAGTTTCTATCATTTTATTAAAGCTCAGTTGATTTTTCATAGCAGAAGAGAATGATTCCATCCTAGAGTCTATGTTTTCCAGAGTTTTATCATTAGCAGAAAGCTTCTTGCTAATATTTTCAGTTATTTTCATCTGGTTAAACACGAGATCTCTAAGAGACGGCTGATTGTTGAAATTGCCGGAATTGAAATTGTTACCTTGAGGCCTCTCGAAGGGGAGGTTTGGGTGCGAATTCCAGCCTTGGTTGCCATAGTTGTTCGGTCGGTACCCGTTGTTGTTGGAGTTGTTGACGTAGTGGGCATCTTCTCGCGTTTCGGGGCAGTCGTTCCCCGAATGGCCAGTGTTACCACAGACTTCGCAGGTCATGCGAGCGTCCATGGCTTGCACCGTTTCTTGAGCAGGGGCCTCCAGCTTATTCATCAGGAGGTCCATCTTGGCAGCGAGCATGTCCAGAGCTTCAACTTGGTGAACTCCTCGGGTCTTTGGTTGAGTCCGGTCATCGGACCAGCCTTGGTTCTCAACCATCTTCTCTATGAGGGCCTTCGCACGACTCTCCTCAAGAGAGAAGAACGAGCCTCCAGCAGCAGCATCCAAATACTCACGGGCAGAGGTTCTCAGCCCGTGATAGAAGGTTTGGATAATGAACCAACTCTGCATACCATGGTGAGGACAAGCAGAAATATAGTCCTGGAGGCGATCCCATGCCTCCGGGACTGTTTCATCTTTTAACTGCTGGAAACTAGCAATTTTGTTCCGGAGGGCGTTGGTTTTCCCAACCGGAAAGAATTTTAGCAGAAAAGCGCTAATGCATTTGTCCCAGGAATCTATAGCCTCACGGTTAGCATAAAACCATTGCTTCGCCTTGCCTAATAATGAGAATGGGAATAAACGAAGGCGAATGGCATCGGTACTTACTCCGCGGATGGTGAAGGTGTTGCAGATCTCTAGGAAATGCTGGAGATGGGCATTGGCATCTTCGTGTGGCTTGCCGCAGAACGGACTAGCCTGAACCATGTTTATGAGGGCTGGCTTGAGCTCGAAGTTGCCATCTCCGACTGGCGGAGTTGGTCCGACACGTACGTTCTCGCTCGATGGAGCGGAGAACTCACGGATCGTCTTGCTGGCCATCCTCGATGTAGCCTGGTCGACGACGGGAAAGACTAGGTTCATCGGAAGGAGTTGCTTCTGAGGAGGCACAACACGAGGTCGTACTTTCCTCACAAGTGACTCCGGATTTTCTTGGAAGTTTGACGGTAGTTGGAAACCAGTCATGCACTGCTCTGTTCCACAAAGACCAACAAACAGAGCAAGGATAAACCCGCTTGAGTAGCAGTACTCAACTAAGATAACTCAAGATAAAAGTTCAAAAGTAATCTAGCCAAATGCGTCCCCGGCAACGGTGCCAGAAATGCTTGTTGGCACTTCTTACGATCCAATATCAAAATTAGGGAATCCCGGTACTGGATGCAAGAAGTGTTCAGTGGTTTTCCTTATGGCTTAGTAAAATATATAAATATTCTGCAAGCGCACAGAATCACCGCTGTAGCACTTCACCTGGGAGTATCCCGAGGTATCGTACTTTATATTTCCGCAGGGAAGCTTTGGCAAGACTACTAGTGAACAGATATTCGAGACTATCAGAGAAGGGTACACGACTAAACAAGACAGGGGATAAACTGTATTGGATAGGAGTGGATATACCGGACACACAGCTCAAGGGATACTCGGGTAGATGAGAGAAGGTATAGATAGTTGGGAGGACAACGAGAAGAGATAAAGGATTCCTGGGTACTCTATCTATCTAGGCCAAGTGGTTAGAGATACAGCGGCTAAAGAGCCAGCACTAAAAGGTCCGGAATAAGTCTGTTGTCTTTCTTGGGGACTACAGGGCCCTCGACACGCAGAAAGGGATGAGAAGGGGTGCCGACTACCCTGAACCTTGGGTCCTAGGACATCGGAACTAACGTGATGGGCTACAAAGACCGAGAGGGCTGTCACCACCTCACGGCTACCACCTCCGTTGCGACAGGCAGAAACTAAGGTTACTGACAAGTCTAGGAACCACTCCTACACAGATCAATAACTACTTACTTCGCTAGCAGAAGCAAGCAACTCGAACTCACACCCCAATGACAAGTCACCACTAGTGTGAGCAGAATCGAAGAACCAATAGAGACAGAGACTTAAGCAAGAACTAGAAGCACTATGAACTAGAGCCAACTATAGTCTAAACACAATATAGAAGCAACTAGACTAAGGTAGAAGCAACTATATAAGGCACAAGTAGAATAAAGTAGATACTATATTGATAACTTGAATGTCATACAAAAGAAAGGTAAAAGATACAAGAGCTAATACCAGAGCTTCTGAAGACGACTCCGGAACCTCCGAGTCACAGCTCGACTCGACTCTAACTCCCGACTAAACTATCCTAACTCTACTAGAATGAAGTGGAAGCTCCTTGGCTTGAGTGTGTGTTACAAGTGTGAGCTAGGGGCCCTATTTATAGCTTGGACAGGTCGGTTGGCCAGGGTAATGGCCAAGCAAGCCAGGGGGGGTACCCCCTGGTCCTCCGGGCGCCAGAGGTCGGTTCGGCCGAACAGGTCGGTTCGGCCGAACCGTCCATCTGCGCCGCCTTGCATCCAATGGCCTGGGGCTGCTCCCTGGAGTCGGTGGTGCAGTGGGGGCGGTTCGGCTGAACGGGCCTGTTCGGCCGAACGGGCCTGGAGGCCCGGGCTGGCCCCCCTGCACCGCCTCTGCTGCTGGACCTCCCTTGGGCCACCTTCTGTTGATTGTCTTCGTGGTATGCGGGCCCAAGCTGACCTGGCATGCTTCGGGATGTGTTGGCGGGCGTCCACTTGTCATTTGATGTCATCGTTGAGTTGTCGCTGACGTGGACGGCTCCCGCTGGCCTGCTCGGCTAAGGGGGATAATCGGCCGAACATGTCGTTCGGCCGTTTCTGTCATTTCCGACCGCTATAGCACGTATTTTGGAATGTTGTACCTGCAAACATGACACTCACCAAAACTCGTGGAACTTTATTAGAAATAAACCTAAGTACATGGAATGATGCATAGTCTCTCATTTTATCCCGAGTATTGGTGGTCGAATTTGGGTTGTAACGACCGCCAAAAGGCATATGAGATTGACATAGTATTTTGGCAAGCTATATATTGTAAATAGAGGGGGGAGTGGTTGTACTTTTAGTGAAGGTGCCCTACATCATAGGGCATTTTGGGAAGCTATTATAAGAAAGATGGGGAATTTCTTATTTTCCAAGAAAACTCAATGACAGTGGCATATAAGAGATTTAAGGTTTAACAAATGGTATGTGAAGAATATTTTAGTGTAGGTGTCCAACATCACAAAGCATTTTGGCAAAGCAATTGAAAATACAAGAGAGAGAGAGAGAGAGAGAGAGAGAGGATGCTACTTCTAGTGTTGATGTCTGACATCACAAAGCATTTTGGTAAGGTATTGGAAACACATGAGGGAGGGAGTGTCATTTTCAATGTAGGTGTTCGACATCACAGAATATCGTGGCAAGCCATTGGAAACATAGGGAGGAGTTAATGTCATTTTAATGTAGATGTCCTTTGGCAACCTATTGGAAACTCTAAGTGAATTGAGGCTTTTACTTATTTATGCCTTTCCATCACACCCAGTTCGTAGCTTGAGCCTTGAAGTGAAGTTCATTTTTTAAACAAAAGAAGTTCTTCCTCCACCCAAAAAGTCAACCGAACTCGCTCGACCAACTATCCCTTCTCCTCCTACCCCTGGCTCTAGATCCAACGCCATCTCCGTCAGCTCTAGATCTGGTTCCAACATTGGTTCCCCATCCTCCACCATCGAAGGCCCCTCCTTCACCATGATAGCGTCCGTCAGCAGCCACGTCACTAACAATGATGACATGGTTATTCAATCTATGACGTTTATTTTCGTCACTAACACTGGGCTTGGGCCGGGCTATGCGGGTCTAGTGGATTGGTTCAATCTGTGACGATTTTATAGAAACGTCACGCAGGTTAATCTGTGACGCTCAATACATGGCGTAACTCCAACCAAGGACGTCAACTAGACGTAGTAGAGGCCTCGGTGGGGTGTTGGCGATAGACCAGTGGTCTAGGGTAAGATGTTGACTCAGAGTGATAGGTGGCATTGTGACGAGGATTAGCAGCATTGGTAGATCCACAACTTGGACAGAAGCGTTGACTCCCACATGACGAGCTGACTACAATGATCCGTATGATGGCGATAGTATATGGGGCACTCAGATGTGGTGACAAGAATAGAGAAACCACAATCAAAAGGTAATAAAAAAAACGTTAAGCTATGTCCGATCAGCAATACAACACGATTCTCCGAGTGCACAGTCCTGGTGGGGGGTCAATCTCCACGGAGTGGCACGATACTAAAGCATGGATGTGGCTCTATACAATGTATATAAATATCGTGAATGTTGGAGCTTCATTGTGCTTTAACTTGTTCCATGCTTCGACCTTGTGTGCTGCCGTAGGTAAGCCTACGGGGTCTGTTTGAGGCCAGCTCGCTGGCAGCATGCTCCTTTTCAAAAAAAACATTTGCTGATTGCAGCCTCATTGTGAGTGCCAGAGAGAGATAAAATTGACCAGTTCGAGGTTGTTTGGATTTCATGTCACGGAGGCTTCCTTTCTACCTCGGCGTCTCCGTGGGGTAACGGGTTAATTAACCAACGGGCAGGGCAACCCAGGCGGCACCTATTTAAACCGCACCCCCCGGCCACAGCCCACAGCCGCGACGCGCACTCGCTTTGCCGCAGACGACCACGCGCGTGCGCCTCCTCGACATGGACAGGCCCCGCCGCCCGCTCGCTCTGCTTCCCTTGCTCCTCTGCCTCTGCCTCGCCTTCCTCCGTGCCGGCTCCGCCGCGTCTGTCACCGCCGGCACCCCCGACGGCTCCGAGCGGTGGGGCTACGTCGAAGTCCGGCCAAGTAATGCTAACGCCCCTCGTCTCGTGCCAAATTCCCGTGCATTATTCTCTGATTTCAACCCATGTTCTGGGATATATTCATGTCGCCGTTGATGCGCTGTTGCAGAGGCGCACCTGTTCTGGTGGTACTACAAGAGCCCGCAGAGGACGTCGATGCCGACCAAGCCATGGCCGACCGTGCTCTGGCTGCAGGGTGGCCCGGTATGTCTTCCCTCACGCCGCCGGAAATCCAGCTCAACTCTGAAACCCCTCTGCTCTACTCCCAGAATTCTCACCAGCCATGGTACGTCTGGTCTTCTTCCTCCTCCTCGCAGGGCGCGTCGGGCGTCGGGCTCGGCAACTTCCTGGAGGTCGGGCCGCTGGACGTGAACCTGAAGCCACGCAATTCGACATGGCTGCACAAGGCCGACCTCATCTTTGTGGTGAGTGAACAGTGAACAGTGAAGAGCAACAGCTCTGCTCTGTGCTCTGTTCGTTCCCTCTTCTTCCACGGCCTTGCTGTTGTGACGTTTACATGTTTGTCTCTGTCTTCTGACGGCCGGCGCAGGACAACCCGGTCGGCGTCGGGTACAGCTACGTCGAGGACGACAGCCTGCTGGTAACCACCGACTGGCAGCAGGCGGCTGACGCCGTCACGCTGCTCAAGGCGCTCGTCAGGGAGCTGCCGGCGCTGCAGAGCAGCCCGCTGTTCCTGGTCGCCGAGTCTTACGGCGGCAAGTACGCCGCCACGCTCGGCGTCGCCATCGCCAGGGCCGTCCGCGCCGGCGAGCTCAAGATCACCCTCGGAGGTCAAGATTCCAAATTTCCAATCCATCTCAACAGGGGCGGAGGACTCAGTATGGCAAGGTGTGGCACTTGCCATACCTTGATTTGTCCTGGATCCTTTTCACTTTTCACCTCCTATGCTACAGATCGCAGGCTGACATGGCTGTGTTGACCTGTTGTTGCTAATCTGAGCACATGAGAGATGGAGAAGAGGCCGTATGGGGCTAGCTATTGGCAAGACCTGGAGGCTAATTGCAAAATGAAAGATGCTTAGCACTTCGTGAATTTTTACATGGCAAATTTGACGCTGTATTTTTCTCATATGCTTTGGTGAATTTTTGTTGCAATTTGTGTCTGACTTCGCCATACCTTGATTTTAATCCGTCCTCCGCCACTGCATCTCAATCTCACCCCTGATTCCAGCCCACTCGACGATGGACCAACCAACCAGCATCGGCAAGCAGTTGATTGAAAATTTCTTGTTTCGTTTTTTTTTTCGGACAGGTGTCGCGCTCGGAGACAGCTGGATCTCGCCGGAGGATTTCACGGTAAGAGCCATTTTTTCCCCTGCCTGAATTCTTTCAGCACGCAAAAGATCGAACGCAATGGACAGTTAACAGTAGTGAGCTCGATTGCCGTGTGATTCTGCAGCTCGCGTACACGCCGCTGCTCCTGAGCGTGTCGAGGCTGGACGACAATGCCGGCGACGAAGCCAAGAAGTAAGCGGCAAGCGTGGTAAACAGTAACTCATGGCGTTCCTCTCTTTTTTCCAAGAACATTCACACGCGTAAATGAACTCTGATCGCAGGAGGGCAGAGGCCGTGAAGCAGCAGATCGCGGCGGGCCAGTTCGCAACCGCGCAGGGGTCTTGGAACCGGCTGCTGGGTTTCATCAGCACCAGGAGCGGCAACGTTGTAAGTGCTGACCGTTGACCCCTCATGCTCTTCACTTCACATTTATTGGTCCATGTTATATGCTATGCTGAAGATCCCGCAGATCATGCTCACACTTAAATAAACACTAGTACTCGTGGTTAGCACTACTGGAGTGTAACTGTGTCAATCAATTTCATCAGTTTTCTCACCAGCTTAACCTTTTGAAGAGGTTAACCGATCCTTGCACGCAACTCAGTGAGCACAACAGCGTGGACCTTACACTAGGGTTCTGTTTCTCTCTTCTTTTCAGGATGTGTACAATTTCCTTCTTGACAGCGGCATGGACCCAGTGTCGGCGGACGCGGCGACTGGCTCGTCATCATCGCCGAGCAGCCTGCAGGCACTGAAGTACGCGACATACCTCGGCAGCCAGGGCTCGGACTCCAACACCATTGATGGCATCATGAACGGGGTGATCAAGGAGAAGCTCAAGATCGTCCCCAAGGACCTCAGGTGAGCTTGGCTACTTTCGCGCCACAACAATCATATATCGCTTTCAATTCCTGCATTATCTCGATCACCATGTCAATGTCATGATATATGCTACGATTCCAACTGCAGCTGGGTGGAGGTCTCCCAGGACGTGTACTACGCCTTGGTCAACGACTTCATGAAGCCAAGAATCGATGAGGCAAGCTTATAGCACGGCTGTAGAATCAATTATATAAAGGTTGAAGGGATAATGTAGTTTGATTAATTCTCTGTGTTTTTCTTTTGGCAGATTGATGAGCTGCTGTCTTACGGAATCAATGTGACGGTGTACAATGGCCAGGTCAGTAATCGACCCTCTGCATTATTTTCACTGTACCCTGCAAACTAAAACTACTGAAACCTAGTCGTCAATATTTAGTTCCATCTCTTCGTGCTCTTACACTATTGTTCTATCTGAAAATCATGCCATTTTTACAAACCACCAGCAAACCCTGGGTAAAGCAACCGAGTAGAGTATATAAGAATAAAGCTATATATTGTTAATCAGTGGGAGAGCAGGATAGCGTGACGCCGACATGCATGTTCTTGTTCAGAAAAGACGGCATCCTTTCTGGACCATACCAAGAAAATGTGAGGCTTCGATGCGAAGTTTAATCAGGGATGGTACATAGGGACAACCACTCCCTGCTCCATGCAAAGAAAATTCCAAGAGAATAGTGTTTCATGCACGGGTTTGTGCATGGATCACACATCACAACCCCCTTTTCCCAGGAGGCTGTGAGTGACACGAAATCTTCAGGAGGCATAAGCATAAGGCATTTTCTCAACAACCGCCAGCTCACATGGTCAACTAATTGGACAACGACTCTCCCTTAGCTTAAACAAACATTTGGATCAACCATTTCATATAGCGTTCCAAAATAAAATGCTTAGGATTAAATAAGGCTGCATTTTCAGTACTCAACTTGACACACATCTTTTCCCTGTTTGAAGCTCGACGTAATCTGCTCGACCAACGGCGCAGAAGCCTGGGTTCAGAAGCTCAAGTAAGTGTGTTCCTGGCCATTTCCCCCCTCACATTCTAAAAGGGTTAAGAAACTTATCTGAATGTCTGAATGTTTTATCCATTTGTGGATGAATTGGTTTCAGATGGGATGGTCTGAAGAGCTTTCTGAGCCTGCCGAGGCAGTCTCTGTACTGTGGCCAGACCAAAGGCACCAAGGCTTTTGTCAGGTCCTACAAAAACCTGCACTTTTACTGGATTCTTGGAGCTGGGCACTTTGTAAGTCCGCGACCCAATTGTGGCATCTCACCTAGGATCTGCTTCCCATGTGAGGCTCTTAAATTGGGGTTCCCCCAAAGCTGATTTTATTTTCTTGTGTGATCTATTTTTTGACTCTAGGTGCCTGCCGACCAGCCTTGTATCGCGCTGAGCATGATCGGCAGCATAACCCAATCTCCAGCCAGTTAGTGGATTCTATGCGATATGCAAATAAAGATCAGAGGAGGCTTCAACTTCAAGCAGCTAGAATAGGACATTGCAGCATTCTTTAAGTACAGTATAGGTTGCATACTTGAAAGGCAATGAAATTAATGATATGTGTGTTTTCTTATGTTTTTCATTAAGGGACAAAAAGAATACTGGTGTGACCGGAAAAGACCGCATATTTGATTGTCCAAATGAAAATGAAAAATGCAACCATTTATGATTTGTATTATCTATGTATTATGTTGCATTTCGGAAGGAAAAGTTAAAAGTTATAAGCGTAAATTGGAGTGGTTGAGGGTATGTTATTGAGTTAAAAGTGGATATATATCAGTTCTTCTTCATTTATATTGCATTAGCAGGTGCTCAATCTTAACTAATACCTCGCTTTAATTTGATATCACATTGAATTATACGCAATAACTAGTTGTACTCTCATCCAGAGATTTCAAAGCGTGAAATGCTATAAAAAGACCAGCTTAAAATTTGCCGTACCGCTTTCTATGTGTGATTTTTTTCAGTTGAAATGTTACATTAGGTTTGTTGTAATGTGAACTTTCTAAGAGCGTGATTTTTCGAAACGCATCCTTTCTCCATTAGAAAAGGAATATGCAATTCAACCAGCCAAGTTGAAAATGAATCTTTAGGCAAGGTTGAGAATAAGGGCAGGGGAAGAAGGTGACTTTCTTATTCAGTTATCTTGGCTGAACCAACTGGATCTATATGACACACTGTCACTGCCTCTTCTTCGCCAATCTGGATGATTAGAAAAAATCAAAACTTTTATAATTTCTATCAAACTAAAAACATGTACTTAAATGTTCCTCCAATCCCTAAAATTTTCTCAAAATCCAAAAGTTCTATACAAAAAAGTTATGGTCGGTCTCCAATATACACGCAGACGCCGGGCGTAGAGGTTTGGGAGTCGGACAGCTAGGTTGGAAGGCGTTTCGTAGTTGGTTAGGATTTGGTTTTAGTTTCCATAGAGTTCAGTTGAGTTGAGGGATTGTACCGGGCTATAAATATAAAGCCCCTGCTATGAATAAAGGCAAGCAATCAAAAACCAATCTAATCTCTCATCCCGTTTCTCTTGTTCTCATCTCCCTGCTGCTCGTCGCTTCGGCGATAGTTACCGTCGTCACGGGGAGGAAACCGGCTGCGCAGCGGCCGGAGGTCTCTCATACGTATTCCCTACGCTCACTTCCGCACGGTCGTGACAATTTGGTATCAGTATCCGGGGAATCATCCATGGGCGCCCTGCTGCTGATCTGGATCAATTGAAGAAGCAACTCGCCGACCACGCCGAGACTCTGAAGTCTTTGCGCAAGGATGCCGAGGCTAACCGCAAGGCCACTGATGAACGTCTCGACAAGCTGGCCGCCTCGGTCCAGACCTTGCTCGATCGGTTTGTCATCTCGGACACCACCAAGGAAGACGTGTCGTCTGCATCGCCGCCAACACCGCCCAAGCCGGCCGATCCGACCACGTCGGCTTCCAGGGATCCCAAAGAGCAGCCGCAGCCGGTGGATCCAAAGGAGACTCCTGTTCTTGCAGGCAAAGGGATTCTCTCTCACGATGGCAAGCTGCAACATGGAAGTGACCTCCTGCCAAAGAAGGTCTTCGATGAAGCTGTCCACCCGAGCGTGCACCAGACGGCCTCATCGCGCCAGGGCACCTCCATGGACACCTTGGTTCCCCGCTACTTCAAGCTCGATTTCCAGCGCTACGATGGGAAGGAAGACCCGTTACCATGGCTCGGCAGATGCGAACAATACTTTCGAGCCCAAGGAACGGAAGATCATCACAAGATTCCATTGGCAACTTATCATCTCGATGGCGATGCATACCACTGGTACGCGCACCTGGAGCGCACTCGCGGTGTGTTACCATGGGAACTGTTTTATGATCTCTGCAACAAGCGTTTTGGACCGCCGATTCGGAGCAATCCGCTTGGCGAGCTGCGCAATCTTCGGCAAACCGGGACGGTCGCTGATTACCATAGCCGGTTTCTTGCGCTTCTCAGCCGCGCGGACCCGATGACAGATCGCCAGGAACGGCAGCTGTTTACTTCAGGGCTCACGGAGGACATTCGTATCGATGTGGAACTTCAAGCGCCTCGCGATCTGGAACAGGCGTGCAACCTTGCACGCGCTTATGAAAGGAAGGCGTCGCGACCGACTGGGCGCGCCACCAGTTCACGATCGTTCGCGGGTCCGCGGCCACCGTCGACCACGATGCCCACGCCTGACACGACACCGGCACGCACGATCCGCCGCTTGACACCTGCAGAGATGGCTGAGCGCCGCCGGCAGGGTCTGTGCTTCAATTGTGATGAGAAATTCGTCCGCGGTCACAAGTGCGCTCACCTATTCTTCATTGACTATGATGATTCTGAGCTGGACGTAGCTGAGGATGACTTCTCGGCATCTGCTGAACCTCGTATCTCCCTGTATGCTGTGGCGGGCGTGCACATGGCGGATACGGTGCGCCTTCGGGTGTATGTTCAGGAGCAGGAGTTTCTAGCGCTCGTGGACACGGGTTCCTCCCATAACTTTATACGCGATGAGGTGGCGTCGCGGTTGGGCGTTGCCATGCAGCCAGTGCGTGCGGGGCTCAATGTGGTGGTGGCTAATGGTGACCGGCTGCCTTGTGGTGGCGTATTTCCGGCGCTGGACGTTCGTGTGGGCGACGTACCGTTCTGATTGGAGTGCTTCTCCCTCGCTTTTGGGGGGGGGGTACGATTTTATCTTAGGCACGCAGTGGCTTCGTCTTCTGGGACCAATTTTATGGGACTTCACATCGCTCTCCATGACGTGCTTCGTTCATGGTCGCCGGGTCGTTTGGCAAGGAGAGCCTGGGCGGCCGATCGCTTCCAGCCATCAGTTGCAAGCCGAGGACCTGCTCGAACGCCTTCTGGAGGACTTCTCCGATCTCTTCGTCGAACCGACTGGGCTGCCACCAGCGCGCGTGCATGACCACTGCATCCATTTACAGCAGGGCGCGGAGGCGGTTGCAGTTCGGCCCTATAGGTATCCCCAGCTCCAGAAGGATGAACTGGAACGGCAGTGCACGGTAATGCTGCAGCAAGGCATCATTCGCCTCAGCACATCAGCCTTCTCTTCGCCGGTCCTCCTCGTCAAGAAGCACGACGGCTCATGGCGGTTCTGCGTGGACTACCGCGCCCTCAACGCCATCACGGTCAAGGACAAGTTTCCCATTCCAGTTGTCGAAGAACTCCTGGACGAGCTTCATGGTGCACGATTCTTCTCCAAGCTCGATCTCCGCTCCGGGTACCATCAAGTGCGCATGAACGCCGCGGATGTGGCGAAGACGGCGTTCCGTACGCACCAAGGCCATTATGAATTCCTCGTCATGCCGTTCGGCCTCACCAACGCGCCCGCTACGTTCCAGGCGCTGATGAATGACATCTTGGGCAGGTATTTGCGCCAGTTTCTACTTGTTTTCTTTGATGATATACTCATCTATAGCGCATCATGGTCGGATCATCTTCGCCAAGTTCGCCTTGTCCACGACACCTTGCGCCGTCACCATCTTCGGCTCAAGCGCTCCAAATGTGCCTTCGGTGTGCCCACGGTGTCTTATCTGGGGCACGTTGTGTCGGGCGACGGCGTGGCCATGGACAGCCAGAAGATCCAGGCCGTCGCAAACTGGTCTCGCCCACGGTCTGTCCGAGCTCTCCGCGGGTTTTTGGGGCTTGCAGGCTACTACCGGCGCTTTATTCAGGGGTACAGCGCCATTGCAGCTCCCCTCACACGCTTGCTGACCAAGGATGGCTTTGTGTGGATTGCAGATGCAGAGAAGGCGTTCCAAGAACTCAAGCAGGCCCTGTCCATGGCACCTGTTCTTCAATTGCCTGATTTTGATCGTCAGTTTGTGGTGGAGTGTGACGCTTCAGGCTCGGGCATGGGCGCGGTGCTTCACCAGGGCAGGGGACCAGTGGCTTTCTTCAGCCGGAAGATGGCGCCAAGGCATGCGGGCCTCGCTGCTTATGAACGGGAACTGATCGCATTAGCTCAAGCAGTCAAGCATTGGCGTCCATATCTCTGGGGACGTGCCTTTGTGGTGAAGATAGACCATTATAGTCTCAAGTTCCTCCTTGATCAGCGACTGTCCACAATTCCACAGCATCGATGGATCAGTAAGCTCATGGGGTTCGATTTTATTGTGGAGTACAAGCCGGGGAACACCAACACGGTGGCTGACGCTCTTTCGCGTCGTGATGCTGATAATGAGCAGTGCCAGGCTCTCTCAACGCCTACATTCCAGCTCTGGGATGAGCTTCATCAGCAGTTGAACGGATTGGAGGAATATCAACGTCTTCGAGCCGCAATTGAGAAGGGCGAGAAGGGGGAACCTTGGGCCATTACTGACGGGTTAATCACCAAGGCCCACAAGGTGTTTGTGCCTGCCATCGCACCGCTGGTGCCTCAACTTTTGGCCCACGCTCATGAGATGGGTCACGAAGGTGTTCAGCGTACCTTGCTTCGCCTCAGGTCCAATTTTCAGATCCCTGGCGACAAGGCTTTGGTTCAGGCGTTCGTGCGCGATTGTGTGGTTTGTCAGCAGAACAAGACCAGTCACCTTCATCCGTCAGGCCTGTTACAACCACTGCCGGTGCCCTCTCAGATATGGTCTGATTTAGCCATGGATTTCGTGGAAGCTCTGCCTCGTGTCAACAACAAGTCCGTGATTTTGACTGTGATTGATCGTTTCTCCAAAGCAGCGCATTTTATACCTCTGGGTCATCCATATACAGCCACGTCAGTTGCACGAGCTTTCTTCGATGAGGTGGTTCGTCTGCATGGCTTGCCAACTTCGATTGTCAGTGATCGGGACCCAGTGTTTACAAGTAACCTTTGGCGCGAATTGTTTCGTCTATCAGGCACAAAGTTACAGATGAGTTCCGCTTTTCACCCTCAAAGTGATGGACAGTCCGAAGCAGCCAACAAGGTTATTGTGATGTATCTCAGGTGCTTAACCGGTGACCGGCCCAAGCAATGGCTCAGATGGCTGCCATGGGCAGAATATTGTTTTAACACGGCATATCAATCGTCCCTGAAGACCACGCCCTTCAAGCTTGTGCATGGCCGTGATCCTCCGCAGCTGGTATCCTACGAGAGGGGTGATGCACGGGCTCCCGCTGTTGATCAGATGCTTGTGGAGCGGGATGAATTTCTGCAGGAGGCTCGCGATCGACTTTTGCAAGCTCAGGATCAGGCCAAGCTGTTCTACGACGCCAAGCATACCCCCATGGCTTTCGGCGTTGGAGATTGGGTCTGGGTGAAGCTGCTGCATCGGCCAGTGGCGTCTTTGCCTGGTCCGACGAAAGGGAAATTGAGCCCACGTTTCTATGGCCCTTATAAGGTGCTGGAACGTATTGGTGATGTGGCTTATCGTCTGCAATTACCGGCTGGAGCTCGCATTCATAATGTGTTCCATGTGGGGATTCTCAAGGCGTTCCAAGGGCAGGCACCTGATGCTCCACCTCCATTGCCTCCAATGTTGCACGGGCGTGTGCTTCCAGTGCCCATTGAGGTGGTACGCAGTCGTTTGGCGCGCGGGCAGTGGCAAGTTCTCATCCGGTGGGATGGACGGCCAGCAAGTGAAGCTTCTTGGGAAGACGTTGAAGAATTCCGGCGTCGTTATCCTGCTTTTGAGCTCGAGGACGAGCTCTTTCCGGAGGATGGGAGAGATGTTATGGTCGGTCTCCAATATACACGCAGACGCCGGGCGTAGAGGTTTGGGAGTCGGACAGCCAGGTTGGAAGGCGTTTCGTAGTTGGTTAGGATTTGGTTTTAGTTTCCATAGAGTTCAGTTGAGTTGAGGGATTGTACCGGGCTATAAATATAAAGCCCCTGCTATGAATAAAGGCAAGCAATCAAAAACCAATCTAATCTCTCATCCCGTTTCTCTTGTTCTCATCTCCCTGCTGCTCGTCGCTTCGGCGATAGTTACCGTCGTCACGGGGAGGAAACCGGCTGCGCAGCGGCCGGAGGTCTCTCATACGTATTCCCTACGCTCACTTCCGCACGGTCGTGACAAAAAACTTACGATTACTTGACAATTTTGCATTATTTTGTTAAGAATTATCTTAAATTTGTGAACTTTTTGGTGAAGTTTGAATTTTATCATAGCTCCTTATTTGAACCTAAAATAAGTACTTCAGAGAAAGAAAACAAAATCTCTACTTCGCTTACTCACTTGGGCCTTAAGTTGGCATGCTGGCCAGGCCTAATAATAGACATTCGATCCAATGACATCTTTAATTGGCCACTCATCCAACTCTCTACTCTTCTTTGGAATGTCCAATTAGCAAAAACTCTTGTATGAAATACACTGGAAACAACACCTTTCAAATATAAAATAGTTTAACTTGTTCCCTACACGATATTAATAAATATAGGTGGGTGAAATGGAGGATGGCAAATACAAAGTGTCAGTCGGAGTGTGAAGCGAAGAAGGGCTTGGAATAAAGATGAGAGACCCTTGCTAGGACGAACAGGAACAGGGCAACGGGCTGCCTGTTGCTTTTGTTCTGTTCGAACCACTTGCACTTGTTGTCCTTTGTCGATGAGTGAATTACTGGATGGATCTAAGTTTGATATACTGGGCCAAATATATCTGCAACTTCAAGGACCAGGTAGACACAGACCATACAGTATGAGTATATAAGTAGATCATAACAATCCTGCATCATCATTTTGCGTAGACAACAGCCAATTGTTTTTTTAACGGAATGGCAAAAGATTTACCGTATTTTTTATTAGAAGAGGAGATAAAAAAACAAAACAAGAACAGAAAAACAAAAACCCCACAACACCCCACCACAACAAAAACAGCCAATTGTTTTGACTGCTGCTTGTTTAGATCGAACCATTTATTTTGAAAAAGTTGGCTTTTCCTTTCTTTGAGAAGTGAATTAACAAAAATAGGGACAAATAATATTCCTCTGCCTATTTCTATATTACAAACGCGCAGCGCTCCGGCGCCGGCCAGGGTGGCCACGTCGCAGGCGATTCTCGGCCGTCCGATCGGCCGGATGGACGATCTAGATCACACGAACTTTGGTAATTTTACAGAAAGGTCCTTCAAGTTTTACGATATAGAACCCGCCATCCACGCCCCTCTCTCAGTCGTTTTTACAGAAAAAACCTCGAAGTTTTGTGAAATAGAACCCGCAGTCCATGCCCCTCTCTCATCCGTTTTTTGCAGAAAAAACCTTGGAGTTTTGTGAAATAGAACCCGCTGTCCACGCCCCTCTCTCAACCTATTTTATAGAAAAAACCTCGGAGTTTTGTGAATTAGAATCCATCATCCACGCCCCTCTCTCAGCTACTTCTTTAGAAGAACCCTCAACATTCTATGAAATAGAACCCGTCGTCCATGCTCTTCTCTCAGCTATTTTTATAGAAGAGCCCTCGAACTTTTCATGAAATAGAACCCACCGTTCAAATTAACAATTAAGTAGCATCAAGTCAAAGAAATTACGTCAAATTGCAATTCTAAATTAAATATACCTGTCCTACGTGCGTATGAGACAAGCTTGATGCTAAGTGAACTTCAGTCCTTGAATGTATCTTTATATGTGAACTTTTGTGATGTCATATCTGTAGCCTAACAAACAAGTTAACAGTAGAATATTTTTGTGCCACAAATTCAGCATCCGATATCAAATTCTCATATACCGCGTGTCCGCCACAGTCGGATCTACACGCGGCGGTGGCGGAGCAGGCCCAGGTGCGGCGCGGCGGCGACACAGTGGGGCGGCGGCCAAGCGAGCCCAGGCGTGGCGCGGGGCAACTGCGCCGTCTTGGAGCGCGGTGGTGGGACGACAGCCAAGCGAGGGCGCGCTAAGGCGCGTAAAAAGTACTCGTAGATAGTACTCCTCCACTAATGGCAGTATGGCACAACCCCCTGCTCTCATTGCTTACTTCTGTAACTTCGCCATGTATCATATATCCTACTTCCGAGACGTTGGTCTCAGCGATATGTCATATGCCTTCAGTTTGGCTGCAGGCACGTCAAAAACGCCTTGCAGAATAGAAACACAAAGGCCAACTAAAAACTGTCTTTTCTGCATAGGCGTGTCCGTCATATATGGCGAGGTGCCACCTATTTAAACAGAGAGCCGCAGTGAGAGTGAGACACTCACTCACCGGTCACCGGTCACGGACCAGAGCCTCATCGCCGTCACCATGGACAGGCCCTACTGTCTTCTTGCTCTGCTCCCCTTCCTCCTCTGCATCAGCCTCAGCTCATTCCGCTCCGGTTCCGCCGCGCCGATCACCGCCGGCACTCCCGACGGATCGGAGCTGTGGGGCTACGTCGAAGTCCGGCCAAGTAACGCCCCTCGTCTCGTGCCAAATTCCCGTGCATTCTCTCATTTGAATCCATGTTCTGAGATATATGTCGCCGTTGCAGAGGCGCACCTGTTCTGGTGGTACTACAAGAGCCCGCAGAGGACGTCGACGCCGACCAAGCCATGGCCGACCGTGCTCTGGCTGCAGGGTGGCCCCGTACGCGCGCTGCCACTCCCCGACCGTCCCCAGTACTAGTAGAACATAACCTGAACGTTGTCATGGAATGATGGAACCATCGTCTTCTTGGTTTGGCAGGGCGCGTCGGGCGTCGGGTTCGGCAACTTCCAGGAGATCGGGCCGCTGGACGTGAACCTGCAGCCTCGAAACTCCACATGGCTCCAGAAGGCCGACCTCATCTTCGTGGTCAGATAGAGATCCATATATACACCTCGATCTCTTTGCTGTACGTCGTGGTCTCCCCGTACTGAGTCTTTTCTGCTGTCTGTCTCTCGACGGCCGGCGCAGGACAACCCGGTCGGCGTCGGGTACAGCTACGTCGAGGACGACAGCCTGCTGGTGACGACCGACTGGCAGCAGGCGGCGGACGCCACCACGCTGCTCAAGGCGCTCGTAGAGGAGGTGCCGACGCTGCAGAGCAGCCCGCTGTTCCTGGTGGCCGAGTCCTACGTCGGCAAGTACGCCGCCACGCTCGGCGTCTCCGTCGCCAGGGCCGCCCGCGCCGGCGAGCTCAATATCACGCTCGGAGGTAGTAAATGACAACAGCCGGCCTCTACATCAACCAAACCAATGCTAGCTATTTCGATCTATCAACGTCGAGAAGAAACATTGGTTTTTGTGTGTGCACTGAAATTTGTCGTGTCTCTCCTTTCCGGCAGGTGTCGCGCTCGGGGATAGCTGGATCTCGCCGGAGGATTTCGTGGTGAGAAAACATTTCTTGGATCTTTCAATTTTCAGCGCGTGCATGCATAATTGGGAGCTAAAATTAATGAGCTTTGGATGATGGTGCAGCTCTCGTACACGCCGCTGCTCCTGAGCGTGTCGAGGCTGGACGACAACGCCGGCGACGAAGCAAACAAGTAAGCGCGCCGCCCGGCCGGCGTAATTAACCACCTATACTACACACACGTCCCTTGTTTGCATCGCATTCACACGTGTACGCAAACTGTACGTGTAAAATCTAATCTCAGGATAGCTGAGACCGCGAAGGAGCAGATCGCAGCTGGCAATTTCACCGCCGCTGAGGGTTCGTGGAACGATATTCTGAACTTCATCAGCACCAGGAGCGGCGACGTCGTAAGTGCTGACCGTGTCTCCGTGTACTCTATATCTATTTGGATCATTATCCGATCCTGTAGTTCAAGCACCTGCAGACCACTTATATATGCTCACTTTTAAACTATGAACAATGGTCACCATTACCACAACAGGCGCAACTGGATGATCCTTCTTGATCACAAAAGAGTTCTCGATCTCTCGCTCACTTTTCACTCTCTTTTCAGGACGTGTACAATTTTCTTGATGGCAGCTTGGACTCCGCCGCGTCGATGAACACGCCGACTGGCTCGTCACCAAGCACCGTGCACGCCATGAAGAAGTACTCGAGGTATCTGCGTAGCAAGGATTCCAAGTACACCATCGATGGCATCATGAATGGAGTCATCAAGGAGAAGCTCAAGATCATCCCCAAGGACCTCAGGTCAGCGTCCCCTTCATTCGCGCCACAACAATAAATTAAATTTCATACATTATGTTTTCTTCCGATCCTTCCTTATCAATGCTGTGATGCTACAATTCTTATTAATTATTGCAGGTGGGAGGAGGACAAAGAGTCCGTTTCTGACGCGCTGATTAACGATATAATGAAGCCAAGAATCGACGAGGTGAGCGATCGGGCTACCAGGGCTCAACACGAATGAGGACGTTTTCGAATTTGAAAAGTTGAAGGAATTAGCAGATGATGATTGCCTTTTGAGTTTTCTGTTTACAGATTGATGAGCTGCTGTCTTATGGCGTCAGCGTTACTGTGTACAATGGCCAGGTCAGTACTGTTATACAGTTGCTATTCTCCCATTTTTGGATGCTCTGCTTCAGTTTTTAGTACTGAACATGATTGATATATTGTCTCAATCTGAAGCTCGACATAATTTGCTCGACGATCGGCGCAGAAGCATGGGTTCAGAAGCTCAAGTAAATCTCATCTCTCTTTTCCCCATCAGTAACCGGGCTCAGAGTATATAACTGCATGACTAAATCCCTTGTTTTTGGGGATACGTTAATCTCAGATGGGATGGGATCAAGACCTTCCTGAGCCTGCCAAGGCAGTCTCTCTACTGTGGCCCCAGCAAAGGCACCAAGGGTTTTGTTAGGTCCTACAAGAACCTGCAGTTCTACTGGATTCTTGGAGCTGGGCATTACGTAAGTCTAAACCTCAACCGCCAACATCGCACCTAGAACATGTGAAGCTCTTAAACACTAGCTTGTTTATCTGCTCATTCGATCGTTTAATCGGTTGTAGGTACCTGTCGACCAACCTTGTATCGCTCTGAGCATGATCGGCAACATAACCCAGTCTCCAGCAAGTTAGAAAATTATTTGTGGTTTGCAGAGAACAGAAAAGGCTGGATACTTGAAATTAAAGACACTGGTGTTTTAGGAGAAGAGGTTGTATTTGATCTTCCAAATGAGAGAGAGAGAGAGAGAGAGAGATCCTTTATTTTTACGATTCAATAATAATAGACAACTTATCTTCCCATATTGGAGATATCTACTATAATAGATGAATGGCTAAGATAACATGTAGGACAATTCTAAGTGAGGTTGGAGAGATGAGTCAAATGGGAGGAATAAGTAGTGACCACCCCATAAAACGTTGGATCAGACAACTCGAAATGTTGACTCAGATTTTGCAGATTGTTGAATCAAGTGTATGCAAATGTTGAACGAAGCGCTAGACGGGGTTAACCTAGGTGAGGTGGGAGGCATAAAAAGATTAGAGTAAAATACACTACCTGTCCGTAAACTTATTATGCAGTGTCATTTAAGTCCGCAAACTCTCAAAATGTATTTTTAGATGTTCGAACTTATCTAGTGTGTCATCTAGGTCCTCAATCTTTTAAGACTTATTTTCAATTCCTCGAACTTGCCTCAGTGTATCATCCGGGTCCCCAAACTCTCAGAATGTGGCGAAAAAAGAGGTATATAGTGTGACGTAGAGGGAGCGTCCGTTTCGGAATTAGTGTTTGGGCTCATGATGATATCCATGACGAGTTTATGGAAATATATTTTAAGGGTTTATGGACTTAGATGACACCTCCGCACAAAATATGTATTTTGAGAGTTTAGGGACCCGTATGACACACTAGGACAAGTTTAGTGACATAAAAATATATTTTGAGAGTTCAGGGACCTAGTTGATACTTCAATACAAGTTTAAGGACCGCCTATGCATTTTAGTCAGAAGATTAACTTTTTCCACCACCCCCGTAAATATTGAATCGTGTAATCCAGAATGTTGACTTAGGTTTCTATGAATACAAGTAGGCAAATGTCGAGACTGATGAAATTCTGGTGAATTTGTAAACAGAGAGATTCTAGTGATAGAGGACGTCGAACATGACTACATGAGGCATAAGTCTAATTTTGAACACAAAGATGATTGATGGCAGATTAAGTTCGCAAGTGCAACAGGTCCAATAAACAACATGTGCATAGTTCTTGATGTCCCACCCTACTTTTCTCTCTCCTTTGTGGTTCGGCCCATCTTCTCTTACTTGCTTCAATGATGTCCTTGATAAGGAAGCCCAGGCTTGCTTAACGAGGTCCTCTGTGGTTCACATATCCTCTCTTGATGATTTATTTGGTATAACAAAGACCAAGCTTGTTTCTGCATATACAACATCCATCCATATGGATCTCATAAATTATGTGTGCGTTATATATGTGAAGAACTAGTCAATATTGTAATTGCTCTCACTTTGTATTGTTGACAACTGTAATCAGATCAAACCTAGTATTAGAATACTAGTAGTATTTACTCTTTTTATCCTTTTCTAATGTCGATGGTGTTGTGTTTTCTTCTGCAATTCAGTATACAATTGATAATTTTGGAGCCTCTCTATTCAATGTTGTAGTCACCCATCTTGAAAGTTTATTTTTATATCATTTCACCAATTAGCTAGCTGATATCAATAAACAAGAGTTTCACATATGATTAAGACTTAGGTGAGAAGTGAGGGCAAACATAGGGGCTTTCATGCATAAAACCGTCCATGGTACAGGCCTTGGCGTAGAAATACATCTATGTGGCGCACATGTAACAATACACATTCGATAATTCGTGCATCTGATTGCATATTTTGCTACTTTTTAGACCAAATTAATACAAACATACAAGTTATTTTTTGGTGGATGCAATTTATTCTTTGATAAATATATGTTTGAGTGATTGAATCTTCAAAAAGAACATGTGGTCGAGAAAATCATTTAGGGAAGGCTCACATATTGAAGAAAACACCCCAAGGGTCATTTTATTGATACATTCATTCATTCCACTCACGAGAAATATTCGCTCATCTTATTTGCCTTAACATATAATAGATATCATGATGAGCTTCGGATTAGAAGAACGGCGCGCGTTGGGGAATTCCCTTGCGTCGATGGCGAGCAATCCTTTTCTGTGTTGGTTCTTCTTCGTTCTTGTCATTGCAACTATCTTCACCACTGGTAGTACTTGAACCAACGTTGTTGCTCCTAGTCACATTATCCTTTCCGCTGCATCGAGGACCACTTTCAATCATGGTTGGCATATTCATATCCTTCTTTATGGCTCTAAGCTATAGAAAGTTAGGATTTAAAATAAAGGAGTTAGAAAAAATATGCCATTTCAACTCAACTACATTGATAAATTATGAAAAATATTTATTTATTTAACTTAATCTTTAGATGATGTACAATAACTTACATTGCACCCAAGAGAACAGAAGCGGGATTCATCAAGTAGAGCGCGACCACATGTCTCACAATTATGTGCTGATAAGAAAGGTGCCTTGCTATTTGAGGGACCACGATTATGCTGTTGTGGCCGCTCATTCAAGAACACAACACTTGCACTATTGATTGTGTAAATCTGCACATCACTAATATCGAGAATATCCTCAATCTCTGAGACCCTCACAACATCATGGTAGGATGATCGTCTTATCTGAAAGATCCAATTTTGAAAAACAAAACTTAGATTTTTTTTTCTATCTCCTTTTTAAAGAACAAATTAATGTGCGCTTTTCACAATATTCATGGCATGTGAATGAAATTCATTCATGTACATCCAAATTTATGACACACCACATGTTATACTTGTTTTATTTTGCAAGTTGAAGTAAGAAGTAACAATAGAAAAGGCAATCAAATCGTAATATATTCAATTCTATGGAATGATGCATATGTGGAATTTCTTAAAATGCTATTGAAAATATGATTACACATTTCATACCTGGATTACACGATGGGTCGAATGATCACATGAACGGCAATAATAGCAGAACGCAGCAGCTGGTGCCTCACATTGGGTGCAAAAAAAGTTACATTCATTGCGAGTAGCAAGAAGATGGTGTGCACAAATGGTAAAGAATTTTGTTGCAAGGAGTAACTCTAGCCATGAAGGCAATGTATCTCTTCTCATTGTAAAATGCTTTGTAGCAGTGTTGGGCTAATAAGTGAACCGAGCGGCTATATTTATAGTGGAATGACCAGACAAGTAGAAGCACTTTTCCTATAAATCCGTTGGCAAAGTAAGAAGCTTTGCGTAATTTGTGGTGCTAATAACTGAAATGTCGGCTACAACGTACAAAAACATATTGAAACGTAAAAACCGCTTACAGCACTGGAAGTTTTGCATAATTTACGGTGCTAAAATTTGAACTTTTGGCTTGAAATTATTGGGAACCAATTTTGAGAGTAGATGCACTTTTCCTATAAAACTATTGGCATGAGAAGCGGATTGTCACAATTTACGGTATTAACAACGAAATGCTGGTATAAATTATAGAGATGCCACATTAAGCATGTTATATTCAACAATGTAGTTGCATCTAACCATTTAAATAATATCCCTTGATGTGATGCCAATTATATTCAACTAATGTAGTTATACAAATACACCTCAAAATAATATTTGCTACCCACTCTTTCAATTCCCAAAAACCTAAATAATATCTAATGATTTATTATATTCAAATTTAAATCCAATACAATCCACTGAAGAGCCTAGATACCCTTTTTCCATTTAAACTTGAGCATATATTGAACACCAAAATCCTTTAAAATTCCAAATAGATCGACGAAACCCCATGATTTTTCCCCTTCCATTTAAATTGAATTTATTAACATTTAATCCTACCAAGGCATGTCCATACTACATAAAACCGTAAGCTTATTCAATTAGAATTTAAACCCCCAAACTTCCAAAAATTCTCAATAAATTCCTAAACCATTTATAAAACCTGAGCATCGCTACTAGGACAAAAGTATCTCTTTTTTTAGCCAAAGCCGTCAAACCCTAACATCGCGAGAGAAAAAGCTACATGACGGGGCACACGCATATGCATATGCATACATGGGGGCTGGCATACAACTTGTGCGTGGATTTATTGGCCAGCAAGCATGGCTATCAGGCTAGGACAGCGCCCTCCCCCCCCCCCCCAACTCAATCCAACCTCCTTTCCTGGCCTCCTTTTTTTTCCTACTTCGGCTAAAACCGATAGGGGGTTCCCAATCTTGTGTCAATTTGGTGGAGATATGACACGCACAATCAAACTTCTAATCCGCAAAACCCAAACCATGCAATCATAGCACCACTTCTCTTAGTTATCAACCTTGTGTTGCCCGGTCGACCTTGCCGCGAGGGATGATCCTTGCAAGTGAATCAAAGAACACAATGAAGAATAAGGAACATACTTGAAATTGCAAAAGGAATGAGTAAGCACTCAAAGTTAGGGTCTCATAAATCGATGAACAGTGAAATTGTTCGATGATAGACTATTGTAAGCAAAATTCAAACCCAAATTTTGTGATGGAGGCTGAATATAAAGACCTTAGGCTCAACCAAGGACCCCTAGACTCGTCCCTAATTGTCTCCAAGATGATACACTACCCAATGGGCTAGAAGCCTAGAAGACAATGATGCAGCATCCTGAAAGAGTCTAATGTCCACTTGAATAGATCTTGATGTGACATCAGTTCTATTGGAAAGGTTATCTTCTTAGTTCTCCATAGAGTAAAATTCATCACCGGTCCCTAAACTTATACCGATGTGTCATCCCGGTCCCTAAACTCGCAAATCGACTGTTTAGGTCCTCAAACTTGTTCGACTGTGTCATCCCGGTCCCTAAATTTGCAGATCACTCGTTTAGATCCTCTAACTTGTTCAGTTCTGTCACCCCGGTCCCTAAACTTAGATTTGAATATCATCTGGGTTAAATTTCAAAATCTATAAACATGCAACAATATTTTGGGACCCTAAACAGTTTTAATTCAAAAACTTTTCAACTACAAAGTTGTAGGTCGCGTCAAGGGCTACAATTTTGATATAAAGTTTATCTTCGTTAGAGTTTACATGAAAAGGTTATGAATTATTTTTTGATATAAAGTTTTAGACCGTCCTGTTTAGGGACTGGGGTGTGCAAGTTTACGGACCGGAATAATACAGTCGAACAAGTTTGAGGACCTAAACGGTCGATTTGCGAGTTTAGGGACCGGGATGCACAATGGAACAAGTTTATGGACCGGTGATGGATTTTACTCTTCTCCATATGTAGAAATTCGAAAACAGAGTCCATACACAATCAAGGCATCTGTTTAGTTTGACCTGCTCCTGGATTTCGAGGTTGACTCAAACTTGATATTGTTTGGCATCCACTTTCCTTCGACATCCTTGATGGTCCTCTCCACCTCCATGCTTTAATTCAAGTGCCATGTGCTCCTCTCTATTGTTCCTAAGAATACTAGTATCAATGAAAAAGTCCAAATTTCTACCCTCTATCCTCTAATGTGGAGAAAGTACGGATAACCCCCTAAAGTATTTTTTTTGGTTTATTTTACATCCACAAATATCTCAATAGATGACATCTACCCACTCATAAGATCTATCTTTTTTTCCTCCGTGCACAAATGGTGTCTTAAGTTGAAACTTCATGGTATAATAGAGGGAATCATAAATTATACTTTAAAAATATATTATGTTTTCCATAATTATTGTGAAAGGCTACGATATTTAATAATAAATTAACCATACTGATATAAAATTTCATGAAAAATAATGATGAAAATTCATATTATATTTTTAGAAAATACTATATGTGGTCATCTATCACCCCACAAAAATATAACTTTAAACACCACTTCTACATGGAGAAACAAAAAAAACAAATCTTAATAAGTGGTAGATTGGATCCATTGAAATAGTTGTGGTGTAAAATGAACCAAAACATAACAGACTTTATCCATACTTGAGATTAGTAATTTAAACTTTTTCCTAATATTCAAGCCGTCAGAGTTACTTGCAAGTGTCCATACTTGAGATTAGTAATTTGAACTTTTTCCTAATATTCAAGCCGTCAGAGTTACTTGCAAAGGTCGCGAAATGCCTGCACTGGCAAAAGACTGAAACTACTAGCCAAGCATGCATTGTGAACTTGTGGTGTACTATGGGAGGATGAGGCTCAGCGATTGTTCCCAAGAAGTCATCAATGTTGAGTTTTTTTCAGACCACGCAGCACACTAGAAAACGACTTTCACAGACACCCCCGTTTTTTCACAAGTGGCTCAACAACAGGCATATCCAATAGACTGTTGAATGCGACCGCAAATCCGGCAATCCCAAACCTCCAACCAAATGCATCTATCAGATGCAAAGCTATATCACCAAGGGTGGGTTAATACCACATTCATTTACTATATATTTAGAGCCAATGCAATGCAATGAAAAAACCCACAAAAAAGGGGAGGGGTGTGAACTTGATAATTTGAATATCCAGAACCCATCTCCGCTTTACAAGCAGTGAGCACAGAATACAGAAACAGAATCAATCTCTAATATGGCTTCCAACTAAACAGATTGTATTCCTATTCCTCGTCTGAAGAGTCGCGTAAAGGAACCTTTGCATGCCCACTTGCCTCAGCAGAATCCTACTCATCAAATAAAAGAAATCGGTTAGATCTACAAGGCAAACACAGTGGGCATATTTAAATTATCAGCATTGCAATGACGCCAAAGGAACAAATGTGTACATATAAATCGCAAGACATTACCTTCATTTTATCCCAGTCCTTTAATTTAGAACCAAGCATGTATGTGTCACGCAGAGGTGCCCATGCTGGCTCATCTTCATCTTTGCCGGTGCGCTAGAAAAGGCAGATCAATTATGAGAAATTACAGGCCACAGAGAGGTCCAGGCATTAAGAATCACTCACAACCAAGCATTGCATTAGCTAAGTTTTATTCTGATATGTGATTAGACAGCTATTAGGCTAAGAGTTACTCCCTCCATCCCAAAATATAAGGTGTGGTCAAACTTGGCACAGTCTCTCATACTAACGTTTGACTCTTAATATCTTCAATACTATAATGTTTGTAGCAACAAAATCATACTTATATGGAAGTACTTTTAAATACAAATCTAATGGTATTATTTTTGTTAGCTAAAGCTTTTATTATGGAAGATTAACTAAAGGTCAAAACTTGTAAAGTTTGAATCTTGAATTTGTGCGTGCCTTATATTGTGGGACGGAAGGAGTACTACACATCACGTGGTTCTTTAATTTCTGAAAGCAAAATATTTGCCGACATTTATAATTCTTGTTAATAAGAAAATCCTAGGGCACTATTTTTCCAATTCCTGTCCAGCCATATCATTCTTGCCATGTGGCATGTCAATACAAAATCTTTAGATTATGTTTTTGAATAGCAAACCATTTCCAAACATACCAACCTACCTACAGTTTCTTAAACCATAATTAGCCTGCTTACTGAAAATTGGTTAAATCTGAGGTTGAACTGTGTGTGTGACCATTTTGGATTTGGTAAAGTGCAGTGATCTAAAACACCCTAAGCCGACAGTGGATAACTGGGTACTGCCTAACAGGGTAATACCTAGGATTGCTAGGCAGTAGGCACCAGACTAGCAGTCTAGCACAAAGGGAACATTAGGCATATGTTACCTTTGTCAGAGAGAGAATGCATATTTCTCCTAAAATGGTCATGGACTCATGGTTGCCAGATCTAGTCAGCCCATCCTATCTGGTTTGCCTATTTAAGCATAAGCGAAAACTGAGCGTGCCCAGCACTTAACTAGCCACCTTTTGGAAAATTGATCAGGTGTGGGTTACCCTTGTTGCAATGAACTTGCCCAAACAATGTACTAGCAGGTTAGCTAGCTTGAAAAAAGATCCAGCTTAATAACTATGGGTAGCTTAGCTTATATACGTTACAGAGAGTTTGTGTTAGTTTGGTACAACTATTGCTACTTAAAATCTCCTAATATCCATAAGCCACATGGCAAAACCCCTCATCTCAACAAACCAAACTTCAACAGAGGGGGGATTGCACATTTGTACATGTGTTTGCACAATACCTGGCTTTGAAACTCAAAAATAATGAGTATAGCCATTGCTTGAAATTTTATGTCAAATGATAGTATGAAATATTTCCCCAAGCATCAACCTATACATGTAACCGCAGAAAGCAGTGGTGACTGGTATTGTCCCTCTTAACAAACACCATGTGATTTTTTACTTGTGCAGTCACTATGTTGTCAATTTAGACACTAACTTATCAAATTTAGCATATATGCCAAGTAAAAACAAAAGTGCTTCAGATATGCCCCTGAGTTGCACTAGCTTGACTTTGAAAATATAAGAGTTCATACTATCATCAGAAACATTTAGAGTTCCAAGCTAGGAAAGTGATTTTTAAGTAAAGAGAATATCAAAAAATGCCTACTACCAAGGAATAAATGTATGTTCTACAGTTAAGCCACTCACTAAGGATGGCATGTGGTCCTTGAGACATCAATGGCATATTGTGAGCATAAGGAGCCACGCAAGAAACAATTAGCAGTTGGTACCTTAGGAAAATTTGAAGGTGCCTTGCTCTTTTTATCTTGACGCGATGGCATCTCCAGTTCAGCGAGGAAGGTGTTTTTCGTTTCTTTTGCTAAAACTGCCAAGATTATCAGGAAATCTCAGAATATTTGGATATACTGTAGTTGCAGGCGTATCTCAAAATGAAGTGCATAAAAATAAACATGGCAAGTGCATCATAAAAATATGGTCTTGTGCTGCAATGAAGGGCAGCATGTGCTGCCATTGTTTGCGCCTCTTAGTTTGTATGTTCTTGAGCAAAATATCAAACAAGTGCGTGTCTTATTTCATTTATAGAATCATAAAAAAAGAGATCATATTCAATGGACCATCGATAGTTGTGGTTTTTATGTCCAGCTAATAGAGTCCTACACTGCTAAAGATTTGGACTTCCACATAAGACCTAATTAGATAATGGTTTACTCAAATGTGGACCACCTCACTCTTTAATAACTTAAAACCGGAAAACACATGACCCATATGCCAAATTGAGCCCTGTCAGTTGGGTACATAGAGCACAATAACAGTTAATTGTTTTCAGGCTTGACTAACCCAGTGATAATACCATCAATTAATACCGTTTGGCATGCTCTTGCAATTTGTTATGTCTAACCAGAATATAGAAACAACAATTGCAGAAGCAGTCAGGGCACCATTATTATACTAGTCATACAGGATGTTCTAGTAAACAAAGTCACACTCTAGCAAGTGTTTGGAGAGGAACTATGCATGTTGGACACTACTCTTGTTTAATTAAAAAGTAAAACATAACGAATTAATTAGGATGCCAGTGATAAACAAAAATAACTAAAATCAATAAGGTAAGAACTAGCCAATGCATAATTCTCGAATGGCCCGCAAAAAATTTAGTTTTAGCATATGAAAAATACAACAGTGAACAAAATAATTCACAGGGTCCAAAAATAGCATAGGCAGAACAGCTACAGAACTAGCATGAGAAGGTGAAAATATACCTTTGGCATCTTTAGTCCTTGATGGGTTCAAATCTTTCCGAGACTTCTGTGCCTTGCTCACCTGGAAAGAAAAGAAAATTCCAGTAACAATCAATCCATCAGTGCAAAACATATTCGCATGCATATAGATTGTTTCCCAGTCATCTAGTGCGTAAGTGAAGCCACATTTGGACATTAGAACAAACAATGATGTATGTTGAACAAACATGGAGTGGTCAAAAATGTTGTGCTTCAGAAAGAAATAGAGTGTTTCTGTTCTAAGACTTTGAATATTACCTACTTTCAGATAATTAAGGAAGAAATAGAGGGCTCTATGTTCTAACACCCAAATCAATTAAGGAACCAAGATTAGACTTGAGCGGAGCAAATGATTCCGAAAGAAATAGAGGGTTCTCTGTCCTAACACCTAGAATATTACTTTCGTATAATTGGTGAACACCACAAAGCTACATGTACTGAGGTTGAGATAAGATCGGTGTGCTTACCGCGTTAAACAGCCTGACAACTGAGTCGCCAGCAGCCGGATAATTCATGGAAAAAAAGATATAACAGTGAGCAACAGAGTGATTTTGGTGAAATTTATAGCCAGAGAGGCAAAACGACATGATATTAAAACAGTGCATTACCCCCCTTGGTAGCAACCTTGATAAGTTCCTTCTCTTTGCTGTCCAAGTGGTCTTTAGGTACGACATGGCCCTTCTCTGCTGCCTTTGCTCCACCAAACCAGAGCAAATTAATGGCTTAAAGTAATTACATTTCCATGAGAGTACACACCTAATGAGCGAGGTGAGAGACATACCACTCGCTTCTCCTTTCGAGCCTCCCCCTTGGGCTTGTGCCCCTCCACCTCTTCTGCCAACTTAGCGGCCACCAATTCCTTGTGCGCTGACAGAATTGGACCCTACACAGGGAGGAACGCATCATCAGAGACTCTTTAACATTTTGTTTCTTCCCTTTCTGTTTTGTTGCTCGCTCATATGCGTCAGTAAAAGAATCACGAAAGGAAGAAATGCAGCAGTCTATGCTGAAGGAATTACCAAGGGGTCGTCAGGGAGCTTCTTGGCCATGATCTTGAGAAAGGCGACACGGAACGCCCTGCAGCCTTGCTCGAACCTGGTGACCGCAGAGGTGGAGACACCCTCTTCCTCTTCTTCCTCGTCCTCCTCCTGATAGGAGTGGGAGAGGGCCTCCTCGTCCTCCTCCACCTCCCCCTCGTCGCCGTCGTCACGGCGGCGGCGGCGTGGAGCCGGCTGCTGGTCGTCCTCCTCCTCGTCATCGTCCGAGTTGTAGTCGCGGGCCCGCTTCCGGAGCAGCTTGAGGAACTTGGCGCTGGGCTTGTTCCGGCGGCGGCGGGCGGAGTCATCCTGGTCGGAGCGCGCGAGCTTCTTCTTCGCCTTGTTCTTGTTGCCCTTGCCCTTGGGCCGCGTCTTGCGCTTCCCGGGGTTCGGGGCGGCGGCGGACGGCGGCGCTGATACGGCCTGCGCGGCGGCGGCCATGGCGGAGTCGCTAGGGTTTAGGGCTTGAGGCGCTGTAGTGTAGCAGAGCGGTGACGGTGGCGGCGGCGGCGGCGGCGCTGCCTCTCCTCTCTGTCCCCTCCCGCTGGATTTTCTTCTTTAGTCGGATGGGCAGGGCTGCTGGTCCGTTGCAGCTGGGCCTGATGGATGACGGGCCATGCAATTCACCACTATGGGCGTGTCGAGGGAGAAGAGGCCCAACCAAGTCCAATACTCCGCAGAGCAACTGAGCGAGCGAGAGAGATCCGGGGGTGTGTTTCAATTTTTTATTTTATGATAAACTTTACGAAAAAATTAGGATGAGGAATAAATGAGAAGAAGCTAGGTTTTCCAGCTATCAGCCTTTAATTTATTTCAGAAAATTACTCTATAGAGAATTGCTCTTCAAAAACTATTTGGTCAGGATGGGAATGGGCCCGGCCCTGGCCTCGGACCCGGCCCTCATGGCCTCAAGGTCAATTTTAGAGGGTCATGAGCCGATCCAATTTAGTCTTTATCTACACCCTTGATGGCCCAATGGCTAATATGGGTCGGCGTCGTTCATCCTTTAGGCTATGCTTAAGCAAACAATCGGATAAGTTTTGGCCATGTTGCTACTTGATAATTGCTAATTTATAAAAAGAAAATTAATTACGTTGCTATGACACTACCGGTAATTACGTGCAAAGAAGGAAAAAAAATATTGTACATGTGTTGTTGGGCGTCAACATGAAAAAGAATTATTCAACCAACATCTTATATGCACCAATAGATAGAGATGCAAAGTTAATTTTTATGTGCGAAACTGCATACGGATGTATATTTAGTGAGACTTTTGGATCGGCCCTATCATACCCATTGGGTCGGTAGGGTCCGGCTCTATGGCCCCATTTTTTGTTTGAGGTCGACCCGTATGACCCATTGGCCTTGTTTTTATGGGCCAGGCCAACTACCCAATGGGTCGACCCGGCCCATTCCCATCCTTACTATTTGGTAGAGCTCCTCTTAGATTCGACCTAGAATTTCCTCAGAGAGCTTTGCCAAACAAAATTTCAATTTGACTGATGCTTCTATTATTTTTTTCAAATCTTAGGTTGCTGATGGATACAACGCAATGATTATTCAGAAAATAGTATTACATACATGATTAAGGAAACATGAAGTCCATGTACATGATTTAAAGAAAATGCATAGCACGTTGAAAGGAAAATAAGAAGTACACAATCAAGAAAATGAAAATTACACAGTAAATACATGTCTACATGATTAATAAAAACTACACAATCAACAGCACAATGGAAATAAAATAAATGAACATATCGTAAAAAAATATAGCCATTGGAACATAGCGCAAGATATAGGTGTCGGAAATATAGCTGTTCAAATATGACCATTACAAATATGTGATTCAAAATCTACTCATTATAAATATAGCCATTACATTTATACCGAATAAAACTAAAACCGTCGCAAACTACACCATTTATCTCTTATATCAGGTATGACCAATTCATGAAATAAAGGTGGATGGAATATAGAGGTGGGTATGAGGGAATCAGAGAATGCATAGAAAAATATGAAGTAAAATATGGTTAGAGGGCCTTTGATGTGGAGAACTGGGGACACATGTTCTGTTTACATACACCAGTTAAACTTTACATGCTAAAGTTCAACTAAATGAGATCCAAACAGACCAGCTAAATGAAATGGCCTCCTATATATATATATATATATATATATATATATATATATATATATATATATATATATATATATATATATATATATATATATATATATATATATATATAGAACCCATTATCTTTCAAGTATCTGTTACTTCTCTTCTCACGTAAAAATCAGAAACTCAACAAAAGCAAACCTCCATCTATTTCGAACCAGTGGTATTATATCCAAACCTCCATCTAAAGTTCAACGGAAATTAAAAACGGGAGACCCACGGAAGGTGCACCAGCAAACCAGGTCCTTGGTGCCAGGCCCCACAGGGGTGAGCGGAGCTGCGGAGGTACGGTGCTTTGGTCAGTGGTCACGTATTCGTGTCGTGTGACATTGCATCCGGTACGTGTTCACACTGCCATATTATAACAAGATATATCACTTTAAACACTACATTTCATAATATTTTAGAATGGATTCTTAATAAATTTATTATATTTCCTCTCTACCAATTATAAATTATATTTGTCCTTTATCTATCATAAAGACGTTATCCTCCCTTAGGCCTTGTTTAGATTCAAAAAGTTACTCCCAAATTTACTATGAAAAAAAAGATTCCTCATCACATCAAAATGTCATAACATATATGAAGTACTAAATGTAGATGAAATTAAAGATTAATTGCATAGTTTTGTTGTACTCTACTAGACGAACATTTTGAGCCTAATTAATTAATTTTTGGACAATTTTTCACACATACAAACGAAATGCTATAGTGGCGCAATGATTACGAAGTGACCTTCCACTCCCAAATTTGGCCTCCAAATTTTGGAACTAAACAGGCCCTTAATGCAAACTTTGGTAGTGTCCTGTATATATAGGTTCTTGTGTCAACACTGGGTCTTGCACGAGATCCAGTTTCTTCCTTTTTCTATTTTATCTTATTTAATACAGTGTCACATAAACAAAAAGTCCTACATGACAGCATAATTAATACTATGAAAATCATCCTACATGAAGGGTTGGGACTGTCCTAAGTCGCCCGCAAGGTAAAAGGGGAATTCAAATGTTTGGCCAGCGTGTTTGGCTCGTCGGTGATTTCAAATGTGGTTTTCTATTTTCTTAAATTAGAAAAAAATAATTTAATCTAAACATGTTATAACTAATTATCAAATCAGAAAAAATAAGAAACTAGTATCAAAATGTTCTACAATGTAACCTCGTCGTGTTCATGCTCCATCCTAGAGTTATTTGGATGTTATTTGTGCATGTTTCTAGTGTTTTATTGCCTATAGTCATGCGTATTATTTACTTGAATTGCCATTATGCATTCTATTTTAGGAAGGATTTTATATTTATGGTCAATCAATAAGAAAAAAAATGTTAGACAGCATGGAATGCCTAAATAGGATCTATATGTGGTGGAGCTTGACATATGCTCATATGTGAGGGTGGTATATATATACTTGTAGTCCACTAGATAGCATTCAAGTAACTCCAAAAGAGCACAGATAAATATTTCACATTATTTTAAAAGGCTTTGGTACTTGTTTCACAGTTTTTTAATAGGCTAAGACCTGTCTTAAAAGGAGTTTTATGACATTAAATTCGCTGATGTGGCAGAGGAGATAGAATGAAAAGTTTCATGGCATGTGAGAGGAGTTTCATCACCATGAAGCTCTTCTGCACGATTACCTAGTTTTTTGTTTAGGTAAATGTGTAGTAAAACAGTGCACTGAGACTGATCTAAGGTATTTACAGATTAAACATACTTTTTAAATTCTTAGAAAATGTAAAACCGCCTTTGAAATAGGCTAAGGAAACAAATATATCCGGTTTCAATAGTTGGATAGTCCCATTTATTTGGTTTTGTAGTTTATAATTGAAAATCAGACTAGTATATCTAGTTGAAACTTGAAAGAGGGTATGAGTTGGACATTTTCCATAGAGAAAAGGACAGTTGCCATGTAAGTCGGCATATCATTTTTTTTTCTCTTCCAGCATGTAATTCTGGTAGTGTCATGTACGTATCTGCTTTTCCTCTACCAGCGCAACCAAAGCATGTCACTTTTGGAGAATGAGAAAAGAATCATGCATGGTCGGAGCAAAATTCGATATCAGTGATCACTTACAAAAATATATACATAGGATAGGTTTATGTCACGTTATAAATATAATAGAAAAGTACACCTACGTCTTCTCTCTCTTTTTTTATTCTAACGTGACTACCAGATCAAGCAAGCTATCACGTTATAGAAAACTAAAAAAAGTACGTTCTTGTTCCAGTTGATCTGATTTCAGTTGCAGAATTGGAGCAAATTAAAATCCGGGAGATCAGTTGCACCGTGATCTCTAAAAAGATAATTATAGGCGATATATTATCTCTTAAGAAGGTAATATAATCCGTATATAGTCACCGTAGTGGTCTAGTTGAGCCATGTAAAAACACAAAATGGGCAGGGGATCCCATCTGAAAAACACTTACTACTGTAGCAGAGAAGTACACCGAAGAAAAAAAGAACCGCTCGTAGAGACGGAGACTATCTTCGTCCAATTGGATCTCCGATTGGTTGGGTTGTTGGATGTCAGATCATGTCATGCCCAACAAGCCATGAACAGTGCCTTATTAATGCATCCTCGTCACCATCTAGCAGTGTTCCGCGGAGATAATCGCACTCGCACGAGCACACACAGCCATGCCAATGGCGAATGTGGCTACAGCCCCGCTCCTAACAGGCAGACCGGAGGCCGCGCCGGCGAAGGAGCGATCCATCGATGACGTGATGGAGATGTACGGCGCCACCGGCGCCCTGCAGCTGCTCAAGGCCGTCTTCGTCGCCTTCGCCTGGGCCTTCGACGCGCAGCAGGTGTTCATCTCCGCGTTCACGGACGCCCAGCCACAGTGGCATTGCCTCGCCGCCTCCACCGCCGGCAACTCCTCCTGCTCCCCGGCCGCGGCCTCGCCGTGCGACCTCCCGCCGGGCTCATGGGCGTGGGACCGCCCGGCCGTGGCCACCGTGGTCTCCGAGTGGGGCCTCAACTGCGCCGGTGGCCCCGCGCTCGTCTCCCTCCCGGCGTCCTCGTTCTTCGCCGGCTGCCTCGCCGGCGGGTTCCTGCTCACGACGCTCGCGGACTCCCTCCTCGGCCGCAAGAAGATGCTCCTCGTGTCCCTGGCGTCCACGTCCGCCGCCGGCGTCCTCACCGCCTCGTTCGCCGCCAACGTCTGGGCGTACGCCGCGCTGCGCTTCGCGTCCGGCTTCTTCCGGTCCATGGTGGGCACGTGCGCGCTGGTCCTGTCCGCGGAGCTCGTCGGGAAGAGGTGGCGCAACGCGGTGAACGTGGCGGCGTTCGTCTGCTTCGCCGTCGGGTTCCTGTCCCTCCCGGCGATCGCCTACGCCTTCCGCGACGCGTCCTGGCGGAACCTGTACATCTGGACGTCCGCGCCGTGCCTCCTCTACTCCGTTCTCTTCTACTTCCTGGTCCAGGAGTCGCCGCGGTGGCTGCTGGTGCGCGGCCGGAAGCAGGACGCCGTCGAGGCGCTGCAGCAAATCATCTCGCTCAACGGGGCGAGCCGCGCGACGGCGGCCAGCCTCTCTGCCGCGCTGGACGCGTGCGCCATGGACGACGACGGGGGCAACGCCGCCGACGGGGGCGGCGGCGTTTTCGCCGCGCTGCATGCCATGTGGGAGCGGCGGTGGGCGCTGCGGAGGCTGGCGGCGATCATGGCGGCCAGCTTCGGCGTGGGGATGGTCTACTTCGGCATGCCGCTCAACGTCAGCAGCCTGGGCCCCAACCTGTACCTGAGCGTCACGTACAACGCGCTGTCCGAGCTGCCGTCGGCAGCCCTCGCGTGGCTCCTCGCCGGCAGGGCCAACAGGCGGGGCTCGGTGATGGCGCTCACCGCGGCGGCGGGGGCGTGCAGCCTCGCGTGCGTCGCCGTCCCGCGGCGCGCCGCGGCGGTGCGGATGGCCGCCGAGGTGGCGTCCTTCTCCGCGGCGTGCACGGCGTTCGACATCGTGCTCATCTACACCACCGAGCTGTTCCCGACGTCCGTGCGCAACTCGGCGGTGGGGCTGGTGCGGCAGGCGATGGTGCTCGGCGGCGTGGCGGCGCCCGTGCTCATCGCGCTGGGCCGCGAGAGGAGCTTCTGGTCGTTCGGCGTGTTCGGGATCGCCATCGGGTGCTCCGGCCTGTTCATCGCATTCTTGCCGGAGACGAGGGGGAAGAGCATGTCGGACACCATGGAGGAGGAGGAGCGCAACGGTGAGGCGCGTCGTCGTCGCGTCGCGTCGTCTTGCACCGGCGGCGTGACCGCCGGCCTGGTACATACCACCGATCGTGACAGCTACGTCGTGTAACTTCGAGCGTCCATGCATTTGGTTTTTCACGGTACAGTACAGTAATTTCTGCTTGCAAGGTCAACCACGTGCTCCACGTTGCTTAGCTATATGTAAACCTGCCGTCCAGCTATGAATTCATATACTGTTCCTTAGTACGCAGCAGCAGATGGCAAATCTATAGTCTCACTCATGCTGTCAAGTACTAGATCCATATGAATAACACTGTCTCGAGGACCCTCACGTCGCCCCCAGGCGACTCGAGGGGCGATACACCGCCGCCGCCCGGGCGGCCTCCTCCGTCCAGCGCCGGCCGCCGTCATCGGCTCGTGGTGACGGCGGCCCAACCCCACCCCCCCCCCCCCCCGTCCCCTCTCCCTCCGGTCGTCCTCCACGCGAGCTGCACCACCAACACCAACTCTAGATCTGGTCGTGCCCGCTGCCGGCTTCTTCGCCGGTGCCCCGCCCACCGCCGCTTCGCCCGCGTCTCGTGCACCGTTGCCGGTCCCTCGAGCACCGGTCGCCCAACCGACGGATCCGCGCCCCGGCGGCCCTCACGCCGGATCTGCCGCCGGCGTCGCCGGATCCGCCGTCGGGTCTGAGGCCGCCAACTCCGCCGCGGCTCTCCCCGGCGGCCTCATTTGCGGCTCTCCCCGGCGGCCCTCACACCGGATCTGCCGCCGGCGTCACCGGATCCGCCGTCGGGTCTGAGGCCGCCAACTCCGCCGTGGCTCTCCCCGGCGGCCTCGCCCACGGCCTCCGGATCTGGGGGACCCGCCCCTCCCCGGGCCTACTTCGCCTTTGACACCGCCGGCCTGGACATGGTAGCTCTGCTGCCAGCCCCCTTCCGTTGGTAGCTGCCTCCGTGCTGCAGGCCGGCGCCCCTCGCCCACATGTGCTCTTGGTCGTGAGGTCGTTTCTTGGTCGCTTTTGGTTGTTACGGCACCTGCAGTGGCTCTTCATTGCCTTCAGCTTGGATTACTCGCTGCCATTCCATCGATTTTGCTCTCATCCGGGGTTCAGCGGTCGGTTGCAACGTGGAGTTGGGTTTGGTAGGCTTCCGGGCGAAAGCCTTGCTTGGCAATGGCCAGTGCTGATAACGGTTGCGTCTTTTAGCGTAGCTTACCCTGTTGGGGGCGTTGTCTCGGCCACCAAACTCTTTCGGTTTCGCCAGGTGAAGACTTGGACTGCTCCTTCGTGGACAGTCGGACGATGGCGGTGTCGGTGTCGTGTTCTCCTTGGAGGCATCGTCTTGTTGGCCCTCTCGTTTTGCCGCCTTTGGCTCCGGATTGCCAGAGAATCGATGACGTACGGGTGTTCTGAGTGTCCTCTCTTCTGCAGGTGTCGGCTTGTCTTAGGGCTTCAGGCGTCTTTGTTCATCTCGTTTGTTTCTGATGTTGGTGCTTCGGTGGTTAGCCAGCTCTCGTGTTCTCTAGTCTTGCTAGTAGTTGTCGTTGGTCGTCGTAGTTGTTGTTTCCTTTGTTTCTCCGCGCCTTGGAGGTTCTTCCGAGGTTGCTTAGATGTAATTCCCTTCTTCTTAATGAAATACGTGCTATGCACGTTCTCAAAAAGATCCATATGAATGACAGCAACAGGACTTAGCTAAGAAAAAAAATCTTGTCTCAATTAACATCCAAAGATTATTTTGCCAACAAGGGAGAAGAGAAAAGTGGCTACCAAGGTAGCAGGAATTTGAGATTGAAAAAAAAAACATAAGGAGGATGCATGGGCATATGTCGTGTACTTAGTTCAAAATCTTAGCCACAACTCATCTTCCCTAGTACTAAGTAGAATATTTGCCACTATAAAATTTGTATAGTTTAAAATAAAGTATTAGTGAATTTGTATATGTTAAGCCATTTTTTATGTAGACAAAACCACATCTGAAAACCAGCTCAAGGGATTCCCAAAAAAAAACAGCTCAAGGGCTAAATTTATTCAACCATCATAGTTTGATGGTCAGTGATATCAATTTTTGTTGGATGGCCAAGACCATATCGGTAGCGAACAGTTGGCCGACCCTACCAGCTTCTTCAAGAGCGCCAGCTTCAACGTTACTCAATTTCATTCCTAATTTTTTCTTTTCAGAAAAAGGCCCTTTAATACCCCGATCTATTCACTTTGTCTGCTTAACCCCCTCAACAAAATTTAGACTCATTTTACTCCTTTAACTATTTTAGTTGGTCCAATCCACCCCTATTTTTTTTCTCCATGTATATTGAATTTTTAGTTCAAATTTTAAGAGATGACTTATAACATGATGTCCTATATTAAAAATATATATATTATGATTATTTATGACTTTTTCCGGCAATTTGGATCCCTATAATCAATTTCATATAAATTGTTCCTAATCTATAAAATATCTATGACAAAATATTAATATATGTTTTCTAAATAAGTCATCATATTCTATATTCTCTCACAATCATATAAATTGTTCCTAATCTATAAAATATCTATGACAAAATATTAATATATGTTTTCTAAATAAGTCATCATATTCTATATTCTCTCACAAAATTTAAATTTTAAACTCATTTTCTAGGCAGAGAAACAAAATGATAAATCTCATTAGATGGTAGATTGAACCAACTAGAATAGTTTAGTGGAGTAATTAAGTCTAAATCTTTTGGGGGAGGGTTAATAAGTAGACAAAGTGAATAGATAAGGGTAGTAAAAATAGACCTTTTTCTTTTTCTGAATGATTACAGGGAAGGACGGGACGAACGGGTGCACCAACAAAAATTGGTATTTACAGGGAAGGAGGATCATGAAAGGCAAACAGGGCGCACCGACAAAAAAAAAAGTTTACACGAAAGAGGTTGCAATTAGGAATATGTAACAGATTTTTGAGGCTATGTGAACATAAAAATAAGACCATTGTTGAAGAAAGGAGTGTTTTGTAGGAACAATATCTTTTGGTGGATCTCAATACTGGATTATTTGGAGTAAGATGTTGGGCACTCTTAGAGATGCTCTTAATAACAACTTATTTATTATGCCATTATTTATTTTTTTAATATTTTATGTAGTCTTTTCCGTTACACTTTGGTTAAAAAATATATCATTTGTGCATAGTGTGCTACTAAACCTATTACTATGCAAAATATTTTGAAATGTCAATTAATAATTGATGTATACTAAATTTGCTCATAGTTTGTCTTAGTTTTGATCAAAACACACCGGGCTGGACTTTTCTAGGATAAAATATATGCCATCTCTTACTTACTCCTAATGACCCTGTCCTCGGGAACGGCGACCGTGCGACATGCGTGTCTGCCACCTACGTCTACCTCGTGCGATTCCTGCCGTCTACAAACGATCCGACGCACCCCCCGATGCCCCCTCCCCCGCGAGCGTCGCGCACGCACCGTCCCCTCCCCCGCGAGCGTCGCCCCCTAAACCCTACCAAAACAAATCCCCCAACGCCTTCCAGCCGCCGCCCCTCGATCTGCTTCGTGACACTCGTCGCCGGCTACCGCGCCTGCCTGCGGTCCCTCCATTCACGAAAATGATGGTGCCACACGACCCCGCGCAAAAGCCAACCTCGCAGCGCCCCATCGCGGAGGGCGACACCGTCGTGGTGTACGAGCGCCACGACGCGATGCGCGCCGTCGTGGTCCGCGCCGGCGGCGTCCTCCAGAACCGCTTCGGCCTCTTCCGCCACGACGACTGGATCGGCCGCCCCTTCGGATCAAAGGTCTTCAGCGCCGGCGGCGGCGGCAGCGGCGGCGGAGGACGCAGGGCGGAGGGGGCAAAGGGGGCGGAGGCGGCGGCGGCGACAAGGCCGGTGGTGGATTCGTGCACCTCCTGGCGCCAACCCCGGAGCTCTGGACGCTGGTTCTCAGCCACGGGACCCAGATCCTCTACATTGCCGACATCAGCCTTGTCGTCACCTACCTCGAGCTTGTCCCCGGGTGCGTCGTGCTCGAGTCCGGCACGGGTAGCGGCTCGCTCACCACCTCGCTGGCGCGCGCCGTCGCGCCGCAAGGCCGTGTCCACACCTTCGATTTCCACGAGCAGAGGGCTGCCTCCGCGAGGTAACCTATGGACACTCTGTTTTATTTTGTGTTGTATTTGTGTGGATCCACGATGCGCCGCCCCTCAACGCCGGGGACGAGGAGCACGACGCGGAGGCGTTCGGGTGGCTCGTGCCGGCGCTCGACGCCGGGCATCTCCCCGCCGAGACGATGGCCGTGCAGGTCACGCGGTTGCGGGGCCGGCGGGCGCTCAGCGACGCTATGCACCACGTCCTCGCCAACGGCCGGTCCGTGTGGATGTTCCTCAAGGCGTGGGCGGTGGCGTGCCGCGGGGGCGTGGATGGCGACGCAGCTGAGCCGCCGGCGTTCGACCGTGTGGTGATCAGGCTCCCCGGCGAGGAGCTTGCGAGGGCCGTGCTGCGGAAGTACGCCCCCGACCTGTTAATGGTACGTTACTTTAATCTTCCTGTACCTTTCCCGGCCAACTTCTTTTCCGACTCCTTCTTGTGTTGCTCATGCACGCCGGCCGCAAGCGCTCCCGCGAGATGCTCGACGTTGTGTTCCACGAGCTGGAGGCAGAGGCCAGGGAAGACGCGATGAGGCCCACCCTGGCCACTCAGCCGCCCAATTAGAAGGCCCGGAAGAGCACCGAGGTGAATAGAGATAAGGACAGGTTGCTCTATGCATCAGCCTTCGCTGGCGTTCGCCGCGGCAGCTGCAGCGGCGAGCTCGAGGCCATTACTCACTCCATCGTCCAGAGAGGACAGGAAGCCGGTGAAACAAGGGGCACAAGGTGAGGAACACACATTGAATCGCTGCAAATGGGGAGCCAATTTGTTATTATGTTCAATGATTGCTGTGAAATTCTTGCAGGTTCTGTGCCGGTGCCACCGCCGCCGCCACCACCACCACCGAGAGAGGATCGCCCCCAGCTATTCGGGACCTTGCAATCGTGAGATTGGTGAGGCTGCAATCGTGAGCTGTCATCCCTGCCCCTTGGTCAATGACCTCTGGAAGTGAGGTGCTTTTGTTTTTTCTTGCTGCTGTCATGCCTGTCTAGGATGACGCTGAGGAGGTGGAGGAGACGCCCAATCATGGAGCGACGCAATCCTTTATCTCGGCTCCTGCGAGGAATGGAAACGGTAAGCAGATCGTGCTCTATGGCTCACGAAACACGTCACTGCCGCTTCTCCTCACGCTTCTATTCCATGATGTCTTCTTATGCGGGTTGGTTTTTTATCTTTCTGCTATGTTTTTTTATTTTGTGTTCTTGCAGATCTAGGAATGCACTTGGTAACCTGAGCTTGCCTCTGGCCTCCACCCATTCTTGTTGCAGTAACTGCTCGGAGTGATTAGGGAAGTGATCAGCCACTAGCAGGAGAGGATTGATATGCTGTTGTTTTGAGAGGGTGCACGCCAGCCAATGTTTGTGCTCGTATGTCATTCGAGGAAATGCCGTGAAGCTGTAACAACACATATTTTGTTTGTCTGAGGCATAACTCCGTAGCCCCTATTGTCTTCCAATGGGCGTCACATATTGTCGTGATTGGTAAATTGCAGAAACTTGTGGAAAGCCAGAAAATTTCATGCTTTCTTGCTCAGTTTAACAAGTTCTACACTGCACTCAATTGGTAATCTCCTTGGTCCATTTGGGAGAGTATAATGGGCAAAAGGTCGATGAAATGATGATTTAGTTATTGGGAGTCAAGAATTACTGTCAGGTTACTACTCTCTAGGTACGGCAAGGTTTTCTTAGGTTGATCTGTCCCGCTTCATATTCTTTATCTGAAGGATAGATATTTGTTAGGAGCACATTTTGTTACTTGTAAGTGCCCATGACTGATACTAAATTGGCCTTGTTATAGAGATTATTATAACTCATTTCTTGGTATGATGTTTAATTCAGAAATTTTGTTCCAATAATATGATCTCCAGTGCAGAAAATAAAGTTGTTTCAGCTGATAGCCAATACAGAGGAGTGCTGAAATGCTGATCTTGTAACTAATCTTGTGCATGTGCCTGAATTGACAGTGTGAGCCATCAACAAGGGTTAAGGCTTTACGCTCAAGTGTTTTGCCCAACACATGCTCAAGGTAAATAGTTTAATTTCTCTTTTAAGCCAAGCCTTTGAGGTTGTAAGCAGCTTCTTATTGAAGAGCCTATTGAAGTAAGCTTCATAGGTGATTGTGGAGGAGGGTTTTGTTATTTGCATGCTTTAATACATCAAGTATCGAAGTATCTGTTCTGTTATTTATGTTGCCCGCTTTGAGAAAATGTCATTGTGTAATCTCAATTACTATTTATAGGTACTTTAAATATTAGACAGTTTAGTTTGTTCATGTAATCTGGGTATATGGAATATAACTGAGTTGATGCCGAATAATTTTTTCTTCAGTGTCTCTATACCTAATTATTATGTTTAGCTAAAGCATACCCTGTATACAATATCAGTCTGTTTGAATTTTGTGTATCTATTTAATTTCAATCTTTATGAAAGTTCCCGGGGACCAAATTGAGTCAGCTAATTGTATAAGCATGTCATGAGTTGTTTTACTTGGGGATACAATAGATAGTAATATCTCATTTTCCCAGGTTGTCAATATTGTTCTTGCTCTTCATGTCCACGACTTCGACGCAAGTTGAGATCCTATGTCTCTTCCTCCAATTTGGTCCTGGTCTAATACCCAGAATAAGAGGAAGAGTACATGATGATAGTAGAAAGGAAAACAGGTTCAGCCTCTTTCCTGAATTTTTCCTTTGATGGCTAATATGTGGCTCTCTATTTCTACAAGTTATGTGCGTTAGCCCGATTGGCTCTATCATAATGGTGTATCATTTGTTTAACTTTAACAAAAATACCATTTGGTTGTCTTTATCATAATGGTGTACCATTTATTTGGCTTTATCATATTTCTACAACTAATCTCCAGATCATAATGGTGTACCATTTGTTTGGCGCAACATTTAAAGGTAGGAGTCTACGGCATTTTTTCCCTGGGCATGCACCTACCTTATGAATCATCAAGGATATGAATCATGAAGTAGGCATAATATGGGATCGATCGGCGCTGCTATTTGGACTGTTGAAGAGTTGACCATAATGTCAGAGTAGGACAATCTGTGTGGTTCTGCATCCTATTTGGGGCTGCTTTTATGGGCCTTAGCGAAAAGGTTGAGTTTTGTTGCCCTTCTTTTGCAATGTCAGAGTAGGACAATCTCTACATGGGCAACGAATGCTTGGTTGGTGAGTTAGGAAAGGATTTTCTTTTTAGACAAAGGATCACCCTTTTAGGAAAGAATTTTCATGTGGCTTCCATCTGCACCTGTGGATTACTTTTTTTTTCTTTTTTATTGGTGATCCTTATGAGAAAACCTGGATGGATATCCAGTGTAACCACAATGTCAGCAATAACAAACAAGGATATTGAAATTACTTTACCAGTTCGTTTTACCATGATCCTTTTGTCTAGGGCACATGATTTCAGTACCAAGTGCTTTGTGGACTGTAGTTCCCTTGTAACATGGACTTTCCAATGTTATTTATTTTGCAGGCTTGCAAGCCAGAGTGTACACGATGAGCATGGGTTTCAACAAGCAGATCTTGGCTCAGAAGCTTGCAAAACTTAATAGCTCACAACAGAGCATAGAGAGTATCCTTCTTGACAGTTTCTCAGCCACCACTAATTTGGTGCTTTCTTTTCTACATGTACTTCACTGTAATTGTGACCAAGATATATGTTGTTTCCCCTTGCTGCATATATGTTGTGAAGATCATCAAGATCTTTTTTCTAGGGTGTAGAAGCAGTTTGACTGGCTTGCTATTAACACCATTCTTATAATGTGGCAGTTGTGTTTTTGAATATGGAATTATGTGACTCGTTTTGGGGAGATCTCAGTCAAAAAATAGGTTGGAATTGGATGCTATCTGCATGAGAGCAAATTCAAAAAGGAAAACTTAAATACATCAGTTTGTAGTATATGTGTTTGTTATTTCCTCGACCCTTTTTTTTCTATATTAACAATATTACCACATATGATATGTAGATCAAAATAGGAACATTTTGGTTTGCTGCTTGTTGCTTATAATAAAATCATTTTGTTAGCAGAATGGAGATTGGAAAGGCATCTTATTGCTTCGGTGGAAAAGGAGGGAGCAGAGGAAGAGGCATACTTGTTCTATAATAATTATGCTAGGGACAAGGGTTTCAGCGTAAGGAAGGAGAAAGCGAGGCATTCCACGAAGTCAGGAGAATTGTTGTTCAGACGCAAAGTGTGGCCTTCCTTCCAGGCGCAAAAGTAGTATACATGGCTGGACAACGAAGCGGACGAGGTATAGCGAATTGGCAGTACTAGGTGGAGAAGCATTTGATGTGTCAAAATGCCATTAAGAGTTCTGTAATGTTAAGAATTATTTGGGGGGCATCATTGCAAAGAAACACAGGATTGCTTGCGACGACAGTGATGGTCAGAGGTCATCTGTTCAAAATGATCAAACATGGCATAGTACAATAGGTTCTGTAGGTGATCCAGTTGTTGCTGCCACCAAAGGTGCACCTAGGAAGAACAACAATGGTCCCACGAAGGAAACCATCAATGGTTTGTCTGACAAGAGGTTTAAATCATTTTGGGAGACACGGACATATAAGTGCAGTGTATGCAAGGAGACTGGTCATAATAAGAATACATGCGAGAAACGACAGTAAGTAATTGTAAATACTTGATTTGGTTTTATTTTCTTATACAAAAGAATTTTCTGAAGCATTGTCAAATTTTAGGCTCCATTAACCTACCAGCGAGCAGAGTTGATTGAGGTGCTGCTCAGAAGAGTTGAAGCTAAGACAAGTGCGAGGTGAAGACTTATCTGGTGGTAGAGTTTGGCAAGAAGCAATCATAATGGGGAAGAGAAATGCCCGTGCAAGTGCAACCCAGCAGGATAGAAACCGTGTCATGTTGATTGTTTTTTTTTCGAAAGATTGGCATGTTGATTGTAACAAACCTGTTTCAGTTGTTTGAAGCAGTTGACGGAGGCTTAGTATTTGCGTTCATGTTCATTTGATAGAAGTTAATCTATTGATTCTTGGTACTGTGATTTTGGGGCAACAGGTTCTTAGTACTGTTATTATATGCAATGGAAATGCTTGAGGTAAACAGTTGTCCCATATTGGCATATTGCTGTCCCATTTTTGAACGATCTCATACTTGAGTGGCCAAGTCCAATGTGGTAATGAACATGTGTGTTTATCCCTTGGAAAGCATTGCTGTTTGGTGCTCTGACAACCAACCAATGAACCGAAGTCTGAACCTTCCTTTTACAGGCAAGAGGAATGCAAAAACCTGGACAAGTGATCTGGAAAAGCAGCGAGCATGCATACCGCCAAATAGCCCAAAAACAAAAACTGGACATGCATTCAGAAATGACATGTCTCACCAAATTCAGAATTGGCCAAAAATAAAAACTGGACATGCATTCCGAATCGAGCTTGAGGAGACGTGGACGCCGAACATTGTGGAGGGGTCGTGAACGTTTATCTTCAGCGAGAAGTTGAGTGTGACCAGCTTCGTCGGCACCCGGGTGCAATCTGTGCCTTCGCCGGCGTAGAAATTGTGCACTATCAAGCTCTGCAGAATGCAGATGCAGAACAGGCAATGGGAATGGTACATTAACAACTTAAGCATGAACTTCAGAAGTTCACAACTTCGGATGATAGGAAATCTGGAATGCTACATGAAATTCAGAAGTTCAGAGATCACTGATCATGGTAGATTCAGACGAATGTACCTTGACAAGGACGCTGGGCTTGTAGTGGCGACCAGCACCCCAGACGATGAGGCAGACGACGGTGAACGCCAGGAGGAGAACCGAGAGCCAGAAGGCGGCGACGCAGCACCGCGGGAGCTCCGGCTCGTCGTCGTCGTAGGCGCCTTCCTCGTCGATGGCGGCGACCTCGCGCCACCCCTTTGAGTTGGGTCCCAGCTGGCGCTTGCGGCCGGCGCCGGCGGCCCTGCAGCTGCCGGGTGACCGGAGCGTGCCGGAGAAGCACGTGGCGGAGGAAATCCTGGAGTGGCCGGCCGTCGTCGTCGAAGAGGGGTTCCCTTCGATGGAAAAGCAGGATTTCGCGAAGGAATAGGACCGGGAAAGTTACCCAGCGGTGAAAGGAGATCTGGGTGGATCAGGGACGGCGGGTTTGGGCTGGTCATGATTAGGGCCGGGCCCATTCGTTATCTATGAAAAAACAATTACGAAAATAATTAAAGTACTTTAAAATTCGTGCCATAATTTAAAAAGGAAGTACCAGAGCAGTTCCTTTTTTTTGATATTTTGGATCCCATATTTTAAAGTAAAGATGGTTTCTTGATATTTTAGTTTGTGAGATAAACAACAAGTATTTATTATAATAAAAATTGATTAAAATAGAAAAAATCTTGTAGTAATGCACGGGCACATGGCTATAATCAACATATACTCCGAATCAGATGGAGAAATTAATGGATTATGACACACCAAAAAAGTGAAGGACATACGTTAATTGGATCCTCCTCAAATTGCTGAACAAACTTGAATCACGTGAGTCATAACGTATGCAACATAATCAACCACGATTTTGCAGCCCACCATCCATACCTTTACGAAAAATAAAAACACTAATTTTCACTGACTTCGATGTGATCCTACAACTATTAAAATTAAATAATTGAATTTTTCATGTGGTCTATTTATATTGCTTCATGTATCGTACCCGTAGCAACGCACGGGCATTTACCTAGTATATTTCTAATTAAGAGATATGCTCCCTACTGTTAAGAAATCCCTAGTTAAGGGATAATTATGGGCTCATACCAAATATACCCCTGAAGGGTTCCCCACATCTATATATATCAACAATCTTGTATTCATCTATGACTAATGAGAAAGAGGCCCGAAGCTCCACCTAAAAAAACGAAGCTCCACCTATATCTGTGTTCATGTGTTCCTTGTGTTTGTGATGGGAAGGGAAACGGGATCTAATTTACATCTCCTCACGTCCTATTCTGGGATTGGGATTGGGAAAACCGGATCAGGGATTCGATTCTTAACACGTTATCAGCAGCTCTTCCAACTGGGTGAGTTCGTTCTTGATTTTATTTTGCATCAAGTCGATCTCGATCCTAATCATAGATTGATTCTTTATTTTCGATCTGAAATTTTGCATCGCCGGGCGCGCATCGATCGCCGAGCGGACGCCCTCCCGGCACTTCGCCGCGGCCAGGAAGCGCCTGCTGCCATCCTTGGAGGAATCGAAGACCTGCATGCACGAGAAACAAATCACGTGCAGGTGGCACTTCAACGAGCAAAGGAGAAGGCAGCGGCCGCCGGCCCTATTTTTTTTTTCTCAATTTGGCATAAGTTCGATCTCAATTTAATTATGCTAATCTAAGATTGATTTTTGTTGATGTTGTCGTGCATGTTTCCTTGTGAATTCGACGAGTGACGCGTCGATTAACAGCATGTACACCGGCCGGAGTCCAATATGCCCGTTCGATCGACTCATGTATGTGCATGCAAGGACGGAGATCTTTATCCATACTCGCATACGTGTATATGTTCGCGGAATCGTCGACTACATCACTGTCGATGTCGGCGACCTTCATGATCATGGCCAGGGCGCTGGCCGCTGCCGCTTTCCGGCGTCAATTCTTCATCACGCAGGCAGGTCACTGACCTAACCTATATGCCCTACGCGGCACGAATCTACCTCGACATTCAAACAACGGTTTGTCGTGAACCATTTTTCTATATTGTCTACTAAATTAATCTGGAATGATTAATTTCTAGTAGATGAATTCGAACAGCAGATTAATTGTGTTTATAATTTATATAAATTTTATCTGCATTCAAGTTCTACTATGCTTTTGATCATGTAGATTAATCATGCTGGTAGATCGATTTATAACTCTGAACCAGATTGCAACACTTTGTGGATCTATTTGATACGGATATGGACTAAGACGCCGGCTATCCCACCACGCTATGCATGTATGCCGGCGTATCCTGTGCATCGCTGGCCATCCCAACGCACAGAATGGAATCTGTGCGTACGCCGGCAAGTTCTAGTACATGAAGCTTCCCAAGCGCTACGTTCTGGTAAACACCAACGCTTTTAGCGCGTAAGCCAGTAAACCTGTTATGTGTGGTGCTGCCTGAAGTCGCACTTTAACTAATTTTTTTTTCTGTGAGTCATAGCCTTGTTCGGCCATCTTAGGTCGTTGTTGTGGCTCTGTCGGCCACTGCTGGTTGCTATACATCAAAATATGCTTTGCATGCATTACCTTCTTATTAGGTCACGCGCTAACATACAAAGGGTCTGGTCATATACTCTATACCGTGCGCCTGAAGCCGCAACACACGCCAATTGCCTATAATGGGACAATTTAATCTTTCCGATAATTTCTCTACTAGATTAAAATCTTGCAGATTATTATTTTCTAGTAGACTAGTTTTGCTAGTATATTAAATTTGCTAGCTCTATAATTAATTGGTTGATTTTGCTAGCCTACTGTTCACTAGAATTGTTTCTAGTTTTCCTAGACAGCGTGTGTGTATATTGATCATGGGTTTGACTCATCTGTCATGTGCGGTATATTTACCTGAAGCACAGTGCACCGCTGACACCTGTAGCTGCCATCGTACAGTTGAGTAGAGCGGCTTGACTATTTGCTTATGCGGCTATGTATGTGACGCTGCCACAGCCCTGCTGGTTGTGGACGAACCATACTCTTCGTCGCTGTCCTGTCGGCATACCGCCTGGTATATTGTTGTGTGTTCTCCTTACATTGTAGTGGGTGTCTTGCTCGTCGATGCGCTGCCTTGCAAATCAGGCCAACCCACCTGGAAGTTTTATGTTGATTTGTATCCTTGCATTTATGTATATTTATATGATTTGTTATTTTGTGGCATAATATATTTATATATATAGCCAAAAGGCCATAATAATTATGGAAATCATATAAAGTTTGAAAACATATGGGAAATTAATGAGACCACACTCTATTACTTTGCTCTCTCTTCATGCATAAAGTTAATTTACCTGAAGTAACCTGAAGCAATATAACATAATGCATGAATTTGTTTCCATAGTAAGACATCACAAATGGGAATTATAATTATGTGCTCGAATGGCGAGCTAGTAATACCTGACCAATGTTCTAAATATTAGATAAAAGGCTTACAATCTCAGTTATAAAATGCACAACCCGATGTTGGCATCTTCCGCTCTTTGCTGCTGAAAAAGCATGAGGTATACAATGATATAAAAAGTAATAACAACCCCGCCTCCTAGCGACATGAAGTTGCAAAAATAGTGACTAGTTGTCAGTAATATTCTGAGAAGTTTTCTACCATGTTAGTGTGGAAACCATTGTGCGTTCCTGAAGAATTACAGTACTTGTCCTACTCTGAACAATAATTCTCAGAATCACATAAAGTCATCGAATAGACTTGGGGATAATTACTAAAAAGTATGTAATATACTATTAAGTATACTCGCAAAAAAAATATACTATTAAGTATAAGCGTAAGCCAAATGGTAAAGGTAAGTCCCTGATGGACAAGCTGTTTGGGCGGCTTTGTATCAAAGCTGTTTGGATAGCGCCCTTTCAAGATCTACTGCTGATGTACCAGAAGTAAAAATAGCAGTAAGACGATTATTAATCCCACATTATTGCAGAGCTTGAAGCTAAATTTGGGTATTGACCCATTCTTGGTAGGCGCTGAAAAGCCATAAAATTTGTGAAAGAAATCGGTAAACCTTTGAGATTGCCTATTGCTTTCTCTTATCTTTTTCAAGTCTTATTATGATTTATACATATGAGAGTAGTATGGATTGTTTCGAGCTAGTCCCAGAAGGATTTTGGTCAATTATTTTGGCTCTCGCCAAGTAATTTTCAGCCCTTGCTTAGTCAAAAACTTTGCACTATAATGATATTTCCCATATAATATGGATTTTTGGCCTTATCTATTCTATTCGTAAAGCTTCTTTTTATGCTGAACAATGAAGAGATTGGAATCAAGCTTTATAAAAAGTTGTTATATAACATGGGGAGAAACCTTTCCTCGTAGGCATTTTGCACCACAATTAAATGGCTTGGGAATCTATAATCGACAAGTGTTAGCATCAATCACCTGAAGTTGTGATTGTGAATTGAGTCTGTATGGAATACATATCAGCCACATGTTTTCGTTAGTTGTACTGTGCACTTGAAGTTGCAAGTAGTACTCCGGCCTGTCGATCGGAAATCCAACCTTGGACTATGTGCTAGCTCATTCCCTTGTATGTCCTCGAGGTATTGTTGAATGTGGTTTAGGTTCTCTTCCAAAACAAAATTATACTTAAAAATGTTGCTACAAATGTAATGGTTAATGCCTAATTTAATTGATGGTATGAGTGATTGGCTAAACCATGGGCAATAACAAAATGAGCCGGACTACATGCCCTGCATATAAATGCTTGGCAGCATCGGCCTGATGCCGTGCACTTTTCCCTGGAGAATTTTTATGGCTAAGAATTGTGCTACACATGGCAATTTAAATCCTGAAGATTGCATGTATATTAAGTTGCAATAATAAGTATATAGAATTATAACCGGTGAACAACCGATAGTTATGTATCTCACTCGAAGTTGAGCATAATCCTTTCAGCAGAAGGAAATAAATGCAGTGTTCATGCCACTGTATTAATCTAAGTCTGAACTCACTGCATATGAAGATATAAATTGAAAAAACCCCATCCTCTTTAATGTGCATAAGATTTCCTAAGTAAATCACCACCCTAGCATACACTAGTCACTACCAGAAGATAGTGGCGGGGGATTTTGTAAGTATGTTTTCAGAAATATCTCGGCATTAGGGGGAGATAAATGCCCATCTTAGATAATGCCTTGATATTTATATAGAAGAATAAAATGCACAAGTCAAACTGAACCTGTTGTTTAGTGTATACTCCTTTATATATGGAGTTTTGCCAGAAAATTATTTGATTTATTGAGGAGTAACCATAGTGGTTTAAATCTATTATAAATGCTTCTACCTGAAGTAGATGTGGATATACCCGGGATTAATATCATATCCACACTTGACTTATTGGTACGATCTACTTCTGCGGGGACGCCTGCGAACGTGATCCTACGCCCTTAGTCAAAGCATATGCACTTGATGTAAATTCACGTTGTATGTGAAAACTCTCCTCAAATGAACTCACCCTGCTGGTGATTTATCTCAAGAAGAGGTCCATCCTGAAGATGAAATTCCTAGCGATGCGCGCAATACAATAGTGCTAGGGATACGGAACAATAATAAATTTTTCGTTTTAGGAAATGACGAAAATACTAACTGAATATTGTGGGAAATAAAAGTGTCGACACCTGTCTTGTCTCTTTAATTGCAAATGATTCTCTTCGAGAGAACCCGGATCCGGAATAAAGTCCTAGGCACGAGTGCTTGATGCTCTCTTATCGGGTCAATGAAATATGCAATTGAGGCTGAACCAAAAATCGCAAAGTAAAAGTTCTGAGCCTGAAGTTCAGACACTTATGGGTCATTATTGATATAATAGGTGGTGAAAGCGATGGTTCAAATGGTCTTGGAATGGACCGATCCCCAATGTGTGCTGAATAAACACAGTTCCGTTATGTAATATATCTGGCAAAGGCATGAATAAAAAAAATATATGTAGTTAATAGGATTTTGAAAATCCGACGTGAGATCCCAGTAGGACTCATAATTTTGAATTGTGAATAAGCAATAGTTAAATCTCATACCAATATTATATTTTCTAAGAAGTTTGTCTTCTTTACGAAAATTACTCTCTGTGTAGAGAATACCTCCCCGTTGAGAGGATATTTCCCTGAAGGAATTTTCTTGAAGAAACAAAATTAGTCTGAGTTGAACACCAAAATTTGATAATTCTTATAGAAGTACAAAGACCCATATAAGACCCGAGAAAGTATGAAAGGAGGAACCAAAAGATCAGAAGAGCGCCATCTAGTTATATGTGCATTTCAGGAGTTTTACCTCCGAGTTTTACTTGGTATATGTGTATCTCCTGATATATATTCCACCAGGAGATTTGGAATGGCGGTATCCTCTAATACCCTGAAGGTAGAAACCCAGAAGGTATGGTGTTACTGGCAATTATATCCCCATTGCGCTAGTATGACAGACTAAAAAAATATATATGATCGGTTAAGATTATTGAAGGACTATAGATGGTCATGGATGGACCTTTGCCCTTTTGTTACGCCGTTTTAGAGCTGCAATTGATTAAATCTTGGATAAATTTATTGTATTATACATTGTGGCTTATGATAGGGATGAAAATATGACACCCCAATTTTCCTTCTCGTTATTCTAGAAGAATAATGCATATCTTGAAGAATATGTTAGAATAAAGGCTTCAACGGATGTTGTCGCTAGGGGGAGAAAATGCTTAGTATTGATCTTAATTGATGAGACATTGAGTGTCCTAAAATGTGTCTTGAAGGCATCAATTTGATCTGAAGGCTCTGTCAATAGATTGCTTGAGTTCCAATAGATTAATACTACAAATTAAAATGGCTTACCTATGCTTACCTCTCATGTTTCAGAAGATATTTGAGGTGAAATTTCTAAACTGATCCTTGAAGTGAGATGCAATTTATTTGCTAAATATTATACACATATACTTCCAGAAGAAAGTGTTCTTGCCATAGTGAAATGGTTTTGCTTGGTTCAGGGGGAGGGCATCTCCTAACAGGTAGCCATCGCCAAGTATTCTATTGAGTATAGAACAATATGATCCAGAAGATTATAATTTGTCTTATAGACAACTGTTGTACTCTTTTTCCCTTAGTGAGTTTTCCTGAAGTTTCTCACATAAGGTTTTTAATGAGACAACAATGTGTAAATGCAACTTGAGACACTATGCACTCTTTCTCCATATTTTTCCCACTGGGTTTTGGAGTTTTGACGAGGCATGAGTTTGTCGTGGTATTCGCCCAAGGGGGAGTGTTAAGAAATCCCTAGTTAAGGGATAATTATGGGCTCATACCAAATATACCCCTGAAGGGTTCCCCACATCTATATATATCAACAATCTTGTATTCATCTATGACTAATGAGAAAGAGGCCCGAAGCTCCACCTATATCTGTGTTCATGTGTTCCTTGTGTTTGTGATAGGAAGGGAAACGAGATCTAATCTACATCTCCTCACATCCTATTCTGGGATTGGGATTGGGAAAACCGGATCAGGGATTCGATTCTTAACACCTACTACCTGTAGTAAAAAAAAGGTGGCTGCATAGAGTCAGCACGATTTCGACCATCAGTTTATCTTAGAATATGTTGATTGATCTTCTAAGAATGGTATGATGGCAAGCTTTGTCTTTAAAATAGTTTCAATGAGACTCTGACCCAATAATTAACGGTGAAAGTAGTGTCGACCCAGTGATCATATCGTACTTCGTCCAAATCAACATTAATTTATCTGTGATGGGAGAGAATAAAAGACAAGGCTTCACTGTTGAAGGTCAACCATCGACCATAATATGCATGCACTGCTCTAAACGGTTTGGGTTAGGTACTCGCAAAAAAAAAACGGTTTGGGTTAGGTGTACATGACATGATATAAATTGCCACAGGTCTCATCGAAATTGTTAGGGATTATATATGTGCCACTCGGCCCCGCGCGCGATCCGTGGCTGCGATTTGCCATTGCTCAACTATCTAGCTTCGTAGATATCATAGCTAGAGCATTTTCCTCTCGATCGCGAGAAATAAAGTTGCCCATTCCCATTTCCCATCCAGCTCTGCGTCCTGTGAATCTGTGATGCCCTTGTGCTCCGATCCGTTTGTGCCCCGTGCATGGTCAGCACAATCAATGGCTGCGCAAGCGGAACAGGGCCCTCGGCCCCTGGCCGTGGGCGAGAGGCCCAGCAGCCCAACAAGTCCCGTGTCCCGCCGTCTAGCTAGTGAAATGGGCCGCAGTCGCCGACGCCGAGCTCGCCTCCACGGTGGAGGAGGCTCCCATGCATCATGCATGCCGGTCATCACTGGCCCAAGGGCCCCGCCATAGAACTTGTTTCGCCGTAGAAGCTTCCCATTACAGAGACAGATGGGCCTGTCTCCTGCTATCCTGCTGTTCATCTTCCTCTTCCATGACCGTTCCTTCCATTTACCCATGCAAACATCGTGTACCATTCTAGTTTTTCTCTCTTGTCTCGTGCATAGAAGGCTAACAATAGGTTTATCAGGTTGCAATCGGTTTATTTGGTTTTTTTCTCCAAAATAATGGTTAGTTTAGTTATCTTATGATAAATTTGTCGGGCAAAGATGTGCAGGCCACACTGGAGTAGTTGGTAACAAAGAGGCGAGACAACCACACCGAAAAATATTGCACATATGTAGAATTTGTGTCTCGAAATGTGGCGTCAATTTTCGGTGCTGCCATGTAGCGTGGCGTAGCAAATTGCAGTGTGGAACCAAGCATGTTATAAACATATCGAATTTCTAATTTTTTTAATCATTCATGTCTGATGTTTTCTCTCTCGTCTCAAATAAATACTTGTGAGCTCCACTAACTCTAACAAGTTTTAAATTTCAAATTAGGTTAGGGTTCTAGTGCCTTCCAACTCTGGACCGCCACGGAGATCGCCGTCCCAATAGATGTCGCAGCGGCGCGTGGAACGGTGAGGCATGCAGTGGATGGCTCGAACATTGCGGTGGGCGGTGGCTGTGGATGGATTTATGTTTTGACGATGGATGGAGGCAGGTTGGGTGAAGGATCGATACGGCGACCAGATAGGGAGAAGTGAATGGGAGCCGATAAAATTTTCTCTCGAAAGAGCAACCCGGTCTATGTCCCAAATTCACTTCCGATGAGTCCAACTCACTTCCTTGCCAGGTCCACAAAGCCACTGGAGTGCTTTTGGACCTAGGAACAAGTACCAAAATAATTCAACACGATCACACAGCGGAAACCGAAACTTGCAGCACCCAGCCAAAAGCAGTCAGACCGGTTTTGCTCTGATCTGCAAAACCTCAGCAACAACCTCACAAACAAGCTGCAAAACCTCCCAGAAGAAATCCCCAACCAAACAATCGGTCGAATCCTGGCTAGAACATGCTGCAAAACCTCCCAGAAGAAATCCCAAACCAAACAATCGGTCGAATCCTGGCTAGAACATCAAGGATCTCAAATCTCAGTTCCAGGCTAGAAACCGGTCAGACCGGTTTCCCAAACCAGTCATACTGGTTTTCCCCAGACAGAAACAGGAAATTTCGCCCGCGGAAAAACTCGATCTTACCCTTCAAATTTTTCACGATTGGCTCCATGGATTCAAGCGACACTTTGGGGATAGGTAGGATACATCGTGAACTAGTCATGGCTCCAAAACCGTCCCAAATCTCGCACTAAATCAAGAGTAATCGCAAATCTAAGACATGGCTTCCTCTTTCTCGGGTTCCAACGAAATTCACCAAATTCGAGAAACTTCCCGAGGATTAGGAGGACAAATCACTAGAAAAGGATCACTAGAGACCCAAGAGTGAATCCCCCACGAAACCCTCCAAAGAAACGCCCTCAAACGCGATGAATACAAAATCGCCCAAAAACACCCAAAAAAGGAAAAACGAGGAGGAGCTCAAGAACACGATGAACAAACTTGAGATTCTCTATTGCATCACGAGGTCAACATCTTTACAAGAGGGCTAGCCTCCTCCCTTCATCCTACCCACTTCAGAGTGGAGGAAAATCAAAATGGAGAGGTCCCCTTCTCTCTTCCTCACAACATGAAGTACTTGGCTAGCCTAGAGAAACAAGAGAAAATGAACTAGGGTTCCAAGAGTTGGCTGCCATCTCCCACCAAGGTGAGTATATATGGCCGCCTCCAAAAGACTAAACTACCCTTACAACTTAAAAGGAAGATACACGCCCTCAAGCGCAAAACGGTAAAGTTGCAGATCTTTTCTTCCGGCTGGGCACGCATCCATCTGAAGTTGCTTCCCTCCGACGCAACCTTCGAGATCACGCTGCGTGTCCTCCGCTCCGAAGCTTCCCGACGCCCATGTGGAACCGGTCAGACCGCTTTCCCTGGCCAGGTCTTCGGACTTGGTTTTGTGGCCCAAACCAAGAAACCTTCCTCCTCTGGTTTTGTGGTGAACCAGTAAACCCCGCACACTTGGTCCAACCTCCACGCCAAGCTTCGAGCACGCCAAGCCTTTCGCCTCCGGAGCACGGACGGTCTACTCGGTCTTGCCTCGTTCCTTGACTCGGCTGCGCCCAAGTACCGGCTCGATCACCTTCATCCACGTCGCCTTGCTTGTTCTTGCATCATGTGAAATCCCATCGACCACCGGGTCCCTCGAACCAAGCCTACTTGTCTCTCCGCTCCTGAGAGGCCGCTCCGGCTAAGACCTTTCGCACTTGTTCTTCACCTGCACCAATGCGAACCAAGCCGCATTCAACACCTGCAATAATTGAGCCAAGGCAAACGTCAAATTACACCACGTTGTCAATCACTCATCACAAGAAAAGCGACCATCCACTCGGTCCTCGGACGCACATAGTCCTCATTGGGGAGTCTCTTTTTTACTATGTAACACCGTGTAATCCTCTCTTTTACTCTCTTCTCATGGTCAAATCTGTACGTGTCTGGTGTTTTGGTCAAGTTGTACTTGTACCTCCTCTACTTCTTATGCTATGTTTGGATCCCATCAGCGGCAGATAAAACCCAACTAAACTTTAGCTATATACTCCGCGTAAAAAAGATTATCAGCCGCGTATGTAGTTTTCAAGCTACTATGTGTCCAACGTCGTCCGTTTTCTGTCTTGCATTGCTTGACAACATCGAAAATCTACAACATACACCAGATCGCTTCAGTAAGGAGTAGAGCCAACAGGGGGGCTCATAATTCATAGAGCCCGGCCATGTAATAATTTCTTATTTCCTCCGTTCTGAAAAACCTGAGGACAAGGTTTGGGTCAAACATTGGGAATATAAATTACCAATAACTTTTAAATTGTTGAGTTTACAAATGTGAAAACTATATAAATAGATTTGTCTTAAAAAATACTTTCATAAAAGTATACATATATCACTCTTTGATAAATATTTTTTATAATAATATGAGGTCAAAGTTGTGTTTTGAAGACCGTGTCGGTGTCCTAAACGTCAAGTTTTTCAGAACGGAGGGAGTATCATGGAAGAAAAAGACGAAGAAGGAAATAGAGAGCAGAAGAAAAAGAGAGGAAAAAGGAAGAAAAAAGAAGGGATAGATCAGGCCTCGTAGTCGTAGGTCGTAGCAGGCTTGTTCGGTAATGAGGAATCACCCCCGACGCGCCTTCAGATGCGTCACTCACTCACTCCTTCGTAGTTGCTACAATTCTACTGTTGTGCCTCGTCCCGCATTTACAAAAGGTAGAAGGTTTACCCAACCAGAAGATTGGTTGGGGCTTTCAAGTTTTGGAAAGGTGATATTTAACTCGCTGACACAAGGCAACAGTAGCATTTGCATCATCCATGGAGGAATATATGTGTTGCCTTTTCTCATTTTTTTTGAGTAAATGTTCCCGGTGAGTGCACAGCCCACACAAAACAAGAGAGGAAACATTGGACGCCACCCTGTTACTCGTAATACGCGTGGTGGAGATTATTCCAGTTATTAAGTTCAAAAAAAGAGATTATTCCAGTTAACACCCCCCAGAAATGTTTGGTAGTACCAAAAATTTCCTGTGACAGAATGGATTAAGACGATGACCTGTCACTGTATCACACTAGCAACGGTCTGGTAATCTGGATACAGAGGAATTCAGTAAAAACGCGCTCCCCCAGAAATGAAGAGTAATTAATTCGCGTAAAATGCTGGGTAATCTCTACCCTCACCATAAAGGCGAGGCGCTCTCTCTCTCTCTCTCTCTCTCCCCGGACCAAAACCAGCAGCCTCCGCCCCCACCCATTTCCCCCAAACGCGGCCATGAACTTCTCCGTCGGCGGCGGCGGCGGCGGCGACGGCGCCGGCGCAGGCGCAGGCGGGGGAGGCCCCGGCGAAGGCCGCGAGCAGGCGGAGCGCTGGCTGGAGATCGCGGAGAAGCTCCTCGCCGCGCGCGACCTCGTCGGCTGCAAGCGCTTCGCGGAGCGGGCCGTCGAGTCGGATCCGCTCCTCCCGGGCGCCGACGAGCTCCTCGCCGTCACCGACGTCCTCCTCGCCTCCCAGTCGGCGCTCTCCTCGGGCCAGCCCGACCCGCTCGCCGTCCTGCAGCTCCCGCCCTGGTCCAACCCCGACCCGGCCGCCGCCTCCCGCGCCTTCCGCCGCCTCGCGCTCCTCCTCGGCGAGCGCAACCCGCACCCGGGCGCCGAGGTCGCGCTCCGCCTCGTCAACGACGCCTACGCCATCCTCTCCGATCCGTCCCGCCGGCCCCCGCCTTCCGCCAATCAAGCAACGGTTAACCCTTCCTACTATTACCAAACTGCCGCCGCGGCCCCTCCCGCCCCCAACACCCCGGAGTTCTGGACGGCGTGCCCGTTCTGCTGCTACGTGCACCAGTACTCGCGCGACCTGGTTGGCCGCGCCCTCAGGTGCCCCAACGAGGGGTGCCGCAAAGGGTTCGTGGCCACCGAGATCCCGACCCCGCCCACGGTCGTGCCGGGCACTGAAATGTACCACTGCGCCTGGGGGTTCTTCCCCCTCGGATTTCCCTGTGCGGCCGACCAGGGTGGCAACTGGAAGCCATTCTACAAGATGTTCCCATGGAACACGGCTGCCAGTGGCGAAGGTGCTGGTAGGAGCAACGGGAACCATGGTGGGAGCAATAGGCAGCAGGTTGGCAGTGCTCGTGGCGGTTCCTCTAGAGGTAGAATCAAGAAGACGTCCGCCCGCAAGAAGGTTGGGGCAGGGCTCAGGAGGCGTTCTTTTGGTGGCGGTGGTGTGGAGAGCGGCATTGATTCCTCCATGCTTGGACAGGAAGGGTGGGCTGGGGATGGGGAAGGTGGAGATGGGCAGGCTGGGGATGAGGAAGGTGGAGATGGACGGGCTGAGGAGGTGAGGGGAATTAACATCAATGAGGCGGCACATGCAACGGATGGCGGTGGTAGGAGGGTGAATGTTAGTGGTGCTAGTGGTGCTGGCGGGGTTGAAGTTATGGGCAACTTCCATAATATCCATCTTGATGTTGATGCAACAGAGGATATACTGGGGAATTTGCACAACTTGCCCTTCTTGAGGGTGGACAATCTTGGGCGGATGCTTTAACTGTTATGGTTTGCTGGAACTAAAGAAGTATTGTATAATTATCCAGGTCGAAGCAGATGTTTCAGGGGCTGATCCTTGCTGTTCGAGTGCTCATTGTGCTGTAGTCATTCTATCCACTGTTATGTCTTGTAGGAGTTGTAAACTTGTAGTCTCCCTTGTACCTGTAGTTACTTAGCTGGAGGTTGAGTCGGACTGGGCAACTTTTGTGGTATCTCCATTAGTTGGAGATGCATGCCTTTGGCAATCAAACTTGCGGGGTTTTCTGCTGATGGAAATAATGCTTCACAGAGGTGTGGTTGGACTGGTTAACTTTATGCTTCTTCCTGGCACGGTGATAGGAAAGGTTCCTGAGTGCAAGTAAGTGAATTATGTTCTGCTTTCTGAGTATGGAACTTTCTTTGCTACAAATGTATAAGTCTTAGTTATGATAAGTTCTTATTGATCTGGTACTGATCATTACGTCATTCTACCGTGTGAAGTTGATACTGTTATGATTTTGTTATAGACTGTTTCGGAGTCCATGTATTACCTAATTAACTCCATTTTCTATTGATTTCTGTTAACAACATTCATAGTGCTGTTGTTAGGATGCATTCGTTAGTTTCTATTTCGGGTTCGTTTATGTCTACATGTATAGTAAATGGTCCAGTGTCATTTAAATATGATTTCTTAAGTTATTGCTTGATATGTCACAATTTAAATGTGCATCTACATAAGATACATACGTGATAGGAGATGAAAGACAAATTTTCATAGGTGACATGAGACGAAAGACAAGTTTTGGTTAAGTCTATTAGGTAGATGAAAAATAGATTGAACTATTGAAGCAAAAAGGGCCTTGAGAAAAATGCAACCCGCTGTTCTTTATGTTAGTACCATTTTGACAATATCGACCCATGAGAAATGAGTTAATATTATAGCATACTGCGTGCTAAATACAACTGCTCAGCTTTCCTGGTCCTCTAAACTTTAAACACACATGCAGAATTTGTTCTGAAGAAATCTTAGTGATAGCATGGAAGAGAAATGGATTTGGGTGCCTAGCATAGCAAGAGCTTGAAGATTTCTGTCGTACCCATGTTCACTATGGCAGATGTATCCATATGATTATATGAATGCAAAAGGCCATAGTTCCTTCCCTTGTCACTATATTTCATAGTATTTTCCACTGAGAAGAAAGAACAAAACAGTGATTTCATTCGAGTAAACTTATTTACCAATGTGTGCGTCCTGTTCTGTAGTTTAAATTACCCCTGAACCTGTTCTTCAAAATTGTGTTGCAGAATTGAACTAGAGGTTGTTTTCCTTGGTCTGCTTTATAATGTATCACTTGTATTTACTTATTGCCCTCAAATAAACCTCTGTGAATCTGGACTAAGTCTTCTGTGGTTTCTTTCAGGTAGAGAAACTGTTTTCTGTCGCAACCATGCCTTGAACGAACTGAAGCGCCTTTGTCCCAGCTTAGGAGAACTACCAGCAGCCTAGCCTGAAGACAAATTCCTTTCTCTGTTTTTATCTGTCTGTTAGGTTTGTTATGCAAAACTACGCCACGAGTTTGCCAAGAAATGTTTAACTGTAGCTGTTACGTTGTCAGCAATTTCTGGCCCTCCTGGTGATTTTCACTGCTCTATGCTTACCATACATTTTTAAGGTTGAAAGAAATTTGCAGGGTAGCATCGTGGACCCATACCAGTGACCCTTTATTTAGTTCACTCTCACTAACATTCTGAATGGCAGCCGTTGGATTTTGTGATCTGAGAATGCGATGCCCCTTTGTTACAGAATGTGATGTAACCTTCAGAGTGCAAATGCGGTCCCCTGAAACTGGGAGCTTCTCGGCTGGAAGTAATAGCCTGTGGCCATATGTAAATTGTTGACGTGAACATGAAGCATCACATTTTTTTTTTGAACGAACAACACTCGACGAGTGCGTTTCTATTAATATAGTAGAAAAAAGTACAAGACTACAGCCCCTGGAGGTCAAAGACTACAGCCCTGGGAGGCCATAGACAAGAAACAGAAAAGAAAAGGAAAACAACAAAACTCGCCCGGTTGGATTGGGGCATCAACACGGGCACCCGCAGCTTCCACCTATAGCCGCACACCTGCGGGTAGTGAAACCTCTAAAGCGATCCAAACATTGATAAAGGAGCCGGAGGAGCAGACACCACCACACCAAGAGGGCCACCGCCGTGCAGGACCCACCGCCCGACGGCATGAAAACACCGAGTCCAAAACAACTCAACGCGCGGGGGCCTCGCCACATCCACCGTCTCTCGCGTGCGCGGGGACCCAACCCGTCACTCAGCACGCCTCACTCTCGTGTGCGGGGACCTCCCACCCCGCCACATGGCACCACGCTCTAGACTCGTTTCAAGAATTGTCGTCAAGGTAGCAAGAAGGGGTGCTCCGCCCCCCGGGAGCTGAATCAAGCCTTCAGACCACCGCTGAGGTTTCACACGGTCGGATTGGGACGTTGACACGAGCTGCTTCACCGCCATCACTCCATCGCAGTTCCTCAACTCAGCACATGGCATTCCCCTACCACCACCATCAGCCCACCCCTCGCTACCCAAACGAGCAGTGCCGACCACCCAACGAAGTAGCCCCCACCGCCGCCGGCCACTCTAGAAAGCAGACATCAGACAACACTGTCGAAGATCCTACGAAGCAATGCCTCCAACGAGGTGAATGGCGTCCGGAGATAGGGGTGGGCATAAAACCCGATACCCGAAGCTCGAACCCGAAAAATCCGAGCCCGAACCCGAAAAACCCGAAATCTAGAAAACCCGAAGTTAGATCGGGTTTGAAATCCCATAACCTGAATTAAATTAGGGTAATTCGGGTTTGAGTCCACGGTACCCGAATAACCCGAACTACCCGAAATATATTAAAAATTCTATATATTGCAACTCATAAGACAATTCAAAGGATCATATAGTATATATTTCTTTTCACCTTATGTCAAAACACTATTGTTCTATATTAGTATGATCTTTTGGACGGTTAATAGATACATCATTGTTATTTTTAGGCTTAAATGATGTTAGGTCTCTCAAATGTTATTAAAATTTTTCTTCACTTTGTTGTAATGAGGTAGTTCGGGTAACCCGAACCCGAACCCGAACCCGAAATCATCAAAAATCCGAAAAACTCGACCCGAACTTTTGTGGACAAATTTCGGGTTTCAATTTTCAAAACCCGAATTTTCCAAAACCCGAAAAACCCGACCCGAACTTTCACGGTAACCCGAATGCCTACCCCTATCCCTACCCCTATCCGGAGACGTCATCATTGCCACTCCGGACGGAGCGCGATTTTCACCATGAGGACCTCCTATTAGGGAAGGGCAGGGACCATGTCGACGCCTCCAAGAAGGATCGTGGCACCCAAAGGCGTCACTGTCGCAAGCTTTCGCCCGGTCCCAACCCGGCAATGCAGCAGCACCAAGAAGAAAGGGCTCTAGCGCCGCGAGCCACGCCCCCACGGCGTCGCTGACGCGTGCCACCAGACGTAGCTTGAAACGTCACCATGACGCCGCAGGCAACATCCGAGCAGTCCGCCAACGGCCGCACCACCACGGCGCATCCGGGGCAGAACGTGAACCCCCTCCTCCGCCTCCATTGCACGACAGCAATCGTCTGGTGCTTGAGGTAAGCTCCAGGCCACCACCACAACTTGCCAAACGCACCCTAGCAGGAGACGAAGCCATGATCGAGCAAAGAAACTGCACGCCCGCCGCCACCTCCTCCACGCACCGGCGGCCTCCCGTGCGCCCGCGGCCCCAGCAGCAGCCGCGCCGCCACCGCGCGTAGGCGCCATGGCCGCCAATCGCCGACGCGGCGCCTCCTGCGCCCTCGCCAGTCTCACCGCGCGCCTCCAGCCAGTCGTCGCGCGGCCACCACGAGCCGCGCCGGCCGCCCCAAACGCCCGGCCGCGGCACCTCGCAGCGCCTCGCCGGCCTGTCGCCGTCGGCCGCCGCTCCCCCACCGCCGAAGCTCCAGCTCGCCGCAGATCCGGCCCGGGGACGGCCGGATCCGGTCATGGGGGCGTCGGATCCGCGGCCCCGCGCCGCCACCGTCGCCATGGCCGGCAGGGCCACAGCACGCCGCTCCGCCGCCCTGGAGGTGGCGCCGTAGGCCGAAGAGGCTCTGCCGCCACCGTCCTGGAGGTCCGCATGGACTTCCGGTAGGCCTTTCCGGTGGCGGCAGGGGAGGGGAGGGGGGTGGCTCGGCGGCGGGGTGCGTCGCCGCCCGCGTCGCCCGAGCGGGGTCGACCGAGCGGGGAGTTATTTTTTGCTTGTCTCTTTTTATACGAAGCATCACATTTCACATCAATTTCAAATGATGATGCAGTAGCGGCATCAATAACATATATTGTGGCATGAGCCTCTTCATAGTATTTCTCCCAGATTGTGCGTAAGCCAACGTGCCAAAGAGGTAAAGTGTGTCAAAACTCTGAACTTGTATCACTTTTTTTAATATAACTAGTAAAATAAATTTTCCATAGTGTCTCCGTGCCCGAGTCCGCTGCTTCCGGCCAGCACCTCCCACTCCAGGTTTTGGTGTCGCCGAAGATCGTGGCGGCGTGCGGCGGCCCTAGCCGAGGCCCTCCCCGCCATCTACGCGGGCACCTCCACCTCAAGAGGCCGGTCCGTACGTGCTGGCGGCGTGCCGTCTTGGGTAGAGGAGGCGGTCGTAAATCGTAATGGAGGCATGGAGGTGGTTACAACAACGACGCCCACAAATTCAGAGGTGGACGTGGTGGCAGCTGAGGAAGTGAGGATCAAGCTCCCTATCCTTGAGTGGGAGCACAAGGAGATTCATGTGAGGTTTAAGTGTCACTCATTTCATCTCAAGCCCTGTTTGAGTGTTCTGAAAATGTATACACCTGTAAATAGTTTACACCTGCTTTTTTCCTGTGCACACGAAAAACCAGCCAAATATTTTTTCGGTTGTAAAATGTTGTTTGGATATACGGTATTGCTTGTGACTTGTGAGCGCACTACCAGGTGCAATTGTTCAAAAGAAATACAAATAAATTAAACTTATGAAGGTTTGAATCTCTGTACTTTGATTCCAAAAATTATCGGCAACTCGGCACATAAGAGAAACGTGGATTCAATCACAAACCAACATGCGAGCATGGAGTGCTAAAATTTCAAAACAAAACATGAAAACTGGAGCAAAGCTGAATAAAGTTTATCTCTGATCTTGAATCTATACTATAAAGAGAATTAGATTTGAAAACACTTCTCACCATCACCAACAAAAGAAACCCATACCCACCTCACAGAAGATCCACTTGTCGGGAAGATTAGTTGATGAATGGACAACAAAGAAGGAGAGAGACATTCCCAAATATTTTTTCCCTCAAAACCTCAGAACTTTTTTCACCATAGGCACCCACCTGTATCCATACCCGCGCGGAGCCAGACCCACAGTCCCACCGCTTGCGTCCTCCCGCCCCACCAAAAAAACCCTAAGGGCCTGTTTGGGAGTCTTGTAAGAGTTTACACCTGTAAATGGATTCCAGATGTAATTCGTTGTGCACAAGAAAACCACGGTAATTTCTTTCACTTGTAAACTAGCTGTTTGGGTAGCAGCATCGCGGAGCCGCTTTTACAAGTCAAATTGACAGAGAAAGAGACAAGCACAAGCATCTTGCCAAGGCAAATAACACCGCCTGCGGACGAAAGCTACATTGAGAGAGCTCCTGAAGTCTATCGGCCGATTCGACCTCCAGAATAATTCAAATCGAAGCAATAAATTGGAGGTCCGCAATGAATAGTCCGATGAACAGGGGCATCGAATTGGAGACGTGAAGCTCAAAGCATTCAGATTGAATATCACATTTCGGAGCATAAGAAATAGCTGCGATGGAGGGTGGAGGCAAACTTGTGGGAAGGGCTGATTCTCGAGCTCACCGGCGAAGAAGCAGCAACCCTGATGGCGCAACAGAGGAGTTGGGGGGTGTGGCGCAGGAGGCGGTGCCCGCACGGCGATGCCGGAGCCTGTGGCGGCGAAGGTAGTGCGGAAGCGTTGACGGAGAGGATCGGAGCCAGCGGCCATGGGAATCCGGGCAGCATTGACGGGGAGAGGATCAAACCGGCAGCCATGGCAATCGGGGTAGCACGGGGAGCCGGCGCCCGCGGAAGACGGCGCTGCCGAAGCGACGCGAGGAAGAGAGCCCGATACTTGTCGGATAAAAAATGTCGCCTCCGGAGAAGATTTTTTATTTCCGGCTGTAACAGGCTAATCCGGTTGTAATTTAAATAGGTTTACTTGCCATCCAAACAGCGAATTTGTGTTCAGCTCGGAAAAAGTTACCGATCTGTAATTTACACCGGTTTTAGGCCAAAAACCAGTCTTCCAAACATGCTAAACCCACCCACGCACGGAAGTAATGCCGCGCGCTCGCTCGGCCACCGCCGCCGCCGTCGCGCCGCGCAGACACCTTCGACGCCGCCGCGCTTTCCCTCGCTAGCAGCCGCCGCTCGCGATCTTCACCGCCGTCGCGCGGCCGGTGCGCAGCGCGGGATCTTCGCTGCCGCCGCCGCGCCGCGCCGCGCCGCGCCAGGAGGCAGCCGGCCGTGGATGTGCCGGCGACTTGTCCAGCGGGACGCTCCGTCGAGGCGGCGCTGGCTTGCCCCCTTCCTGGGCTCCCTATCCCGAGCAGATTTGGGGCGGCGGGGCGGCTTATCCCTGAGGCGGGTCTGCCCCCTCCCCTCCGGCGGAATCCTCGAGCAGATCTCCGGCAGCCCCTTGTGGCGGCCGAGGTCCTCCTCACCTGCTGGGGGAGGACGGCAAGGGTGGATGTCCCCACTTCCATCCACACGAGGAGCAATGGCAATGGTGGCCCAGCTTCCATCACCACGATGAGCGGTGACTGTCCCGCTTCCCTCCGACGACGACGACGCAGAAACGGCCGCCTCTCCCTCCACAACGCGATGAATCTCTAGCGGGATCTCTTCATGCTGTCTTCCTCTACGGGAGCTCTAGATCCTCCTTCACCTGATCAGGTTAGTTGATGTTTCCATGATCAAATCAAAATGCATTCTTTTTGTTATGTAAATATGACGGCGTTGATGGTTCTATGCTATGGTCTGCTTCGATTTTGAATAGTCTTCCTTCTCTTTGCCTTATCAGAAGCTTCAGCTCGTGGGTTCAGATTGGTTTTAGAGGTTATGACTACTAAAGGCAGTACTACGCTTAAATAGCCATGATGATGATGGTGTACTTTTGAGTTTTGATAATGGTAGGGGAAATGCAAATGAAGCCAATAATGCCGCTGAAGAACCTGATGCAGATGATCAGTGAGACTCTGAGTGAGTATAAATCCCTAGATTTATGTAAATTTGAAGTATCTATTGCCTTTCCCCCATATATTGTGCATAACTGATTTGGTTTAGAAAAAAGAAAATCTGAATACAATTATCGCTCAGTCTGCTCAGGTTTTCTGAATCATAATTTGACAGATGGATTATTAATATAATAATTGAGTGATGATCTATCGCAATCTAATTTATAAAAAAACAAACAAACACTTGAAAGTTGACAAGTGCATGAGATTCATCTATTAACATAAATTATGTTCTATTCATCTGAATTTTTTTCATATTTGAAGGTACGGCTTTGTGCTTCGGATTGTGCTCTTGCTTGTACTGGCATGGATGACACCAGAAATGGTTGGACATACTCTGTCTGCACTGTAAGTGTCAATTGGGTTTTTGCTGTCCATAAAACTGCTATATTATCAGTATGGTCATGTCCTATTTTCTTATATAGAAAAAATGCTTACAAAATTTGAAATTTTAGTTGTGATGTCTGTAATTTGCAAGATGATGGTTGTAAATACCAAGATGTGAAGGTAAGGGCCCGTTCACGTGCATTTTTTCTTTTATCTTGGTTGGTATATTAGGCAAGCTTTACTCTATTTCCAGTTCACTTCTTTAAACGAAAAGTGTCATATTTGATTTCTGTTTGGGCGAAAGAAAAGAGAGGAAGAGCTGAGTGATGGTCTGTCAATGGAATCCACATTATCCTTGATGGGTGAGTTTTTTTTATCCTATTTCGATTAACAAAGATACTCATATGAATTATGCCCTCGCAAAACAGGACATCTTCAGTTAGCATAATGGGATGTGAGAAAGTTATCTCATAGGATACATAGCATGAGGTTAGAATCAGGATTGGCTGACTATTATTGTAAAAATGCTTTACATCATACTTATTTTTTTCTAATTGGTAACTAATAAAAAATCATTTTCAAATATTGTTGCCAGTTTCTCTATGCACGGCTTATGTATCTTTGATGACGGCGTTGATTTATTGTCAAATTTGAGTACGCTCCATCATTGTCAAATTCATATCTAATAGTTGAAGGTACTAGAAACATCATTTTTTTTTTCAATACATCCCTTGTTTCTCCATTGTGTTGAGCTCTTGCGATGTTTTTCAAACCAACAATAGCTAGCAGTTGAAACCTGAGCTTGGTTACACACTAATACTAAATGGGGTTATGTGACAGGTAAGGCCAATCTTTGATTGTTCAGTGCTTGAAGGAGCTGGTGCCAACATACTTCAAGGAGGAATCACAAGACAATAATTGGAATGAGTACAAACTGAAGGAGTGTAGGATGTCGGTACAATGGTGAATCACGGGGCTCAAGTCACTACACATTTTAACCGCAGGTTAGTAAAAGAAGTTACATAACTAATTGGTGAATCATATAAAAACTAAAGGCCCATACTATTGTGTTGCAGATGATTTATGAAAAGTTTGGCTAAGAGCAAATGCACATTAACCAAGCATGCAGGTACAATTTTCTTGAAGTGAACATTTTTATCTTTAGTTTACTCAGCAAAACATTACTGAATTTCCATAATGTGCATTCGAGAGGTAAAAATTGCTCCTTCTCTGCTGTCAGGCCAGGTGCCCAAAGTATCGAGGTTTTGCCTCACAAGGCAGGAATCAATATCCATTGTTGAAGTTTTTTACAGCCCTGAACTGGTTACATTCTTCTCTGGTAAGCTGCATGCTTTAGTGTTATAAGCCATTCAGATTGCAGATTGTTGCAGCCTCAGAGATCTGTGTAAATTGGTTACATATCCAACACACTGCATAGCCATTGTGTGAATTGTTGCTGAAATAAACAATTACTATATATGTTAGCTTATATATTATGATTCACCAATCATTTTTGCATTGATACATATGATACTAATTGTAGGTGTGCCAACATTTGGTTTAATTTTATATGATTAAAAGCTGACCTAATATTTTGTTTACATTATATTTAGACTTTATATTATGTGCAAATATTATCCCAAGTTTAGACTTTCACATATTCACCAAATTAAATCATAGTTAGATCTACTGAGAATAATTTTCTGCATGCTCATGTATTCTGATTATATGTGGATTCTGGGCTACTTCGTTTTTTGCATGGTTATTTTGGCTGCCTAAACTGCTATCAATTAGTCAACTTAATCACCAAAAGTATTGCCAAATATTAATGTTAAAATGGTGGAATGGGATAGAAAGACTCTGAACCTAGGACCTGAAATTAAGACTCTGAACCTAGGACCTGAAATTAAGACTCTGAACAGCCTACAACCTAGCCCTGCTTGGCGTGGTTGACAGCTAATGAACCATACAATTATTATGCTAATTTCAGGTGGGTTGTGTCTGACGCTGTGGGTAAGGAGGCTGCTTGAAGAGTGTTCGGTGAAATATAATGGTACTATGGTGTGGCAATTGGTGCATGGTAATTATACATATAGTTATGGCAACCAAGGTGAGATCAATTTCTTGATTCTACTTTGTGTTAATGTTACTCCAGTTTTGATGTATATGGTCACTTTATCATCAATGTGACAGCTTATTGTCGAAAATCTTAGCATTCACCGCCTATGTTCAATTTATCATCTATGTGAAATCTTAATGTGAGAAATTTTAGTTTTATGAATTTTCACAATGAACCTCAGCGTCCTGATTTAAATGACCATATATCCTAAACTGATGGATAACCATTTTATTTGTAGAGCCATGTGTTCTTGACACAAGGATAACAATCCTACAGGGTTGTTTTCTGTAAAAGATTAAGTCATGCTTTGACAAAGTTGCAGATTTCTTGGATCGTGCTGCTTGCTGTGACAGGTAGACACCAGCAGTAGCCCACTCTTTAATTTTTGCTTTAAGGGATCTGAAGTTGTACTTGCCATCAAGTGACAGGAAGATTATTGTGACAGGAAGATTATTGTTACAATAGCCTGGTGGGCTCATGATAAACAAAAACATGTGAATTTCCATTGCACTTGCCATTTTACTTGTGTTTTTTAAACAAAATGAGCAAGAATAATGTGCTACTCGATGCAAAAAATTCAGATATCTTTTGCATGTTTTGCTTGACTGAATGGAAAATATTACCTGACCTGAAAATTCAGAAGTCAGTACTCGCTGCTAAAAAATTAGATACTTTAGTAAAATTCAGTCACTGCTTGCTTCCCTTCACTTTCATGTTTGTCTTGCGGCCGTCCATCACATGCAGGTGGCTGTGGTAATTGGGTGTGAGCGGCTTTCGTAGAGTCAACACATCATGGTGAAGAAAGATGTGATGGTGCGGTGTAGTAGGACCGAGCTTACGTATGCATGATGGCGGGATGTGATGATGGTGCCGTGGAGTACTATCATCGTCCGAAGCTGAGAAAATAGCAATGGCCATGTGACCGTTCCTGTTTGACGGGGTCTGACAGAGCACCACACGCCGGAAGCTTGGCCTTGATGGTTCGGAGAAGATAGTGAGACTTTTATCTTCAATGGCTCGAGCATCGTTCATAGATTTAAAGGACGGTAAGCGGACCTTATGACCTGTTATGGGGTTAAAGAGTGTCATCTCTAACGACGGATCAGCTGTCACGACTCACGAGTCACTCATCCTTCCCACCTACCCACAACCTGTGCGTCAACCATGTTTTTGTGCACCCGAATGACTTTCCAGCACAAACATCATGAAGGCCAAATTTGCCTTCATCCATTTCCGACAGTGGGTGCCATGTGCCATCCTGATCAAGCCTTGATGTAAGCAATAGAGGAGCACCTGAATCGATTCATAATTTCCAACAACAAAAATTATTGACGCTATAACATAATTCATGAATTTGACGATAAGTAAAAACGATACGTATGAGAATGATACCTGATGATATGATCTGATAATGCTTAACCCTTACACACAGCGAACCAACGAGTGCATGTTGATGACACGCTGAAGACGTCGAAAATTTCAAGCTGCTCTATTATTGTTTCAAGTATATCAGAAGGGAGATCCTTCCATCTTGATCCCATCCTTTCAATCTTCTCAGTGGCCATATATGTTCTGGGTGGATCTGGGGTTCTTTTTTTTCTGTGTAATGGCATGTGAACAATCTAATGGCTTGTTCTTCGTGATAATGATGGGTTGATGTGCATCGGAACACTGCGTATATATACAGAAAGTGCCGTCAAAGTAATTATACTTTCCAAAATGCTTTGATCCAAAATATGGATTAGATCCACCCGTACATGCCCCAAAGTATTTGGCCGGAAAATACATTCCTTTATTAATTTTCAAGCTGCTTGTGCCGTACTCCTAATTCCTTTCCGCTAGACCAATGTCTGGGCCATGTCCATATTACCGAAGGCCTTACTAATCCGATTTTGGACTGTTTAAGGCCCAGCCCAGTACAGCGATTTTATCTAGGGTCGGCGACGGTAAGCCTTCCTCGAACCCGTCTCGCCTTCGCCGTCTCTCTCTCAAACCTTCCAACATACCAACACAATCGGCCCGTCCTTCCTACCCGTCCTTCTGAATTGATAATGCGTGATCTCAGATCCTTGTGCAGAAAGATAATCAGTGCTTCTTTTTTTTCATTACTTTCTCTTTTCTGTTACGCTGTTTTTGGTAACTAAAATTCATCTGGACTATACTCCGTATATATCAACTTGACCATCGAATGGGAAATCTGTGAGACTACAGCACTGTTTTTAAGTTGCCGCAACTCACTAATAACCCTCTATGCCACATCTGCTATGAGGGTGTCGCTGTTGATGATCAATCTATTGTATTGTCGAACTATAGGCATATGTTTCATTACATGTGCCTTTTCGAACCGTTCAAGATAAATCCCAGCTGTTCGGCGTGCCGAGAAGATTACAACACCCTTTTGCCTGATGATTATATGACTCTACGCCAGAACATGAATGCCAACCCTCCGGCCCAGAATCAGTAGATGGATCTCCTTAATATTATTCCATGCTACATTTACATTTATCTATATACTATAAGTAATGTCATTTAGTTTCTTTTATAACAGTCCAAAACTTGTTCGACCTTCCTTTGTGATAGATATGAGATTCACATTTTGTTATCTTTAAGATATTTAATATATTAAGCTTGTGTGCGTATATGTTCTTCTTGTTCAAAACATTTTTTCTATGCCATGTGTTAAGCTTGTGTGGGCACTTTTTTTACACATGTGTGGCGTACATGCACCCTTTCTAAAACACGTGCCTGTGGCACGTGCATACCTACTAGTAGGAGTAAAAAAATCACACAAATTGCTCACTATATACGAATATACGATCTCCTCTACAATTCAGCAGCGGTACATACATATTAGCTTCACAAGAAGAGAAACCCCAGAAGCAGAGATGTGGATCAGAAATGGAAGATATCTGAAAACTAGGAACTGATGCTATTGCTGCGGAAGTGCTTGCAATTGCCACGGATTTGCTCGCAGTCGCTGTGGGTTCGCTCCTCACTGCAACTGATGCCATGGATTCCCTCCCGTTGCCGCGGATTCCCTTGCCCATTGATTGGATCGCCCCAACGACTGCCACGCTCGGTGTCTCCGCCAAATGACGAGCAACTGAAGCGCGACTACGAGATCCACGAGGAGATCGGCCGTGGCCGCTTCGGCGTGGTGCACTGCTGCGCCTCCCGCGCCACGGGCGAGCCCTTCGCTGTCAAATCCATCGATCGCGATGCCCCGGACCAGCTCTTCGCAGTCAACTACTCCGTATGTGGAATTGTGGATCACTGCGCCTCCGTCTCCGCCTTCGCCGAGTCCAGCGAGCAGAGCAGTCCTGATTTGTCGTGTTTTTTTCGAGACCTCAGCGCATAATTATTTTTATACGACGGTTTTGGTCAAAACCAACCATAAAATTAGTCAGTGATTACTTGCGAGGTCTCGCGGCTGTCCTGGATAGCTCACTTGCCAGCACCGCTGCTACATCGGAGTTGGGACGGAAGCCTCCTGCTGCCGACTCGTCTTCCATTGTATGTGCTGCACTCATCCCATATGTCTCATCCCCTAGTAGATGGAGGGCTATCCATCTTACAATATGCGGATGACACAATTCTGTTTATGGAGCACGACGTGTCTAAGGCTGTGAACATGAAACTCCTGTTGTGTGCTTTTGAGCAATTATCTGGTCTGAAAATAAATTTTTATAAAAGTGAATTATTCTGTTTTGGCCGGGCCAGTGATTGCGCACAGCAGTATGCTGAATTATTTGGATGCCAATTGGGAGCTTATCCATTTAGATACCTCGGCATTCCGATGCACTACAGGAAGCTTAGTAACTCGCATTGGAAATCGATAGAGGAAAAGTTTGAGAGAAAGCTTAGTAGTTGGAAAGGAAAACATATGTCTGTGGGTGGAAGGCTAGTTTTAATTAACTCAGTCCTTTCCAGTCTAGCGGTATTCATGTTGTCCTTCTTTGAGGTTCCTAAAGGGGTTCTAGAAAGGTTGGATTATTATAGATCGAGGTTTTTCTGGCAATCCGATGAGCATAAGAGGAAGTATAGACTAGCAAGATGGACTGTGTTATGTCAACCGAAGGACATTGACGGCCATGGGATTCAGAATTTAGAACTACATAACTAGTGTCTATTGAGTAAATGGTTATTTAAGCTTATTAATGAAGATGACCTATGGCAAAACCTTTTGCAAAATAAATATTTACGGTCTCAAACTATCACTCAGGTGGATAGAAAATCTGGTGATTCTCACTTCTGGTCTGGATTGATGAAGGTGAAACAAACCTTTATTAATTTTGGGAATTTCCAATTGAATGATGGCTCCCAGGTCAGGTTCTGGGAAGACAAATGGTTGGGCAACTTTACCTTGCAACATCAGTATCCAGCTTTATATCAGATTGTGAGGAAGAAACATGATACGGTAGCAAAGGTTTTTTCTAGGATTCCTTTAAATGTATCTTTTAGAAGATCATTAGTTGGTCCTCTTTTGTATGCATGGAACGATATTGTGCGCCGTGTTAGTCATGTTAATTTGAGTGATAGTAGAGATAAGTTCCGGTGGAATCTTACCCATTCTGGTTTATTCTCTGTTAAGTCAATGTACATGGCCCTCATAAATAACACCAACGTACAAAGGAATAAGGTTATCTGGAAATTAAAACTACCTCTGAAGATCAAAATTTTCTTGTGGTATTTAAAAAAAGGGTAATCCTAACAAAGGATAATCTAGTTAGGAGGAATTGGAATGGTAGCAAACTTTGTGCTTTCTGTTCCAAGGAAGAGACAATACAACACCTCTTTTTTGATTGTCATATGGCTACATTTCTATGGAGAGCTGTACAGTTTGCTTTCAACATACAGACACCCCATAGCTTTCATGATTTATTTAATATTTGGCTTATAGGGATGGATGGTAAACTAAGAAATCAGATGCTTGTGGGGGCTGCTGCTTTATGTTGGGCATTGTGGCTTAGTAGAAATGATTTAGTTTTTGACAAATCTCCAATTAAAACTTATTTGCAGGTCTTGTTCAGAGGGACGTACTGGCTTCGGTTTTGGGCGCAGCTTCAAAGGCATGAGCAAGATAAACAAGCAATAAAAGTCGCATGTCAAATGTTGGAGGCGTTGGCAATGCGTTTCTTCGCTCACCATGGATGGAGATTTAGCAATAGGATTGCATGCTAGTTTATCTTCAAACTCTATGGTGTGCTTTTAGTTAATCAGTGTGTTTGCAGATGGATGTGCTGCAAGTTGTAAACTTTTGGCCGTAGCCCAATGGGTCAAGGCTGGATTATTTTCCTTTATCTAAAAAAAATATGTCTCATCCCCTTATGCAGTACTGTACTCCACACTTGAATTCCTATCATATGCGTCTCGCCATGAGTAGCTTTTATGCTCTTGCCGCGGGACTGCGGGAGTGCAAGAATCGGCGTTGTTCTTGGACATCCTACGGGGCTCCTTGCCTGGATGCCATTTTCTTGGATAGTTAGTTAGCTTCTAGCAGGATTTTGTCCCGGAATCATTGGCACCGTCTTGACGGTTTCTTGGCTTGGAGCAGGTTTCTTGACTGGGCAGCGGCTTCCTGGGTGCCGTAGTGGCACTACCAGAATAACAGACATTTGCACCGGATGGGAAAGCCCTTTAGCACCGGGTTTCCCACCCGGTGCAACTAAACCGGGGCTAAAGGGTAAGCCCTTTAGCACCGGGTAACGGAACCGGTGCTAAAGGGTCCCTTTAGCACCGGTTGCACCAGCAACCGGTGCTAAAGGGGCTGGCTCCGCAGCGAGGCTGGCAGGGCCTTTAGCACCGGTTGATGTCTACACCCGGGGCTAAAGGCCCTGGGTTTTGTTTTTTTTTGCCTTTTCAGTTGCCATGCATGCACGTGTATATACGTATATATATGTTCTACTACGTGTATTCTAATGCGTATTCCCGACTCTATATTCATATTAGCTATATATCAAATAGAAGACATATATATTACAAATATAAGACATATATCTTACAAAATATGTATCGCACTCGAGTTATTTTTTAAACTGTATTTAATACAACTTAGGACGATGTTCCATAACTTTGTGAGCTTGGCACGTCCTCCAATACTGAGACGTGGTATTTTCCTCGAGGATTGACGACCTCGTCCCAAATCCATCCGACGAGCTGTTCGCAAATTGCGTCGATTCTTTCTTTCTCTAGACACTCGTCCTTCAGCTGCCTCATCTATAATTTACAAATTAATAGAAAATCTTATAAATTAATAGAAAATCTTATAAATTACTAGAAAAATCTTATAAATTACTAGAAAAATCTTATAAATTACTAGAAAATCTTATAAATTTAATAGAAAATCTTATATATTAATAGAAAATCTTATAAAATACTTGAAAATCAATATAAAATGCTAGAATCAATAAAAACAATCTTATAAATCAATAGAAAATCAATAGACAATAATTATGCACTTAATAAAAATGGAAATTTGTACGTACCATAATATCATGCCGTGTAATCTTTTTATGCGCCCAATTCCACATGTTATCGCAAACATAGTATGCACATAAATTATTTCCCTTTCCCTGTTTGGCACACTGTCGACCAAAAGAAATTTAGTAAAATTCATATAATATATCAGCGGAGGACTACATGTATGAATTACTTGCTTACCGGAAATCCAGTCTTCCATGTCAGTGTTTCATGTTCAATACCCGGGTGGTCTTTACAAAATTGAACCCACGCCCTGCGAACAAAAAAATTGAGTTAAGCCATTGAAAGTGTAAGGGGTGAATTAATTAGGGGAAAATATACATCACCTTGTCATCATGTCAATGATGTTCTGTAGTTTATGTTTTGGAGTGTGCAACGAATCAAAGACGTTGACGATACCCCGGTCAGGACACAATATGAGTAGGAACCAGTGGAATCTGTGCACATGTATACGTTATATAATCAGAAATGAATTAGTACACAGACAATATAAGAAAAAGCGTGTGTATGTACTCACTCGATGTTGTACGGTATTAGTATGGACTCGCAATAATGTTGTTTGTCAATAAACTTGTATAGGTTTCCATATGTTTCCTCAGGATTGTGCAGTATCATCGCTTCACTTATCCTTCGAGGATCCACGAAACCAACGTCATATGTATTATCTCTCTGACATTTTTAAATCATCATTCTGCATATGTTAAGCAATAAATAAAGCCCGCGTCAGCATAGATTGGAATTATTGTTTTCAAACTGTGAATTGTAAACAAAAACAAAGTACTTACAATGTCCAATAGATGATCAAATCCACGTCCATGGCGTCTTTGTGGTACACCTCATATATATCCTTAAACCTCAGCCAGACCCAATCCAAGTTGCCATTGTAGAAATCATGGTCCTTCACGCCTACTTTGACCATGCGCCGTTGATTCCTTCTTGATTCTTCCAAGTACCACTCATGGAATCGGCGCATCTTCGTCTGTAGGTTGCTCTCCATTTCAGGAGGGACCATAGGCTCGCCAAGCTTAAACGGCCACTTCAACGCTGTGCTTACAGGTACTTCTTCTTCCCCCAGGAGTTGCGCTCTTGATAGTCCAGTCTCTTCCTCAAATTCTTGGATCTTTAGCTCGTGCGGTGGCAATCGAGCCAAGGGCTGCTGAGGTTGCTGGCCGAGCTGAGGAACCTTTTTGGATGTGCCCGCCTCCTTATCTGCAGCCTTCCGCTTCCGGCGAGATTTGAGTAATGAGCGGTCATAGTCTGTTATTAGTACTTCCTTCTATTGACCCTTGCTCAATTTACCGAGGAATGACTAGACGACATTGGGATCAAGCTTCGGCTCCGGCTCCGGTTTTTTCCTCCACTGGGCCATTTGCCTCTTTGTGTCTGCTTTGACCGAGGCTTCGAGCTCTTCTAGAGTCTTCTCACCTGCTCTTTTCTCAGGTGCGGGCTTCTCTTTGGCTTTCCGCACCTTCTTCCCTGGTGGAGTCGGGGCGGGGGCTTTAGTGCGGCGCTGCCTCTTCGGCCGAGGGGACGGAGACCTCTTCGGTGGAGGAGACGGGCTTGCATCAGGTGCTCCCGGAGAATCGTCATGATCCGGTGGATCTCTTGGAGATGGGGGTGGTGACGGAGGCTTGTTGGTAGCCGCAGGTGTACCGGGTATGACGACGTCTGCCTTGCTCTATAGAATGATGCAGTGAGAACACTGACCGAGTTTTGTTTCTCCGTCACCTCCGGGGATGTCAAGTTCCAAGTCTTCCCAGCTGGCGACGACTTGCTCCACCTCAACAGTACGTAACCATGTGGAATGTCATTGCAGTGCCATTTTTGCCCTTCTTCCACACGTTTGGTCATACCGTATGCGACCTGATAATTTAGTAGCCACAAAGAAAGTTAGTAAATGAAAGGTATTTACGGTGAAATGTATGTAGTACGAACTAAGGTCGCATACGTACCACCACAGCTAAGTTCTTCTGCCTGATGACAAGCTCGCACGCGGTCCGTTGAGTTATTTCATCCACGGGATAACGGACCGGTTGGGCGGCCTGTGTGGAAGCGTGACTGCTTTGATATTGTTGCGGAGGGCTAATAAGGGCCGCATCTTGGAGAGGTGCATGCTCTGTAGACCCGGTGCTAAAGGCCCCCAAATTTCGTTTGGCGCCAGTTTCCAAACTGGCCTTTAGCACCGGTGCCTACTATTGGCATTTTTTTCATTTCTATTTATCATATTCTTACAAATTACTAGAAAATCTTATAAATTAATAGAAAATCAATATAAAATGCTAGAACATAAATGCAAATATAGTCATTACAAATTGGGTGGAAAATAGTGCAATTAAATTACATGGCATCATCGCTTACTCGGACACTAATGAACTTCCTCTTTACAAATGTTCCTTGATTGTGATCACGCCGTAGATACGGTGCCTCCTCCGCCGCTAACAGGATGCTTGGGTCATCAGCCACTGAGAATGGAGGCCGGCCATCGAGCATATCATAATCTTCATCCGTCTTGTCCTCAACTCCTACGATTTTTCTCTTTCCAGGAAGAACTATATGACGCTTTGGCTCGTCTTGTGATGGGTCCAATTGCTTACCCCACCTTTCTTATCCGCCCCTTTCTTCGGTCTGCTAGCCACGTCCTTCACATAAAAAACTTGTGTGACAGCATTGGCCAGGACGAACGGTTCGTCTAGAAAGCCAATCTTGTTTAGGTCCACTAACGTCATTCCATAGCCCGCTTCAACTTTAACACCTCCTCCAGTCAGCTTCACCCATTGGCACTTGAACAGTGGGATCTTCAGAGGTCCGTACTCTAGTTCCCATATCTCCTCTATGACTCGATAGTATGAGTTTGTATTGCCATTGGTGTCTGTCGCGTCGATCCGGACACCACTGTTTTGGTTGGTGCTTTTCTTGTCCTGGGCTCTTGTGTAAAATGTATACCCATTGATGTCGTATCCTTGGAATGTCAAGATCGTGCTCGATGGACCCCTAGCTACAAAAGCTAGCTGCTCATCAATGCCCTCGACACCCATAAGACGTCTTCGCAACCAATCGGCGAAAGTACTATTGTGCAGACGCTGAATGATGGCCGCACACTTTGTTGAGTTTTCGTCCCTGAGAATCTGCATGTGCTCCTCGATGTACGGAGCAACTAAGGTTGATTGTTGCAAAACTGTGAGGTGCGCTTTACGAAATGTCTCAACGTCCTTGATCACCATCGATCTTCTCCCTAGTGTGCCCTTTCCACCAAGTCTCCCCTCGTGATGTGATTCGAGCACACCAATCGGCATAAGATCGTCGACAAAGTCAACACAGAATTCAACGACCTCTTCCGTTTCGTAACCCTTAGCAATGCATCCTTCTGGACGAGAACGATTATGGACATACTTCTTTAGGACAGCGAAAAACCTCTCAAATGGGAACATGTTGTGTAGAAATACTGGGCCCAATATACGAATATCTTTGACGAGGTGAACCAATAGATGTGTCATGATATTGAAGAAGGATGGTGGAAATATCATCTCAAAGCTGACAAGACATTGCACCACGTCGTTCTGTAGCTGATCTAAATGGTCTGGATTGATCACCTTCTGAGAAATTGCATTGAGGAATGCACATAGCTTCACAATGGCTTTCCGCACGTTAACTGGTAGCACACCCCTGAGTATGACGGGAAGCAGCTGTGTCATCAACACATGACAGTCGTGAGACTTCAGGTTTGTGAACTTCTTCTCTTTCATATTTATTATTCCCTTAATATTGGAGGAGTAGCGAGACGGAACCTTGATACTGTTCAAGCATTCAAACATGCTTGCCTTCTCTTCTTTGCTGAGAGTGAAGCTGGCAGGACGCAAGTACTGGCGTCCTTTGTCTCTCTTTTCTGGATGTAGATCAGTCCTTTGTGCTTCCAGTGTATCTTTTGGCTTCCCATAAGTACCCAGAAAGCTTATCAAGTTCACGCAAAGATTCTTCGTCAGATGCATCACATCAATCGCGTTACGGACCTCTAAAAGTTGCCAATAAGGTAGCTCCCAAAAGATAGACTTCTTCTTCCACATCACGGCACGACCATCCTCTCCCGTCGGAGCAGCTGGCTTCCGTCTCCCTTACCAAACACCACGTGTAGGTCCTTCACCATATCAAATAGCTCTTCTCCACTCCGGTGTCTCGGCTTTGTACAGTGGTCAGCATTCCCGCCAAAATGCGCGCATTTCTTTCGTAGCTCATGCTTCACCGGAAAGGAATCGACGGTGACCCATGTACACAACTTTACGACAATGTTTCAAATACATGCTTTCGGTTTCCTCTAAACAGTGAGTGCATGCTTTATATCCTTTGTTTGATTGTCCTGATAGGTTACTTAGTGCAGGCCAGTCGTTGATGCTTATGAAAAGCAGTGTTCGAAGGTCAAACTGCTCCTTCTTGTCCTCATCCCACATGTTAACACCTTCATTCTTCCACAGCTGCAAAAGTTCGTCAACCAATGGTCTTAGGTACACATCAATGTCGTTGCCAGGTTGCTTTGGGCCTTCGATGAGCATTGGCATCATAATGAACTTCCGCTTCATGCAGAGCCAGGGGGGTAGGTTGTAGATACAAACAGTCACGGGCCAAGTGCTATGACTACTGCTCATTTCACCAAAAGGGTTCATGCCATCGGTACTTAAACCAAGCCTAACATTCCTCACATCAGCATCAAACTCTGGGAATGCTCTGTCGATGTTCCTCCACTGGGATCCATCGGCGGGGTGTCTCAACATGCCATCCTGCTTACGTTCTTCTTTGTGCCAGCGCATCAGTTTGGCATGGTCTTTGTTCCTGAACAAACGCCTCAGACGGGGTATCAGAGGGAAATACCACATCACATTCGCAGGGATTTTTTTCTTAGAACGCTCCCCCCTCCAACATCACCAGGGTCGTCCCGCCTGATCTTGTATCGTGCGCATGTGCAAACCGGACAACAATCCAAGTGTTCGTGCTATCCTTGATAGAGGATACAGTCATTAGGACACGCATGTATCTTCTGCACCTCCAAACCGAGAGGGCAAACAACACGTTTTGCTTGATACGTCGTCGATGGCAATTCGTTACCCTCTGGAAGAATCTTCTTTGCTGCCTTCCACTGCAGAAGTTCAAGTGTGGTACCCAACTTCTTTAGCCCCTCTTTGCAATCTGGGTACAGGTCAGTCTTGTGGTCCTGCAACATGCGCTGTATCTTTTTCAGTTCCTTATCATTGCCGTAGTCTTTCTCAGCATAACGCAAGATTTGCCCGAGTCCATCAGTAGGTTCATTTTCCTGAGCAACATCTTCTTGAGCATCGCCTTCCCGAGCAACATCTTCCTCATCGGCATCACCCATTGCAGCATCTGCAAAGGAACCGTAGTTTTGAGCCCATAACAGAATGTCGTCATCGGCCTCGTCTTCTTCATCTTCATTCATTAGAATTCCTCTTTCACCGTGCTTCGTCCAAACAGAATAATTCCTCATGAAACCGTGCCTCATCAAATGCACCTGAAGACAACCTTTTTGTTTGTACGATTGTATATTTTTACAATGGGTGCATGGGCAGAACATGAAACCGGACGGCGTCCTGTTAGCCTCGGCGGCACCGAGAAACGTCCTGAGGCCATCACGGAACGCCTGAGCGTGGGGGTCCCCGTACATCCATTGTCTATTCATCTGCATTATTAACCAATAACAAATATACAATACAATTTAAAGTTAATTAAATTAAATATATAAGTAAATACGCATTATAATATATATTCCATTATATAAATAAATTTCTAAAACTACATTACTATATTCATTAAATAAATAAATATACCTTCAGTTAAATAAATAAATAAATAACTATTCTACCTTTTAATAAATAACTAATAATATATATTTTATGAAATTATTATATTCATTTCCTAAAAACAAATATACCTTCCATTAAATTAATAAAAAACTATTCTAACTTTTAATAAATAACTAATAAAATATAGTCCATTGAATTACTATATTCATTTTCTAAAAACAAATATACATTCCATTAAATTAGTAAATAACTATACAAACTTTTAATAAATAAAACTCTCTAATAAATAAAATACTTTGGCCTTATAACTATTCACAAGTCATACATAAGTCATACAAAACAAAATACTATCTAGCTTGCCTTCTCTCTCCATTTAAAGCACAACATGAACACTCTCTCTCTCCACCATGAACTCAAGCTCCCCCTCTCTCTCCTCCATGAACACAAGCTCTCTAGCTCACAAATTCCTCTATTTCTAAAGCATAGAAGGATTACAAGCTAAATAAAACATTAGAGAATGAAAGAGTGTACCTTGTAGTGCTCCTTAGATGAGTAGAATCTTCACAAATTTTGAAAAAAATTGGGCAGCACCTCCCCTCTTCCTTCTTCTTCCCTCCCGGCGCCCGAGCCAGCATGAACACAGCGAAGTGTTCAGCTGGCTCGGGCGGGGGAGGAAGGAGCCCCTATATTAAAACGCATTAGCACCGGGTCGTGGCAAGCCCCGGTGCTAATGCGCACCCTTTAGCACCGGTTGCAGCCAGCAACCGGTGCGAAATGGCCTCGGGCACATTAGCACCGGTTGCTGGCTGCAACCGGTGCTAAAAGGGGAGCATTAGCACCGGGTCTAGCCACGACCCGGTGCTAATGTGTCCGCCCTGACACCCCGCAGCGCCGCCCCCGCTCCTAGCCGTTGGACCCGGTGCTGAAGCCCCATCAGCACCGGGTCCAAAAATGGCCGAGGCGGAGGAGGCGGGCGGATGTTGAAGTTTCTGATAGTGTGGGGCGCGGCAACTGCGGACCCCTGCTCGATGATGTTGTCCTTCACCAGGCCATCCTCCTCCATGCATCCAGTGGCGGAGCGGCCCTATTCATGGACATTGCTGGTGGAGGCCTCCAGCCACGAGGTGCCTCGGCCGATGCACCAGTTCCCTTTCTCTCCTCCGCTGCAATGGCATTTGCAGGAGATGCCTGCCGATTGGTAAGCTGTCTTCATTTAGTTCCAATCTTGTCGCCCCCTGCTCCCTGCATGTTCACCACGTGCTTGATGAAATGCCAGGAAGGTTTGTCGTCCACACTGTAATGATAAATTTTTTACCGACTTGCTCCTGCATGCTCACCACGTGCTTGATGAAATGCCAAGAAGGATTGGCTGTGTTTAGTTCCAAAAAAGAGGTGAAAATATTTGGTCGAAAAGTCACATTGGACACTGTAGCGCACTGTAGCACTTTTCGTTTGTTTGTGGTAATCGTTGTTCTATCATGACCTAATTAGGCTTAAAAGATTCGTCTCGTCATGTACATCAAAACCATGCAACTAGTTTTTTTATTTACACACGTTTAGTGCTCTATGCATGAGGAGAGAGATTTGATGTGATTTGATGTGATAGGTGAATAATGAAGTTTGGAGAGAGAATTTTGGAAAATTTTTGGAACTAGACACAACAAGCCATTGTCATCCACACTGTCATGATAAAATATTTACTGCAATCACTTCCCGGGTGATCAAACACCGCGACAGCTCCTAAATGTAAGGTCTCTTGGATTATGTTGGATTAATTATTGATTGACATGGAATCCGTAACATCCAAAAGTGTATTTCAATTTGGTAATTGGTAAGGTGCTTTTTTTTTTAGTTTCTGTAGAGAATTTGAACTACTTTAATTGGCTAATCCGTAACACCATGCTACCTGAAAGCTTGAAACGAGAACTGGGAGTGGTGCTATAAGTAATAAGTAGGATTGTTTAAGTTAGATGATGTTGCTAGTTCTTGCCAAAGCACCTAATATATATTTAAGAAATATATGAAATATATTTTAGAACGATATATGGTATATTAGTTGGTGCTGCAATATGGCTTCATGTGATGTTTTTAGTTATGTTATTCATTGATTGTTTAGTGAATTCATTATGAACATATTCATAGGTAATAAAACATCAATGTTGTTTAGTGTGTTGCCATCATCCGTGGCTGCGCGTGGCTGGCTGAGTCACTGAGCAGGAGGCGAGGTTATTGGGCACGCAGTACAGCGACGACAAGCCTACGGCCGATAGGGGCAAGCCCGTCGACATCCTCGCACCAGGTCTCTCTAAATCATCTTTGCTTTGTTACTATTGGCCAGCCCTGAATGTGTTCGATGAAACTGCTATTGGCTAAAGGTTAGTGTCAGGTTTGTTGAGTCAGAAAATATATATTCGGCTTGGCCTCCAATGGTGACTCCTCTCCGGCAGATGCGCCTTCGGCCTTGGTGTTGGAAGGGATAGTTCCGGACTTTGCAACTACATCTGGTGATGACATCTTCAATTTCGCCTTTACTTTTCATATACATCAAGAGACATGAGTCACCTTGGCTTTGTTCGCGGATTCTCTTACTCGAAGACGGATTTCATCTGTAATTTATTCCGGGTGGATTATGCACGGGTATCCAGTGGCTACTTTGCAGCATGGTATCTCAGGTTACGAATTCAGATGGTCTGCCGGATTTGGAGTAATTGTGGCCGTTTAAAGTGGGTCAGGGTTGGTCTATATGGAAGCATTGGCGTGGTAAGAAGGGCAACACGGTGTGACTTGGTCGTGATGGTAAGTGCTACTAATTTACCGGTTTCGGGAAGAAATTCCTAGGTCTGACCTTAATTGGTTGAACCTAGCAGTGACCTTGTTGAAGGCATTATGGATTAAGATGAATTACTCCCTCGTGAAAACATTTGATCTGGTCTTAATTGGTTGGGTCATTACAATGTCGGCACGTGCGCGTGCTGTTTCCTCGTTGGAGGCATTGTCTCGGGAGCCTACTTCAAAGTCTAAGAGTTGCTTTGGTTTGTGAAGCGGATGAAGATGAAGGCGCTTGTGGTAGTTTGCTAGGTCATGGTGCTCTCATTTTTTTTCTTTTTTATTTTTATGGCTGTGTGCATCTTAGTTATGCAGAGGCCGGGTTGGATCTTATATAATTGTATCATCTCGATGTAATTGTCTAAGATCAATAAAGCTTCCCTTTTCCAAAAAATGCAATACCAAGAAACACATTAAGAAAATTCAAGACAAAATTAAAAGGTTAGTGCACTGGATGTGTGCACAAAACCCAATTCAGCCTTGCATTTGATTTGAGTCATATAAATTGTGCACTGATTGAAGATTTTGAATTACCAGGCAGGAATGTTTACTATCAATTTTATTACCTTGTTGCACAATGCTATCTTTGTTGAAAAAATCAATGCTTGTAGCTATGCCCTTTCTTACCAGCTTTCAAGTGATACTAAGTGTAGCTACTCTGTTGCTTCTCAGACCAAAAAAAAAACAGCAACATGCCTTTGTGATGTTGCTGAGAATGGCCAATTTTTAGTTGAAGCTTAGTGTTTTGAATTTTTTAACCTAACCATGGGCAGTTCTTAGATCCACATGAAGATGGTTGCTCCTAATCACTTGCTGAGCCAGTTGTATCACAGATATATTTGTAAATAAAATTTGTCTTTTTCATCTACCAAATGTATTTTTTTTGGGGAATGAACAAAGCATCATACAGCTTTCCTTTCTATTGATATAGCTCTTCATGTTTCTTGCATGTTAATGTTGTGATGTGTAAATTTCTTTTTGCCTCTATCTAGAAGTAAAGAAGTCAAGCGCTTGATGCAGCTGTTTGAAGAGCTCCAATGTTTGTTGTTTAGGGGATATGCCAAATGAGCTTTCCATGTTAATAATGTGTTGTCATTTTCATCTGCATCTTTTCGTAAAAAATGGAACAGTAAAGTTCTATTGACATACATAGAAGCAATGGTGGAGAACATCAAGAAGGATTCATGGATTAATTTTCTAACCTTCATATGTATAGATTCGTAGCTCACTGTGCATAAGAAAGAAACTAAATGTTGAATGGTCTTGCTTCTTAAAATGGATAGGTTCACGTGTGGCATGATCTTTGCAAAGTGTCAAAATAATGATGGTGCAATTTAATGCTTTACTGAAAAACGAATTTATGGTTTTTTTAGAAAGGGTTAGTATTATCAGTACACAACAGATTTATCATAGATGCTGACCCAAATCAGTCTATGCCGCTTTCTTTGAAGGAACCATTAAGTTTGGCCCCTGGAGAAGAATTTGGAAAAGTTGGGTGCCTCTACGCTGTTTTTTATCTGGTTAGTGTTTCATAATCGATGCTGGATGCCTGGTCGCCCTGCAAAGCAGGGTCTTCCCCCTCCAGAAGCTTGCCCCTTCTGTGAGCAGGCTGATTGGTTCTTGATTTGTTGCGCAGGCAGGCATCCGCCCCTGGGTCACCGGCGGCGGTAAGGTAATTCATTTGATGTTCCTGTTTCTAATGGCTTGTCCTGTACTTCTATTTCTTGGTAGGTTACAATTTTTTTTCATGTGCTGCATGTAACAATATCCGTATGTGGCTAATGGAAATTACTTGGTAGTTCGTCACCTGCACTTCTCTTTTATAGATTTATTAGTTGTATCTGCATCAAAAGCTTTCGCATGCAAAACATCATATTGTTGTAGATATAAATTTCAGGACTTCTGTTTCTGATTTTTTTTCATGATGCTAATTTTGCTGCAGATCGATTTGAGGGTTACTGATAGTTGGCTGGGGTGTAGGGAATGTGCCCTTGCATTTGGGGTTGTGGTGGTAGACTGATGGTACAGGCCATGGAACAGTACATAAGTACTTATTCTTTTTGACATTGTTGGTAGTTATGAAAAAATTTTGTAACATTGACTGGCTTAATTTACATGCTAGGTCACTAAAATGTTCAAAAAGTGAAGTATGAGATGACACAGTTCTGCTATGACTGGCTTAATTTACATGCTAGCTCAGTAGATTGTTGCGTTTATTTATCCCCAATCAAATTGAACTGTACTTATCCAGAGTATTGGAAGGAAGGAAATCACGATCATTCTTTGCTCCATCTAGGTTCTATCTCTGAACGATGTTCACCCACATTTAACTAGGGCCATGGGATATGCAGATAACAAGAGCAAACGGAGGCCATAAAAAGTAGCCATCACTCAAGCTTCTAATGGCACACTTTCAGATGTATCCATCCAACATATCTAGGGATTCAGGTCCCAGCTCTAGGCCTTCTTCCATTTCTTGTTAACGTTTTTCCGTGGAGTGATATCTCATGTTATCAATCTTAATGGTTGCACAATCATTCTTGAGGTGGATCTGAAGTATTATCTTGAGAAGGTAAGAAAGGTTCCTGTTATTAGAAACGTTCTCCTTTCTTTTGTGAACATCGGGGCATTATTGAACAGGGTGGAGTACACTGTATCAATCTTCTAATTATAACATGAATTCACTTGAGTTTCTTGGTCCATGTGCATCCTAGCATCCCCAAATTGGAACCCCCATTTGGTAACTGAACCCAATTTGATAGACTATCATTCACCTTGACATGTACTCGTGGGACACAGGTAGTCAATAAAACTAATCCACCTCATGCATAAGCATTTGGCTTTGGTATTTTGTATTGAATTAAGCCTTGCACTGTTTGATCTTTGTGGGGCTGCTGCTGGTCCTGCTTGTAGGACAGCAGTTAGCATCTTTGAACAGTAGTCCTTGTGGGGCTGCAGATGCTCTGTTCCTTTGGTCAATAGTTAGGCAGCAGCATATGGTCCTTGTGACCTGCTGTGGAGTGGTGGTCTTGCTGCCCTCCCTAGGACAGCATGTGCTGGTAGTGCTGGTGATTTCTTGCCGTCCACTTGGACAGCATCTTGGCCTAGCATATTAGAATATGCTAGGGGCTGGTTCAGCCTATAAATATGTATCCCCAACCTCTTCGATTGGCATTGCATTGTGAAGAGAAAACAGAAAATTTGCCCCAACTCTCCTAGTGTGATCCTCTCTATGAGAGTTGAAAGTGCATCTAGGCATTTAATCAATTTTGGTGATTAATGATAATATAAATTTGGATATAATGCTTTGAATTGAGTTGTGCAGGGAGAAACCAAAAAGAAAAGTGAAAGAAGAAGAGTATGTATGGTGACTCAACTTGAGACAAACTTTAGAGAAAGATCTTGGAAGATTTTAAATTTAGATTCTCTTTGTTTGTTGAGTATAGGATCACCGTACTATCAAGAGGGACAGGTTATCGCAAATCATGTGAGTTTGATGCTCTAACACACTCTCAAACCTATCCCATAGCCACAGCACCAAAAACATAAATCTTTTCGAGCAAAACCTCTGTTGTCGGAAATTTCCGGTATGCGACGGAAATTTCCGCTGATCAGCGTATAACCCAGCTCCACTGTTCAACATCGGAAATTTCCGGTGTACTGTGCAAATATACGACAAATACGACGGACATTTCCGGTGGTTTGTCGGAAATTTCCGCCATAACTCTCTCCAACGGTTACATTTATGAGAGAGCTATAAATACCCCCTCATATGCCACCTACCGGCTCTCTTGGCCCATTTGACGAACCCTAACACTTCCAAAGCCTCCAAGAGCTCTCCCAACACCCCTTGCTTCCATTCCCAAGTTGTGGTGGTGTGTTGGTTGAGGGACTTGAGCTAAGTGATCCAAGCTTTGCATTCTCCCTCTCGTGAGCATCAACTTCGTGGTTTACGGTAATCTTGTTTGTTACTCTTGGGGATTCATCCCCTAGACGGTTAGTGGTCACCAAGAGCATCCAAGCAAGATTGTGGATTCGCCTTGGAAGTTTGTATTACCCCATCCTTCGTGGATTTGCTAGTAAGTGAGCTTAGCCCCTTCGTGGTGACTAAGTAGAGGAAAGTGGCTTGGAGTGCATAAGCCCGCCTTTCGTAGGCCCTCAACGGAGACATAGAGTTCATCGTGTCTTTGTGACAGCCTTTGTGGCAACGGTGAACTCGAACTTCGGGTTAAATCTTGTGTCTCTTGTTGTTGTTCATCTTGTTCTTACTTTAAAGCACTCTTGCATCTTGTTTCACCTTGATCTATCTCTGTGAGTAGTTTCTAGTGATATAAAAGGGTGTAGAAGTAATACAACATCACTTGAAAATATTGATTCATATACTTTGTTGTCATTGCTTGAAAAACCGTGGTAAATCTTTGTGCTCGTCTATCATCGGACATTTCCGGTAGTGATCGGAAATTTCCGTCGTTTCAGCGAAAATTTCCGGTGGCTACCGGATATTCCGGTTAAACTGATTTTCGTGGAGTTGTTTTTGATAATTTTTCAGGAACGCCTATTCACCCCCCCTCCCCCCCTCTAGGCCTAGTGTTGATCCTTTCAAGAGTTAACATTTTGGAGCCTGAGGACCCAACTCATGGAATTTAAGGTAAAAGAAATCTAATTTAGTGTGTTTACTGTGAGCACGTTTGGTTACATTCTAACATAGAATCCAATTTGTTTCAGAAACTGATTGAAGGATGCTAGGTATTTCCCTTCCATGACCTGATTACATTCTCTTGCCCAAGTGCTTTTACCCAAATATGCTTGGTTCGAATTTAATTTGGGATTAGTGCAAACATGGGTCTCCACATAAGTTTCAAGTAACAGGCAGCGTGGATGCAGTTCTGATCAAGATGTGTGCTGGGCCATACTATATTTAGCTGAACTCTCAAATTCATTAATGGATTCACTCACTTTCTTTATGTAGAGAGATTAAAAAAACAGTTCTGTTGCTTGGCTAAAAAGGTAGGTGAGAAAAGCAGAAAGGCAACAATTGAGGAAAAATTCCCATTTTTGAAACCATTTATGTTATAAAAATAAAAATGTTCCCTCTGAATCATGTAGTATAGGTTTCAGGATTCACTACAGATATATAATATTACATCTCCAGCGCCCCCGCGTCGTCTCCCCCGGGGGCGACACGGGCGGCTCCACCCTGCGCCGCCGCTCGCCCCCTCCCCACTCCCCGCTCGTCCTCGCCGTCGCCGGAGCGGCGCCTCGGAAGCCCGTGGGCCCGCAAGGAAGGCGACGGCGGGGCTTCTTCGTCTTTCTTCGGCTGGCTTCGGTCCCTGACGGACGGCACATGCCATGGCGGAGGCGGCGGTCCGGGGGCCGGCGACGGCGGATTCGGGACCTTGGACTCCAGATCCGGTCTCCCCGTGGCCGGATCTGGTCGCGCCGGCAGCGGTTCCGGCAAGACGACGGCGGCTCGGCTCGGCGTTCCGGCGGCGGCGGCTCGGCAAGACGGCGGTGCGCGCATGGAGGCCGGCGGCCCGTGCGCGTTGGGCGGTGATGCGGCTGGGCCTGCGGCCGGGCGAGGTTGGCGGCGGCAGGCGGAGGCCGGGCGCGAGGCCGTGCAGGTGTGGTGGAGGTCGGCGCGTGGGAGGCTCAGCGCGGCCCGCGGTGCAGAGGCCCGGAGCGGCCGGCGTGCAGCCGCGGCGAGGCACTCGAGGCGCCGCGATAGAGCGTCCCACGGCGAGGGCGGCGTGGCTTCGGGGCGCGGTGGAGGAGGTCGGCGCGGGTCCACGCATGTGTGCAGCCGTAAGGGTGGAAGTGCGTCCGTGCAGGCCTTCGGCACGGAGAAAGGTGGGTGCCGGCGTGAGGACGACGGATTAGTGACTGAGCTTGGCGGCGGTTGGGTCTGATGCTGCGACAGGGGCGTTCCCTGGTTCGGACGGCCGCGGTGGTGGTGTTGGCTTGCCACGATGAACGCGTGCAGCGGGGCTCGTCACTCCGGGCGAAAGCCCTCTCCAGATTCGTTCTGGAGGAATGGCGGCGGCGCCTTCGAGCGTCGCTTTCCCTATTGAGGGCGTCATTTAGGAGCTTGAACCCCGCTGCACGAGTCTCTGGGTGAAAACCCAGTCCAGCTCCTGGACGAGTGACGGCGGCGCCTGTGGGCGTCGTGACCTCCTTGGAGGCGTCGTCTCTAGAGACACGTTCGACCGGTGGCATGATCGGCCTACCACTGCGATTGCTCCGGCTGGTGGTGACAAATCTGTCGGAGGGCATACGAACATGGGGGTTGTCTACCTCACGCCAAGACGCCTGCTCTACGGTTGGTGGCCGACGGTCTTCATTTGGGTGTTGTTCAGCTACATGCAGCGTTCAGCGGCGCCTGGTGTTGCAGAGCAACCTCCAGTGCAGTGCGGGACATCGTTGAAGGACGGCGCTTGCGGCAACGACAACCGGTGGTGACTTGGCCTGCAGCGGATCGCGGCGGGGTGTTCGGCATGGCTGGACTCTCCTGGTGCGGTACAACGTCGGAAGACGGCGCGGGCGACATCTTCGGTCTTCTGACCCGATGGCGGTGTCTTATGCGAGGGGAAAGCAACGTGATGATTCGAACCACGACGGCGGTCTGGAGGTTTGGGATAGTTCTGGGGGGGCACCTCTTCTGGCTTTCTTGACGACAATTCTTGAAACGAGTCCAGAGCGTGTGCCGTGTGGCGGGGTTGAGGCCCCCGCGCACGAGAGCGAGGCGTGCTGAGTGGCGGGTTGGAGGTCCCCGCGCACGCGAGAGACGGCAGGAGTGGCGAGGCCCCCGCACGTTGAGTTGCTTCGGACTCGGTGGTTTCATGCCGTCGGGCGGTTGGCTGGGTGCAGCAGCACGGCGGCGGTGGGTCCTGCATAGCGGTGGCTCTTTAGGTGTGGTGGTGTCTGCCCCTCGGCTCCTTTTCCGGCGCCGGTTTGCTTCAGTGGTTTCGATACCCGTAGGGTGCGGTTGTAGGTGGAAGCCGCGGCTGTGTTTGTCTTCTCTGTCGTTGGGAGTAGTGTGTGGCCGCGTTGATGTCCCAATCCAACCGGCCAGCGTGCGTGGGGTGATCCGTGTTGATGTCCCGATCCAACTGGGCGAATTTTATTGGTTGTTTTCTTTTTCTTTTCTGTTTCCTGCCTATGGTCTGCCAGGGCCGTAGTCTTGTATTTTTCTGCTATATTAATAGAAACGCACTCGTCGAGTGTTGTTCGTTCAAAAAAAAGGATTCACTACAGATAGTCTAGAATACGAAAAATTTACTAATTTGTTCTATAAGTGGTTGTTTTTTAAACCTTTTTTATTTGTTTCTTTTCTTGTTCTATTAGTCAGATTACTAATGAGTGGTTACTAATGAATTTCTGTTTTTGCTTACAAGGCAGATCACGTCGTTGGCTTTGTTGGCTGCTCTACTATGTGACAGTGCATTTAGTCTACTCTGCGATATAATTTTCTTAGCTTTTGTCATCTTTCAGATTTGGCATTGTCGTTAATTTTAACATTCAGATATATAGTGACTGCAAAATATTATGGTGCTTGTATTGTACTTTGTGGCCTCAGATCTAATTGCAGACATATTCCTTTCAGTTGATGTTAGAACCTTGATGATGATCTAATTGTGAATGACAGCAAAGTGTGGGTTATTTGCATTGAATTATTCTATCAATTTTAAAGTACTTCTTATATTTAGATAATTTTCATTCGCTATATTTCCATGTTTGAATAGTTAAGATGACCACATTAATACCTCACTACAAGAGGCCTTATTTAGTCAAAAAAAGTTCGGTGATTGGTTCCCAATTCACGGTCCCCTATTTCCATTGTCCTGATTTATGAAGGACTTTTGCTCTCACTAGTAGAGTGCACGTGCGTGCCGCACGTGTATATAAATAACACGTTGAATAAAAATTTTATTTTCATAGAACTTCACCTATGATAAAGGAAGAGAGGAGCAGTGTGAATCAGTAATTGAAAAAAAGGCTAAAAAGGAAAAGGGCAGCCCCTCGAAACCAAAGAATTGTACAAGGTCCTGGCTATCGTGCACCGTAATGACGGGTATAGAGAAACCCACCCATTCGCTAGTATTCTATCTGTTCCAAAGAGCAGCCTCTCCTTTATCAAAACCAAAGAATTTAAGTTAACCTAAGCAAACTGTATCTAGCCAATGAACCAGAATTAGTGTTTCTTTCACTTCGCTTTATTCCTAGTGTTCCATCAGTTTCAAAATTTTCACGTAAAATACTGCAAACACGAACGATCGATGCTGCGCTGAAAGACATGATGCATAGCTTACGGTCAAGTCCCACATCGGCGTCTGATATTCTGATCCACGTACAAGGTCCTGCCCATCGGATATGAACACAGACTGGTACGCTGTTCATCTTGGTTCCAACGGGTTATACTACTACCGTTCCAACCAAAACTAACATGTGGACTTCACATTTCATCGAATATGTTGTGGCACAACCATAATAGGAAAATAAATAATGCATCTTCCACAAATATAGAATGCAAATAATTTGATAACCCACCAAATGCTTAGTAAACAAGACGTCTTTCACAAATATAGACCACAAATAACTGTGTAGTTTTTACCCATGCTCCTAACCACCTGAGTCCTTTATGAATTAACCTCCCTACCATACTATTTCAGATGCATTTGCCGACATAAATATTGTTCAATGGCAAAAATGGATCTGAGGCACAATTATGCAAATAAAAATTTGATAGCAAATATCATACAGAAAACAAATAACGTAAATGGTTGTTTTGATAGGCACATAGTATCAAATCATAGTGACCAAGAGTTTTAGAACTGAACTGCCCAGACACCTATTTTTACTGTGCTGCTACATATTCCAACATGTGAACCTCAGTGCCCAAATCCTATCTGCATTAGAATAACCCAAACTAAATAAATTATGATTTCAATTATAGACTATGATATTACTTGATGGATTCCTTCAGAGACTTGAATGGATTATCCCCTGTCTTCAGAACACAGCATCAACTGCCTCCAGAGTGTGGACCTCAAGACCGCCTAAGTGTGAACAATACAACATTTCTTCTCTGAAAAATTTAACTCCATTCCCTCTTCTCACAATTTTGGAACTCCATTAGGGTTGCATCGGAAAAGTTTAAAGAATCAGAAAATACATAGACACGTATATAGGAGCAGCAGACCACAACTAGTTCCATTCTTCAACCTCCCCATCCGTCCATCTTGCATGGATGCACCTGCAGTACAGAGGGGCTCTTGTCACTGCAGACCAAAATGCACAGAGCTTCAAATCGCAACAGACATGTCATCTTACTCCATGTCAAAAATAAATAATATCCAAGAAAGAGATGGATTTGTTAAAAAATAGACAGAACAGGGAACAAGTTTGGGTGTAGGGAGGCACACCCCTACAAGAATATGAGGTGGCAATTGAAATTAATGCAAAGCTAGAAATCTACAAATAAATCAGGTAACTTGCCTCCTTCCAGACATGTGGTTAGTATCCAAGTACTGTTTAACATCACAATTTAACACAAATAAAACCATCACAAGATTGAATCACGTATTAGCACATTCTAATTTCACGGTAGACAATGAATTAATATCTAGACATTAATTTAGTAATAAATAGAGGGTAACCCTACCAAACTATATAGAAAAGGCACTTGTCAACGTAGAAGGTAGCATTCCGGTAATGATTTTTACCATAACTAAGTGTAGACTTCAGCTCCAGTCATAGTAAAACTTGGAGCAAACATCTCTCCTACAAAAACATAAAATGCATCCAGTCAAATAGCCATATAAGCAATGCAATTATTCAGTCTGAAGCATTGATGACTAACAACACCTTGTAGGCATTTGTACCATTTCAAGAAAATGCGTGATTTCTTCCACTTTGGTTTCACTGACCCCTGCTACTTGCAGGCTGGATGATGTTCCACCAGTGGAGATGATAGAGCAACTATAAAACCAAAAAAAGACAATAAGATGCTTCATCGCTGAGCTATAGATTTTTTTTTGTTAAGCTTGCATCCACCTTGTTTAGTCTTGAAATTGTGCTTCACTGAACAAATAATCTCCAAAGCAGTACTTCCTTTTTTCAGATCTTAGAAGATTCAGCATGCCTTAACAGCAGCAAGGAGCTCCCCTTAGAACCACTAATATGGATATGAATGCCGCATAGAGGCCAAAACACCAGATCAATTGAATTTACCAAAATCTAATCAACAAATCTTGCGCCGCCTTGTCGAACAAGAACCTGCGCCACAAGGATGTACTCGCGCCCACCACGCCCTTGTGTTGGAGCCGCGTGATCTTCCATCAACCGTGAGGCAAAGGTGAATGGATGGGAGAGAATGGGGTAATGGCGGATATGGTTCTAACCGCCCCTCGAGTCACGCGCGTGTCGCACGTGCCATTGCGACGCCGATCAAAGGATTCACCACGTCCAATCATACAAACAAATAGAGAAGCTTTTGGCAGACATTAGCTCTGACAATAAAGAAAATAAAACATGAAAAAGGATATGATGTGCAAATAATTTTCAATCTACCTGCTCCTTCAAGCTTAGCTTATTTCAAATTGACACAAATAAGAAATAATTCACAACCTATACCCACAGGTTGGTTCCTTCCATATTTTTTTTAATGCTAATAGTAACCAGATTAGCTACTAACAAACTTACAGGAGGGTTGACAGATTATCAGAAGATACAACTTAATTAGAAATTCCGAAGCTTAGATAAGGAATACTAACAAAAATCTTGAACTCACCACACAGACACAGCCATGCCACTCCTTCAGTGTTGCTATATGGGTCACTGCAAGCTTGTGACATTTGCCAATTTAGGTGCTGTACCAAATTATGGAAAGAGAACAAACAAGTTGAAGGCTCTAACGAAAAAATGCACAAAGCAGTTGCAACACTGATAAATGCTGAAAGAACACTGAAATATGCAAATTTTGCTGGGTTTCCTTGTCAGCCAGAGAAGACCATTGGTACAACTGCTAGAAAGTTTGGCAGTTTTTGAACTAACTCCTACTTTCACCATGCCATGCAACTGCTCATTCTTTTTAGTATAAGATAAGATGCATATTTTTCTTCCGGCCTCTGCACGAGAACATCAAGAATGTGCCATCATAAACTGCAGTAGGAACCGGATATAAATCAAAGGTAGTAGAATTTTCTTTGACCATTTTGTGAAAGCAAAAGAATTTTCCATTGGCATGGCTTAGATGTGTTATCACATCAAACAGATGCATATGAAACCTCTGGTGTGGAATCTATTTCCCTTACCCTGGTATTGCCTCCTATGTCTGTCTTGACAATAGACATGGCTGACCCAAATTCCTCTGCAATGATCCATGAATCAGAATACCATTGTTATAACCACATCAAATATATTGCATGAATGCAAAACGTATCCCATGTTTACCTAGCACAGGAAGGACGTGTTGCATACTTTGAGAAACGGCTTGGTCAGGATTGCTCTGTGTCTGGCTTGGCTTATCAACCATTAGTTAGCAGAAATCAGCACCAGAGGAGAAAACAGCCCCCGCGTCGCCTTCCCTGGCGGCTCGGGCGGCAACCACCGCCGCCGCCTCCACCCTCCTCCCTCCCCCTCCTCTCCCCCTCGCCGCCGCCGGAGGGTCGCACCGGAAGCCCGGTGGACCCGGTGATGGCGGCGGTGGGGCGGCCCTCCGGCGGCGCGGGCAGATCCAAGGCGAAATCCTAGGCGGGCGGCCGGCGGCGGCGGCACGGCGGGCGGGCGGCTCGTCGACGGCCGGCAGGCGGAGGATGTACGGCGGATCTGGGCGCCTCGGCTAGCGGGGTGTGGCCGCGCTCGGCCTCCGCGATGGCTCGCCCGGCGGCGGCCGGGCCGGCCTTGCTGTGGCTGGGCGCGGGCCGGCGGCGTGGGTGGTGGCCGTGCGCATCGGGGCGAGGCTCCCGGCGACTTGGCGCCGCCCGTTGCAGGTTCGGCTCTCGGGGTGGCTGGATCTGGGGCATGTCCCCTAGGTTTGCGCCCTGGGCCACGCCGGTGATGCCCGGAGCGGTGGGTGTGCGGCGCGGCGGAAGCGGATGCCGCCATGGTGGCGGTCCTTCGTCTTCGTTTCGTGGCCAGCGGTTCCGGTTCCCAGGCTTCACGTTGGAAGGACCAGTGCCGGACTTTGCAGCTATATATGGTGATGACATCTTCAATTTCGCCATTTCTTTTCATAAAGACCAAGAGACATGAGTCACCTTGGTTTCGTTTGCGGATTCTCTTACTCGAAGACGGATTTCATCTGTAATTTATTCCTGATGGATTATGCACGGGTATCCAACGGATACTTTGCAGCATGGTATCTCAGGTTCCGAATTCAGATGATCTGCCGGATTTCGAGTTCGTGGCCGTTTAAAGTGGGTCAGGGCTGGTCTATATGGAAATATTGGCCGGGTAAGAAGGGGGAAGTAACACGGTGTGACTTGGTCGTGGTGGTATTTGCTACTAATTCATCGGATCCGGGAAGAAATTCCAAGGTCTGACCTTAATTGGTTGAACCTGGCAGTGACCTTGTTGAAGGCATTGTTTGGATTAAGATGAATTACTCCCTCGTGAAAACATTTGATCTGGCCTTAATTGGTTGGGTCATTACAATGTCGGCATGTGCGCGTGTCGTTTCCTCGTTGGAGGCGTTGTATAGGGAGCCTACTCCATAGTCCAAGAGTTGCTTTGGTTTGTGTTGCGGATGAAGATGAAGACGGTTGTGGTAGTTTGCTAGGTCATGGTACTCTCATTTTTTGTTTTTTTTTTCATTGGCTGTGTGCATCTTAGTTATGCAGAGGCCGGGTTGGATCTTATATAATTGTATCATCTCGATGTAATTATCTAAGATCAATAAAGCTTCCCTTTTCCAAAAAAAGGATTGCTCTGTGTCTTGACATGCTTCATCCTCTCAAGGGAGAGGTGAACACAGTCCCCAGCATCAGCGTTTCTTCATGACGTTAGGATCAATCAGCAATTGGCGTAGCAAACCAGCAATAAACATTTATAAAGTATAGAATAATGGAATAAACAAGGTACAGAATGGTCAAATTTATATTTATAAAATTGATTGGTCAATCAGGGCATGGACCAACCTGATCACACAGCTGCAGACTTGGTACTCGAGGCAAATTCATAACTCTTGTGGTAAAGAGCTAATAACTGAATAGAACCCATCATGGGCACAGAGAGCTGTTCAGTGCTCATGAGGGTGGGAAAGATATAGGCCGTAGGGATCATCACCCAGTGGACACCAATGAAGATCAGTTTCAGTGCACCTCCTTTTGCAATTACAAAGTTCAAATCATTACTTCACTTTTTTTATTTGCTCAGGAGGAAGCAACAAGTTGGATTTGGAGTAAGCTACGGAGAGGAGGTAGCAAACAGATGTACCTGTTCTTCACGTTGAGGCTTGAGGACGCTCCGCTGGGAACACGGAAGTCGTCGAGACGAGGTGCTCTGCTGGATTTTGACTTGCTACCAAAAAACGAAGCAGACCAAGCTGCCACCACCGCCGTCCTCCTTGTGCACCTCTTATCAAACCCCGGTAGAAGCTTCAGCCGTCCACCGTCCCCATGGGGGACTGTTATTGCAGAAAGTAGTACCCATACTTGATACTCCAGTGCCCTGTATTAACATAGCTGTTTTTCAGAATTGGGCATCACATCATCGTTGTACCAGTATTTGTATAGTGGTGATATATCACTTACTCTTGCAACCACGATGAATGTTGCCCTGCTCCACTATAACTACTGCAAAAGTATATAGAATAATCAGTAAAGTTGCACAATGATCTTTGAATAATATGGAATAAGAAGCACTACATCAGTCCACCCGAATTTCATGGTATTAGGAAATTTACTGTGCTATTCTTGCCAAACAAAAAAACATTATGGACGCCGGGACCTCCTGGGCCTGCTGTCCAGAGCCTTGGCGGCTTGGTGATGGGAGGCTGGCGGTGTCCTGCGTGCGGGCAGCGGATGTATTCGGCAAGGTGGTGGTGCTCTTCTCCTCGTTGACATGCAGGTCCGGCATCGCCATGGTGGTGGTGTCGGGGCGTGCTCGCTAGTGGTGCCGTGGTGGTGTCTCGGGCAGTGCCGGGCCTTTCCGGGTCGTGGCTGCGATGGGTTGCAGGCTCTGTCTTCGGTTGAGTGCGTGTGGCAGGAATGATGTCTTCGGTTGAGGCTCCACGGTCGGTGGCAATGGTGGCGGCGCCCTCGGGGCGTCGCTTTCCCTGCTGAGGGCTCTATTGTGGACTACCATGTCCTTGCTCCACAGGGTTACAGGGGTAAAACCTGTCCTCTGTGGACGTGTGGCGGTGGCGCTATTGGCGTCGTGTCCTTCTTGAAGGCGCCGCATCTGAAGACCCGTCTCAGCCGGTGACAGTGGTGGTGGTCGGTTGGTGGTGTTGCCTTGTGCGTTGTGGCTGTGGTGGTGCGCTCGATCCGTATTGGCAGGGAGGTGCTGAGGGTCCATGGGGGTGTAACTTCCGGCTGATGCGCTTGGTGCTGTGGTGATCTCGGTGTCGGCTGGGTGGAGGTGGTGCTCTCAGAGCGGTTTTAGATCTCCGAGTCCTTAGCAGAGGAGTGAGGCGGTGGATGAGACGAGGCCCCCACGCAGAGTGGTCAGGATCGGTGGTTTTATTGGTGACGCGATGGGAGTGTGCTACTGAAGCGAAGTCCAATATGAGAGATCGACGGTCAGGTGTGTTGCTCGATGGTGATAGCTCACGGAGGAGGAGTTCACGTGGCCTCTTGAGCTTGCAGCGGGTTATGGCTTTGGCTGTGGCACAATGTTGGTGACGACGGCGCGGGTTGCGGTAGCTTACTTTGACATTTCTCCCAGGTGGTGGTGGTGTAGCGTCTTGTTGTGTGCGTTGTTTGTGTGTGGTGATATTCGCTTCGGCGCGTGATGTATAATTGCTTTTTCTTCTTAAATGAATTGGCAGTGCTCCTGCCCTTACTTTCAAAAAAAATATTTAACTAAACAATAATGCGGTAACTGTTTATTTTTATTGCTTAAGTATGTCAACATTTCTATTCAAAAGTAATCTTTCTTTGAAATAGGTAAAGTTTGTGCTCTTTTTATTTACGTGCGTGTACTACTACTCATTTTGTCCCAAAATATAGCAACGTTTAGACCTTTTTAAAGTCAAATATTTTTAACTTTGAATATAAATAGCAAAAATAAATATGAAGACTAATAACATAAAAATATGTTAGTAGATTTATTATGAACCCAACTATTATAATATATAATCTTTTCATTTTAAAATAATTTATTTTTAGAGATATTGTTATTCAAAGTTTAAAAAGTTTGCCTATGTAAAAAGCTAAACGTAGCTATATTTTTAAGACGGAGGGCTGGGCCGGAATAGCGTCCGATATCAGCCCGTTCGCAGCCGATACCTGTTCCCAAGTGCGAGTCCTCCCCGACGGCCCGACCAGCCCAAAGGCACACGCAGAAGAGGGAAAGCAAACATAACGCGCCGCCGTCGCAAACCTAACGTCGCCGCCCCTTATCGCGAGCGAGATCTCTCCGTGTCCACAAATTGGGGTTGCCCTTCTCCAGATCGCAAAGTGAGATCCTTGATACGGAGGAGGGAGGGGTTTCGCGCGGCGATCGATCGAGCTCGGAGATGCCGCCCGTTCGGATCCGTCTCAAAACTGGCTTCCGCCTCCGCCGCATCCATGATGCCCGGCTGGTCTCGGCTCGCATCCGTGATGCCGTGCTGGCCGAGGTGGAACAGGGTGAGCAAGAACAAGGATACAGGGGCGCCCTGGCAGAGCGGTCCGGGTCCCAATCTACTCCTGGATCGTATTTCAACCTCTTGGCTGACGACGACGACAACAACGACGACCCCTTCCCCCTCCTCATTCGTCCGAAGACGGCGAGCGACGACACCTTTCCTCCTACCTTTCCTCCTTTCCTCATCCGTCTGAAGACGGCGCGCGACGACACCTTTTCTCCTTTCCTCATGAGCTTACCAGACGATGAAATCGTTGATACCCTAGCTGGTCCGTCTTTCCGTGATTATTTGGAAGAATACAAGGCTGCTCAGATTGAGAAACATGCCCATGGCGGTGAGATTGCTGGTACCCCTGTGCAGTGTGTGCAGGACTCTGAAGCAACATGTCCCAGTGATGATGACAGGATCACCATTGCATTGGAGCAAAAGCCGAGGCAATTGGACATAGGCGAAGAGATCAGCGAGGAAGAGCTGCTGGGTTTCATGGCCCAGCTGCCTCCTACTTACTACATCGACTCTTCGCTCAAACTGGACCTGCATCAGCGAATTGTGCTGTATGAGCGCCACGCATTGTATCGCATCAGAGCTTGCAAGGTAGTTAATTTTACTCATCAATTCTCCCCCTGTGTATCACTGTCATGCATCCAGTACATATCATGGTACCCTTTGTTATATGCTATTCACATTGTTTGCTTCTCACATGCCTAAGTGTGCTCTCATTTTCTGCAGTTACTGCAAGGAAAGCATACATTCCAGCTGGATTATGCTATATCGAAGAGGAGGTACACACCAGAGTATCTTGCAGAGAGGAGATACTTTATGCGCTATGATGAAGATGGCACCTTTTGTTGGTTTTTTCATCCTGCTCACTGCCTCCTTGCTTGCTTGGATGACTACCAGCGTCTAGTCCTTCTAAATGATGTACGTATTCATCTACTAAGTGCTATGTTGTTTACTGATGATTTTTAATACCTACTCAAATTACCACATGGTTGGTCTGTTGACTATGTTTTTGATTGGTTGATTGAAAATTTTAGGGAATCTAGTGTAAACTTTCTGTGTTTTAGCTTGTCAACAAGTCCCACCAAATGTCTTGCAGCCTGTCCCGTGCATTGATCCCTCTACTCTTCTATTTAGCCAAACAGCATACATAATCCTTTTCTGATTTGATGCATTGTGAACCCTTCATTTTGAGACAAATCCTCAAACTAATTAACTCTGTCGCATTGCTCTAGCATGCTATCACAATCACATGGGCTCCAGACTTTGACTTGATGACCATTATAGTTATAATTTCGCATATGGATTGTTGGTATGTGCATATAAGATCCATATAATGTAATTCTAGTATGATTTGGGACGTGGCAGAGTTCATGCTACATAAATTGAGCTCGTTTTCTTCTCTTGTCTTAACCTAGTAATTTGTTTTCAGTAGTCTACTCGTGATTACACAAGCATATACACCAAAAAGAAAAACATGCAGCTGATTTAACTCATTCACAGTTTACCAACCTCGGAAATGTGTTACCTTCTGCTGCACTTCCTTGGTACATGGTACTAGTTACCACCTGCTTTGGTCCAAATCTAGGCACACACGTATGGTCCCTTTTGCAATAGTCACAATGCTTTCTAGTATTTTTGAAATGAATTCCCAAAGATAAATGACTTGTTTCATGATGAATTTGTGTATGTCTGCACTGAAAAGATATTAATCATTGGTCCTTGTTGAATTTTGAACTAAAACCATTATTTTCAGATGTGTTCGAATCTTTCTAGTATGTTTATTTATTGTTTTTAGAGCTTTCAGTTCTTTATAAGCTATTTTTCATGAACACTCCATTTAAGATGTAATCTCTTGGTTTCCTTCTTGGTGAAGGGTGGTTATGAGTATAATGATTGGGATGAGTACTGCCTCACTTATCACACGTATGAAATTGATTGTGAGTATGTCAAGTACTGCGAAACATTTTCAAATCAAGTAAAGGTATGCATCATGCAACACATGTTCAATTTGAGACCTCATCCTGCGTATAGAAAATTCATTTGTACTGAGCCGTTTTATTTTGGCAGTGGATTGAAGAATACATGGATCTGTATTCGACATGTCCTGAGAAAGTATGCCCCAAACAAACCGTGTTATTACATTGGATGCATAGATTTCCGGCTCCATGATTAACTTTCTGCTATTTTAGTGGTGGAAGATGAGGGACAGAGCTTTCCGTCAAGCAATGAAGATCGCAACAAGCTTTACCAAAATTTCTGTTTATCTAGCCCGTCTTGCTTTCAGGGTAGGATTCCTTGCACGTTAGTCTGTTTAGGTTGTCTGCACAGTTTCTAGTTCCTACTTGATGATTCATGCTTTTTAAGTTTTCTTTTCAATTTAGGAATATGTATCCAGCCTCGTGTATGACTTTCAATATCTCAAGGACCTAGATGGTGTCTATTTTGAGATATGGAAGCGGGTCACAAAGCAACAGGTTATTTGCCTACTGGTCTCATGCTGATATAAGAAACTTTACTACTTTGTTCTTGCTTATGTTTGTAAGTTGTCTATATGCACCATAAGACAGTTTTCTTGTACAATTTTCAGAAGAGCTTCCAACTTGCTTTGAAAGAAGTCTACCAACTTAACAAGTTTCCACAACGTCAAGGTCATCTGAAGTATGCGCTTGAGATTGACCATTATTTCTGTGAAACTGAGGTAAGGTTCCTTTGTTTGGACAAGTTCTGCAACTGAATTGATAATTAATTCATTCATCTAATGCTAATAGCTTTCATATGTTCAATTTTCTTAGTTCCGCTGTTTAACGGCTGACATTACTGATAAAGTAAGTACTAGTACACCAAATATATTCTCTTCTCATATATTTGATATCATTAACATGTTCTACCTTTATTAGGTTGGAGACGATAAAGCCCTTGCGTTAATTGCAAAGAGAATTAAAAAGACGGTATGTTTTTGTTGAAGTTGATTCTGTGTTTTTGCTTTCTGTCCATTAATTTGCTGAAATGGAGCTCTTTTTCTAGTCTGGGAATCCAAAGATGTATGAACAATACGCTAGGAAGAAGATACAGATTGCACAACTACTTGGTTTGATTTCCATGGTATTCCTATTTTGACAAGTAATTTCTCATTGTGCTTTATCTATCAAAATTAGACATGCAGTCTAAGGGTTCTTGTGTAATTTACCTTGCAGGCCTGAAGTGACTCTGAGGATGTTCAATTGCATCAGCAAATGTTGTCGGTTTCCTGGTTTTATCTACAAGAAATGTTGTCAGTTTCCCTTAGTCTGAGTTCCTTGTTTGAAAGATGAATGCTCTCTCTCTCTCAAAAACAAAAAGAAGACGACGGCGACGACGTTGGATTCTCCTGATCGTTCCACTGTACCCTTGTGCCGCCCTGCTTGCTTGGTGCAAACCTGTGAGCGCTATTTATTTAACATATGTTGGGGGTGGTATGCAAATGCTGTGAGCATAAGGACATGCAAATACTTGACAATTGAGATCATTGGAAGGAGAATTATAAACTTTTTCTAGTGATTGGTTATTGTTTCTCTGAAATGAATCGAACTGAGCAGTGTTTAAAAAATAAGCCATCCTAGAGTTTCACCAGCGTGTGCTTATATATGATACAAGTATTATCAGTTGGGAAATGCGCAATCATCGCGTAGGGTAGATAGAATACCTACAGATTTACAATGTATACGTTCTAAATTGTAATATTTGACTAGGTTATTGATGCAATGTGTGAAGTTTGCACTATAAATACATTCTAATGATGATACTTCTGTTTTCACAATTAGTAAAAGCGGTTAAAGTGAGACCTTAAAGACCATGCCGAGTTACTTAAATGTAAGCTAAGATGAAGACAACAGAGCTGCCCTGCGTGCCTGCACCGACCTTGCAGCTGCGCTAGCCTCTCAATAGCTTGGGGGGAATTTCCAGGTTAATGGGGCAATTTTTCATCAGACGGGCCTGGCTGGAAATGCTGGCCCATAACCAACCACGCTGCATTGCATGGCCTTGGTCTGGGAGCCCAGAGTGGAGTCATGCACTCATGCACCCTAACCTATCAAACGAATATGTGGGCAGGCACGAGCGAGCAAGATATTCCAACCAATACAGTAGCAGTACGCATTTATAATAGTTATTAAGTTCAAAATTTCCTAAACACATAGAAGAACCACCTACACTGGTGGTTGAAGTCACTGAGATCAGAATGATCCAGTACCATCCCTACAAACATGTGTCTTAACAAGACAAACGCAAGAACACAATTGCCACTCCTTAGTAACACTCAACACTGACATAATCAATCAATCTTAGTCCAACGTAGGTTCTTGCCATTCCACTAGGGACCCGTTGCTGCTTTATCTTCAGCTGAAAATTGAAGTTAGTAAAAAAAATATCAGATCAAAGTCAAACCATCAAATGTTTAGATGGTTTAGCATATAGCAGAATAAATAACACAGCACACAATATAATTCTGGTGCACACACAACGTTTGAAATCAAAACTGCAGAGTAACATGTAAAATATGTAATTCATACAGTGTTATCTATGTAAAGACAGAAAGGAATAGTACAAAATGGAAACACATCCCTTAAATTAAACAGGCGTCACTAAAAACTGAGAGGATATGATGAAAATGGCTGTCTTTTTTCAGAAAAAAAATTAAAGTGGAACAAGATATTTTATTTTTCATCAAACTATACATTGTGCTGACAACAAATCGAAATAACATGTTGAGAAGTAACATGATAACCAATACAAGGATACAAGTAGAACAAAATAAAAATGACCAAGCAGGATAGTGTTTTACACAATGCAGTTTGAACAATAAAGGTAAATGCTAAATACAACTAGGCAGTTTACCTCATAGCTTCTTTCAGATCCAAACATAAACGATAGTTTCTGAATTGCACCACAATATCAACAGCCCGGCGACCTTCCTGTACCATAATATTTAATGCGCAGCCATCAAAATAAGATACATGTATATGTTATATTTTTAGTTAACTATTTGTGATAAGATACCTACTCTGTACTGCATTTCATGGGTATACATTCCACTAATGCACTTTACATGGTCAACCTTATCTATCATACTATAAGCTTTCAATGATTTATCTGCCCGATATTTGACCATGTCAGTCAAGTATCCATCATAAGTGTCAATATTCCATGGCAGGGGGATCTGGATATTAGCTATTCTTGCTACAAATGTGCTGTCCTTCAATGCACGTGGAACATCTGTAGTGTAAAAGTCCTTCCTCTTCGGGCCATTCCAGAAAAATGGATGCCCCTTGACATCATCTTTCACTGTTTCAAGTGATTGACTGCAGTAAATTAAGTTGATACTCAGGTTATATAAATGCATTGTGAAACAGATTCCAGAAAGAGATGTGAAAGACACATACTATTAATGAACTTGAATCTGTTCAGGAAAATGACTAAAGCTTTAGTAAACCAATTGACGTATCAAACAAATTTAGCACAGTGATCATATGCATCATAATCAGTGAATACGCATAACATTTTACCTGTCCTATGCAGTAACTTGTCCTTTTCTAATCTAATTAACCATGACAACATTTCTTAGTTAAATGACATGGCACTGAATGATAATATATTGCAAAACCAACATAGAAATCTTTCCAGTCCAAAATTAGCCTTTTTGCTTTAGTAATCATCAGAGATATTAAGGTTAATGATGGATTATCTATCCTTTCTTTGGTGTACAGAACTAAGTGCAAACAATTTAGCTGCAACAATAGGAGTTGCAAGAATTAAAGATGCCTACCTTTTAGATTGGACAAAAAATAACTTGCTCTGTCCAGTTATATTAGGATTTTAGAACAAATAGCAATTGAATGGGCAAAACCAGTGTGCATTAGAATGTACTCCCTCTGTTTCACTCTATTTATTCATGGCACACCATGCACACTAACAAGGAATTATGAGTTCCAATAAGGAAAATCAATTTGACATGACCATCTACATCCCTACTTATAGCACGATTTAGATATTCTCTTCTTTCAAAGCATAAGTAGGGGTATGTAGGAGTACTATTTTGGCAAACAATATGCTTAGCAATAGCTTTATTTCCAAAACTAATAAATATGATGGCTTTATACAAAGTGCAGTACTTACAAGGAGAACGATTTCAGTTTTTGTGCAAGATCGTCCAGTAAACCAACTTTGGCTTGAGCAGAAGCAGATCTGCTAGCTAGAACAGATATTTCATCCAGTGATTCTCCAAGTGATATCCAATCATCCCGTTTGCATTGCTGTAAATCCTTAGAATCTGAAATCAAATTTTTTATTACATTCTGAAACACACAAGGATTATACATGTAATTTGAAATGGGTAGTTACTCTTACTCTTCAATTGGAAATTTGAAAGCTTGATAGTGTAGCCGTTTGCATGTTTATGATAGAATGTGGTCTTTAAAGACAGGTTACCATGGTAGTATCCACACTCCTTTATGTAATCGATCCCATCAACCATTTGACTGAAAAATTAAATTGTGTGATGAAAATAAAAAAATAACAGATATTACCATCATAATTTAAGATAGATTACAATCACTCGATATTGCTTAAAAATGAAATTACATACACAATTACACACCTGATTAGTTCCTGGAGAAGTGGAGAAGGGACAACATCCTCTGCATCGGTAAATCGAAATCGATTGTTCTTTACTCCAAGCAAGTCATGCAGAATTCCAGTAAATTCATCTACACACACAGCAACTGATTCTGTTTTCTCAAGCTTCTTGGTTGCCCGAACATGAAGAACATTGTCATGAGAAAGTACTTTCATCATTTGCAAAGAGTGAAGTTCATCCTCATCTCGTAGATCGAAACATAGACGTGCCATGTTCTTCTTTCCTGGATCTCCAATATCAGGGTTCATGTCGAGATCAAGAAAGCCCAATTCACTTTGGCGGTCACATTGCTTTCTGTGTACATGATACGGGGCACTATGAATCTTTGTTTCCTTCTCTCTTCGGCCACCTTGTGACATGGTAGTTGCCGAAGGGAACACTGGGTCTACATTGACACAATAGAACCATTTAGAAGCACTAAATGACAAATAAGCGAAACATAAGCACAGCAAACCAAATACATTGTCAACAAGTTGCCTTTTATTTCTAATGGGGCTGATAGAGGCAGTTTGGATCTGAAATGACTAGTAAAACAATCTTATCTTGCTTTCCTACAAGCAGCAACAAAAATACCAGTTGCAAAACCAAGCTTAATTTAATACATTATTGGTTTAGTAGAGTGCCAAGGAGGCAAGGACACACCATGTTCAGAAAAAGGATGAAACTACCTTAGCTGTTAGCTAGAATGGAATACAGGATCTCTCACAAGCTGCAATCTAAAAATCAAGGTACAAGATCACATATCCAGTGCAAGCAAGATCAATATCTGAATTCTAAGGCACGAAATGAAGCAAACCAACCGTACAAGGGAAATACAGGTAAACGAATAGTGCATCAGAGGTACAACTCGATGCCACCACACAAGAATATCAACAAGATGTTCATCATGAAACATGGATTTGACCACGTGCACCAGAGCAAAGAGATACTAATAGTCGATAACATGAAGAATCGTGAAGCTATAGAAGATAAATTAAACCTGTATGAAGATGCGAAGATGAAACACACAAGCTCGGTCCAGGTTACAAGTGGTGCACTGTGTACAGCCCGACGATGGTTCCTTGAGGTAGAAGCCGCAGGCTCGGGTTGGGTCGATCTATGGACACAGCGGTTGGAGTTAGGAGCAGCAATACCCAGTCAGATTCCGGAGAAGAGGAGGGATCTCGGCGCACAGAACGAACCGTCAAAGGAGGGGGTGATCTGGAGGAGGATGCTCTGCAGATGGGGATGATGCTGGTGAATCAGACGAAGAGGTGGAAGCGGCGGAGAGCTAGTGGCCCGCTTCTCGGACGCGGCGCAGATCAGTCATCTGCGGTGAAGGGGTGGGGGCGGAGTGGATGGCCTAGCATGGAAGAGGCGGCGATGGACATGAATGGGGGAACGGCGGCGATAGGCAGGACTTGATTCGAGTGGCTTGCGGCGGCGGAAAGGGGAAAGGTGACACGGGGTGCTTGTGCTGGTGGGAGCGAACTCAGCGAAGGCTGGCCTCGTTGTCTGGATTTTCGATTTAATGTCACTCGTGTTCTCTTCACACCGCATTTCCTGTATTGCGGCGACGCCGACCGGAGTTTTCTTAAAGCCCCTTTAATTCTATAATTTTAATAATAACCTCTCCCCAACTAGATTTCCAAGAACTAGCCCGTTTCGTCGCGCCACAGCCCATGCCGCATGCAACGGCGCGACTTAGCGTTCACGTCGGCGACGGTTCTGCGGCTGTACTTGCGTGGATGGTGACGTGTATAGCTTCGTCGCGTCTGTGCATGTGGCGCGACGTAATCGCGCCATGACTACAGGCGTGACTCAGCTTTATACCGCTTTGGGCCGGAGTCCCTTCTCTTCTTCTTTCATTTCCCTTCCCTAACTCAGCTCGAGCTCAACTCCTCCCGTGGCGCCGCCCCTCACCTCCCCCCTCTAGATCCTCCATTCTTAGGGCCCGAATCGAGGTTTGGACGCTTGAAGGATTCAACTCCTAGGTACCTCCTTCATTGTATCCATTATTTTTTCCCTTTGTTCCCTCTTGATGGTAGGATTTGGCATGTGTAGGTTTTGGTTAGGGTTAGGAACTAGAGTAGCGTAAAATGCGAATCGGGTATGATTTATTGAGTTGTATCACATATGTTTGAGGTGAGAAGGCATTCGGATGTTGTGGAATGCACGGCATGGTGATACGTAGGCTTGGTTTTGTGATGCGTAGGTTTGTAAAAAGAATAATATTGTTTATAATAGTGTTTTTATGTAGGATACATGTGTATGGAAGTTGTTATAATAGTGTATGGTACATTTCGGAAGGACCTATTAAATGTGAAATGTATCTTACTGAAATTGTTGGATATATGGAATCAGAAATGGATTCACTTTGGCGTGAAAACAAGTGGAAGCACATGCCAAAAGAGTTATATCCGGATGTGTCGTGCAAGGATGCACTGCTGCACTCCCGGTATCAAATTGTGACTGTGGGAAGTCAGTAGAGGTCCGCAATCAATGCATCCAGACACGGCTGCTCGTGCTCACTACATGTGGAGGGATTACCGTATAAGTGTGAAAGTTGTTCGTTTAGCACTAACTAGGTGTGATTTGCTGGCATTGGAGCAATGTGGCCTGATTTGATTTCATTTATGTTTGTAGGAAGAGGAGAGGTGCTACTTCTTCCAATGGATTGATGGTCCTGAAATAGTTGATACGAGGATACTTCATTTCAATAGATGGGGTACAACTAAACCGTAATTCACCTTGCAAATCAAAAGAACTGAATGAGAGTCAGCCAGAAAAATAAGTAATATACCATGCGATGAAACAAATGGAGATTCTCTTGGGTAATTAACCAAACAGGTTGCGAGCATTCAAAGTACATGTGACAATTACACTAACCTGGACAACTTTTCTATCTATAGATGGCAATGAAGGGGGGCATTGATGTTACAGAAGCTGTCATTGCATGTCCAGACATCACCGGTGCATCTGTCGTTTATGCAACACATGCACCACTGCCATTTTGCATACTGTTGATCTAGCAGGCTGCTTTGCAGCCAACCATTCGACCCTCCACTGTTGCTCCTATGACTCAAGTGTAGGTGAATTGCTGAACTTTATGAATGTATGAAATGCCTGGATGACATGTTAGGACAGAAAAGCAAAATCAAGAAAATAAATCAGAACTATTTGTCCAAGCAATACAATAAATAATTGGTGTGGGTCAGAAATGAAGCAAAAGGAAGGGCATTAACATGTCATGTGAGGTCCATGGCTAAATTATTAATCAGCGCAGAAACAAGATCTGTCTCTGAATTAGCTTTTTAGATTTTTAGTCGTCACCAAATATAGCACCAGCAACTAACACTTGCACCATCAATCAAAATATACATTCAGAAGATCGATTTTGCTTGCCAGGTGAGGAGGCTCGCCACAGATCATAAAAGATATACGGAGTATGTCGTAGCGGCACGACATGAGCACTGCTGGCCTGGATCGAGGCGCATGATTAAGCAGACACACTGCAAAGGATAAACCGTAGAATTAACACACAAACTTTAGCTCAAGCTTTTTTTAAATGTGGAAATGGTCAGATATCAGTTGTTGCAATACTATATTGCCAGCACAGCATTAGGATGAAAATCAAATCAATGCATGATTACTCATAGGATCAGCTGAACTAAGATACTGATGTGGTGCCCATTTCAACAACCAAACATGATTCTACTTCTACTAAAACTATATTTGTTTAACGTTCTGACATCTGCACGTGGAAATTAATATGCATAATAGAAGACCTAGAAAACCAAATCTGCTATCCAAGTTGATGATCAATTCAAAGGAACAGATAAAAGCGATTGTTTCACAGAACCATGATCGATCCTAGCCGTTTACATTCAGAACGTCAGATCCAGCACGCCAGCAGCATTCCCGAACAGAACTATTTATCCCAAACATGAGAGGTCACCAAACAGAAGTTGGAAGTAATAGAACAATTAAAAGGGGCGCAGATTATTGTGTTGGGTTGTTGATCTGTAAAGCTTAAACAGTAAGCTAACAGTAAAATCAACAGTGATCAAACAGTAAATATAAGATTAAAGAAATGAAAAGATCAAAGGAAAGATAATGGAACGGGGTAGAAGCACCCCGTCCCGTCCTGATCGGGGATGGGAACCGACCCAAGGAATGTCGGTTCCCCCCGGTGAACAAGCCCTGTATAAACGGGGTAGGACCCCGTTCAACAGGCACCGATCGCCTGGGCATAGTCATCACCGGGGAACAAGCACCGACATATACACACATATACATCACACAGAAGAAGAATAAGCTCAAGAAGACGATGGGAGGAGCTAATGATCAAGGTATGAATGTTTCATGAGCTAAACATCAAGCATGTGGTTTCGTTTTGAGCTAAAGATCCTGTAAAACCCTCACATATTGGGCTCACATCGGGGATTAACTCGGTGTCGAACGCGTGGAGATCGAGCAATCCGGGACTGAGCTGCTGCCTCTGCCTCGGCGAGTTCCCCACCGCGGCGTCCCCTCCGTGCAGCCGCGACGGCGTCGCGGGTTCCACCGACATAAAGATCTCCCCGTCCCCGCGCTGCACCCCGCCGCGCTGCACACACAAAACAATCCCCCGATGAGCACAACCCACGAGAAACCGGAAAACCTGGGCTCCACGCAGATCTCGATGAGCCATTCGGCCGTACCTGCTGCTGCGCCAACCGGCCAGCGTCGGCATTGGCGGGGACGTTGAAGAGGAGCTGCTCGGAGGAGTACTGCCGCCGCCCGCCGCCGACTGCATCCGCATGTTCGCCCGAACTGTGTGTCGCCGCAGCTGACTGCGCCCGCCGCCCGCATGCTCCGTGTGCCGCCATCGAGTGAGCCCGCCGTTCGCCCGCACTGTGTGCCACCGCTGCTGACTACGCCCGTCGTCGGCTCGCGCCGTGTGCTGCCGCCGCCGCCTCACGCCCTGGCCGCCGCCGTCTGCGCCCGTTGTTCCTCCGACGATGCGCCGCCACCGATGACATGGACAAAAAAACAAAGAAACATCAGCCGTAGCTCCGGGGGAGATAGAGGGAGTAGCAGCCTCTCATATCCGGAGGGGCGTCCCCAACGGGCCGGGAGTGGCGGCGTGGTGCAGCTAGGGTTCTGCCCCGACAACTTGCTCTTGTTGGATGGGGCCACCGACGGGGCGGGCGTGGCGGGGTTCTGCATCCCTGCGGTGGCCACGGTACGGTGGACGGCGAAGGGAGCAGGGGACGGACGGAGGATAGGACGACCGCCTTCGCTTCTCAGACGGGGAAGGAGTTCGATTCGGAGAGGATGCGTTCGGCGGTGAGGATGCGTGCGCGGTGGCCACGGAGGACGGCTTTGAGGCGGCCGCCGCCGGAGGCGAGGGGTGCGGAGCGGAATCACGAAGCAATTTTTCCGCTCTTGAACCGAGATCCACGGCCCGCCCACGGGCGGGGTAGACCAGCGCGTGGTGGGAAAAACAAGCAATTTTTTGCCGAAACATGCGGGAACTTCGGGTTTTCACGAGTCTACTAGGTAGATTTAAAAAATTCTGCCAAGTGGATCCGGTGTGAGAGGTGGGTACAGTTTTATCTTGATAAAAAGTGTTTCAATTGTCTAGGATTTTTATAGTATAGATTATATCATAATAGTCTACTGTTTAAAGTTGAAAACCAATATCAAACATCAAATTGATCAATGGTTCAGAAAAAATCGGTTTACTGGTTCATCGGTTCGACACAAAACCGGCCTGATCGACCAGTTCACATCGGTTCACACCGGTCCAATTACATGACCGATCTTTTAATTAAACTGGACCGGTTCAGTTTTTCCGGTTCAACCAGTGAACTGGTCTGGTTTTTTTTACCTAGGCCACAAACCTCTTGTTTTGAATAGCGCAATAGGCAGTTCGTCCTTAAACTTTCTCCCGAAGATCAACTTGGTCCCTCAAATATTAAAATCACCATTTTAGTTCTCAAAATTTTCTTTTCATCTCAAATTCGTTCTTTATCCTATACTCCCTCCGTTCTCAAAAAACTGACGTTTAGGACAGCGACACGGTCTCCAAAACACAACTTTGACCTCTTGTTATTATAAAAATATTTGTCAAAGAGTGATATATGTATACTTTTATGAAAGTATTTTTCAAGACAAATCTATTCATGTAGTTTCCACATTTGTAAACTTAACAATTTAAAAGTTATTGATGATTTATATTCCCAATGTTTGACCCAAATCTTGTCCTAAATGTCAGTTTTTTCAGAATGGAGGGAGCATATGGAATGCCGCTTTGTCGTGCCACATCATCAAGGAGTCCGGCATCAACAGTAGGCACGGAGCCCGGCATGCCGACCGCCGTCCTGCCCAAAGAGAAGAAGGGACCGAGCATGGAGCCACGGACAGACGATATGGGGATGTAGAGTAAGGTGTGGGAGATGAGACCGACGGGGGAAGCCGCGGTGGATGACGAGGCAAGGCGGTAAGGCAGCGCCGGCCCTGGGGTAGGGCGAGCGGGGCGGCCGCCCCGGGCCCCGGGAGCAAGGGCCCCATCGCATGCACCCAGGTATACACCTGCCTTTGCGGTTGATGAGAAAATACCACGGCGGAATGATACAATTAGCTGGCCTCTTGCCTTTGCGGTAGACTAGGATCGTGCCCGTGCGTTGCTACGGGCAACAAAATATTTATATTGCAGTACACATCGGAATAAACATCTGTTCATTAACTAAATAGTAACAAGTCTGAATGGTTTGTGCAATTTATTCAGAGTAACAATGTGATGATGTTGTGGCCTTGGCTCTTGGGACATGAGCCTCAAAGTTCAAGATGCATATATGTCAGATCAACAATGACAACTCGAGGAGAGCAACCATTTACCGAAATGCAACCAATCAATGGAAATATTTGAGGCTTATGTATACACTTCCATGCAATTTCGTAACAAAAGTGAAAACCAATCAGCATCACATGAGTTTCTTATTTTGAAGACATTGTAACTGGTCTTTGATGTGCATATGAGCAGAACTAAAATCGCACGGTGTCAACAACCTAGTGGATACATCTCATTCATTAACTATTTTCATACAATCAGTTTAATCTTGATTTGAGAACACAATTTTTGAGCAAAATAAAAAAAAAACACGACCCAAAATTTCTTCAGAGATTGCGCATGAGGTCAACCTAAGTGTCAGGGCCACCATCTTGAGAACCAAATTGCTTTCGGATCGCGCTGCAACGTACAACAATGCTAACAGTACGGGAAGCAATGGCCTGTTGGTACCTGAAGATTAGGCTTGTTATTCCCAGAAGTTGTAGTCTCTGTTTTTCAATGAAGTTCTGAGAAAGAAAGCGTCAATAAGATATACAGTGAGGTACAACATCAATAGTTACAGAACCAATCAGCAAATATCCATAGCTAATGAGAAACGGTTGATACTTAAACAATAAATGGCAATTTAGAACTCCTAACATTTCTCACCAAGCAAGAAAAGAGGTATTTTGTCCCACTCAAGTCAATTGGAGCAGAGTCTTTCTGTTGTCTACACATCAAGGAGAAGGGAAGCCCAAAATATAACTGCAGTCCATATATAAGCTTAACAAAACCATAATCCTAAACTGGGCAAAGACAAACAAATAATCACTTTGAAAGCTAGTGTGCTAATTTTGAGACTTTGCATCTTGAAAGAAACAAGAATAACTAATAAAATTAGAAGGAAGGTGGTGTTGGTTAGGATTTCCTGTGTATGAGACAGAACATTCACCACATCAGTAGTAACAATTCTGCATGCAAAATTCACGTGCGCGCAAGAAAAAAAAACTGGACATGTGGTTATCAAATAATTTCACTACACCTGCTGATGCCACTCCAAAATATAATGTCCAGAAAGTTGTTTCAATTGTAGCATGTACAATGGGCAGAATAATTTTTTTATTATTAGAGAATATATTCCAAGTATGTACAGCCTAGATCCTAAACTGCAAGAGTAAACCTTTGCTAATTGATGCCCTGAAGTACAGAAAAATGCATAATGATGCGAGTCATGCAACAATAGTTGTATTATCATTATTTACCCATTATTGTTGATCCAAATCAAGTCAAATTACTTATCTGTAAGCAGATAAGAAATATAACTGTTACAATTTCCAAAGTTTGCTCTGTGGTTGGTGATTGCATATAGAAGATTTTCAATTGCCATGGCTACATGCAAACCTCTTGTTCATCTGACCGCATTCATATGGCAGCTTATTCAAATAAATAAATTTCAGAGGAATAAGCACTGCCACCATAGACGTGTAATGCTGATCAACAAGTTGCATTACCTGTCCCTATGAATTCAAACATAAGGTCGTAGGTCGGCACTTCAGGCAAGCTTTTACCATTTGTCATGTTTATTGCCCTTATCTGAACCTCATCCAACAATTCCACCCTTGAAACCTAGTCATGTATAGAAAAGAAAAAAAATAATATTGGCAAACTGCAACAACCTTACAGGATTGCCACTGATACACATAGATATAGGGATGAGAAAAGATTAAATAGCAGTTTCATTCACCTTAAAGGATTGCTCATTTCTTCAAAGGAGTGACTATGACTCAATTACTACCTTTTTCCAAAGAACAGTTAGCAAAACTGTGCCTTTCAATTGTCTCGGAGAAAAAGCAAAGTTGACATATACAGCAACGAGCATCATACCAAAAAAGCTTAGGACTTTAGGAGAAGTAACTGAATGCAGTACACACCAGAAGTAGCCAACTTTTAGTTATCATAGTTCCAAAGTAAATTAGAAAACTCATAGAAAATGATCCCATGCAAGCCTAGACAGAACCGAGATGCACCAAAAAGAGAAATACAATACTACCCTTACTCTCACTCCCCCAGAATCTAGACCATCACGGTTAAAAAATTTACCTGGACAAGTTCCAGGAGCATGTTTACAACAAAGTCAGAAGCAATTTAAACATGGGGCATTTAATCTTTTGCCACTGCATGCAATGTTCACTCATTCCTTGTGATTTGAATAGTTGGATGCATAGTTCTCATTTGCCACTGCATGCAATGTGAATTGAAATTAAATACAAACCAAGTCATATTCAACACAATTATGTCTGTATGCCATGCTAAATGCTGAATCTGGATACTAAGTCATCCAATTTAGCAAGAAACAGATAAGAAAAGGACAAATGACAAGGAAAAAATATTACCAAAAGAGATCAAGTGTAAAACACCTTCAACAGCTTCAGAATGGTGTACTGTCCAAAAAATACCTTGTTACTTAGATTCACTCAGAAAGCGAAATCTTGGGCTCCCTGTTGTGCTCACAAAGTTTATAGATGCGTACCTATAGAGAAACATATTGTGGAGTGTATTAAACAAGCTATCAATGTCTGAATATTTCAGCTGATCCACAATTTTGACAGTGAATAGGACACTCAAATCTTTTTTCATTTGTGAAATGGTTCGGCAACAAAGTTATTTAGAGAAAGATAACGGTGTAGAAACTTGATCATATCAGTCCTTTTGAGTTTTCTTGGTTGAAAAATAAACACCTCATCCTAAAGACTATACGGTGAAAGTATCATGAAGTTCCAACAACAAAGCAATGGATACTGATTAATGTTATATGGCTATTGTGAGCAATCAACAGGTTGTCAGACTTCAGGTTACCATGGATCACAGTCATGGAATGCAGGTAATCCAATGCAAGAGCCTCGAGACAGGGATGAGATGGCTCTTATTCAGACATGCAGTGTTTCAGAAACTCACATGTCAGAAGCTCACATGAAGGCGCGGCGGCCGTTGGTCTTGACGAGCTGCGAGATGGTGCGGGCGGTGTTGGGCGCGGGCGCCCACCGCTGCAGCCACTGGTACGGCTGGTCGTGTAGGAGCAGGGCGCGCCTGCAAGCGACGGCGGAGGCGGCCATCTCCTCCTCCCCACGTGACGCGGCGGACGGACCGGGAGGCGGCGGAGGTGGGGTCAGGGGCGGCAGCCAGCGGGGAGCGCAGCGCGTTGCCGAAGGTGAGCTGGACGTCGCCGGCGAAGGCCTCGTGCGACAGGTACCGGCCCGCGGCGAGGTTCTGCTTGATGGAGCCGAGATCCACGGGGCTCTGGATGATGGTGTGGTAGTTGTGCGGCTTGAGGCCCTCGATGTCGACGGGGGAGTTGAACCGCACGCTGTTCTTCGACTTGCGCAGCCGCATCTGGATCTCCGCGCACCGCTTCCGCCGCGTCACGAGTTGGCCTCGGGCGGGTGAGGAGGCGACGGCGGAGGTCGCCGCGGGCGGGCGAGGCGGCGGCTCCGGGCGCGGGTGGGTGGGAGCGGCGCGGGCGACGGCGGATGCGTGAGGAGGCGGGGAGCTCCGGCGTGCGGCGTGCGGGAGGAGGCGGGGGCGAGCGGCTCCGGCGGACGGCTCCGGGCGCGCGGGCGGGCGAGGAGTCGGCGGCGGAGGTCGCGGCGTGCGGGAGGAGGCGGGGAGGCGAGCTGTGCGGGGGATGAGGCGTGGGCACGGGAGGGGGAGCCGGAGATGTAGGCGGGGGCACGGGACGGTTGCGGCGAGCGTGGGACGGTTGCCGGCGAGTCGTGGAGGACGTGGGCGGGAGGGAAGCGAGGCAGCGCCAGGGAGCGTTAGAGCAACTCCAACATCCTCTTCATATTCTAGTCTCTATATTTTTGTTTAAAGAGTCATTTAGCTAAGATCCACCATTTAAAGTACAACTCATTCCAACAGCCTAGCTATAATAGACTCTCTAAAATGGACCCCACCGCGTGAACCTTATCTCTTTCCTTCACCCCCACCTCGGCACCTCCCCAGTCCCCACCCCTCTCCAGAAGCTGCCGCGACACTCCAGCCCCGCCACTAAGCTCCCCCACCGCGAGCGCAGGCGGCGCTCGGCCTGCCGCGGGCGGATCGCGGGGTGGCGGCGCTTGGCCGGCCGCTGGGCGGAGCGTGGCGCGGGCGGCGCTCGGCCGGCCGCGGGCGGATCATGGGGCGGCGGCGGACCGGCCGCGGGCGGAGCACGGGGCAGCGGCGCTAGGCCGGCCGCGGGCGGACCGCGGGGTGGCGGCGGACCGGCCGCGGGCGGAGCGCGGGGCGGTGGCGCTCGGCCGGCCGCGGGCGGACCGCGGGGTGGCGGCGGACCTGCCGCGGGCGGAGCGTGGGGCGGCGGCGCTCGGCCGGCCGCGGCGGCGCGAACCAGCTAGCCCGCCCGGCGGTCCTCTCCACCAACGTCGCCGCGGAGCGGGCTCGGGATGCTGCCGGGGATCCACTTCGACACGGCGGCGGCGCGGCAGAGGCGACGCCATCCGGTGCTCAACGTGGCGCGGCAGGAGGGCGGGAACGGGGATTTACGCGGGAGAGATCCACGCCCGCGTGATTCGGAGGTTTGGCGAGGCGGGCGCGCTCGCCACAGCTAGCGAGCGGAAGGGGGAGGTTGGCGAGGGAGATAGCGATTCTGGAAACTAACGAGGCTGTTGGAAGGAGTTTTTTGGCGTTTGTTTTTTATTTTTGGAGATAGAAAATAATATAGAGAGGCTGTTGGAGTTGCTCTTAGGCTGTTCGCACTGGTGAAACTTTACTCTACCCTCTAAACGAGAATATTCCGTCCTAGTCATCAAGATTCTACACTCTATCACTTTTCTCCGCATTCATTCACTCTCTAAACCAACTACCAACATATTATATACTTTTTTTCTCTTCCCTCCCTCACTCTCTCCTTCCCTCCCCCGCGCTTGCCTCTCCTCCCCCACTCCCTCCGCCGCCGGCGCCCGAGCCCCTTCGCCGCCCCCGCCCCCTCTCCAGCCCGTCGCCCGGCGTACCTCTCTCTCGCTCGCTCGCGGCGAGCGGCGCTCTCTCTCTCTACCTCTCGCTCGCCGCCCGAACGCCGTCTTTCGCCGTCCATCCGCTGCTCCGCCCTGCCGCTCGCCGTCCCGCCCGGCCAAATCGGCTCAGCACCACCGGCGGCGGCCTCGAGCGGCGGAGCGAAGCGGAGGCGGCCGCGGGGACGGGGGCGAGCGCGTGCCGGCGAGGAGAGGCAGGCGGCGCGGATGGCACGTCTCCCGCGGACGGCCACAGCGGCGTTGCGCGGACAGCACGCCGCCCTCTGCGCCCGCTCGCCCGGCTCCCTCCTCGAGCCGCCATGGCGCGGCGGCGGCGGCCTCCACCACGCCGCGGAGCTCAAGCAGCGGCACTACCTCGCGCTCGGGGCCTTCCTGCGCCTCCACCGCCCCCGCTCGCTCCTCTCCCTCCCCCGTGCTCGCTTCGAATCGGCGGCGGCTCCTCTCCTCCCCCACCACCGGCGCCCCTCCGCGGCGACGGTCCTCGAATCGGCGGCGGCTCCTCTCTCCATCTCCCTCGAATCGGCGGCGGCGTCCTCGATTCGGCGGCGGGCAGCCATGGGCGGCTAGTGCCGAGCGGCCGGGCGGCGATGCGGCGGCCGCCCCCTTCTCCTCCCTCCTGCTCGGCTGCTCCCATGGCGGCGCGCACGGCCTGCGCGTCTCGGCGGGGAGCAACGGCCTGCTCAAGGCGGGGCCCGTGCACAGTGTTTACCGAGCACTTTTTCTCCCTTTGTGTTTACCGAGCCGCGGGATGATTTACCGCCTACCGGGTCCTTTGCCGAGCGCCGCTGCAGGGGAGAAACGGGAAAAAAGCCTACGTGGAGCGGTATATCTTTTACCGAGCCGGTTTTACAGAGACCACTGCTAGCAGTCTTACGGAGCCACGGAGCTCGCGAGACCACCGTTTTTACAACGACGTTTTGTCTCCTCTTTGGTTTTATAGAGTTGTAGAGATGAGTTAATGCTATGGATCATGAGCCCCGCAAGTAAAAGCTAGAGAGATAAATATACCACAGCAATTGTCCGTTCGTACATGATAATTCATCATGTTTGTGCTACTATTTCACTTCTATTTAATACTCAGTTGTTTTTCATTGTTATTTGGTCATGAGAAGACCTAGAAGCTACTCGTACTGGCTAAATGGTTCTGTGCTTTGGCGCAAGTCACTTAAAATCAAATATTACTTGAGCATATTAAGAACATGCTAGGAATAAAATGGCAATAAAGTGGAGTTGTTGGTGAATTTAACTCTTACGTAGAAGCTTGGGTAGTTGGGTGTGCCTGTGACTGAACAGACTTATCAAATTCTTATGTGTTAGATCTGTGCCTGAACTAGAAAAACAAAAAGAAAATTTAACATGTTTATTCTTCAAGAAATATAATATATTCTCACTTTTATCTCTGATCTTTCATCAAGATCAAATTCTTTTTATCATAAAATTCTAGTATTTCTTTTTGTAAAGATATTAAAATTTAGGTATTTGATAAACAAAAGGCCCTCAATTTTTTCTCGCCCCGGGCCCTTGAAATATCAGAACCGGCCACGGGTAAGGAGATCTGGCCACGGCCGGAGCCATAGGCAAAGAAGTAAAGGGTAGACTGACAGCAGATGCGTGCGAGAACGATGGCGGTGGCAGCAGCGGAGGCGACGGCACGAGATCTCGGACGTGTGTGGACAGCGGCGGCGGCGGCAACGATACCATGCGACCACGACAAGGATGATCTCCGCGCAGCGGCGGCGACGATGATCCTGCGCGACCATGGCGGCGACAGCCCCGCGAGGTAGGCTGCTGGTGCTTTGGGCAATGCGAGAACCACAATGAGCGAGGCAACAGGGGATCACCTGTGGCTACGAGCGACGCAGACGGCGATCTGCGTTCGTGGGTTTAATTTTTTTTCCATAAAAACACCCACAGGGTGATAGAATCATGGGTTTAATTGTGGATCCGCGTGGATACGTGGGTACGCGTGGGATACGGTGATGAAAAAAGTTTTAGAATTTGGGGAAAATCAACTTCAAACGTAAAAAAATAGGTTTCCTAATTGGTAACAAGTTTTCAAATTTAATTATTTTATCTATTTATACTATAAGGATCCATCCATATATACTATATCTATCTATCTATACTAAAAGGATTGAGTTCTAATGAAAACTTTTACTACCAACGAAAATCCCTCTACCCCTCACGCTGGACCCACTTGGACCCACGTTGCAGGAAAAAAAAAGGAAATATTGCGGGAAGTTTTTTAGTAGAGCGAAAAACACATTGTGAGTTCACCTCTAGCCTTTTTTTTCTCACCTGTGTTTTTTGTACCCACCTATTTTTTATTTGAAAGGAAAAATTTATGGAAACCATACCTGGCTTGGATCGGTTGCAGCAGGAGCTGCATAGAGGACGGTTAAGCTTCCGATGGAAGACCACAATGTTCAAGATGATGATCCATTCAGATAAATGGGAGCCGTGCGGCACGGCTGACTCTCATGAGCTCTTGCCTGCTGACTCATGTTTCCCTGGTTTGTTTCCTGGGATCTGGGACTCCGAGGGGAAGAAGCTGACCTTGAACAACGTGATTAGCTTGTTCCCCACAATAGATGTGTACAACAACAATGTAGTTTACATGATGGCCAAGATGAAAACTACTGACCCAAGCGGTTGGGTGCTTGCTCTCAACACAGAGACGAAGCTGGAGAAAATATCCTTCTTTTCGGAGGAAAGTTAATATTTCCATAGCATCTACCGTAGGGATGCAAGTGGGTACCCAATGGGTTTTTTGGGTCAGCCACTCTAGTTTATTTCATCTTCTAAATTATTTACATGGCATGCCACTCTAGTTCATTTTTCTAAGTTTTGGGTCGACCCAATGACCCAAAATCATATATACTTGCATCCCTAATCTACCGGCAATCTGACTTCTCCAACCACCTAAACAAAGGCTCTGGGGCGGGCTCAAGGGGCAGCACGGCTGCTGATGAAGACGACAAATGATAACTAGCAAACAATCAGGCAATTTTTTTTTCTCTTCTCACGGTTACATATTTTGTTATAGCATCCTTCACGTGCTCCTTCCAAATGGTCAAGGAATGAAGATAGATCAAATATTAGATAGATCTTGGATACAGTATTAAAATTCGTGTTTGGTTGATGACGATGTAACGAAAGCATGAAGGCCTTTACTTTGTCTATTGAAAGCGTATTTTTGTTTCTTGCGGCAAAAAAACTGATACGGCATCCTCCATATTTTTCTTTTTTCAAATTCTCTCAGCCATTTTTTTAACCACGTCTATACACAATAATCCTGTATTGCTAATAGACATAGATTGGAGAATTTTTCTTCATATAAATAAAGACCAACTATCTCGAAAATAATGTGCCTCGAGATTTAAGAATACCCAAAGCTGTCTATACATGAGAGAGCGAATATAAAGTATTTTTATTAAAAGCGCTTCACGCGACTGGTCTGTTTACCATGACCCACTTAAGTGACATTGTTTTAGTACCTACATATCATCAATATAAACATGTAACAACTAACATTTTGTCAGTTATGCAATGATGGTAGATTCATTTAGAGTGTTCTCAACATTTGATATTTAAAGCAATTATGGGTTCTTCATTTGTTTTTGTCGATGAATCACGTCGTGTCTCTCCATATACTAAGATTAGTTTGTACAATATAGGTAGTGGTGTAGTATAATATGCACTACCATATGTTCTAATATTATTATGAATGTTTTTTGTTTTTTGTCTATTGAATTTTAATTTATTCATTAATAATTAATATTTTTAAGATATGCGATCTCTTTTAAACACGTGCGTGCCGCACGTGCCACGCTACTAGTACTATAATAAAGATTCAGTTCTTTTAAAAATATTTCTCATCTAAATAATTTTTATCCACTCCTCACAAAGGGCCCGCATGTCAGGTCTAACGGTAAAAACGACGTAGAAGTTCAAAAAAATGATGTTTCTAGAGAGTCTTTGCCATTTTAGCATTAATTTTTTCATCATAGAATTTCTTTACCTACCCAATATACCCACCAACCAAATAGTCTAAATAATCCATAAAAAGATTTCTTTCATCAACACGTCTTGTGAATCCGCCATGAATATTTAATAATGATTGGTTTATGATCCTTCTTTGCTGAAGATTGCTAAAAAGGAATTTTTATTGGTGTCGTTATTTGCATTGCACCGAGGCCGTGGCTTGAATTTACATATAGGATCGTAACGCTAGTGAAGTCCGACACGTAGCTAACGGGCTTGTGTAGAGGACTAGGGGGTCTAGTTGGCCTAATGAAGAAAAAACGAGCAGCTCTGTTCGTTTGGATTATCAGCCACCAGCCAACAACAGTGTTTTTATCTCAGAAAAAATCAGCATCAGCCATCAGCCATCAGTGTTTTTTTTATCAGCAAAAATCAGCACTAATCACCAGCCACCAGCCAATCGAACAGGATAGATGGTTTACTATCCTTCTTTACTGAAGATTGCTAAAAAGAAACTTTTTTGTTGTCGTTATTTGCATTGCACGGAGGCTGCGGCTTGAATTTACATGTAACCTAGCGAATCGTAGCTATGGGGCTTGTGTAGAGGGTCTGGTTGGCCTAATGAAAAAGAAATGAGGAGTAAATTGGGTTAATTATATGATTATATTTATCTTAATATAAGACTTTTCGACGATGTGGCACGGCAGCGTGGGACTGTGGGAGTTGGCAGGCCTTGTAGGATGATGGATGAAATTGAGTGAAAAAAGAAAGTCTAAGGACTGAAATAGATGTTTTGATAACCGAGGGAGGACCTCGGAATAAAATTTGAGGACGAAAATGTCTATTCGGCCAAAACCCTCTCGCCAATAAACCCCATGGCGGCGGCGGCGGGTACGCGCGCGGTCGTTCCGGTGGAGATGATTCTCAAGGTGAAGTGGTGCGGAAGCTCGTACACAGTTCCGGTGGTGACGACCGCCACGGTCGGGGAGCTTAAGCTTCGGATCCGAGACGCGACGGGGCTTCCCACCAAGCGGCAGAGTCTGAGCTGGCCCGGTGTGGATTCGTGTCTCGAGGATGACGCTGTCCTTCTGCATTCTCTGCCAGTAAACGGCAACTCAGAGGTTACTTTGATAAGGTATAAATCTAATCCCCCTCCCCAGTCCGAGAATACTCCTGCGATAATAGGATCAAATTTGGTGGAGATCGATTTCTAGAGCTCCGGTTTTTGGGATGGAATGATGGGATTGAAGAATATATTAGACCCAATAAGTCGTTCCCTTCCTATTGGTCTGACAACTAGCATCGCTTTGTAGATGATTGAGTGGTGCCTGATTGGTCTCTGGGTTGATGCTTTAAAAGCTGCCTTGGTTATGGTGTTGGTTTATCGATAGAAAGCCGTAGAACTTGGGGCAACTCCACCAGTGCAGATGCTACAATATTGGCATATTCCATTGGGTCCATATTCAATTGGCTTAAGGAAATTGTCTGACCTCTAGGCAATTTCATCCAGTTAAAAGGAATAATCTTCTAACATTGTCTAACATTGTTGAGTTATTTGAGCACCCATTGAAGCTGTAGTAGTGCCAGTAGGTAATGAACAGCCGTGATGTAATGTATGGCGTCTACTGTATTTTAAGCATTAGTATCAGTGAGAGGCTGGACATACGTTTTCTTATCTGTGAGTGGCAGTCCTAGATATGTGAGGGGGAAGGTTTGCACTAGGCATTGGAGGACATCACCAATCTCTTTTAACTCTCTTTGTTACACTTTGTTATTGGATCCAATGCATTGGTGTTGTTGGACTGCACATCTGGCCAAAAAAGGACATGATGTACTCAGTATCCTGCACTTGAGCCTATATCTGGCTAGTGGAAATTGATGCAAAATAGGAGTACACAATATCATGAGAGGCATATGGAGATGCTTGGCACAGATGTTCATGGGTGTAATGTTTACCAGATGTCTAGGTGTTCTTCTTTTGATACTACAGTTGACTATGTCCATGCCAGGATAAAGATGAGCAGTGTAGTGGGTAGTAGCATTACAGGCGGATAGGGTTCTTAAAGTAACCAAACAGCCACTAGAGATTTGATTTGAGCCCTCAGCTGATATTGTTCAGGGCAGACATGGGGGAGGAGATAGCAAAGTTCCATGCAGGATCCAGTATCACACTGCCTTGATCTATGCTGCAATTTTGCGATGCGCGCCACCTACAGTCACCTAATTCAGCTGCTGGCCGTGGCTTCTGATCTCACCATTAGTACTGCATGCCCTACAGCATCCTGCTCTCCTGCAGGTTTGGTGGCATGTCTTGTTCTACTTGCGCTGTGGGTACTCACAGTTTTCATTTAATTTTCCGGAATACTTTCCAGCCAGCAGCCCAGCACATGTGGTTTGTAGTTGTCCACAACCTACCCAGCCTGCCCTAGTGGGCCTCTGTTTATGTGTATTCTTTATTTTTTCCATTTTATGGTTTTGAAGGTCTCTTGTTGTTATGCACTCTTGTTCTGAAAGGCTGCTGGTAAACTGTCATTGACCATGATATTTGTGGGGGAGGTGAAGATTGACTGGTGGGCCTCTGTTTTATGTGTATTCGTTATTTTTTCCATTTCATGGTTTGAAGGCTCTTGTTGCTATGCACAGAAAGGCTGCTGGTAAACTGTCATTGACCATGATATTTGTGGGGGAGTTGAAGATTGATGTTATCTAGTATCTCCATCTACGTTCAAAACCCTTATTTCTGGACCATCTGCATGATCATGAAATGGGATTTAAAGCTTTTCCGATGTCAATATTTATTATCAAGGCTAGTACTTTTCCTTTTGAGGCGCTTTATCGTTTCCCAGGGAAGCATGTAGTTGTCACGTGTAGACATCTTCACGCAAGCATTCTGACATGGTGAGATCAATTGTTCCTTTGAGATGTGAGGCGATTTTGCGACTATCTTCATAATGCCATACATACCAAGCTGTTGACTCTTTGGGCTCCATTGCGTCGGCTTTCTTTGTTATTAGAAAAAGTTTTGCTTAGTTGTGACGATGCAGCTTGCAGGTTGTTTGATTGGATAGGTGGCTGATTAGAGATAAGAGGTTGTATTTGATAAGTTTCCCACAGCATGTCTATGCTCTAGCAGAACAGTCCTGTACAGCTGTCAGACCTTGGTGCTGTCTGACAGGATGTCTATGATAACTTCCTGGAGTTTACCTATGATTTTCCAGGCTGTTGAACTGTAATTGTGGGAGTGGCAGTTTGGAGAAGAATCTATATTCTTAAAGATAAAATTTGAACTAGTGTGATTATGTCTTTACTTTTTAGCTAACTATTATTTTCTATCTTGGTTTCATGTAGCATACAGTTTTCTTGCTCTGCAATCAAACTTGGCTGCAATGTGTAAATTGATTTTATGCATTGTCCTTTGACCTTTTCTCCATTAATTCCATTAGATACTAGAAAGTTGTGGTTGTTGTGAAAATAGACCTGTGTTTAATTAATTTGTCATTTTACAGTTTGAAACAGAAGAATTTTGAAAGCTACCAGGCATTATTTTATTCGCATGGAATGTTGATTTCTGGTGAAATCCTGATTAAGGACGAAAGAGTTCGGCAAAAGGATTTTGATGGTTCCTCAATGAATCTTTTCAATGGAAAATTGAAGTTAGATGTCTTGGAAATTGATTGCTGCATTAGGAAGGCTACCAAGGAACAGCCAGTCATGATATCAGCGTTCAACATTATCAAAAACTTTAGACATCAAAATGCTGTGATAGTTGAGTGTTTCTACAAGGAAGGAAATCAGTTCAGACTGGCGCTATCACCTCGCATTGATGGTACAGTTGAGGGATGGGCTCGTGTGCATGGACCCAACACACTATTTTTCACCATTGATGGAAGTACCAAATTTTCAGACCTATATAGACAGATCATTATGTAAGTTAACATAGTTGTTTATTGCTCAAGTTTATTTGTAGCACTCTCTTAGTATTCTCGCAGAATGGATATATAGTTTCTCTTAGAATCCACAGTTTTTTATAGTTACTGTTTTCCTCATTTTATTGATAAAATATAATGCCTGACTTACCCTGATTTACCAAAGTTCCTTTTTTTTGCAGTGACCTCTGTGACATACTTATGAACTTACTTATGGAGGGCATTTGTCCAAGGAAAGTTTGCGAAAGTAATCTGTATTTAAAGGTTCTTGCAGGGAAGCCAAGGCTCAGAGTTCTAATTGATGATGGTATTTTTCTCATTGGCATTAAATATGTCAATTACTGCTTTCTTCGTTGATTAATCTGTTCCTTATTATATGTTGCAGTTGAATACCTTAAAGACAATGTTGTTACAAGAGAGAAGCAGATTACAGATATCTGGAGTCAGATTTGTAACATGGTCCTTGCTTCTGTGAAAAGATGCCGTGTTCCTGCACTCAATGTCAACTCAGAAGGATTTTGCAAGTTCATTGGAAAACAGTATATGTCACTCGTTGGAAAACATGCAGTCAAGAAGATTGACGGTTATCCTGATAAGTGGAATTATCAAGAAAAAGGTGCTTACCTTATCCAAATTATTGCTGCTGACCGATCTCACATTTGGCATTTGATTAAAAAATCAGGACTGAAGTGGCCCAAGAATGAGAATGAAGAACTACCTGGGGAACTTGATGCCATGATAATGGCAGCAGCTTCACTTGACAAATCTTACAATGATGATGATCCGTATGATTATGTAAGATTATTTAGAAATGGATTCAAGAAATTCGATACCCTACCACCTGAGCTCAGGGTACGACATTTCAAAGTTAACTTCGAGAAAGTCTCTTCTTAGGCTTCTTTTTGGCATTAAGGTGGTTTTTTCAGATGAATTTATTTCTAATTTAGGCTGCAGTTGTTAGTTGGCACCATCTTTTTTTGTCCTTAAAAACAAAAGTCACACTGAAGCTGGCAAGTATTGTTCTAAATATTTTAGATTCTGCAGCACAGCATAACGATTTGTTGGCTATTTAGGAACAAACAACAGAGGGGCTTATATTCTTGAGTAGAAATAGAATGATTAATGTATGAAGATATTTATATGCAATTTATGCATGCTAACGTTGAATCTCTTAAATAGGCTGAGTTTGGTAGCCAAGAGGGTTTGATCCAAAGGTTGGAGGTATGGACCCCGGAGATATGGTGCTTTCTCTACGAGGCTGTTGGTCTACTGTCTTAGAAGGTAAAACACGACTCTTTTCATACCTAGTTAACTTGAAAGAAAACGTGTAGTGCCTAACTTATTTTTATGCTATTACTCATTTGTTTCCATTATGGGACTAATTGGGCTTGCAACTGGGAATATCGATGATGACTCAGTGTTTTCTAGGTCAGGTCATTCTTGATTTGTTTCGGTGGCCTGAATGTTGTTAAGTTTCTAGTCAGGTCATTCTTGATTTGTGTCAGTGGCCTGAATGTTAAGTTTTCTAGGTCAGGTCATTCTTGATTGGTGTTGTACGTGTTACTGTTTCTTCTTTAGCGAAATGATATGTGCCCTTGCTATCGCACATCCAAATACATTCACTAGAGGATGACTAATGCGATGAGATTGTGTCCTTTTGTAGCTGCTGCCTATATTTGTTATGGTTAGTAACGTGTAGCGAGAAATTTACATTAAGGTGAACTAATGTGTTGTTTTCTGTGTCGAAATGATTGAAAGGTGAATTGGTTCATATAATTGGTTTGTGGTTCCAATCAAATATCATTGATATCTATACTTACATTCATGTCGAGGGTAGTTATAATGTTTTTTCATTTTTTGAAACGTATAATATTTTTTCATGGAACACTTCGTTCATCAAATTGCGCATGGATGCAATTTGTAGTAGTTGGCCCATTAACCTCAATGATTATGAGTTAATATATCCCGTGCATTGGATTTTTTTTACCTATCTGGGCATAGTTCGGTGTAGTTTTGGGCATTTTCCATTGGCCCATACCCTTGGAAAAAACTATTGTCCAAGAAAGAAAATTATGGTTGTTTTCTCTGTCCTGGACGATAAATGAGGCTGTCCTGTTTGGAATTTACTTTTACACTCGTTTTCTTCCATCAGCTTTGAAAATTTAGTTGCACGTGAATGAAATTACCTGACACTACTTGTGTGCAGTGACGTCAGGATGCATTGCGCTTGAGTCGGGAGGAGGCAGTGCGAAATCAGGGGACCAGTGGTGCTTACCCTTGCATAGAAGCACCCTTGCATAGAAGCTCCTAGCGAAACTAACCTGTACTGATTGCGAACCGGTTGTTGGTTCTTATGTGCCAGCAAAACTTGACTTCGGCCTTGTATAGTTGTCGTTGTCGTCGTCAAATCCTCACGAGTCACGGATGTTCCCTCACGGCATCAGAGAGTAAACTGGAGCTCGAGAAGCCCAAACTTGTGATGGCACTGGTATTTTACAGATAGAAGAATTTTTAAGCTAGTCTTCGCAGCTAGAAGAGGCTAGACTGATGTATGTTTGCGACCCTTTTCTGGTACTTTTTTTTTTAAAAAAAAGATGTGCCCGTGGTGTATTCTGTGGACCCTTCTTCGCCACGCGATCGAGGTCAAGTGCGCACCTACACTGCCCCCGCCATGCCCTTGCGTTCGCCCTCCGGCTATGGAGGGGCGAGCAGTGGCACGCGAGCTGCCATAGACGAAGCTGGAGGCTCCTGTGCATGCCGCCAAGCTGCTGTGCCCGTGGGTAATTCTTGTCGCGCTTGGCGGCATGGCCACCATTAGCGTCCACAACTCCATTGGCCGTGCAAAACACAAATCATCTGTTATACTGTAAGGAAAAGGCATTTGTTTCTGATTTTGGTGATTGGGTGATCTTTGAGACTACAGAGTTTTTCTAGATAAATATTTGTAGGTTTTATAGGTTCTAGATTTGATTTCAAGCCATCCAAATGCAATGATTTAGAAATATTCCAAATGATGGTACCTGCACTTAAATGAGGCTTTGAAATGATGGCTAAATCAAAGAAGATCGATTAGAAGAGAAATCCGGGAATGGTGGCTAAATCAAAGAAAATCTATTAGAAGAGAAATCCGCAAAGAAATGACGCGAATCCTACTAAATGTGTTCACCAACACTTATCGTTGCATATGTTGGTATAATAATCATCGATGTAATCACCGTATCAGTCGGTGATGCATAGAAAGATTGCAATTTTGTGCAACGGCTAGTTTTAGTCTTTAGGGCTACATTTCATAGTATTTTCCACTTAGAAGAAAGAATAAAACAGTGACTTCACTCGGGAGTAAACTTATTTACCAATGTGTGCGTCCTGTTATGTAGTTTAAATTGCCCTGAACCTGTTCTTGAAAATTGCGTTGCAGAATTGAACTAGAAGTTGTTTTCCTTGGTTTGGTTTATAATGTATTGCTTGTATTTACTTTTCTTTTGATACTCTTGTATTTACTTATTATTACTCTCAAATAAACCTTCTGTGAAACTGGACTAAGTCTTATGTGGTTTCTTTCAGGTAGAGAAACTGTTTTCTGCCGCAACCAGCAGCGAGTTGTCCATACCATGCTTTGAACGAACCGACGCGCCTTTGGCCCAGCTTAGGAGAACTACCAGCAGCCCTAGCCTGAAGATAAATTCCTTTCTCTGTTTTTATCTGTTTGTTAGGTTTGTTATGCAAAACTCCGCCACAAGTTTGCCTAGAAATTTTTAACTGTAGCTGTTACGTTGTCAGCAATTTCTGGGCCTACTGATGATTTTGACTGCTCTATGCTTAACATACATTTTTAAGGTCGAAAGAAACTTGCAGGCAGCATCATGGACCATACCAGTGACTCTATTCACTCTCACTCACATTCTGAATGGGAGCCGTTGGATTTCGTGATCTGAGAATGTGATGTCCCTTTGTTACAGAATGTGATGTAACCTTCAGAGTGCAAATTCGGTTTCCCTGAAACTGGGAGCTTCTCGCCTGGAAATAATAGCCCCCTTTTTTTGTGACCATGTAAATTGTTGACATGAAGCACACATTAATTGTTGTTGAAGCATGCCTATTGTTCAAAGTTCCTTATGTCCTATTACACTCTCCCGTCATGATAGTCCAATTACCAACTCCACAGTTCATGAGGCAGTAATTTGGATTCTAACAGAAATGGAACTGAATTTACCGTAAATTTGAACTTCAAAGCTATGCATGGAAATTACTTCCACATAAATGATATGGAATCCTTCTTTGCTCTTCCTTTCCAGTTTTATCATTTACAATGAACATGGCGTACGTACATGTCTCATTGGATCCTCTATAATGACTCTAACCTAATATGAAAGGCATCACGATAGGTACAGAAGAATGAACTCGTTAAAAACCAAATGAATCTGCCTTCACATCACTGCGTCATAAGAACTGCCCGAACATTTCTTGCAGTACTGTGGGCAGTCCGGAATCATGATCCTTGTAATCATGAAACGATGCAAACAGCTGCTTATGCGATATAACAGAAGCCCTCGCATCAAATGCTTTGTTCTTTAACAGAATCATTTGATGACCAGCTGTATGTGAACATTCTAAATTTGTCCAGTTACACCAGAACGAGCCTGCAGTGTCTCTGTATGTTTACTTTTTTTCCATTTGTTCCACCAGCCAGTCTATGCCAGATTTGATCCCCCTCCTGCAAGAAAAGCATCACTGTCATATTAAAACAATATAACATACCTTAACCAATGGTTCATGTCAAAGGCTTCTCAGTTTGAGTTGCAATTAGCAATAACTTTCAACCTAAGTACAACTTAGCTTGAGCATAGCCCTCAAAGCAATTATTCCATGGGAGAAATGTGCAATTCTTTTGCATGCATGACTAAATAAAACGATTCAATTTTATGTGTTGAATTGAACTTTCTCAGGAATCAATGGGGTTTCTGTGCTCACCCATCATAGGCGGATACAGCCTGAAACATATATGGCCTCTCATCCAGCTCTTTAAGATGCAGAAATTTAGCCAATTCTTCATCATTGATGACCCCAGGTAAATCCTGATCAAAGAAATACAGAAGCACATCAAAGCATGAGAACAAAGGCAAATAATAAGTAAACAATTTGATAGAAGGATGTGGATCCACTTTTACAAATAACTGTTGATTTTGATTATATAATTACTGATTGCCATGTGATGACCTTAATTGATTTAGATTGTGTTCACTGTTATATATATTGTTTGATTCTAGAAACTTCGACATGCCTTGATAATCCTTATCATTCCATCCATTCCAGAGTAAAGGGATACAAACAAGAACTTCCCGTGGTTGCTAAAAACAATATATCACAAAAATTGTTGTTCAAACTCCAAAGATCCCAAACCTTTTTTTTTCCCAGAACATGTTTTATGAAATAAGTGGTCAAAGTTGTACAGTGGACCATGAAAAAGCAAGAGGGAGTATGACTCTTTTTCTCTCGCTTCCATGAAAAAAGAAAATGTATCAGAATGATCACAGTGTGGTACGTCTGCACATTAATTGGCCAAAACATTTGGTATTCAGTCTCACAATGACATAGTCTCTTCGCAATATAAGAATTTAGGTTTATGTGCTTCACAGCACAGGCACTTGACAAGAATGTTATTTTGATTGCAGCACAAACTTTTTTGTAAGCACTTGATATTTTGAACTTCACTATGCATGTTTGTGGTACAAAATATAACATAAAGAAAGTTTATGCTTTGAGATATTACAGGAAAGTGGAAGTAATCCATCACCTGTTTGTTTGCAGCTATCAAGAGCGGTGCCCCTCTCAGATGCTCATGGCCAATAACCTTCTCTGTAGTAAGAAATTTAGGTTAGATTTTCTAGAGTGAGTTCTCCTCCCGCTTACCAGAATAGGCAATGCATCTCAAGTTCTCAAAACATATCTTTTCGAAAGATCTAACAACAGCAATAAATCAGCAGTTCATGGAAAAAAATAACTTACCCAGAGCAGATTTCGCATCTTCAAATGATGATGAGGTAGCAGCATCAATAACATATATTATGGCATGAGCCTCTTCATAGTATTTCTCCCAGATTGTGCGTAAACCAACCTGTGAAGCAGGTAAGTGTGTTAAAACTCTGAACTTGTATCATGGAATCTTATAGTACTGACATGTAGTGATTTATATTTTATAGGGTGAAGTTAGTTTTGCATTAATTGATTAATTCCATTTCCTGTGACAAAGAGATGGTGAGTCTTCTCTATCAGCCACCCCATTCCTAACTACCACATCAAATATATGTCAACATAACATACAACTCCAATATGTCGAGTATCTCGTATAATTTCCTCCTTTATCAGGTAAATTAGCAAAAAATCACACATAGCACATGATAGAAGACATGAAAATGATCCAAATATTCTGAATGTATGTGAGCCAACAGGACACCCCTTTATTTTTAGTTCACGACAAAGATTCACTTTCAGTGTAAAATAATTTAATAATGGAATTTTCAGTCCGCATTCAATATATTTTTTGCCGGGAACAGCAACATGCTAGGTTACTAATTAAAGCTACCACATCCTAGTTCATTAATATAACTATGCATTCCCCAGATATTGAAAAACTTGAGATAACATGTAAAATATATATTCATGATGCCAACTCAATTAGCATGACAACATTCAATTATTGACTACAATAGAGGACACAATGGCAACAGAGAACTTAATAAGAAAATTTAGGCCATATGATGCACCAGTAATCTTACCTGACCACCCAGATCCCAGAAAACAAGTTTTGCATTTGCATCTTCAATACGGCCAATGTTAAGTCCAACAGTGGGAACGACACGATCAGGTGGAAGCCCTTCCCCTTTGAGATATATTGACTTCAACTTCTCCAGCAAAGTCTGCATCACCGGTTATAGAAACATGCCATTATAGGTAAAGGAATCTAGGCACCACATTTTCAGTCAAAGGTAAAGTGTCTTCAATGCAATGTAGCTATATAGAACATCATGAAAAGCAGAATAGGAAGAACTGAAGCATGGTCATGGTATGCACACCAATAACCTTTTCATGAACCAATAGTTCATAAGTTCTGAGTAAAATTGACATCAGGATTGCATAAAGAAGTATCAAATTCTTGTCACAAGAAATTGAGACAGCAATTACCGTCTTGCCAGCCTTGTCGACACCGAGAATAAGAACACGGAACTCGTCCTTGGTAAACACATACTTCCATAAGCCATAGAATAAGGAGAACATCACTATAGCCTGGTGGTCCTCTCACAATCAATTGCCTGCTTATCCGGTGATTATCCAACCAGCACGCCACGCCCTGAAAAACAATCATACCGTTTTTCTTCATATATATCAGTATAAGTAAGGACGCCCAAATTACCAGACACAAAACTAAGCTCAGAGTATTTGGCCACAGCGTCATCGACATTTTGCACTACGCACAGATTCAGCGGACCCTTCCCCAATTGCTAAGTCCCAAACCCCAAATAACCCTCAAATTCCTGGAGTTGGGTGAGCAGGCGCACATTGCAACACCATTTTTTTTTTGCCACGAGACAAACAAGCAATTCTGCATACGGGGCACGGAACGCGTGGGAATCCGATCAGAACAGCGGAACCAAGGGAGCCCAATACTCAGCAAACCAATGGATAAATAGAACAAACCACTCGAGACAGCCGAACCATTGCCGGGACCAGATAGGAGAGAGCGCCGGAGATCTGGATGGCTCACCGGAGAGCTTGAAGACGGCCTGGCTCCGCGACCGGCTGCTTCCGGCGAAGTCTCCCGTCGTGTCGCCTGGAGCGCGGAGGGCGGGTTTTGACTTTTGAGACCGCTCGGCGGTGGGAGCGCGCCCACCGGAGTTAGGAGTCGCGGCACTGACCACCCCCACCGCTGCCCGCTGGGCCCGGGGGTTCTCAAATGTTGACTGGACGCCTGCTCCGCGTCGCAGACAGGTGGGGCCCCGATGAGAAATTGCTTCTTCACCGATACTGCCAGTGGCGGTGGGGCCCGTCTGGGCGTGGTCCCCCCACGTACCGACTACCGAGAGGTGCTTGCTGCTCGGAGACGTCGATGCCGAGGGGTGGCACCCACGTCGGCGGGCATGGTCGGTGGGCCCAAAGGAGCGGTGCGACGGAGAGGCCCCACCGGTCAGTTGGTGGGGGCAAATGAACACGGGGCCACGGTTTGTGTACGCCTACTCGTAAATTGTTCGTACTACTACTAGTTTGGTTGACCCGCTCACGTCGGAAGGACTTAGGCCCTGTTTACAATACCAAATTCACACTCCCAAATTTACTATATAAAAAGAAGATTCCCATCACATCAAAATGTCATAGTATGCATGGAGTACTAAATGTAGATGAAATCAAAAACTAATTGCACAATTTTGTTGTACTCTACGAGACGAACATTTTGAGCCTAATTAATAAATTTTTGGACAATTTTTTACACATACAAACGAAATGCTACAGTGCGCACGCACCCCAAAAGTCCCAAATTTAGCTCCCAAATTTGGGAACTAAACAAGGCCTTAGCATAGGTGCACGAGCACTGAGATACCACTTGGTCACTTCGCGAATGCATGGAATCTACACGCGCTGGTCAAAAGTCTAAGATCTAAGCCATCAAATAGAGTACAAAGACGCAGCAAAGAAACGCAACATTTCCACAAAGAATATAGTCAAGTGTCAAAACAAACAAGTACAAAGATTCGGCAAAGAAACATCCTCTAATTGTTATTGTTAATACATTGTCTATCAATTCTATGCTAAAGACGTGCATAAATTGACTAAATTACTAGTAAAATGTGTAGACTTTTAACATTTCAAATTCGAATATCAATAGATTGGTGGAAGGAGGAAAATGTGTAAAGATAAAGTACCACAAGTGCGAAGAAAGAAATTTAGAGTAGAGAATATTGATAATCAAGACAGAATATTTTATTTTATGGTAGGGTAAGTTCCAGTACGAACAGCCCTAGGGCTAGGACTGTGCTCTACGGAGTAGGCCTTAGCTTTTGCCTGTTTCTTGTGTGCGACAGCGATAGGGAATCAAAACTTGATGGGAATTTCGCTCAAAAAAAAACTTGAGGCTTCTAAAAATCAACTCCGAAATACACTATGCAAAAAGAAGATTTTCCATCATATCAAAATGTCATAACATGCATTGAGTATTAAATGTAGATGAAATTAAAAATTAATTGCACAGTTTTATTGTACTCTGCGAGACGAACATTTTGAACCTAATTAATCAATTTTTGGATAATTTTTTACAAATACAAACAAAATGATACAGTAACATAATGATTTACGAAGTCTTATTCCTAAATTCACCCTTCCAATTCTAACATCTGTCTAGACACCACCTGACGGAAGTTGGAGCCATGTACTTGTTGGCGATCCATGGGCCATCAAATCAGGCCTTATGTTTTGTTTGCGTGGGCTGGGTGGGTCGGAGCCCAATTTGCCTCCACGGAGCTCCACCGCCCTTGGCCCCTGCCACCAGATCAATCTATCCATCCCCTCCGTCAGTCAGCCGCGGGCAGGAGCGACTCGGCGAGAGACGGCGAAAACCGGCGAGATCGGCGGCGTACGCGGGAGAATCAGCCCATCAAAGGTCGGACATTCCTCCCTCGATCCATTCACGTTACCCTTTGGGTTCCTTCACTCCCTTCTTGTTTTGCTTCCTTCATCTGGGGGACCCTGCGCTGTTGCGGTTTGATCTCCCTCAGTCTGGTACATAAGTACATTTCTTCACAGAGCCTCTTGGTAGATTGCACCTCCGCTCCAAATTATTAGTGCTAGCTTAGGTTCACAGGATAACATTTGTGGTTTGATGGCTAAATCAATCATGCGATTTGAGTAGCACTGTGTGTGGTGACGCCTTCTTTGTTGTAGAATTTTACAGGGCACTCCGAGAGAAATGTCTCTGTTGGATACAGCACGCGGTAGATGAGGGGCGGGATCTGTTTGTTTTCCCATTTTACGAGTACAGTCTATTTGGGGAGCTGAACTAAGCACAACCGAATAATGTTTAAGTGACTACATTTGACATTGGACAACTTGATAAAGCCATAAAGGGAAAAGGGAAATTAATTAGGACTATCTAGTGAAACCGTAGTAGCGAAACACTGCCGCTTGCCCCATGAATTTTTGCTTATCATCACTTCTATGAGCTGCATCCTGTATGCCTCATTTTGTGGTTCGTAATGTGCCGAGTTTTTTGTTCATAAATTGTTGTTTGCTCAATCTCCATTCAATTAACCCTTTCCCTAGAAACAACTTCGCTATGCCGGATTACTTTGTGTGTATTATTGGACGCTTCAAGGAAAATATCAATGCCAGATTGATTTTCTATTTAAGTATTTATTCTACTTGATACTTGATATGATAAGAGTTAACAGAAACAAATTTAAAATTATTTCAGATTTGTATCATTGTTATGCCTTCTCCAATGTACTGTGGGTTTGAGATGCATGCAAGCAATATTACTTCTCGCCAATGTATTCTATTTTCATCTTTCCTTGTATTTTTTAATAGAAGTTCTGTTCTTAATTTTGTCGCCTTAATACAACGTGTTTTTTTAATTGCCTATCCACCTGGTAGCTCAGATTGTTCCTGATAGCTCAGATATGTTTTGTGTGAACATCAGAGTTGTGAGGCTTTAAGTCATTAAAACCTCAAATAGCTATTGAAAACCATGTATCTAACTGCTGAGGTTTTCATTCTCATTCCTCACCCCTATTGGTCTAGTACCGCCCTTGTATCTTGCACCTTAGTTAACGCGTCATTGTAGCTGGGCTACTTCTTGCTTTAATATAAATAAGGACCTATCATCTCCTTCAGTAACTCCTTTCTTTTAGAAATCCATGAAGCATTATGGTGTTGCTAGTCTGGTTTAGCTGCATCTTATCATGTGTCTTCTTCATCAATTAGAAGTGGGCATAAATTAGAAAAGGTTTGTACAGGTACAGAGAAGACTGGATGTGAAGTTGTGAACACGAAACAAGGAAATGTGATAGTTTGAAGTGGTTAGATATGGTGTTCAACCAATCAGATTTGGATAGATAAAATAATATCTGGAAAGTAAACTGGAAATTTTATGGACAAACTGATTTATTTGCACCTGTGACATAAAGATGCAGCATAATCGCCCTGTGCCTTTATTTGGTGTAGGGACCATTGACAATGCAATTTTGAAGAAAATTTTAAGGTAAACACGTCATGTGAGCATTTATTTACACTGTCACCAATGATATATGAACAAGGCAAACCACAGAATTTTTTGCCCTCCTTTTTCGTGCTTTCCTTTTGTTAGGTATAATTTGACATTTATGGTAAAAGATTATGGGCAGAGGTTTGATCTTCATTCATGACCTACGGATGTAACAAACTTGAGATTTTTTCTATATGTGACTGTGTACTGTGGGTGTTTTAAAGAAAACATTCACAATGAATACAAATTTATTTCCATTTCTTTACTTTTCTCATCGGCTCCAAGTTATGCATCCAATAAGCAACACAATAAATTCCAGAACTCTAATGATTGTTTGCCTGGAAATTTTATTTATTTTGTGTGTGCTTCATGGAGGGAATTTGAGTGATTTGGTGGACTTCTTGCGGAGGTGTGTGCAACTATTGCTATTCAAATAAGCCTTCATCCATTTGATTTCATTTTTTTTAATTGTAACTTAAAATTATAGTATAAACTTTCATTCATATGCTCAAAATATCATAGATCAAGTGAATGTATACCTGCTCTAGTTAGTCTTATTGAAGAAGTCTCGAGTGCCAACAGAAACAAATCTTTTATTTTCAAAATAATTTGTATTTCCAAATAGAAACAGCTTTGTGTTCATGTACAATTTAGCCTCTATAGCCCCATTTAGCTCCACTATTAGCTGTTCTAGAGTCCAGCCACTAAACCCCTTGGCTTGCTATTTAAAACACTAACTGTGATGTCAATTTGATGCTTTTAACATAGTGTGAGGTTATGGTGCGGCGCTAGGGGTTTTCTCTGCCAGCTTGATTGAGATTTCTTTCTTAATGCAATGCCGTGTTGGTGGTCTTTCCCCCACCGGTTGAGTTTTGTGTGTGTGTGTGTTTACTGTTTAGACCTCTTGATCGAATTCTCTGTCCATCTGCTTGTTCAAGTATTTTTGGCTCTCAGTTCTTTGTCTTTGCTCCTCTTCCTTATTTAAGCAATTTTCAGGTCTCCTCCAAGGCTACATTGGGTGTGGTTTCTTCAAAAGATGATTCTGAATCCAACTTTGGAAAAGTTATTTTTTTGCAGAACATGATTCGCCAGAGTTGTAGCACTTTGGCATCCTAGCTTTTGGGTTGATTTTGGTATGGAGAAAGTGTTCTCTGTTCCGTTGGTAACTCTTACAGTGGCAACCCCAAAATGTTATTTCCTAAAAATATGCTGAATGGATAAAGGAAAGGAACAAGGACGGTCATTGCTTGACGCTAAGAACCTAGAATAGAATGTGATTCTAATCAATTCTAGAATTAGGCTATTTGTTCAGCTTTGGATTTTTCTGGTACATCAGATCAATTAAACAGACAGGTCTTTTGCTGTTAGGTTGCAAAATAGCAATAGTTAAGACATGAGCCTGAATTAAAAAAAATTCCTCTTGTGAAATTAACCAAACCGATTACTTACAGGTACCCAATTTTTCGTTTGGCTGTTTTAGGTGTATAGCTTTATTTTTTTACAGTCTTGATGAGCAGAAATGAACTAATCCAACTTGTCTTTCACATCCAATAGAATGAAATATCTGGGAGCCTTTTGATAACTCTGAAATCCACCGTGGAAACATCAATTACTGATGTTTAGCTTGGACTGACTAGTTTATGCAGTCTCATGGAGACTTTAGTTTGTGCAGTGTTTTGCTGCCATTACCCACCTATTGTAACCAGTGTAGCTCTTAATCCTTGAAATTTCATGTTTCCGGACGTTTTTTGCTTTTTATTTCTTGGTTGCCCTCTTTGTAAAGCCTCTTTCTCCTTCAAGCTATATGTAAAGCAGTTTTATGACCTCAGTTTTTATTCTAAATTGCTTTTACTTTGCATTGTTTCCAGCCAACTGCCAACCATCAGTTAATTTGAGGTGACGAATGATTTATTCGCTTGACTCTTGAGATCTGAAACAAAACCCGCATGTTGTCTTTGCAGATGTTTGACGATCAAGACTTGGGTTTCTTCATCAACTTTGTGGGCGTCTTCATATTTGTTCTGGTCACAGCATACCACTTCGTGGTGGCAGATCCAAAGTTCGAAGGGAACTAATGAGCTTGGACCTTGGGGTGCATAATGCATGCCGTAACTGGTGCTGAATATGCAGAAAACATATCAGATTATGCAGATCCACATTTGGAATAAATCTGGGTATATGATAATGTAAACTGGTTGTACTGCGAGTGATGAATAATTAGGGATGAAATCGGTCGGAAATGATCGAAAATTTTCATTATCATTTCCTAACCATATTTTTTTTACTTGGAAACGAAAACGGAAACGATAAGTTCGGAAATGATAGCGATAACGGAACAGTCGGTATATCGAAAACGGAAACGTCGAAAACCTCAAATCGAAAACTTTGTAGGCCAATTTCAACAACCAACATTACTACATATTCATGTATCATTTATGCATGTACATCAAAAGATAAAAAATAATGGAGCTATGTAGGGTGGCGATTCATTTTCATTTGCGACAAAGAAAATTTTAGGCGAACTAGAAGGGATAGCTGTGTATTTTGGGCCTAAATGATTTAACTGGGCCGAATTCGGAATTCCAGCGGAAAATTTCCGATTAATTCGGTCGATAGAGCTATTCGGCGGTATAAATCCAATATCGTTTCCGTATCGTTTTCCGACCTTTACAGTTTCCGTTTCATCGGAACGGAAAAATCTCGGAAACGAAGCTCGGTCGATCGGGAATTTCCGTAATCGTTTTCATCCCTACGAATAATGCTACTTGTACTGCTTTGACTGACATATAATGCTATGTAAGTAGTTGAGGGTAACACAATTCCATAACATTTCAGTCAGAAGTGGTTCTGACATTTTGGCAGATGCTAAATTCTCTCTTAGTAATGCGCTACTCAACTAATTAGCACATGGAATTATGTTATCCTCAGCTGTTATGTGATGAAATTAATAAGCTTAAAAGGCCGTGGTGAGCCTCGTTCAGCTTCTCAACAAAACCTTTTCCCTAAGCACAAGGCGATACACGCAGCTCTACGCGGTTAACAGCCTGCCTTACATAAGTGGACTGTAGTGAGGTTGACGTGGACGAGGTCCACTGCAGCCGCGGCGGCTACAGCCTACAGATCAGACAAGCCATTTGGGCATGACATTTTGGCGCCAAGGAAGTGAAGGAGCTGTACAGTCAACTTGGGCAAGGAAACAGCTATCGTCACTGGAGCGAACTTTTAAAGGTAGGTGGTAGTATAAGACACGAAAACTTAGGACACCTCTGGATGCAAAATAAAAAGTAAATATATATAATAATATAAACACAAAAGAATTTGTTAGGAGTACAAATGCAAAAGTAGCATATTGCGCCAAAGAGACCAGGAAAATCGTTGGATGGATCGGAGCTAATGATTACAAGCGGAACGAAGGATTTTCTTTGGGTTGGATTTAAAATAGAACAACTCTAAAATCCTAGAAATTTCCTTGGATGTGATGGATCCAGATGAGATTGAAGTGCTTGGATCGAAGTTGCTTGGATTAATTAGGATAGTGAATTTTTGACATTGCATTTCAAGAAGTTTCTGATAGCTTTAATAAGTATGGCAATATCCAGCAGAAGAGAGAGATGCAAATGGAAGAAGACCAGATATGTGGTGATTATGAACATGGAGCCAAAAGATGGTGCCAAATTGTTGTTAGAGTGCCTCAGAGATAACAAGATATCTAGCATGGCATTTTAGGTGAATGCAAGCTGCAAAGGTTGTAATCTCCAACATATTACAGGTCAAGAAAACGAAAATAGAAATTAGTGCTGGAGTAGTCATTTTTTAATTTAATGCAGCATTTGGATGTTTGTTATATCAATACACCGTATCCTTCCTTCCGTGCAAGATTTTTCTTTCCTCATGACTCATGAGCATTCCTTCAAGATTCTTCTCTCGCATGTTTAGAAAGATATCTTTTGGGATCAATGTTCGCTCTATCTCTAGTATTTAGTTAGCTTATTATAGCAATGAGTTAGGATCACCATGGATATGCGAGACTTGTTTGGAAGTAAGTTGATGAATGCCGAGTCTGCTAATTTTTCAACACGTTAATGAAGGAAGTTTAGGAATAATGTTGGGGAGAAACCACGATGGTCAAATACAAGCACATTACACTGGGCAAATATAGTATACTTCCTATATTTTTTTTGCGGGTATATATAGTATATGTGTTGTAAATTTGTAATACATATATTGAGAGGATCCAAAACGCAATAAACCTCTAACCAGACAGAAATAATCCAGAGGAAAACAAGAACATCACAAAATCATCTTGGATGCACTACTTGGTGGAGATTAAAAGTGAAGAATGCATTATATTTGTAGTACCACTTTGATAATTGCTACAATATCCAACCTCGAAGTAGGTACAAAGCATAAACATGCAAAACGGGCAGCCACAGCCCACAGCATGCTAGTATATCAAGTATCCAATTTAATTCCAGTATATACATACAGGATTTTATGATAGCCCTTGAACATTAATTTTCTGGCTCACAAACTAACAAGCAGTGAAGCAGTACATAAAAAAAATCCAAAACAAATCTCCTGCTACCACAAACAATATTAATAATCATAAATGCTCACCACCCTATAAAACGGCCAGAGCCCCTCTCTCAACTTCACACCAATAACAAGCATCAAAACTCATCTTCCTCACCTGGAGAGAGAGAGGGCCGGGGGGAGGGAGAAGGGAAGAGAGATGGAGAGATAGATTAGCGTCGCCATCAATCATATCTCCTCCCAGTCGATTTTGTAATCACTCCATCTCCCCAACAATGCCATAGCCAACAAGTTGAAATCTTCAGCCCCCCCTAGCTACCAGTTCCTAGATCAAGAATTGCCAAGAAACCACCATTTCTGAGAGAAACCTCACCATGGGATTATTCTGGCCCGGTTGTGTCGCCTCGCCGCCCGCATCCCTGCTGTGTGAAGAGAACATGGACGGCGTTTTTGGGGGCAATGACAGCGAGGAGGAGCTGCCGGAGTTGGGGTCGGACCTTATTATCCCGGGCTTTCCATTGGAGAGCGATGAGGTTGTGGCATCTCTGATGGAGAAGGAGAAGGAGCAGCTGGTTAATGTTGCAACGGAGAATTACATCCAGAGGTTGAACAGTGGAGGGCTGGTGTCGTCTTGGAGGACTGCTGCCATTGATTGGATCAACAAGGTTAGGAAAACACTATATCAAACAATCGGCTGCAGAATTTCTCTTTAGGATTTGATTAATTCGTTGAGTACGTGTTTACTAGTAGTTTGCCATTCTAAGATTTCTAAGATGCCTTCACGATTCATTTACCTGTTCCATCCCAATACTTATGTTTCTGTGCTTTACAGAATGGACCTTTGTTCTATTAGCTCTCCAAGTTTGTCCTTACTTGACTATTTTTTTTTTGTTTTGCATAGCAACTGAATTGGACTACTTGTCTTGTCTGTTTCATGTGTGTACTGCAGGCCCAGGCTCATCACAATTTTGGACCACTGTGTTTTTATCTGTCGGTCAACTACCTTGATAGGTTCCTCTCCAGTAATGACCCCCCGGTAAGTTGATTCTACAAATGTACAAAGCGACTGCCGTTCCTTCATTTATTGAGTTATAATGGCCAATCAGCATGTGGCTTTCTGAGATCATCGCCTTTCCTGAGACACAAATCTTATGCGAGTTTTTTGTTCGTGAAGGTTGACCAGCCCTGGATGCAGCAGCTACTCTCAGTTGCTTGCCTATCTATCGCAGTTAAGATGGAGGAGACGACCATGGTTCCTTGGTTTCTAGACTCCCAGGTGGGGAAAATATACTAGCATTACACAAAATTGCTTTCATGTTTGAGGAATGGGGGTGATTCTAAATCAAAAATTCATCATCATGTCACAGGTTTCCAGTGACAAGTATAAGTTCAATGCAAGAGCTGTTCAGGAGGTGGAGATTTTTGTTATGAGCTCTCTTAATTGGAGAATGCAAGCGGTGACCCCATTTTCGTACATCAACTATTTTGTGGACAAGTTCACCAAGGGGAAGCCGTTGAGTTGCGGATTTGCTTCTCGTTGCAATGAGCTCATCCTTAGCACTCAGCTGGAAGGTAGATTATATTGCTTCATGAATGAACTGGATCTATCACTTTGTCAATTTACCCATAATTAGAACATCTGTGTGTATTTGAGAATTCGCAGCAAAGTTCCTGCAATTCAGACCTTCTGAGATGGCAGCAGCCGTGGTTCTATCAGCAGCTGATGAAACTTACGTTCTAGACTTCAGCAGCGCTCTTATAGCTTCTAACATTTTTTTGAAAAGGGAAGCTTTATTGATCTTAGATAATTACATCGAGATGATACAATTATATAAGATCCAATCCGGCCTCTGCATAACTAAGATGCACACAGCCAATAAAAAAAACAAAAAATGAGAGTACCATGACCTAGCAAACTACCACAAGCGTCTTCATCTTCATCCGCAACACAAACCAAAGCAACTCTTGGACTATGGAGTAGGCTCCCTATACAACGCCTCCAACGAGGAAACGACACGCGCACATGCCGACATTGTAATGACCCAACCAATTAAGGCCAGATCAAATGTTTTCACGAGGGAGTAATTCATCTTAATCCAAACAATGCCTTCAACAAGGTCACTGCCAGGTTCAACCAATTAAGGTCAGACCTTGGAATTTCTTCCCGGATCCGATGAATTAGTAGCAAATACCACCACGACCAAGTCACACCGTGTTACTTCCCCCTTCTTACCCGGCCAATACTTCCATACAGACCAGCCCTGACCCACTTTCAACGGCCACGAACTCGAAATCCGGCAGATCATCTGAATTCGGAACCTGAGATACCATGCTGCAAAGTATCCGCTGGATACCCGTGCATAATCCATCAGGAATAAATTACAGATGAAATCCGTCTTCGAGTAAGAGAATCCGCAAACGAAACCAAGGTGACTCATGTCTCTTGGTTTTTATGAAAAGAAATGGCGAAATTGAAGATGTCATCACCATATGTAGCTGCAAAGTCCGGCACTGGTCCTTCCAACGTGAAGCCTGGGAACCGGAACCGCTGGCCACGAAACGAAGACGAAGGACCGCCACCATGGAGGCATCCGCTTCCGCCGCGCCGCACACCCACCGCTCCGGGCATCACCGGCGTGGCCCAGGGCGCAAACCTAGGGGACATGCCCCAGATCCAGCCACCCCGAGAGCCGAACCTGCAACGGGCGGCGCCAAGTCGCCGGGAGCCTCGCCCCGATGCGCACGGCCACCACCCACGCCGCCGGCCCGCGCCCAGCCACAGCAAGGCCGGCCCAGCCGCCGCCGGGCGAGCCATCGCGGAGGCCGAGCGCGGCCACGTCCCGCCAGCCGAGGCGCCCAGATCCGCCGTACATCCTCCGCCTGCCGGCCATCGACGAGCCGCCCGCCCGCCGTGCCGCCGCTGCCGGTCGCCCGCCTAGGATTTCGCCTTGGATCTGCCCGCGCCGCCGGAGGGCCGCCCCGCCGCCGCCATCACCGGGTCCACCGGGCTTCCGGTGCGACCCTCCGGCGGCGGCGAGGGGGAGAGGAGGGGGAGGGAGGAGGGTGGAGGTGGCGGCGGTGGTTGCCGCCCGAGCCGCCAGGGAAGGCGACGCGGGGGCTTTTTCCTCCGGTCCCTGAGGTGGCTTGTAACTTGTAAGTCGCGATGAAGGTTTACCGGCCTACTTTTGAATGTTTGTTGACAACATTGTCTTTAAGATATACAAATTTAAATTCATAGGTAAATGTTATGAGATGCTATGAAGCAATGCAAGAGGTGGGATTAGTCAAGAAGAGACAAGGCGGCAATGGGAGTCCTCCACTTGCAAAGAGCCCATCTGGTGTGCTGGATGCCTCCTGCCTCGGCATGAAGACTGGTGATAATCAGGCTGCAGGGTCATCACAAGGGAACAATGGCAACAACCAGGCTTGCACTTCAGCTAATGAGAGGACAAGGGCTGACGCCTAGGCCCAGCACAAATGGCATAAGATCATAGACATATATACAAGAGTCCAGAAATGAATGGTAGACATGATAACAGGGGAAGAAAGATCGAACTATTAAGAGCAGGCCTATTTCCTAGTGTATTCCTATTTTCAATTACTTTTTTCCATCTAGTTTATTTCTGCTTCTTCTGGCCATGGATTTGGCCGATACACATATGCGTACATGAGATCAGTGATTTGAATACATATAGCATGAATATGATGACTAGAAAAAACGTATTTTGCTCCTTTAATCCTTAATCAAGGAGAAACAAAGTTGGTTAATCTTGTGGGAATACCTGTGGCTTGATTTATTGCTCTCACTATTTCATTTTTTTTATTATTTGTGATGAATATTTTTTCGTTTTATCTGGTGTGTTGACCATTTCAGACTTTGTAATGCTTCTCTTAAGTCACCATGTAATAGAAGCGTCAATCATTTTTTTTTGAAACGAATAGAAGGGTCAATCATAGGTAGTACCGCTATCGCATAAATTAAAGCCCTTAAAATTGTTGGTGGTCATATAATCTCGCATATATATGTCAATCTCTGGCATCTATAGTTTGGTGCCTGCTATGCTTCTGTGTGTCATCAAGCAACAGTGAAAAATGCTGTAAGTGTACGTGTATGAATGAAGTAAGACACAGAGAGCGCTAGTCATTGACAATTTCTGTTTGCAATATGCTGCAAACTAAAAGGCCTTAATTAAATCTGCATGCACTGCCGGATCTTGGATGCAATATAAGCGATATGACCAAATTACATCTCAGTAGCTTGCATCTCGTCAATCTACTGATATGATGACTAATCGTGCAGCAACCGATTCTTGGGACAAGTTAAATATTGATGTACTCTGTGTATTCGCACATTTGTATATGAATCATCACGGGTATAAAGATGTGACTACTCTGTACGTGAGCATTTACTAGTGGACGTGTGATTAGCTAGCTGGAGTCTGCATCTATGCGTGTCCATACATGCGATTTTCTCTTTGACGTATAGGCAGATAACTAGTGTTTAAAGAAGGACCTGGAGTGCACATATATATGTCAGTATGATGGCACAAGTTAAATACCATGCATGATTCCATTGATGTGCCGGCCTGGCTTCCTGTGAGCATATTTTGTTTCTGAAATGGTCAGAAATGCAACGTGAACATCCAGTACAACTTTATATACATATAATCTTGTTTTGCAGCTCGTTTCTAGATCTCGCCGTATGGTATACCTAGGGCTGGAATGAGGCTTCCTATGCAGTGGCCGAGCCACAAAGTGTCTGTGACCCGGGCTGAAACTAGAAGCTAAACTAGCCACCAAGATATCAGTCAGCTTGACGTGTTTTTGTAGAAGCATTTTCGCTGTCTGATTTGATATTTACCTACTGAGCATTTACACACAACTCCACGGACTCACTTGGCATAGTGTTAACTTCATGAATGTGCAGGGGATTGTTCCTATGTCATGATATCATGATATCTATGCGGTTTCTACATCATATAGTATGATCGGGTTATCACCACGTGTCTTGATACATGATGGTAAAGATCCATCCACTTGGCAATCTGTATTTTAGACAAATCATACTTTACTGATGAAGTGCAAGCGACAGCACATTCTTAATTACAAAAATATGTGATAGTACATTCTTATTACAAAATATGTATACATTTGGGACCTGCTTTATTATTTGTCTCGGTAAAATGTCCCGACTTGCAGCTTGCCAACATGGATAGCGCGTGGACAGTGATTTTTAATTTGTCTGTCTAACTTATTTGGTCACCGATGATTGGATCTATGAGCCTAGAAAATACTAGTGTTCGAACATCCAACTAAAGCGTTACTATAAACAAAAACTTATTACCAATGTGCTATGCAATGAAAATTTTATTTTCTAATCAAGTATGAGTAATTATCATGGAAAATACTATATTCCCGTTCCAATTAACTAACACAGTGCAGCATATTATATCGACAAATGGCAGTGAACAAACAATAATAAAGTAAATGAGAATGAATACACAAATCTTCGGCTTTGCCCACTTGTTCCCATGTATTGTGTGCCTCTGTTGTTCCATCCTGACAACATATGCTACTTGTGTTGATTGAGCATGTGTGAAACTGCACAGGTTAGGGACGAGTCGGAGGAAATAAGAATACTTTTAGCATTAAGTTTTATTCTGCTATCCTGGTAACCTGGTTTACATCTGTTGTTTTTTGAACGGACAGCAAGAGTTTTGCTGAACTTTTATTAGAAGAGGAAAAGGAGATATACAGAAGAAAACTGAGAATAAACACAACTTGGACACCGTGTGGTGAATCCCAACTTAAAAAAATAGCAAAAAACAACAACTAAGAGACACTACTCTAGGAAGGGACTGCGCGCCAGACCAACTCGTGTTGCTAGATGATATTGTTAAACATCTTCTTTGATGGCAAATGCCACATCCTCACAGGATTTGCTTTTCAGATGGAACACCCATCGATTGCGCTATTTCTAAATGTTCCACCAATGGAATATTATCAAACCATCAAAAGCTGTTCTATTCTCTTTTGTGATTTTGTTTCTACACTTCTGCCACCATTTATAAATTGAACAGGTCGAATTTGGTTTTGGTAAATGTTGCAAGTTAAACCAAACAGTCAGCTTGTCCCATACTGCACTAGTGTATGTGCAGTCTTAGTGTCTTACCCACAGATGTGTAGGATTCTCCTGTTCTGTGTTGCACATAGCTTACACAAAGGGTCATGTGGCCACCCCCGTATCTCTAAGTTATTTGCTGTAAGAATTTTCCTGTGTAGTAGTAACCATGCAAAGAAGCGTCATTTGGGTTCTGTTTCTGCTTTCCATATTGGTGTGATGGTTTGTCATTTTACTTGTCAGCTGAATTGAATACAGTATGCACTTGTTGAATATTCTCCATCTTGTGTCCATTTCTATGTGATGATCCTGTCTTCCTCTTCTAGATTTTGGTGCAGGAGGTGATTAACTTCCCACAACTTGATCAGTATATTCATTGATCTCGATGGCTTTATCTAGGGTTTTAAGCTGTCGGATCCAATCATGGTTATGTAGGGCCTTTTGGATAGTGAAGTTTTTCCAAGTGGACTTCTGGGAGAGATTCAGCGCCAAGTTTTTTGGTGATGCTCCATTCAGCCAAGCCGAGTGCCAAAACCTGGCTTTATTTCCTTTTCCAACTATGACTATGGTTGATGCATAGAAAAGCTCCCATTCAGCTTTGTCACACGGGATATCCCATTCGGGCCCATGGTCTGTCGTCATGCTTCCATTCAAACCAGCACCATCTTATCATGAGAGCCCTGGCCAGGCATTCTAAATCAAGGATCCACAGTCCACCTAAATCTTTTGGCTTGCACACTGGTAGCCAGTCAACTAAACAGTGTCCACCACTTACTTTTTCAGGTTCCTCACCCTTCCAAAGAAAACTTCATCTCAACCGATCAGTTTGTTTTATTAGTCATTTCTGTGTTGGAAAAAATGTCAAATGATAGATGGAATATGAGGTTAAAACGCATTTCACCAGGGTCTCCCTGCCCACCGAAGAGAGCAGCTTTCCTTTCCATCCCTGTAATCTGCCACCAATTCTGTCGAGGAGGGGCTGTATGTCTACCTTCTTAACTTTCTTGTATGAAGTCGTAGGCCAAGGTACTTTCCTGGGAAATTGCTGAGCTTCCCAGGGAACTCTGCTAGCACCTTAGTTAAAATGTGTTCATTGTAATGGATTGGGAATATATTAGTTTTGTTCAAATTGACACTTTAAGACCAGGACACTTCTCGAGAACATGTACTAATTTACTGATATGCTGGAGTTCGACCTTGGTCCTGTTTAGTTCCCGGCCACATCATCAAACTTCTAAAAATTCTCTCTCCAAACTTCACTATTCACCTATCACATCAAATCTCTCTCCTCATGCATGGAGTACTAAACGTGGGTAAATAAAAAAAACTAGTTACATGGTTTTGATGTACACGATGAGACGAATCTTTTAAGCCTAGTTAGGTCATAGTAGGACAATGTTTACCACAAACAAACGGAAAGTGCTACAGTGTCCGATGTGACTTTTTCACTTCACTTTTTACCTTTTTCCAGGAACTAAACACCCCCCTTGTCTGGATTGGCTGTGTTTAGTTCCCAGACTTTCTCTCTCAAACTTCACTATTCACCTATCACATCAAATCTCTCTCTTCATGCATGGAGTACTAAACGTGGATAAATAAAAAAGCTAGTTGCATGGTTTTGATGTACACGACGAGACGAATCTTTTGAGCCTAGTTAGGTCATGATAGGACAATGTTTACCACAAACAAACGAAAAGTGCTACAGTACGCTACAGTGTCTGATGCGACTTTTTCAACCCCCCCTCCCCCTTTCACCCTTTTTTCAAGAACCAAACACCCCCATTGGCAAAGAGTATCACATCATTGGCGTACAATGAGCATCTCAGTTTTGCCACGCTAGGAAGGACCCGTTTGATGATGCCATTTTGCACAGCTAGCTCAATTAATTTATGCAGAGGATCAATGGAAAGGATAAATAGCATAGGCAATAAACGGTCTCCCTGATGAAGTTCTCTGGCATGTTTAGATTTCTTCCCCGGGATACCGTTTAGAAGGACTCTAGAGGATGTCGTTGCCAACAATGTTATAACCCAGTATCTCCATTCCTATCCAAAACCTAGTGTTGTCAAAGTTTCAAGTAGGAATACCCAACTCAAGAAATCAAAAGCCTTGGAAATATCTAGTTTGATGAACAGGGAAGGTCGCTTTGCCTTGCGCAGAGCTTTGACGACACTCTGAACATAAACAAAGTTATCATGTATGCACCTTTTCTTGATGAATGCATTCTGACATCCACATACTGGGTTGTTTAGCTTTGGAGCCAATAACCAGTCAGCTAATACCTTGATTACGAACTTATGATTTTTGCTAGGCTGTTAATGAGGCTAATCGGCCGAAAATCTGACACCATTCTTGCTCCGCCTTTTTTGTAGCAAAATGATATTCGTCTCATTTATTAACTCTGTTTTCCACATTCTGAGTGAATGGAATGCCTATAGAGCCACCACTAGATCAGCACCAATGATGACCCGACATTTTTTATAAAATAGTACAATGAAGCCATCGGGTCCAGGTGACTTCTTAGCCGGCAGGTGTGTTATACTATCCAGATCTCCTCCTCGTCACAGGATTTCTCTAATTCACTAAATTCTTGAAGGTGGTAGCCAAGGCTTGTCCAGTTTAGGTTTAGAGATCTCCATCAGATTCACAAAATCTTCAAAATTTACTTCTTCCTTTTATTGGTGGTTGGTTGTAGCACCGTTGTTTGTGGTTAAAGCTCGAATGTAAAGCTTCCTTCTTCTGCTATTTGCATGTAACAGAAACAGTCTGGGTACAAGCATCCCCATGACGGATCCATGTCATTCTCTAATGATGTCTAACTCTTGATCGTTTGATTACTGCTAGTCCTGTGGACTTTGCTTCGAGATATTTTCAGAATTCTAATTCCTCCAATGTCAGCCCCATTATTCTTTTGCCCCATCAAGAAGGTGTAGAGTTTCATTGGCTATGGCCAACCAGAGCTCCAGATTCCACATTTTTGTCTCCTCCATAATGTTATTGCTTTTGTTGTATGAATCAACTAGACATGCATCCGCAAAATGGCATCCTGGGTATTTATTGGTTGAGACATTTGTGCTAGCAGCTAAAACATATATGTAATAGTAGATGCAGCACCTAACAGCAACTCACTGTCACCACATATAATAATTTGTGTTTGTTATAAACGCGCAGCCGGATTCGGCCTAGGCCCGGGTACCTACGGGCCAGCGCGACATTCAGCCCAGGTCCAACGGAGCAACGACCAACAATGCTCAGGCCTAACTCAACCCAAAAGACTAGTCTTATAGGTGAGGACTGCCCTCGCCTTATATGTTGTGCTCTCCCATCATCAATTTCCGATGTGGGACTAAACCTAACAATCTCCCCCGTCACACATTCGGACCCAACTCTTCCATCAGAAGAGGTTATTATAGGCCCAGAGTTTAAATCCTCCGGTTGCAGCACCTGGAGGCGTTCACGGGCTAAGCCCAGTGACGATAACGGGCTCCCCCGTCAAATGTGACCACTGAGATTTTACAGGTTCCTTAACCTTCGGCTCTGATACCACTTGTTATAAACGCGCAGCCGATTCGGCCTAAGCCCGGGTATCTACGGGCCAGCGCGACATTAAGCCCAGGTCCAACGGAGCTACAACCAACAATGCTCAGGCCTAACTCAACCCAAAAGACTAGCCTTATAGGTGAGGACTGCCCTCGCCTTATATGTTGTGCTCTCCCATCATCAATTTCCGATGTGGGACTAAACCTAACAGTGTTGGCGGGTCTGTGACCGCCAACACAAATAGCCATAGAAAACATACAGCTGGGCTCGTGCTTGCCCTGCCGCCGTGGTCATCAGCCACTTGTGCCAGCCCCTGCCTTTTTTTTTTTGAAAGGGAACTGTGGGGGAGATCCCCACGGTATAAAAATGCTTTCATTGAACAAAAAAAAAGGAAAAGAGCAAAGGTTACAACATACTTACAGGGAAGTTTAACTAAAAGCATCTAACCACACGCAAAAGCTAGTTTGGAGATCTACTTTGAGCCTAACTGCTTGAAGCCGATATTGGCTTTTGAAATTACAGAGCCACCGAGCCAAGATGGGCTCCTGCCTCCCAAAGATCTTGTGCCAGCCCCTGCCGTTGACATGCACTCACCCACATGGATGCCAGCCGCTCCCATCCCCTACCCCGACCGCCGCCTGCTCACCCCCCACCCCCCCCCCCCCCCGCGCCAGCCTACCGCGCGCCAATACGGTTGCTAGCTACTGCCCGCTCGCTCCCGTGCCGACCACACACACACACGTGGTTGCTAGCTGCCGCCCACTCGCTCCCCTGTCGGCCTACTGTGCACCGCTTGCCTCCGCCCACAAGACGCTATGCCGCCTAGCCCTAGCCTTCTAAGCCACCCACGCAATAGGTCGTCGCACCAAGCGCTGTAGGCCGTCCATGCCGGTCGTCGTGGTGGACCTCCCCTAGCTCGACAGGCTATTCAGGCCAGTCGTACATTCATTGGCCCATCGGTCCAGTTGTCCACCTGAGGGGAGGGTGCTTGTGCTCGCATGAGAGAGACAATGGGGGAGATTAGGTTGTGGAGAGAGTTTGAGGAGAGGTAGAGAAGAGGCAAGAAGAGATAAAGTTAGATTCGCTGAAGTCTTCGTTATTCGTCCTCGCCAGCGCAAATATATATGTGCTGATGGGTCTGGACCAGCGAAGTCTAGCTCCATTTGTACTCACGGTTGGTATTATACCCATGAGCACATTAAAATTAACATGCCAGCACAAATCAATTATGTACTAGTGAGCCCATACTTCTAGGATTACCTTGTTGAATCCCAACATGTTCACCCAGAAGGACTCAAAGCAAAACCCTATATAGTGTTCCTTTGTAATATCTCCAGTTAAAAACTGTGGGCAATGGTCCGATCCCATTGTAGCTAAAGCCTGAAGTCGAGGTTTGGAAAACTAAGAGGCCATTCCGGGGTTCTAAAGAATGCATCTATCCTCGTGAATGTCAGATGATCCTGTTTGTTGCTCCAGATGAACTTTCTACCGCGTAAGTCAATCTCCCTCATATATGCTTCATCAATCACGCATTTGAAATTGTTCATCATGCGCCTGTTCAGTCTACCATTGCTCTTGTCTTCTACTTGATAAATGAGGTTAAAGTCTCCTATGATCAGCCTGTCTTTGATTACTTGTGTCTTTAAATTCTTAATCTCCTCAAGGAAAGCCATTTTTCCATGGTCATCTTGTGGTCCACAGACACCGGTTAGGGTCCATTTCTTGTTTTATGCCCTCATGATGATATTGGTGGATACCGAGTGCTCAATAAGACATTATCTAGTGTAAAAAATCTTCCCTATCGTTGCTATGAGAGTGCCACCACATGTGCATGCTTTTGGCAACGGCACAAAGTTTCTAGCGAAGCCTTTGTCCTAGTGTGTCTGCCACTAATTCTTACATTCCAGTTTACTATTTTTGTTCCCTTAAGGAAACAATTGTTGCTCCTGAAGAAGTGACTTTCTGACACTCGCTTGTCGTGCCGTGACATTCGGGCCTCTGACATTCCAACAAAGGATATTACAGTTCTTTTGTGACATGATAGTAAAGAAGTGCCCAACTAAATCTTGGTGTATTGATTCTCCATGCCTCTTGGGAGGTTGCTTGGGCCTCCTTCTTAGTCGTTTGCAGTATTGGAGTGACCTTGCTTCTTTTCTTGATGCCTCCATCTTGAGGCTAGTAAGTGACTGTTGAAGATGCTGAGCATAAAGGTTGTAATTAGGATTATCATGTATTGGAGGTTCTGCAACTGAAGTTAGCTCACCGAGCTTATTAGTAAGCACTCTTTGAGCAAGCTGGATGTTATCCTGCCCGGGTTATGCTTGGCTTTGTTAGCCAATCGTGTACTCTTTCTTTGAGCTGTATTGGTTTCAATAATCGACGGTTCTAGACAGTCCGGTTGGTTACTTTTATAGCTACTTTTATATTTATCTAAGTCAAATAACTATCTAAAGTCTGACCAAATTTATATGAAAATGTATCAAGGTTATGGCACAAAATTAGTATTACTAAGTCAATTCTGAATTATATTTTCATGGGTAATTATATTGGTGTCTAAATTTGAGTATCTTTTTTATAAATGTGATCAAACCTGAGATAAATTATGTTAGGATAAATATAAAAATAACTATATTTTAGGATGGGGGGAGTATTTGATATTAGCTTTAGGGTTTGCAATAGTCACTAAAGTGAAATCAATTCCAACATAGCTCACTTGCATTCATGTTGTGCGCGGAGCACACACACCGTCATATATAGAACTGTTGATTCAATTATCATTGCCGATTGCCAAGGGTTATGTAAAAATAATGTACAAACTGATCAACCGGTACATGATCATATTACTGGATGACGTTGTTGATGTGACACAACCATGGTTACCATGTTCCACCTTGACTTGTGATTGGAGCTCCATAATGTACCCTGATTCAATTGGTACTTCGATTTGCACAAGAATGTGTGTTTTGTTTCACTTAAATTGGCATATTAAACTTCATGTTGTGTCCTAAATTGTATATTTTTCTCATTGTATTAACCACATAATATATGTAGCCCTTAAACAATAAGTGCCAGAGGGACCAAAAGGAGTTTTTTTCTAACGACACAACACTCATTGGTCCAAATGGTATGTAGACACCGCAGTTCAAGAAGGATTGGTTTCGACTCTACTAGACACCGCAGTTGTGGTATATAGAGAATCTAGTCAACTTGCTTGACCATGTGGGCAAGGCGGGTGCAGTGCTTCAATGATGGGCCAGGGCTGGCCTCTACAAAAGCTAAGAATTTTACTGCTAAATTAGCTAGTTTTTTTGGAAGTTTTTCCCTAAATATGGCTGAAAATATTGTTTTCTATCATGGAGTCATATCAATGGTAGAAAATAGTCTCATCTCTAACCTAGTTACTCTTATGGTCAAGATCCATGGCAAGGTGAGACTTAAAACTCGTAGGAAATGATTGAGTCTGTGTGTATAGTAGTGAAAACCATTAAACCTATGAAGTTTAAAGCTTTCAAGCTGCATTCCAAATATATAATGCACATGACACTTTTAGCAAAACAATCAAAACTTGCAGCAGTTAAAACTTAATATAAAATTCAAAAACATTTGAGTCATGTATGAAAACATTTTGGAACAAAAAAATAAGAACTTAAAACCAAAAATTTAAAGCTTTCCACTCTAGAGCAAAAATATAAAACAATTTGCAACCAACAACTAAATTTAACAGAGAATGAACGAACTATATGATGTGAGAAAAGGCAAATGCAAAAAACTTCAAACATGAAAATAAAAACATTTAAGTCATATATAAAAACTCTAAACCCAATTATTAAAAACTATACATCCAATAATTGATGACTTCAAATTTTTTGGACGGTGTTCATTAGAACATAGGCTTCAAAATAAAGAAAAATTCAAGTCAAATGTGATGAAAGGCTTTAGTCTACAAGAATCTCAAAATATTCACTAAAAATTTCAAACCTTTAATACACATATGGCCAACACTAAATTTATACTATTAAAAACCTATGTACTTTTAAGTCATATTTAGAAAACTTTGAAAGCTAATTTTTAAAAGCATTAAACAAGGATTTAGAAACTTTGGACATAAATTTCATAAACCGGTAAGGGTCCCATCTGTAAGTATGAGGTGAATTGGCGGGGGAATGTTTTGGTAGTCCCTCTGTATAGGATTTATATGTCAATTTGAACAAGATTTTAGACAATCATTGGGAATATAAATCACGATTAACTTTTAAGTCATTGAGTTTGAAAATGTGAAAACCATATGAATAGATTTGTCTCAAAAAATATTTTGATAAAAGTATTCCTATATTATTTTTAATAAATATTTTTGTAAATATAAGAAGTCAAAGTTACATTTTGGAGATCGTGTCATTGTCCAAACCAACATCTAAATCATAATATACGGATGGAGTACTTGGCACTGCAAGAGTGGGTTTACTCACTCCTACATACCATAAAAGGGGAAGAAGAACAGACAGAGAAGGCAACGATGACAAAGCACAATGATGCAGATCTCTGGCTCCTTGCGGCAGCTCAGTCCCGTGGGTTGGAGGTGGCACATATCTTGTGCTTCCAGAGGCAGAACAATAATCCAATCAGTTGTTGACATTCTCGAACGACACTTCTTTTACCCATATTTATCTTCAATGTTAGCATATAAATGACATCAATACTATTGATATACCTAATAATCAGGCCGTATTTCCATATGTCTTGTGTTGAACAATGTTCTGGTTTAATAGAAATAGGCCCAATTTGGACCAAAAATCAACAAGATCCAAAACAAAGGACGAGACAACAGAAGATGCTGATTAGAAGGGCCCATGGGGCCCCAAGCCGGCTGGCATGGGCCCACAATCCGCTAGGCTTGGCCCATTGATACTCAGACCTCACATGTGAACATTCTAGAAGACTTGGGCGTGTTAGCAGGACTTTCGAAGATCAACAAGAGTAGGAATTATGCCAAAGATTTCAGCATGGTAGGCCCACATGCAAGTCAAATATGAGCCCAGCCTTTATTTTCTTTCCCGGTTCAAATTGTATCCAACATGGGCCAAACCCAAATCCCCTCTCATGTCCCTTCTCTCCCTTTTTGCCCTTCCCTGGCCGACCCCCTCTCTTTTTCATGTGAATGGGATGCCCATCCCCCTCCCTCACGACATACATGTAGCTGTATATGATACATTTGAAAAGTTTGTGTATCTATTTGCATGTTTTGCTACTTACTGCACCAAAGTAATACATCCATAGAAGTTGTTGGAAGAAAGGATAGGTATAGGGGTTACATGACAAAACCAATTGTGTCACCTGCCATGGGGGTCAAATACATATACATGTGGCATACAAGTAATTGTGTCTGCACACATTTAACAATTTGTGCATCAATTAACACATTTTTCTACTTGGTGGACCAAAGTACCACAACCATACAAGTTATTACATGGTGGATACAATTTACCCTTTTTTGAAATATATTTGAGTGTGAATCTTCAAAGAGAACGCATGGTCTAATAAAATTGTTTATGGAAGGTTCAGAAATTCAAGAAAACACCCCTACATAGAATGGGGTCCTTTTATTTATACACTCATTCCACTCATGACACAAATTCACTCATCATCTTATTTTTCTTAACATATAATGGATATCATCATGAGCTTTGCATTAGAAGAATGGTGCGCGTTGGGGAATTCCCTTGCGTCTGTGGCGAACGATCCTTTTTGGTGCTGGTTCTTCTTCATTCTTGTCAGTGCAAGTATCCTCACCACTTGTAGTACTTGAACCAACATTATCGCTCCTAATCACATCGTCCTTTCCACTACATTGAGGATCGCTTTCAACCATGGTTGGCATATTCATATCCTTTTTTATGCCTTTGAGCTGTAGAAAGTTAGAATTCCAAATACATGGAATCAGCAAAATTTGAAAATTAAGGTCAAGTACATAGATTAGCGGTGAAAATTATCTCTTACTTTAACCTAATCGTTAGATAATACATCATAACTTACATTGCACCCAAGAGAACAGAAGCGGAATGCATCAAGTAGAGAACGACCACATGTCTCGCAGTTATGTGCTGATAAGAATGGTGCCTTGGAATTGGGGACACCAATGCGACGTTGTTTTGATCGCTTATTCAAGAATACAACCCTTGCACTATTGATTATGTAGGTTTGAACATCAGTGATATCCAGAATATCCTCAATCTCTGAAACCCTCACGACATCATGGTAGGATGATCTTCTTATCTGAAAGATCCAATATTGAAAAAGCCATAAATTTTCTACTTTTTTCAAAGAACATATTCACGTGTCCTTATTCACAATATCCATGGCCACTAAGTAAAATGCATTCATGTAGATTCAAATTTATGACACCATGTAACGACTAATGCTTTTTTTGCATATGGTGAAGCAAGAAGTACTAATTCGGTCCAAAGTTATTGTTAACTTTGGTTATAGTTTTTATTATACATAGTTTTTGTTATGCATTTAGATATACGCTATATCTAAGTACATAGCAAATATTACTTATCTAGAAAAGCCAAAATAACTTATAATTTAGAATGGAGTGAGCAACAATAGAAAAGACATTTACATCATAAACTATTCAATTGTAAGGAATGCTCGATATGTGGAATTTCTTAACATAATATTGATAGCATGATTACACATCCCTTACCTGGATGACGCGATGGGTGGAATGATCACATGAACGACAGTGGTAGCAGAATGCAGCGGGTGGTGCCTCACACTGGGTGCAGAACATGTTACATTCATTGCGAGTAGCAAGAACATGGTATGCACAAATGGTAAAGAATTTTGTTGCAAGCAGCAACTCTAGCCACTGAGGCACTGTATCTCTTCTCATTGTGATATGCCTTGAGCTAATGTTGGGCTTATAAGTGAACACTATGTCTATATTTATAGGGAAACAACCATGAGAAGTACAAGCACTTCCCATGAATCTGCTATCATAGTAAGAAGTTTTGCGTACTTTGCGGTGATAAAACTGAAATGTCGGCTTTGCATACTATCTTGTGAATTTGCTGGCAAAGTAAGAAGCTTTGCGTACTTTGCGGTAGAAAAGAACTGAAATGTCGGGTTTGCATACTTTGCTGTGAATTTGCTGGCATAGTAAGAAACTTTGCATACTTTGCGGTAAAAAAGAACTGAAATGTCGGCTTTGCATACTTTCCTGTGAATTTGCTGGCATAGTAAGAAGCTTTTGCGAACTTTGCGGTGATAAAAACTGAAATGTCGGCTTTGCATATTTGTTGGCATAGTAACAAGCTTTGCTTACTTTACGGTGATTAAAATATGAAACATATAGGGAAACACAATGATTATACACACTTTTCTTGTAAAATCACCGTAACTTGTGGTGCTAAAAACGGCATTGCCAAAACTTAGTGAAACAATAATGAGTATGCGCTTTTCCTATAAAAATGCTTGCACCAAAAGAAGTTATCATAGTAACAATAATGAGTATGCGCTTTTCCTATAAAAATGCTTGCACCAAAAGAAGTTATCATAGTTTGTTGCAGTAATAACTGAACCATTGGCTAGAAATTAAAGGAAAATTATGATGAAAAGGAAGTGCACTTTTCCTACAGAACCGTTGGCGCGGGAAGCAGTTTTTCCTATAAAATGCAGGTATGAATTATTAAAAACACAACTTTGTTGATAAATAATTATGTTTAGGTCCTTACCAGATATTTTTACTATATTATCCCTTGCATTTTTTGTTAAATATAGTCAATAGCTTTTGGATCATTCTTACTTGCGGAGCCTTTTATTTTGTGTGTCTATGAAACAATGAGTCATTTTTTTCTTGTGCATTTTGTCCAACGACATTTTTCCACATCATTAATGTCTCCAAGCAAAAAAAAATGAGTGCAAAAATAAATAATATGGTATCAGTCAAATTAGAAATAAGCAGTAGACTAACTGCAAACATAAGCAGGCCATCACTTCATTTTTCACACACATCCTCTGCAGTTAGGCTCAAGGAATCAGATCCTCTGCGGTTAGGCTCAAGGACTGTACTATGCAATCAGCCCATTCTAACCATCCGACAGTGACAAGTTCCCTTGCGCTCCACCCCTCACTCGCTGGGTCTCTCTCTCTCTCTATCTCTCTATTGACCTTTTCTGTTATTTTAATTAAACAAACTGACACACGTTAGAGCCAGCTGGCATTTAGAGATTCTTTTGTACTACCAGCAAGACAGAAAGCGTGGAAGATTTCTAGTGATGGGCCGGATCGGCCGTGCATGGCCGGAGAGATTGAGATGAGCTAAACTCAGCCCAGCACCGGCCTGTTGTGTTCGTTCGACTCATCATCATCAGGGGCTGGGGTAGCCTGGATTCAACAAGAGTCGGAGTTGGGATCGGATGAAGTGGTAAGAGCACTATCGGCCCACGTAGGCCTACGCCTACGTACTGGTAATCAGGAATGGAAGCATTATGCCATTGCCATGGTCCCTTTGCTGGTGACTGGTGACGGTAGCAAGCCAGCAGTGGGTATATACTAGTAGCTAGTAATAAAACAAGGGATACATTAAGAGCAACTCCAGCCGGACGACTAAAAGAGCCCCTATCCAACCTTTTAGTCACTTGGAGCCCAAAATCCCTCTCCAATGGAGTGACTATATGGGTGACTAGAATTGATAGGCCACCAAATTTTGGGGCAAAGCCCACAAATCTAGGGACCCTCTATCCTCTCTCTGTCTCTCCTCTCCCTCTATCTCTCCTCTCCCCTCGGCTCCCCCGCGCCTCGCCTCCTCCCTCGCGCCGCCGCGGCCGCCGCGCCTCCGTCCCCGCGCCACCGCCGCCGCCGCGGTGCCTCCGTCCCCGCGCCGCCGCCGCCGCCCTCGCCGCCGACGCCGCCCTCTTCCCGCGGCGGGCGGAGCGCACCCCCCGGACGGCGCCGACGCTACAAGGACCTCTGCGAGTAGGCCCTCGAGCTCGCCGGCTCCGACGTCTGCCCCGCGCCGGCGCTACCGTCCTCGCCGTCGCCGCCGGCTGGCATCCCGAGCGCCCTCCGCCTCTCCTCCGCGGCGCGTATCGCGACGTCGATGTCCTCGAGCAGCCGCCGTGCGTCCCCTCCATGGCGACATCGTCCAGTGCCCTGTTGTGGCACCCGAGGCCGTCTGGCCCGCCCATGGCGGCGCGGTCCAGGACCTGGCCGCCGGCGTCCTCGACGACGCCAAGCCTGGATCTTGACGCCAAGCCTGGACCTGGATCTTGACGCCGGCGCTGCGCGGATGTTGTGCCCAACTACAGCAACATGTCGCCGACGACGACGACGCCGCCACTGCCGCCGGCGGAGCTCGGGGAGGGGGTGTCGGAGTCGAACGTGTGGTGGTGCGCGTGGTCGCGCGCCGGGCTCCGGCCGGCCGCCGAGGATGATAAAGGCGGCGGCTGCGGCGCACGGGCGCACGGCGGCTTGAACGCCAGCGCCGCGCTCAACACGGCCACGGCGAGCAGCGCCAGGGCCCACCAGCGTCCGCCGCCCACCAGCGCCAGCGGCCAGAGGATTGGAGACCGCCGCCGCGCAAGGGAGTGAGGAGACCGCCGCCGCGCAGGGGAGCGAGGAGCCCGCCGATAAGCCCGACGGCGCAGCCACGAAGGACGCGGCCGTGGCGGCGGCCGCAGCGGCGGCGGTGGAGGAGGGGAAGTAGCAGAGCGGCGGCTCGGGGAAGAAGCAGGGGAGGAAGCAGAGGAGCCGGATCCGCGGGGTGGGGGGAAGAAGGGGAGAGATGGGCCCACTCGCAGATGGATAGAGGCTTGTCTAGTCAGTTGGGCTGGAGCACATCTATTATTTGACCCTCTAAATTTTTAAAACTGGCCCTCAAATTGAAATATAGAGGTCCATTTTTAATCACCCCACCGGAGTTCCTCTAATCCCTGTGGCTAGCTAGAATAAGCACGTACGCGCGGTATCATACCACACGTACGTAAACAGATCATTAGAGGCTAGTGCTAGCTACGCGCACACGCACACGCACGCACGATGAGAGATTATGAGTGGGCTATGGAGGTAGCTACAATAATTTCCGCTCCGAGGAGGCTAGCTTGTTGCAACGACGAAACGGAAAAGGCCGGCAGCCCAGCCCACTCACTCTCACGCCGGCCTCGCCCCTAGCTAGAATAGAACGCCCACTGATGATCATCTGATCGCCACGACCACGAGATCGAGGTGGTTGTGGTGGCGGCAAGCAGTCGAGGAGGCGCAGGCCGGGGACGTACCCGCCGGCCGAACGCACGTGTGCGCCTCCGCCGTGGCCTTTCAATTCGCTGCGTGCAGTGCGTGTGCCGGCCTGCTGGATGCCCTCGATCTCTATGTACGTACGTGTTCTCTCGTGTTCTCGGCACGGCATACGGCACGCCCTGCTGCATGCCTAGCTAGCTTAGCTTATTAGCTCCGCCGGCGGCGAAACACGTACATGGCGACACGTAACACGAACGAACAAGGGATCGGACCGGACGACGAGCAAGAGCATCGCCGTCCGTCGCCGCACGCCGCGCCGGCCTTCTTGCTGGCTGTAAGCAAAGGGACGCACAATATATACAAAGCGAGCTGATCGAGAGCGCGCGCGCGCGGCGGCAACATTATTCATTTCATCCCGATATAAGTATACATTGCGGGCAGAGATCATCGCCTCCCCTGCCCTGGCCGGGGCCTGGGCTGGCTTATTAACGCCTTTATTTGCGTTGCGTTGCGTCGCCTGGATCGCTTTATTTGCTACTTGCTTGCTGTTGGTGGGGTTGCCGCAATACATTGCGCATGGGGGGAGCATGCATATGGATTCCCTCCCCTGCCCGCCTTTTGTCACTTATCAAAATAATCCCCACTGCCTTTTTTCCGGGCCTTTTCTGGAGTGATGTTCGGATGGACGACGATGGGGGATAGAGATAGCTGCTAGGCAAGGCCGCATGCACGCTTCTTAGAGTGCCCCTTCTTTTTTTTTTCTTCTCTCTTTCTTTTTCGGATGTTCACCCTGTCACCCGATCGAACCTTTCTCTTGGAGTGTGGCGTTAGCTAGAGAATGATCGGAGTTTGCTATTAAGAGTGTTTTTCCTCTCTCTACAAGAATATATCTACATCTTTCCCAACAGTTTTTAGCAAGTGGCTAACAGTATTAGCAGCGTACTAGTATTTTTCTCTAAATGGCTCACAGTGTTTGTAGTATAATTTCCTATTTTTTCAAACAGTTTTGGCAATTTCTGACAAGTCAATTCTCCAAAAAAATCATTACCTATAGTTTTTTAGCTAGTAAACTAAATATATTACAGCTGCACTTACATAAAAAAAATCTGTTGGGGAAAATAGCAAGTTTTGTAGTATCTATAATTTACAGAAGGTGCACATATGTAGAGAACAGTTGCATGTTTTCTAGTGACTAAATGACCATAAAGAATGGCTTGATTACACACAAAACCCCTAGGCCATTTCACAAAAAAGTAACAATTATAAACCTTGCATCGTACACGAAATGTTTAAAATCTAGTTGTGCTTCCACCCAACTCTTTATTTAGATACTACACTTGTGAGCCTAAGTTAAAATGAATTCAAATAAGATAACAGCCTAAATAATTCTTTTTAAATCAAATGTTTTTGTAGGAAGAACCAAGTTCTTGATTATAATTATTAACTAAGAAATATAAATACACCATACAGATTCCTATTATTTTTCTAGTGTTTTGCGAACGACAATGGACGGATATTGGTCTTTTCTCTAGTACAATCTTATCAAATAATAGCCATGATTTTTTATCCTAGTTGAGGGGGGGAATCCCTAATAGTTATATTTATCAAGTTGATGTGTTTTAGTTTTCTTGTTGGAAAATGATTGTTGAGATCGTTTATTCATTTTCCCTATCAGCAAATGTCCATCAGCCATTTGATAAGAAATTGTTAAGAAGAACAAGTATACTTGATCATTTGAAAAAAAAAGCACTCTGAAAAATGAAAATCTTTGATATCACGCGATCGTTACAAATACAAGTATGTTATGCCTATTTTTATTGCACGGAAAACAAGGTTTGAGTCTTCATTTTAATCGTGCGTATGAGTAACTACATGGAAAAAACAATATATTTTAGTACTGCTTGGTCATTTGATTTGATATATTGGCCGCAAGCAAGGTCGGTGTGACGGCAGTGTTGCATCAAAAAGGTCATATATTTTTGTCAAACAAAGATCACATCCATATCCATGGTCCATACACACCGGAAACCCAGTCTATAAAGCATACACGCAGTTGCCGCAGGTCGAGCCGTGGATCGTGTGAAAAGTGGAAGCTGGAGTGTACGTGGAACGTCGTGCATGGCGGGGCCGAGATACACATACCGTTTGCTGGAGGGTGGCGTGCTGACTGCGCTGAGCACGAATCACGACGCGCCTTTTCCAGGCCCGACAGGTGCAGTACGTAGTGGAGCAAGTGGTTCATTCTACCGTGCCGTCCGTAACTCTCGAGCGCCGAAGAAAGTCAGCTAGCAGCTTCATACAACACATACTCCTAGCAGCTGAGTGCGATCCAACAACTCTCGGACTCGAGTGGCTCGACACGTCCAAAGCGGAATAGCCCACGTACTACGCGCGTGAATCCGGCACGCGCGCACGCGCTGCTGCTGATTCGAATGCATGCGTGCATTCCGGATTCCTATTGGTAGACTGGTAGTGGCAGTAATCAAACAAGATGTTGAATTGATCTAGGATTAGCTGGTGTTAGCAGGTACGCTAGGTACAAGTACAAGTGCGCGCCTCTTATTTCAACGGGTTTTTTCTGCCTTTCAGACGCGAACCGTGCTTGGTCAAGTTAATGCTGACTAAATTAAAAACCAAGCACGCATGCATCACCTTGGTCAAGGCAATGTTGATTTTGGGACAGCGTGGGATGAAGCTTGCCGCAAATTCAAGTACTAATAATTTGATTGCTTCACACGAGAACACATTTTCAATATTTGTGTCCATTTGTATGTGTTCTTAAGTCCTGACGAAGATCGATAACCTTGTGGCTTGAAGCAAACTGGAATGACAGTTAGAAGTATGTTTTCTTTTTGTATAAAAATGACAAGCACAACACCTATATTTTTATTGTTAATTTGCTAGATCAGCTTCGTGCCAAATAACTCAGGGCACAAATTTTGATGGAATTGAAGTCTATTTTGCGTAAATCGATTTGGGTATAAGACCAAAAAAAAAGACTGCAAATCTTCGTCGGATTACTCCACAATATGTGCTAGGTCATTTGGTTTTGTCCTAATTAACGATACATATCTTTACCATCAATTGATCCAGTGTGGGGGGCAGGGGGCTCAAGCCCCCTTACCTCCCAAGAACTCTATGTAAAGGAGAGGGAAGGAGGTAGAAGAAGAGAAACAAAAAAAAGAGATAATGATGTGGAAAATGGGGGTTGAAGGGAGGAGAAGGGAATATCGTCCTGCATCCGCCCTTGGTCTTTACTGGGAAAAGGAATATCGTCTTTAGAAGAAAAAAACTACATACATCACTTTTATGTACGCCGAGAACCTTCAGATGAGCCTACTGCTTAATAGTTGTGAGCATTGGCCTTTATTTGCTGCCAAAGAAGAAGAAAGCAGAGGAGGTGATAATCATTGCATGCCACTCTTTATTTGGACCGGGCATCGTTATTATTGTAGGAAAAGTAAATCTCAAGAATGAGTTGATATTTATGAACAGGCCGTGTGTGGTTGCTTGACTTTTTCAAAGCATCATCTGGCTTGGTTTGTTTCTTCGATTTGTTAGCTATATGCCAAATCAGTGTAAGAGAGACTACTATTTTTGCCTTGAGGTAGAGGCTAAACGATTTTTAATTTTTCATTACCTAGCTATAAAAGAATTTTCGTTCTCTCCATCCATGGGCCTCGCACAGTCACACGGCATGTCCAGAGCGTAACAACCCCTTGCAACATTAGATACTGGTTGTAGCTAGGATAAGGCTAGTCCCAGTGGGATTTAATTTTTGTGTTTTCAAGAATGCCACATAAGTAAGGCTAGTCCCAGTGGGGGATTTCATTTTTGTGTTTCCAAGAATGCCACATAAGTAAGGAGACAATAAATTTACAGATGAAATGGTTCATACAGTGCAAAGTTTCATTTTGATGTTTCCTAGGCGATGCATGCAAGACACAGACTTGTTGGAAACCGTGTATACAGAGTTTCATCTGGATGAAACCCATTTCATCTCTCTCTGTTGACACCAAAAATTGGCACCTGAAAGAGACTGACGAGTGGGCCAGGCTCCGTAGAAAGATTCCATTCGGCAAGAAGGATTTCTTCAAAGCATTCGGCAAAAGACGCTCTGCGGTCGGGAATCCGTCATCATTCGGCAAAGGAGTTATTCCACAGTTGGAAACAGGAGCGTTCGGGAAAGCGCGATGACGTGGATTAAATATAAGGAAAGAGCCGATTTGATGAAGAGTACGAGATGAATACGGCGCTTCGACGTATTTCTTTGGAAATAAACGTTTTTTTTGTAATCGTAATCGATTAGGAGTCGTGTCAAAACCAGGGTATAAATATAGACCCATGGTAATTGTAATAGGTATCAATCAATCAATCACACAAACCGGCCATGCGCCACCTATCGAGTCTTTAGTCGTGTCGTCGAGTTTCTTTCGAGGGGAATCATCGATCCGTCGACCTCCGTAAGTATCGACAACCCTGTATCATGCTTAGTATCATGCGGTGGATTTAAGCCTGGTTCAGGAAGGCCTTCTTGTTAGATCATGAGTCATGCGGTAGGCTAAGGTTTAGCTCGAGGCAAGTTATCGGCTCTATTAGATTTTGGCAAAGATCTGGTAGATTCATTAAGTTACCCTGTGTTGTTTGGTTCTACTCTATGTTTATTTCACACAACACTCTTTTTGCCCAGTCTAGATTGATTTAGGTTCGGTTTTCGATTCATTGCACGACATGGCTACGTATCCTTACATAGCCGAATTCGAAATCAATCTAGATTGCCACGTGTCGCGGGTTCGAACTCGTTGGTTTTGTACGGACCTTGACAGAGCCGGGTATCATGCGGTAGATGCAGGTTTTTGGGTCGTTTTCGAACTAATCATCCGGTGGATTAGAGCTCGAACTCGATCTGATAGGTTTATCATTATTGACGAGGCTTGTTTCTCCTTCACGGAACCCGAATCGGCTATCTAGCCGTATTCGGCAGTACCTTCACGAGTAAAATCTAGATTGCCACGTGTCGCGGGTTCAGACTTGTTGGTTTTGTATGAGTCTTGACAGAGCCGGGTATCATGCGGTAGATGCAGGTTTTTGGGTCGTTTTTCGAACTAATCATCCGGTGGATTAGACTCGAACTCGATCTGATAGGTCTATCATCATCGACAAAGTTTGTTCCTTCTTCACGGAACCCGATTCGGCTATCTAGCCGTACTCGGCAGTCCTTTCACGAGTGAAACATGTTCGTAGCTTTGTTTTAAATAACGCATGCTTTTAGCCTTCCATGTTTAGAGTCGTATCATGCGGTGGATTGATCTATTCTTGGTTGGTGGTGTGATTTCAAACAGGTCGTATCATGCGGTGGATTAACTTGTTTGTTTTTACACCTGACGGGTCCAAAAGTACCTAGACATGCGGTAGACTAGTGCTTTAAACCTATGCATTCGTGTTTATTAGAAATCTATGATCGTGCTTTCGCCTTATATTTATTTTATCATGCTTTACTCTCGTCAATCGGTTATGAATACGTGCTGCAACGATTATTTAACCAAATACCGATCTTTCATCATGATGACGTCATGCGGTCGGCAGTGTCCTTCTTACATGCTTTGCCGATTATGCTATGGATGCTTTAGATCGCCGACAGATAGCTTGTCTATAGCTATATGTCGATCAAAACTGGCTTTGCGAGCCGTACAAATGGAACTGTCTGGTATCAAGCCGGCACGTTTCAGGTTTTTATCTAAACATTTTCTTCCTTTGTTAGTTTCAGGGAAAACTGACTGGCACGCCTCCGGAAATCGAACGCTCGGGCCACGTGTGAAGCCAGCTAATTCGGCTTGCTGTGTGCTTGGTGTGGACTGCAGATTTTACGTCAACACACTTTTTGGCACGCCCAGTGGGACACACAAGCTTTGAAGATGCCTGAATCAAGAGATATTTTGGACGTCACTCTTGAAGAATTGTCTGAAGAACATCAACAAATGGTGAAGACCACTGCAGAACAATTCATCAAGAAATGTCTGCTGTCTTTTGCTAAAAACAGAAGTGGTGCACCGTTTCTCAAGTCAGATCTGCCAAGAGTTCTGCTACCTGGACAATCTGATCTTACTGAAGATGAAGAAAGGGAGAGGTTCTCTAGCCTGTTATACAAAGCTCTGGGGGACACGATGACCAAGCATAATGCTGCATTCTTGAACAGCTTTCGACACATAATGATTAGCATTTTTGGTCAGCAAGTGGATAAGCCTTTCGAACAAACATATGGGCAACTGGGTGGCCCAACATACTTCAATGTTCAAACAGCAGGACAAAAAGCTCATGGTAAAGGAACTGTTGAAGAAACTGGAGCTTCTGGTACTAAGGATACAAATGGTCAACCAATCCAGCAGAACCCTCAGCCTGCATTGCAAAAAACTCGCACATATGGTGATATAGCATTAGGCACCACAACAAATCCACCTGCCTCTGCTTACATGATATCTCCTTTGAATAACAGGTTGCAGAGGGATATGTATGGGAATGGATATACAGAATTCATGGATTATAATGCTATTGATGCTCTCCCAAATCCTGGATATGTTAATGCAGGAATGATTGCTGGAAGGACTGGAAATCAAGACACTAATGTTGACCTCATGGTGCAAAAAATGATCGATGTATTGCAAAATCAATTCGGTTTGAAGCCCAAAAATCAGGGATACATGTACTCCTCTCCTTTCCCAGAATGGTACCAAAGAGTGTCATTGCCTAATAGGGTCAAGGTTCCTACAGAATTCTCTAAATTCTCGGGGCAAGATGATACTAGCACTGTGGAACATATAGCTCGGTACTTGATGCAGCTTGGAGAAGCTTCGGCAGATGAAGCTTTTAGAATCAGATACTTTCCTTTGTCATTGACAGGTCCAGCATTTACATGGTTTGCTTCTTTGCCTGCTCAATCAATTTGTACTTGGAAGGAACTAGAGCAAAAGTTCCATGCTCATTATTACACTGGTAGTACCGAAAAGAAGTTGGTTGATCTGACCAGCTTAAGACAAAGAAACAATGAAACACCTACAGAATTCCTCAGAAGATTTAGGGAAACAAAGAGCATGTGCTTTTCTCTGAACATACCTGATGATCAATTGGCTGGTATGGCTGTAGCTGGGATGCTGCCTGCAATTCGTGAAAAGCTGTTCGGGATGGAATTTGAAGATCTGGGTCAGTTGTCACATAAATTGGCGTTGATGAGTAACCAAGCGTATGGTTTCAAGAAAGATGCTAGGTTTGCCAAACACAATGATGTAGCTGATATTTACAATCAGTTCCTCGAAAGGGCCGATCAAGGAGATGAATATGAGGACAGTGAGGAAATAGCTGCAGCAGAAATAGTGTGGGGCAAAGAGCCAATTTCGGTAAATCAGAAGTGGATCAAGCAGACCAAGGGCACATATGATTTTGATGTAACCAAGGCAGATAAATTGTTTGATTTCCTTGTGAAAGAAGGCCGAATCAAATTACCAGAGGGGCACTCTATGCTTCGGCCTGATGGTGTGAGAGACAAGAATTATTGTGGATTCCATGATAGAAATTCTCATTCCATTAATGAATGCAGGGTCTTCAGAGTGAGGATTCAGAAAGCTATCCAGGAAGGGCATCTGAAATTTGACAATAAGATGAAACTGGACAGTAACCCGTTCCCTCAGAGTATGATTGGGTTTTCGATCAACATGGTAAATGCCGTTGCACCTGAAGAGAAGGGAAAAATGAAAGTTTTGACTTCAAAAAGGGCAAGACAAAGTGGCTCAGTTGACCCCACTCGGCAAGTTACGATTGAGCAAATCCACAAGAAAGAACCTCGTTCCTCGAATAGCTGATTTGAAATTGGAGAATCTTCTAAGCCAAGAGTTACTACACGTATTCTCCTTAATAAATGGCAGCGTCAGCAAGAAAAAGAGCGCTATCAGAGGCGTAAACGTGAAGAAGAGAAAAGGAGATACGAGGAAGAAAGGTATAGGGAAGAACAGGAGAAATATGCTCGAAAACAAGAACGTGCACATTGGGGGTGTGCATTCTTCAGACACTGTTGGAACGAGGGTTTAAAGCTTCCCACATGGAATAATTGTCCTGCATGCAATAATGGACATGATGAATACAGACAGGATATTGTCAATCGCCGACCTGTCCATGAAAGAATTGGCAGAATACATCCCAGTGATGATCGGCGTTTTGAGACATATGATAATAGTAATCAAACAAGGAAGAGGTATGCTGACCACAGATGGATTGATCATGAAGAAGAAGATAATCATGGTTATGTATGGCAAAAAGGACAGTGGTGCCCACCTGGTTTGAGGAAGAGTCAAAAGAGAAGGGTGCAGCGCCTAAGAAATCAAGAATTAAAGCAAGCAGGAACTAGGATGAAATCGATATGGCGCCCAAAAGACAGACCTGATGAACATGACCCTCCGGCTCCCACATGCATGGTATGCTTCTTACCGAATGAATTCATGGCTCCAGCTAATCAAATTGTACAGGAAGAAATATTGCCAGAGATAGATGAAGCCGAACAGTTGGGGTTAATGGCACAGTTGATGCTAAATAAGCAAGCTACTTTCGATAAACCAGCTAAGAATCGCCACATGAAGCCACTGTACTTAAGAGGATTTGTCAATGGGAAGCCATTAACTAAGATGTTTGTTGATGGTGGAGCTGCTGTCAATGTGATGCCATACACTACATTCAGAAAGCTTGGCATGGGTCCTGGAGATTTAACACCAACAAGCATAGTTTTGAATGATTTTGCTGGAAATCCTTCAGACACCAAATGATGCGTACATGTGGATTTGACGATCGGGTCTAAAACTCTGCTTACAACCTTCTTTGTTATTGAGGGCAAAGGATCATATAGTTTGTTGCTTGGAAGGGATTTGATCCATGCAAATTGCTGTATTCCATCTACCATGCATCAGCAGCTTATTCAGTGGATAGATGATGAAGTAGAAATTGTCCAAGCAGATGATTCAATAAGCGTAGCTAACGTGGAACCAGCTTTTTGGGAGTATCAAGGCATAGATTGCTTTTCAGGCAAAGATTGGGGAGAAGGTCCTGTTGAACCAGTCAGCGGTGATCAACAGCCGATCAAAGCAGTCGGCTCTCACAGTAATTTTTAATGGAAAATCCAATTGATGGGACTGACGGGAAGTTAGGTCATGGATTTGTGTCGGCTGATAAGCTAGAAGAAGTGGACATTGGAGATGGAGACAAGCCAAGGCCGACATTCATCAGTGCTAACTTGGATTCAGTTTTCAAAGGAAAGTTGATTAAATTGTTAAAAGAGTACAAAGACTGCTTTGCTTGGGATTATTCGGAGATGCCTGGTTTGGACCGTTCTATTGTTGAGCATCGGTTGCCGATCAAGCCTGGTTATAAACCCTACAAACAGCCACCCCGAAAAATCTACAAGGAAGAAGTGTTGGCCGATGTGAAAAAAAGAGATTGACAGGTTACTAGAAGCAAATTTCATTCGGCCATGCAAATATGCAGAATGGATCTCTAATATCGTTCCTGTCTATAAGAAAAATGGAAAAATGAGGGTTTGCATAGACTTTAGAGATCTGAACAGGGCTACACCCATGGATGGATATCCAATGCCTATTGCTGATTCATTAGTTGATGCTGCTGCTGGATATAAAGTACTCAGTTTCATGGATGGCAATGCAGGGTACAATCAAATTTTTATGGCAATAGAGGATATAGTAAAGACAGCTTTCAGGTGTCCTGGACATATAGGGTTGTTTGAGTGGGTTGTCATGACGTTTGGATTGAAAAATGCTGGTGCAACTTATCAAAGGGCTATGAATTATATTTTTCATGAGTTGATCGGCAAGATTGTGGAAATATATATTGACGATGTTGTAATCAAAGTCATTGGATCATGAGTCTCATTTAGCTGACATAAGAAAAACTCTAGAATGCACTAGGAAGCATGGGCTTAAGATGAACCCGAACAAATGTGCTTTTGGAGTTTCGGCTGGAGAGTTTCTAGGGTTTTTGATACATGAAGGAGGGATAGGAGTTGGTAAGAAAAGCATGAAGGCAATTGATGAAATTATTCCTCCAACTAATCTTAAAGAGTTGCAATCACTACTTGGCAAGATAAATTTTGTGAGAAGATTCATATCTAACTTGTCACAGAAGGTGTTGCCCTTTTCTTCACTGCTGAAAGTCAAAAAGGATCAGAAGTTTGTATGGGGTGACGAACAACAAAAGGCTTTCGATGAAATAAAGGAGTACATGAAGGAGCCACCTGTATTGGTACCTCCACAATTGAACAAGCCTTTCAAGTTGTACGTGGCGGCCGATGCCCAAACTATTGGATCGGCCCTCATACAAGAGTTTGAGGGGAAGGAAAGAGTGGTTGCATACCTTAGCCGAAAGTTGCTGGACCCTGAAACGAGATATTCGGCTATAGAGAAGCTTTGCTTGTGTGTCTATTACTCATGTACAAAATTTCGGCACTATTTATTAAATGCCGAATGCGTTGTATATTCAAAATTTGATGTAATTAAGCACATGTTGTCAATGCCAATTTTAAATGGAAGGATTGGCAAATGGATTTTGGCCTTATCTGAATTTGAATTAAGGTTTGAATCGGCAAAAGCTGTCAAGGGGCAGATTATTGCTGATTTTATTACTGAACATCATGATTCATCAATAAATTTGCTTAACATTACTCCTTGGGTGTTATTCTTCGATGGATCTTCATGCGACAAAGGTGGTGGAGCAGGTATTTTGTTAATCTCACCCAAAGGCGAAGTGTTTAAATTTGCTATTCCCATCCAATCTACTGTTACTAACAATCAAGCTGAGTATGAGGCGTTGCTCAAAGGACTCCAATATTTGAAAGAAGCAAGGGCCATTGCAGTTGAAATTTTTGGGGATTTAGAGCTAGTTATAAAACAATTGAGTGGTGAATATGAATGCAAAAATGATATCTTGAGGAATTACTATGAGGAATGTAAGCAAATCCTGAAGGGCTTTCGATCAGTAATTCTACAACACATTCCTAGAGGGGATAATGAAGAAGCAAACATATTGGCTCAAAGTGCATCAGGTTACAGAGAAAATCAAGAAGTATTTGCCACTGATGACTATGCTTTCGGGAGTAATCTGGCAGAAGGTGATTGGAGAAAAGAAATTGCTGATTATTTGAAAAATCCATCCCAGAAGGTTTCTAGAAGGCTCAGGTACAAAGCTATAAAGTTTGTTCTTCTGGATAAAGATTTATATTATAAATCCTTAGATGGGGTATTATTACGTTGCTTAAATCAAGAAGAGGCAAAGAAGCTAGTAAGCAAAGTGCATGATGGATTGTGTGGAGCACACCAGTCAGCTTACCGAATGAAATGGGTTATTAGAAGAACTGGGTATTATTGGCCGACAATGTTGGAGGATTGCTTTGAGTATTACAAGGGATGTCAAGACTGTCAGAAATTTGGAAACATTCAAAGAGTTCCAGCATCGGCTCTAAATCCTATTATCAAGCCATGGCCATTCAGAGGATGGGGAATAGATTTGATTGGCCAAATAAATCCTCCATCGAGCAAGGGACATAAGTTTGTACTTTTAGCAACAGATTATTTCACTAAGTGGGTTGAGGCAATTCCATTGAGAAAGGTGGCATCAGAGAATATGATTGAATTTGTCAAAGAGCACATCATTTACAGATTTGGAATTCCTCAGACAATTACCACAGATCAAGGGACTCAGTTTACATCTTCAGAATTCAGAGATTTTGCTGAAAGTATGGGGATCAAATTATTGAATTCTTCTCCTTATTATGCCCAAGCTAATGGACAGGCAGAGGCTTCCAACAAAATTATGATTAAAATTATACAAAAGAAGATTGATCAGAAACCAAGGAGATGGCATTCGGTACTCAATGAAGCTTTGTGGGCTTACCGAATGGCTCCTCATGGGTCTACAAGAACGTCTCCTTATGAATTGGTATATGGGCATCATGTTGTTTTGCCATGGGAAGAGCAATCAGATTCAAGGAGGATAAAATTGCAGAAGGATCTGAGTTCTAAAGATTACAATGATTTAATGATGGACGAATTAGAGGATTTGCATATGATTCGTCTCAAAGCCTTGGAAAATATTGAGAAAAATAAGGTGCGGATTGCTAGATATTACAACAAGAAAGTGAAAGTTAAGCAATTTGTAGAAGGAGATTTAGTTTGGAAGGCATTATTGCCGATTGGTACTAAATACAGTGCATTCGGTAAATGGTCCCCAAATTGGGAAGGTCCTTTCAGAGTGGTTAGATGCGTGCCTGGAAATGCATACATTTTGAAAACTTTACTGGGGGAAGAATTCACTGCTGCCATAAATGGAAGATATTTGAAGAAATATTATCCTAGTATTGAAATTGATCGCTGATGAGGAATCAAATGTCAAATAGCCGGCATTCGGTAAAAAGCCGCCTTCAGAGCAAAAAATTCCAACAAAAGGAAAATGGCCAATACTAGAGTGTATTGCCCTTAGTGCACACAAATTACATCATAAGCTCAACAAGTTTATCACAAAAGGGATGCAAAAGATGAGTTTTATTGCCGAAATTCCATAAATCCCTAGTACAAACTACTGGAAAAGCCTGTTCAAGACAGACTGGGGATGAATGGAATCGGCAATGGCAGCACCATGGCCCTCAAGACGATCTACAGAAGCGTCAATGTCGTTGATATCCTCTGGATTGCCATTGGCGAAGCCGACCGGCATCCTGGAATAATCGGTGCCGGTGCGTGTCGACATGGCAACTAAACCCACGGCAGCACCCAGACGAACGCCATGGAGGGCCACCTCGTCGACGCGGCCTGCCACTGCACCAAGGCGAGCCTCTGGTGTGTCACCTTGGGCGTTCACCTTGTTCGCCAGCTCCTCCACCAGCGCCTTCAGCCGATTGAGTTCGGCATCGCGATCTACGAGGTTACAAAGGGGCAACAGATTAATGTCATTTGAAGACAGATTGAAACTGAGCAGATTGCAGGACTCACTATCGATGGTTTCGAGCAACTGTTTGCGCTGGTGTTGCCACTCAAGGTCCGCGATCCCGGCTTGCTTGGAGATGACCTCCAGCTCATGGCGTGTCTCATCGCGCTCCCTCTTAAACCGACGGGCGTCGCTATCTGAGTAGCGAAGATCGTCCGATTCAAGAGTTCGATTGGACGAACTCGAAGAATCGGACACCGCAACAGGAGCCGCAGCAGGAGCTGCAGCGGGAGCCGCGACTGGAACCACAGTAGGAGTCACGGCCGGAGCGGCGACGGGGTTCCATTGGATTAGCCTGAAAAAACAAAAAGATTTGTCAAAAGAGGGCAAAATCTCGAGAAGAACAAAGAGAGGCAGGCAGTCAATTACCTGCGGCGAGCGCCGGCGCGGCTTCCTTCGGGTTCGTCGGCGGCCGGCCGCCTTCCGTTCGCCATTGGGGTTTTCTTGAGTTTACTGTGCTTGGGGAAAAGAAGAGCTCGAGGAAGGCGAAAGACTTGGTGAAGATTATAGTGGCACTCGATATGATTATTTATAGAAATCGTGGCCAAAGATCGTGGCGCGTATCCCAAAAATTCGGAAGGTGGAAAGGATTCTCAAAACCGAACGGTTTCGGTGTCGTTTGGGATTCATGCTGATGTCACATTCGGCTATACTAAGTTTTTCGGGACTGACACTGTGGAAGCCAGCGTTGCCGAATAAGTTATGCACAGTGGAACGAAACAGGAGTAAAGATGACAGAGAAGTGCAGAGATAATCAAGCGTTCGGCTATTAAACTGTTTGATACAAATCACACACCCAAGTACTTTGAGATTACATTTTTGGCATTCAAAATCATGTTTCTGATATTCTCCAGTAACTGCTTGTCAGCTTCTTGGGTTTTGGCCAGAGCAGAAAGTTTGGCTTTGAGTTGCTTCTCTTCATTCAGAGCTGCTGAAGCCTCCTTGCGCAACTCTTCTGTCAGACCAGGAATTTCGGCTATCTTCTTTTTATCAGCTTCAATTTCAGCCGATAAGTTTTTCAATTCAGCCTCTAATTCGGCTTTCCTGGTCTCTTTTGATTCAAGTGCAGACTGTAGGCCAGCTAACAGTTCCTTGTTGCTCTGAGTTCTAGAGTGCAAATCTTTCACAGATTTTTTGGCTATGGCCCTCTTTTGCTCCAAGGCTGGCTGAGCAGATTGATTCTTCAGAGCTTGCTTCACTGCAGCATAATGATCATCCAATTTAGAAACTGGATCTAAAGAAGTCTTGATATCAGCAGGAAGATCTTGGTCAAATGATTCAAGCAAGTCTCTTAGAAGATCAGCATCTTTGACTTGATCTTGAATGCCCTTTTGCAGCAAGGAGAGGATTTCTTTCAATTTTGCTCGGTTTTCTTCTGAAAGAGCTTGACCAGAAGATGTTTCTTCTCCTTGTTCGGCAAGTAAATCATCCAAGGCAAATGAATAACTAGATGATGAAGCAGGAGATTTCTCAGGTTCAATGGCTGGATCTTGTGTATCATGCTGAGGAGAGATTGGGGAATTCCTTGGTGAAGGTGCAGCTTCTAGTTGAAGAAGTGGTGAAGCTGGAGCTAAGTCATGATGAGAAGGAGGGCTCTCCAATATTTGATCCACTAAAATTGTTGCTGCAATTAGAAGGAAATAAATACCAATGAAAAGCAGATAAGATGGTGAAAGAATTCTATACCAGTCAGTGTAGCATCGGCAGAATCTGTGGCGGTTGCTGATTGCTGTGTTTGAACCTGAGATAATAAAAGACAAAGATGAGCTTAACGTGAATAACATTGTGTTTAGAGGAAAAGACTATGACCTGAATGAGTTTTTTGCTGGATGTTCTTTTCTTCTTGGGAGCTGAAGAAGCAGGCAGAAGGGAAGTTTTCCTTTTAGCAGAAGATGGCCTGGTAATAATTGGGTCTAGAGTGGCCTGTCTAGACATCAGCTGAGCCAAATTAGGGGATTGGTGCCCCAGAGCAGAAATTGGGCCTGCAATCTTGTACTGGATCGCCCTGGCAAGAGGGGCAGGTACTATGTCCTGCAAAGTGATAAGATAATCAGAGGAAAAATATTATTATTGAAACAAGATGAGGAGTGGGCATATTACCTCTGAATTTGGTTGATAGTCAGGCATCAATTCAAGACAGAAGGAATGAATTGGCATGTTGAAGATGTGGTCATGAAGTTCTTGCCACCAAAGAATGAAAGAAGGATGGGCAGATGTTATTGGCACAAAAGGATCAGGTGCATAGATGGTAGTGCAGCATTTATAATCAAAAACCCTTCTTGTTTCTGTGGAGTCCTTGATAATTTCCCTGGGCTTAAGGAATTCATGAAGAAATAGTCTTGGGGGCACTTGGCCACAACCTAATTGCCGAGCCATCATGTTCGGCTGATAGTACTCAAAAGTACTCTGAACCAGCCTCCCTCCACAAAATTCGGGTGGCAAGATGCAGGGCCGAATGAAAGAGTTGAAGATGGCTGTGGCTTGCGCATCTATACATCCAGTTTCAAAGCTAAACTCACAGGGAAGGGTGAGGTTGTCATTATCAAAATAAGGAAACCAGAGAGGATCAGCAAAGCCTTTGGAGAAAAGCTCGAAAAGTTCACCAATGCTTTTATCTACAGATACAGTAGAAGCAGCCTCTCCATAAGTCTGACAGCCTTTGGTGCTTTGAGTTTCCCCTTCCTTGTAGTTGATTGAAGGAAAGTGCCGATTGTTGATGTCGATAGTAACAATCTGGTGCATATATAACTGCAACCACATCTGGATGAACCACCAAGGACCATTGACGCAAGGGATTTTCTTGCTGGTGTTCATCAAGCGAATGGTCTGATGGAGCATATGATAGACACTTCCCAGCAGATACCTCCCAAGGGGGATGAGTGTACTGGTAGCCAAATCTTCAGCCATCACAATGTGATTCAGGGTTGGCTCATTGGCTTTACCGCAGAAGATGAATCTACACAACCACATATTCAGAAAAGCTCTGTATTCGACATCAGACAGAGGGGCGTCAGACATATAATTCTGGATATATTTCTTGTATCCAACTCCTGTCTTCACTCCTGTTTGCTTGGAGGAGCCTTTGTATTTGTATGGGCGCACAGCTTCTGTGATATTCAGGCCGGTCATCAGGTATACATCGGCCAAAGTGGGAGACATTGGTCCATGACCAAAAAGGAAGGCATTTGCGCCGTTAGACCAAAAATGGCAGGCTGCAATCAGAAGATTCTCATTCCTAGGAGTTTCAGCAAGAGACAATTCCAAGCCATGGGAAATGTGAAGATTGTCCCAGTTCTTCGCTAAGGGGCTTTTATCATTGAAAACCCTCCTGTACCAGTCTCTCCAGCCGGAAATTGGGGGCAGAGGCCAGTTCTTGAAGGCGTCTTGCCATTCATGAGGTTTTGCCAGAGAAGTCTTGAAGGGGATTCTTTGAGATTCGGCCGCAACGAACTCGGAAGGATCTGAAATCCCTACGGGCCCAAGAAAATAAGATGTGGCTTTCTCCTCGATTGGAATCAAGAGTTCGGCAGCTAGGGCCTGTCAAGAACCGAAAGAAGCGAGAAGAAAATTTAAAGGGGGATTCAAAAGAAAAAGGAAAAGCGAAAGTAAAGTAATGCCGAATGAGCTTAAGGGAAGTGAGATTTACTCGGAGGGTTTGATCTTGGTCCGCCATTTGAAGATTGAAGCTTGCGGGGGTCGATGAACTAGGGTCTGGATCTGGATGGAGCTTCGAGGATTTTAGATGGAAAAGCGGGGATTGAGCTGATGACCTAGCGACGCTGAGTATTTGTGGTCAATTCCGAAATAAAAGTATCTTTCATCCCGAAATTGAGGGGGCATGTGTTGACACCAAAAATTGGCACCTGAAAGAGACTGACGAGTGGGCCAGGCTCCGCAGAAAGATTCCACTCGGCAAGAAGGATTTCTTCAAAGCATTCGGCAAAAGACGCTCTGCGGTCGGGAATCCGTCATCATTCGGCAAAGGAGTTATTCCACAGTTGGAAACAGGAGCGTTCGGGAAAGCGCGATGACGTGGATTAAATATAAGGAAAGAGCCGATTTGATGAAGAGTACGAGATGAATACGGCGCTTCGACGTATTTCTTTGGAAATAAATGTTTTTTTGTAATCGTAATCGATTAGGAGTCGTGTCAAAACCAGGGTATAAATATAGACCCATGGTAATTGTAATAGGTATCAATCAATCAATCACACAAACCGGCCATGCGCCACCTATCGAGTCTTTAGTCGTGTCGTCGAGTTTCTTTCGAGGGGAATCATCGATCCGTCGACCTCCGTAAGTATCGACAACCCTGTATCATGCTTAGTATCATGCGGTGGATTTAAGCCTGGTTCAGGAAGGCCTTCTTGTTAGATCATGAGTCATGCGGTAGGCTAAGGTTTAGCTCGAGGCAAGTTATCGGCTCTATTAGATTTTGGCAAAGATCTGGTAGATTTATTAAGTTACCCTGTGTTGTTTGGTTCTACTCTATGTTTATTTCACACAACACTCTTTTTGCCCAGTCTAGATTGATTTAGGTTCGGTTTTCGATTCATTGCACGACATGGCTACGTATCCTTACATAGCCGAATTCGAAATCAATCTAGATTGCCACGTGTCGCGGGTTCGAACTCGTTAGTTTTGTACGGACCTTGACAGAGCCGGGTATCATGCGGTAGATGCAGGTTTTTGGGTCGTTTTCGAACTAATCATCCGGTGGATTAGAGCTCGAACTCGATCTGATAGGTTTATCATTATTGATGAGGCTTGTTTCTCCTTCACGGAACCCGAATCGGCTATCTAGCCGTATTCGGCAGTACCTTCACGAGTAAAATCTAGATTGCCACGTGTCGCGGGTTCAGACTTGTTGGTTTTGTATGGGTCTTGACAGAGCCGGGTATCATGCGGTAGATGCAGGTTTTTGGGTCGTTTTTCGAACTAATCATCCGGTGGATTAGACTCGAACTCGATCTGATAGGTCTATCATCATCGACAAAGTTTGTTCCTTCTTCACGGAACCCGATTCGGCTATCTAGCCGTACTCGGCAGTCCTTTCACGAGTGAAACATGTTCGTAGCTTTGTTTTAAATAACGAATGCTTTTAGCCTTCCATGTTTAGAGTCGTATCATGCGGTGGATTGATCTATTCTTGGTTGGTGGTGTGATTTCAAACAGGTCGTATCATGCGGTGGATTAACTTGTTTGTTTTTACACCTGACGGGTCCAAAAGTACCTAGACATGTGGTAGACTAGTGCTTTAAACCTATGCATTCGTGTTTATTAGAAATCTATGATCGTGCTTTCGCCTTATATTTATTTTATCATGCTCTACTCTCGTCAATCGGTTATGAATACGTGCTGCAACGATTATTTAACCAAATACCGATCTTTCATCATGATGACGTCATGCGGTCGGCAGTGTCCTTCTTACATGCTTTGCCGATTATGCTATGGATGCTTTGGATCGCCGACAGATAGCTTGTCTATAGCTATATGTCGATCAAAACTGGCTTTGCGAGCCGTACAAATGGAACTGTCTGGTATCAAGCCGGCACGTTCCAGGTTTTTATCTAAACATTTTCTTCCTTTGTTAGTTTCAGGGAAAACTGACTGGCACGCCTCCGGAAATCGAACGCTCGGGCCACGTGTGAAGCCAGCTAATTCGGCTTGCTGTGTGCTTGGCGTGGACTGCAGATTTTACGTCAACACTCTCCTCATTAACTCTTTGCCACATCATCTAAAATGCTGAGTTGGCACCCTATTTAATGTGCATGAAACCTCATGAAACCTTGCACTGGGACTGGCCTAAGAAGACAATAAATTACGGATGAAATGGTTCATACAATGCAAAGTTCCATTTTGATGTTTTCTAGGTGATGCATGCAAGACACAGATTTGTTGGAAACTGTGTATACAAAGTTTCATCTAGATGAAACTCATTTCATCTCTCTCCTCATTAACTCCTTACCACATCATCTAAAATGCTGAGTTGGCACCCTATTTAATGTGCATGAAACCCATGAAACCTTGCACTGAGACTGACCTAAGAAATTGGTACGGTTGCATTATTGGGGGCGGGCAAAAAAGGAGCTTATTAGAGAGCTTGGTCGGTTGAGCTTGAGCAAATTAAAAGCCAAGTAGCGCCACCACGTACGCATGGGTGCGTATAGTTACGTGATTCACGTCAGCACTAAACAAAGATTCATGAGTACCCACCCCAGCAAAGTTTATGGACTAACGAAGAGGCCCAAACTGCGGCCATATCCTTGTGTCCATAACCAAAAAGCCAAAGAGGCCAATGCAAAGAGGAGATCGAACTTTAACCCTCCTCCGCACGCGCGCTCCGCGTGCGACACGTCGCGTCAACACCTACAGACACAGCTTCGTAAGTACTGTATACTATCACTCTATCAGTCGGCTAAAGGCTGAGGTTAGCAGCATCATTGACGAACAAGGCTGGCCAGGTTCATCAGAGACTAGTAGCTTACGGAGTATAGCTGAGACTGAGAGGAACCGGCCCCACGCTAGGATGGATTAGTCTGCGGCGGGTGCATGCAATCAGAGCGCTAGCTAGCTGCTGGGCTTTAATAAAGCTACTACATATACACCGGCCGGCCGGGGCCTCTCACGCACTCATGCTTTGCGCTGCAGATTAAGCAAGCTAACCACCTCAGGCTGCAGACTCCCCTGCAGAGTAATTAACGCTAAATAAAGCGGATTAGCGGAGAGGAGTAGACCAAAAGATCGAGTAGGCCTGTGTGTGATGTGCCCCCACACGTCTGCACGGATTGACTCGCGCGCGGCCTTTTGTCATCTGTTTGTTTGTTTCCCGGCCCTTCTCCCACTACTCTCGGCTAACAGCAAATGTACTCAATCGATCCATTCATTAGTTAAGTGGCCAACCACACGCTTGCTTTAGTCTACAGGTACCTTTAATCCTTCCTGCTAATCATCTCTTTCTCTGTGTGTATGTGTGTGTGAGAGAGAGTGTGTGTAAAGTGGAAAAGGTGCAAATAAAGGGGTCAGCAGGCAAGGAGGAGCGCCAATGTAATGACGGTGGGGGAAATAAACTATTAGGCCAGTCTCAGTGCAGCGTTTCATCGCACAGTTACCTAGACTAAAAACTAGGTAACCGTGTCAGATGAGTTTCATGGTGATGAAACTCCTCTCACATCCCATGAAACTCTCTACTCTCTCCTCTGCCACATCAGCACATTAAATACCATGAAACTTCTATGAAACTCCACTGAGACTGGCCTTAGGGCCCAAATCTTCTGCTTTAGAGGTTCTTAAGATTCGGCTGCATCGGCGTGCGTGGCCTTCCTTTTGTGCTTGCCTTTTAATTAAATACTCAAAGACTATGGTTTCTATATAAATTTTGATATGGGGGCATCGGCGTGCGTGGGGGGCACGTTTATCTTAGTATCACACGCAAAAGTTTGGTTTGTGTGTAACAAGCACAGTACTCGCTAAAATCTCATGCCCTTCGTTTTCAAGACTTTGGTCTTTGTTTCAGAGGACGACATGGCCACCAAAATATTAGTTTTGGACATTAATTAATATAATTAAACACATTCAAAATTTAGCAAATGTGTAGTACTAATGGTCAAAACTAATATGTGCTGACTAATATTCTTATGACTTTATAGACTTAACTTGATTTTTGAAATCTCTTCCCAAGTTTCCTTAGTAAATAATTATTTATTTCAATTAATCAAAGTTTGGTCTCTAGTTGATAATAGTTCCTTTCGATTAAGATTCTTTATTTTTTTGTCAACTTTCTTCTATTTGTATTCTATAAAATTTTTTATTAAAAGTTGATGGGACAATATTAATTTGATATAAAGTCCACTCATCGACAAGAAATAAAATAAATATTCTTTAATTGATGGGGTTGTTGTTGGCAACCATCAATATAGAGTGATATAGAGTGTTTCATGGTCATCACAAAATAGAATGTAAAATCTTCTTCCCAAAGGAAACACGGTTTAGCTAGGTGTGTGCGCACTTATGTTTGTACAAGCCGGCATTACCAGATCTTTCAAGGAACGAGTTCATCTTTAAATTTATCAAAAAATACTGGAAATAATTGTTATACTGCAAGGATCTTTCCACAATTCAAACATTTGTGTAACCCAAAATACCACTGTCTTGGCATGATTAATCTCTACCATTGAAGTAACATGAACTTAGACCAACAAGAATGGACTGAAATTTGGCTCCAAATTACCATCACTGGTAATAGATTGCAATCCTATATTTGGAACTTCATAAGAGTTCTAATACATATTTTGTATTAAGAGAAGCTTTAAATGAAAAGTCTAGGTCTTGATGATAAATACAATTTAATTTGCCACTATCTTTTTAATTTAAATAAACTAGGTGCACAAATGATTATTATTATAACAATTTGAGTGTCTCTAATTCGTGGTTTACTCTTTTCACCACTTATTCGCTCATGGCAGTACTCCTAAATAACTACATGGTATAAACACAGTAGAATGGCAACATGTGCAATGTTTATCCACCATAAAAATGATTAATATCTTCTAAAAAAAGTTTAACATGTCGCATATATCAAATACACTACTTCAGGGGTATCCTCTACAGATCCCTATAGTACTGTTATGCAATGCACACCTGGTTTATGTGGAAGCTGCGGAAAAGAACGAAGTATCGATTTGCGTTTTGGTAATTGCTCTTACAGAAATTCATAAATATATTTATAATTTTTATACCGAACCGAATGAAAGGGGAGAGAAGAAGAAAAATTATATAGCTCCCGCTGAGATCACAACTTTAATTTGATAATTTTTCATCGTCATTGTCTCTAGATGCATGATGATCGTCAAGAATTTTGAGCGACCACAAAACATGTGAGGTGTGACTTGCAACGGGCAACCGTGCCAAGAAAATTAAAGGTCAGGTCCTACATATCCCCTGTTGCGTGCTACAAATCCCGCACCGTGTGTCAAAAAAATGGTTACTACTTACTACTAGCTTGTTTGTGTTAACAACCAGTAGTGATAATGGTAGTACCCTTTCCTTTGGTTCCAAATTGGCAGCAGACCGGCCCATATAGTGATACCAGTTACTGTATGAACCGGCTCTGCGTCAGCAGCCATTGCGGCATGGCATGGCAGTGGCCGTACGAGACTGTAGGCAGCAGGCGCGCTCGACGACGCGGCTTGGAAAAACGGCCCTGACACGCTTGGGATACGCGTGCAAGTACCGCGCGAATCACGATGGATGGCATCATAGTCTGCTGCATGGGGGAGCGGCGACGCCGGCGGCCGGCCGGGCCGGACCGAACGAGGACGACGGCGCGCGCGTGGCGTCCCACGGATCCACGCGTACCCCGCCCCGCCCCCGCGCGCGCAGTAGCACTAGTCCTCTCGTCTCGTCGTACCCCTGCCGGGTATGGGCCTCAGCTTTGCTTTGGCATAAACTCAAGTACGATCGAGTTGTTACCTTAGCTTGCTGTGGGTTTGTGGAAAGGAGCCCGGCTGATCGGACGACGTCGTACGGGAAAAAGGGAAACGGAGGAGGGGCCAGCGACGACTGTCCTGTCCCGTTCTGTTCCTCGCGAACGTAACGGCGGGCGGGTGGGTGAGCGAACGGCCGGGCATGGTGGATGTCAAGACTTCACACATTGATTCGTAGCCTTAGTTGTTACACACGCGGTGGTAACAGATCATGACCCGTTTGTTCCTTTACAATCAAACTTGGCTCTAGTAAAATTTAGCTCAAAAACTAGTGTTATTTTGATCCGGTCCTAATCTGACCCGATTCTTAAAATTTCTAGTAAAAAATGAGAGCCCCTTTGCCATCCCCTTGCAGTGTCGATCTCAGCGGCGTCTGCTTACTTTGCACCGGCAGTGTGCATACTGGGTGGATTTGTCAAAGGCCCCATGTATATGGTGCACAACAATATGCCACCCGGGTAGTTGGTAGCAAACCAGAGCAAGCGCCCACACACACACATACCAGGACGCAACGCAAGGCCGGCATCAAAGCGCCGGGAGCGCAAAGTTGGCGGAGCTCTCAGCCCCACACGATAGGGTACTAGCTAGCCAGATAGAGCACAGTGACGGCGACGGAGTCTGCAGTGCAGCGCGCAGCGGATAATTGATGGCACCATGTCACTGCCACTGGCCATCCATTGGGTTTGGGCACGAGAACGAGCACGAGCGAGAGAAAAAAAGCTACGGGACGGGCACACGCTGACACGCATACGCATACATGGGGGCTAGCATACAAAATGCGCGTGGCTTTATTGGCCGGCAGGCATGGCTCTCAGGCCAGCCCAGCCATGGCTTCTTCCCTCCCACCCTACTTTTTCACCCCTCTCTCTCTCTCATTCCCATCTCTCTCGCACTCATCTCTCCTTCTTTTTTCCTTTTGCTCAGTGCATGCATGCATGCTCACTTCACCCGCTAGGCACGGAGAGTGGGAAAGCGTGCAGGCCATGCATGCCATGCCATGGCATTGGCATGCCATGGATCGATGCATGCTCCAATGCTTGGGTGGACAGGTGGTGGAGGATAAAGGAAGGAGAAGAGCAAGGAAGTCGTCTCACTCTCACATCGCATCTCCTTTGGGTTTGCAATGCTTGGCTTTGCATTGGAGGAGAGGAGCCCTTGGCCTTGAGGTACGCGGTTGTTTTCTTGCAGGCAGGCCCGGCATCTCCGGGACAAGTGGAGACCGGACGGATGGCAAATGGTCCTGCCCGCCAGAAAAACGGCTGCACGCGTGCTTCTTTGGGGCCGGATCTTTTAATTCCCACTGACCGCCCAGCCTTTCCTTTCCGCTATACTCTCCTGTCAGCGTCGCCGCCACCCGCATGCGATGCAAGCTTAACTGGAGTGCCGCATTCTGCTTGAGAGTGACACGACGAAAGCAACAAAAGTTCTCATACCATCTAAAAATTTTACGATGTCGTATTTGGTTAGTTTAAAACTGAACCGACCAACTTCAAATATTAAAATATGGGGCGGTGTGACATACTGACATCGTAATTTGAAGTCACCAGAGACAAGGTATTTTACTCCTATAAAATCACTCAATCCGAATATACAAGAATGTATATAAAGTCGTTCAATGTCTTCGTTGAATATAGTATCACATTATATGCTGTTCTGACTTCTGAGTATATACATAAATTGAGTAAATTGACTCCAATCCCATAATACGCATCATGCATGCATGGAAGGTTGCTTACCACGTACAAAAGGAGCAGCAGGTTTGCATCATGTTGCGACTTGCGAGTATTGCAAGCTCGTCAACCTCTGTGCACAAGTATCCATTGCGCGTGCGGACGGTTTGGTGCCGCCGAGCCGAACGTACGAGCGAGCCACGAAAAATTAGTCCGTGTTTACATGTTGATGTTAGGTGGGTGAATTTGGGAGTATGATGCCACATCGTAATCATTGCGCCACTGTAGCATTTTATTTGTATGTGCGAAAAATTATCCAAAAATTTATTAATTAGGCTCAAAATGTTCGTCTCGTAGAGTACAACAAAACTGTGTAATTAGTTTTTGATTTTATCTACATTTAGTACTCCATGCATGTTATGACATTTTGATGTGATGGGAATCTTTTTTTTGTATAGTAAATTTAGGAGTAAAAATTCTGGATCTAAACAGGGCCTTAGACTTGCCTCTGACTTATACCCGAGCATTTTTCGGGCCGGGCCGGGTTCGGGCCGGGCCTGAAAAAAATCCGGTTATTTCGGGCCGAGAAAATTCTGCCCATGACCGTCCCATTGGGCACACCGGGCCTCAATTTTCGGGCCGGGCTCGGGCCGGGCCCGGGCTTGGGCGGGCCGCCCGTGCATTTTATAGTGTAAAATAGCTAAAAACAACATTTCGGACCAGGCTCGGACCAAGATTTATTTTCTCGGGCTGCAAGATCTGTGACCACGCCCGCCCAGTAAGGTCCGTGGGCGGGCCGGGTTCGGGCCGGGCCCGGGCCGGGTATACGGGCCGGATCGGGCCGGGCTAAAAATGCTCAGGCTCATGCCATGCAGCATGCGTATCCTACTGCCCCTAGCCGCTACCACCTAGTAGCACCACCAAACCTAGCCATTCTCACACCCCGAATAAACAAATCTAACCTCCTCCTTCCAAAGATGAAAAAGCAATGAATTCCGTTGCCCGCATCTTTCCCACTCTAGCTTCTTTATCTTTAAGAAATGGAAAAAATGATGGCTCGCTCATCGTGCACCAACTTTATAAAACCCACAGGCATCTAGTAGTATACATATGTGACAATAGCTAAGGTTTTCAAATATATCATTATGTATAGTAGACTGTATGTACCTGTAGATAGTCCATTTGACAATTAAAAACTGAAAATATGTCATAGAAAGGCACTGTAAAAGTCGGGAATGTTTGGACAGTAACAATCACTCTTCTTCCATCGTAAATTAAATGGATAATTTGAACATTAGTGTTTACTAGATGCTGGATAAATAAGTCATCAAGATCAAAAAATATATATCCAACTTATAAAACGTGCATTTCAATCGAAACGGAATAGATAATCTAAACATTAATGTTTACTAGTACATGATAATGTTTCAAAATATGTTAAGATTAACATTATTATTGTAAATATTCCTATCATATATCGACTTTTAAAACATATATTTCCATTGAAACGTAGTGGATAAATAAAGGAAACAAATGTCAAAACCACAGACCATGACCATCTTACCACTTAGCTGCCGACAAGTGGCAATCCAGCGATACAACGTCTACAGTGCGTGTTACCATTTAAGTATAGTCATCAAGCTAGGTTCAAGTGTCACTAATCACACGCTGGACGTGCCAGTTTCGGATTTCGCAGAGAAAATTTGGTTGATAAAAGAAAAAAATCCCGAGCCGCCGAGCTGGAGGAATGATGGCCACCGGGTGCCCCTCCCAAAAGCCACCGGGGGCTGTTCGTCCTGGCACGACTCGGCAGGCGGGGACAGTGCACGCGCGCAAATACCACCACGCCGCGGGGGCATTTCCGTCAAGCCCCGCCCCATAAGACTCCGCTCCACTCCACCACACCACACCACACGCCCCTGCCTCCTCTCCTCCCCCGCTGCCTGCCTTTCTCGTGAGCCAGCCGGCACGCGCGGCCTGGCCACCCACACCCACAGAGGGAGACGCCGCACGCCTCGCCTCCGACTCCGAGGCGCGCACGCTCCTCCTTGCAGCCCCCTCTCCTCTCCTCTCTTCTTGCGCGCGTGCTCGCTTCCCCTCGGTCGCCGCGTCTCCGGCCCGCTCCGCCCGGCTCGTCGCCGCCGCCGCTTCCCTCCCTCGCCGCGCTCGATCTGGTGAGTGCACTGGCCTGCCTGTGTGGGGGGTTTTGGGGGGAGGGTTTCTGGATGCGGTGTCGTGGGCTACTGGTAGATTCAGTCCCGAAACTCGAACTCGTGGAACTGTGGAAGCCTTGTTGAGAATGGTGTGGAACTGGGTGGTGACTTGGGATTTTTCGAGGTGTTCGTGGGGTTCGGCATTGGGTTCCGTCTGCGCTCCCTTCGGCTCAATTTTAGGTTTGCCTAAATGGCCAGATCGATCTGTACACTGGTGCTAGAATCGTGCCTTGCTCCTCCAATAATAATCACTGATTGCCGGGCTCATTTGGGGGTTGTTGCGCCACCATTTCCTGCTACGCCGCGTCGTGTGTAGGCACACAATAAGCAGCAGCAGGTTTTACTTGTGCGGTGTCCAAGTCCAAAGGGAGGAAAAGCGTGCTACAGCCTCAGCATCTCCTTTTCTCTCCGGTTGTCCTGGTGTAAATTTTGCCCGTGGTTCAACCTTGCTTTGGGTTAACTGACGGTTTAGATGCTTATGGATTTGTATTTTGCTCTGTGCATCTGGATCTTAGAGCTAACTGCCAATTTGAGCCTGGATTGATTGGACATTGCCGCTCAAAGTCCACTTAATCGGCACCATTTTCTGAAATTTTGATAGGATTAAATTTCTGCTCTGCGAAATACTATTGTCTACTGCATAGGCCAGGGTGCTTGTGTTATTCCACGTTCCATATCAATATATACTTATCAAGAACCGAATTTCCATTCCTGCAGGTAATTTCTTGTGCAGAATAAGCAGAAGAACCAGAGACTTCACAAAAGTGCAGGGCCCTGGCAGCATGCGGTGGCTTGGTCTTTCGGTTGACGTGTTCCGCAGGGGGATCTCCTTGAACCTCTACTGCCGTGTGATTCTGTAAATCACCTCCCTGGCTATCGCAGACCCTTCATTCGCACGCTTCCTGATTCATAGGCTTGCGAAGGCAGTTTGAAACTTCTCCCCATCCAAGCCTCTGGTGTTGCTGTTAGAGAGTGTTGTGGCTGCTTGGCAAAGCTTTTGAGGAGAACGGAGTTGAGTACTCATGGTGTGGAAAGCAGCGGCTCAGACGAGATTCCGCGTGTTTAAGCATGAGAACGGAATTGCTGTAAGAGTTATTGCTTGCTTCCAGCCCCTGCAGAATTGCCAGGTAATGAGGAAAGAAGCAAGCTGCTCTTAAGACTCAAGAGTTGCTCTTCTTCGCCTGATGATCCTGACATTGCTTTGGTATATTTTCTGTAGGCCGAATACTTCCGCCATCTCCTCAAGCCCGTGACGTAGCTTCCGTCTCCTCTCCGTTTGCTGCTGAAGAAACTTTCTGCTTTAGGTTTTTCTCCATCACAATTCAAGTGGGAGAATTTCCAGTTCATCTGAACTTTCTGCTGGTAATGATATCCTTCTTTCATTCATGTTGGGGCTAACTGTGCTCTTATTTGATTTTGGTATGCTAATGCCCAATTTCTTCTTGGTCTCTCAGGTAACTTTTTCGGTGGTGGTTTCATCATGGGGGACAAGGTTAATCCTTGGTGCCAGTGGCCTAATCCTCCATGGAAATTCAACACTGAAAGCTCTGTGGGCAATCTCTGCCCACCTGATGTTGGGCTTGTTGACACCAATTCAGTGGCATTGCCTACATATCTGAACACAGTTTCTGCACCTGTGCCATTTTTCACAGCATCAGTTGCTGACAGTCCTCTTCCTATGGCTCCAAGATTTGTCACAACATTGGCGCCCAGTTTGGAATTGTCTGCACTGTATCCCTCACATAAGAGATCTCTGGTTTTCTACCAGGAGAACCATACTCCTATTGCAGCTCCTTTGGCTAGCAAGGGGACATTGGATCCGGTGCCAGAGCTCCAAGGTAGCAATGAGACTAATGTAACTGATGTTGGAGCAGAAGAAACTGAGGGTATTCATGAGAACACAGATGAGATCAATGCATTCCTGGATTCGGACTCGGATGAAGGGTATGAAAAGGTGCAAGAACTCAACAGAGTTAAGAGGCCATCTCCTGCTGAGGATGACACCTTGAGCGTCGAATCGGTGGCCAGTGCTGGTGCGAGCGCAGGTTCTGCGCGACCAGCCAAGAAGAGAAGGCTCAGTTCTGGCACTGACAAGTCCGTTGTGGACACAGCCAGTTCAGCCAGGCTTGATCATTCCATCGAACAGAAGCTTCTTGCCAATGACTGCGATGCACAATCCTGTTGCATTGGTGAAGTGGAGAGTAACCACAAGTTCACTCTGGGTCTTGGGGAAGGTGAGGCAGCAGAAGGTGACAGCCCCGATGATCAGGAGCGAAGAAGAGAGAGGATCCAAGAGACTGTTGCTGCACTCAGGAAGATTGTCCCTGGGGGCATCGCCAAAGACGCCACTGCTGTTCTCGATGAAGCAATCTGCTACCTGCAGTATCTGAAGCTGAAGGTCAAGACGCTTGGAGCTGTTTCCCTGTAGCTCCTGGACAGTCCAGTGATTTGGTAATCGAAGCCACTAGCTTCTACAGATATGAAGTGCTTGTATTAGTAATAAGGTGAAGATGCCAAATAGAGCTCAATTTTGTGCTGGAGGGTGCACTGGGAGTGACATGAAAGAAGAGGATGATCCAGTGGTGCTTGCTTCACCTGGCCTGTACCCAGAAGGCACTGATGATTGATTGGACAATGAACATGCAACGTTGCAATGCTACTTCAACTGAATCAGGCATGGAATGCTTTCTTCCATTGTGGTGGAGTGCCAGCCCTGGAGGCCACAAGACCCACCTTAGCCATGCCAGTCCCTGATGAGCTAGTCTACCACCATCTTTCTGCCAAAGAGGCTTCCAAACCTCCCTGAGCATCTGTCGGTGCTTAAGTGCCTGTTGTATCACCTTCCTCAAAAGGCCCTCATGGCCGTTGATTATGCAAAGCTACAAAGATCTTTATGCTTAGCGTGATCCAAAGCAAAGGGAGGGGGGCAACGGAAAGTGAGTCCATTCCATGCAAAGGGCACTGCTGTGCTGTTTGCGTCCATGGCTTTTGACCCAACTACCAAAAGCGGCAAAGAGAGGGGAGGAGAGGAGATGGCTCGAGGTTTGTTAGGTTCGGGTGGTGAGCTCCTGGGGTCCAACAAAGCGTTGTGTGCCTGATGTGGAGCTCCACCTCAACACCGCCGCGCTGCGCCTTTCATCATCCATCCCCTGGCCAGGCCTGCTTTGTTCCTCTCTTCCACTCTACGCTACCTATGCCACTACCATATATGTCTGCTTGTGTTGTGTGCTCGCTTTGCCATCGTCACTTTATACGCGTTGTAATGATGCTACAACCTTGGCTGGGACCCAACCCAAAGCAAACGCCCGCCTTTGGCGTATCAACTGTTGTATTTGTACGCCGGTATCATTGCAGTAGTTTCCTATCATCCGATGGTATGCGGCTGGGAATTGGCGCACTGTTGTGCGTGCACACGCAGCACGTCCAGGGTCGGCGAGGGGAGGGGTGTATCCATGATCCATCCGATCCTCCCCCGTTGGAGCCTTGCCCATCAAGTGTGCTGTTGGTGATGATTGCTTGGATGGAGGCGGCTGCAGCGCATGATGAGCCCTCCTTCCCCTTCTCGTCCTCCGTTGCCCTTGGAGGAGGGTCCGGTGCGTTGGTGCCAGGTTGGGAGCCGCCTGGCTCTGCCTCGCCGCGGGCATGAGTGCCGGGCGCCTGCTCTGCTTTGCCTCAGTGCAGTGCCGTGGGAGGGGAGGTGGGGGCGGGCCGTCCCGCCGGCCGAAGCGGAGTGGAATGGAACGCAAGGGCCCGGGCGCGGGCGGGTTCCGTGGATCCTGGCAGCGATCGATCTGCCTGCGCTCGATGGGCGGGCGATGGCCCGTCGCTCGGGGCTCGCTCGTGCCCGCCTGACATCATGGAAGGCCGGATCAGGATCCTCCACGGCGTGGGCGTCCGTCTCGACGGGGGAATGGAATGGATTGGATGGGTGCTCGGCGTCGTACGAGATCCATATCCATCGCGCAGGAGCTGTAGGGACGGGCCGGGTGAGTGAAAAAGGCTGCCAGGAAGTTATTAGGCGTGTGATTTTTCCCCCCGGGCGCTGGGACCGGGGGGACGGCCGAGTGCGCAGCGGCCGAGCAGCTTTTTGGCATGCGACGAGCAGGATCGGCGGCCGCGCCGGCACGCCTGCCACTGTCACCTTGGCTTCGGGCGCCCGTCCGGCCCCCGCGTGGGTGTGCCTGCCTTTGTTTTACGACTTTGTACCCGTTCACGGCGTGGCGTGGCCGCATGGTGGCTCGAGATTAGTTAGGCCCGTTTCTCTCTCTCTGCTTGCTGCCCGCGGTTTGCTTTTTCGGATGTCGTAGGAGTGGGATGGGCCGCAGGCCCAGTATCCTACAGGCTACAGAGCAGGCTGACAGGCTCTCAAGATCTTCTGCCCAACAACAACCGCCAACCACAAAAGTAGTAATCTAAAAAAACGTCCGGCATACACATTCTCCCCTCGCTCGGAAGGAAAAATAACGCATTACTTGCAAAGCTTGAACCTTGACATTGATGACACCCTCCTCACTTCCACCATGCTTTATGGCCTCAGAGGCTCAGACCACATGCACATCAACCTCCGCAACCTCTCACCACCCATACGAGTCGAGCTTACCAGTACATTAGTCTCCCATTTGTTCATGTTTATCTTATAAAAAATTACAAGGGGTCTCCCCTGATTTCCATCGAAAAGCATGTACAATCAAGGTCACTGTGTGGCTTACTATGGTTCCTATAACCACAAATACCTAACTATATTGTAAACAAAGCAAACAAACTATTCAAGATGGCGATGTACTTGGATAACCTAGATTAAGATGGTTTGATGGTGTCAAACAAATAAAAAGAGAGGACCAACAAGAGTATAGAGAAAAAGATATGTCAATCTGATATAAGATTAAAGATTGGTATTGTAACTAACTAGTGACGGGTGTTTCTCTACAGCATGTTTTAGTGAAGGAAATGGTACAGAGAAATGCAATAAGACAAGGAAATATAGCTGTAAATTGGAACAGAAAAAATGTACTAAATAGTAAATATTTTGTCCATCCAATATAAACTAGCAAGGTGGCCCGCGTAAACAACGCGGGTAGCTAGCTTTTTTATACTAACAACTTGATGGGTTTTTACATGATAGTATATTTATCTAAATGCATTGACATTATTTTTCTATGTGGTCTGAATTTTTTTTATCATCACGCTATATGGCACAGAACATGAATTCATGATAAAATAAAGCGCCTTATATACAATATAGTTTTTAGTATTTGTTCAAGTACTATAATTTTGTATTTTCTTATAATATAAATTTACGTCACGGAGTTTCAGTGATAAATTATTTTTTATGTTTTTTCGAAATTGTAGAATTAAAGGTTGGGCAAATACTCTGTAATATGTAAAATTTTACCTTTTGATATATTAGTTAATTGGACAATTAGAGACCACGAACACGTAGAGCTTGTTGAATACATTCCATTTCACTATTTACGTGAGTTGTTTGGAGTTTAAATGATAGAATTACATTTATCCCAAGGGTACACAATAATCGAGTCCAATTTAGACAATGAGTTCTTGTGTTTTTTTGTCTATTTATTAAGGGTTAATTGGATATATGCAATTGCAACTTGACGGCTTGAAAGATATGCCATTACAATTCATCTATTTGGAAACATGCCATTACAATTCACCAAAAGTTAAAACCATGCCATATTCTACGTCTTTGATTCCTTTGGACCCACCAGCAAACCACAATATTTCTGTATAGCCTAAAATGCTCCTGCTACACCATCTCTTTCATCTAGCCTTTATGTTCCTCCCAGTAGCACTACATCTTCACGGCTCAGGGAGGATGAGATGAGGGTGGAGCTTGATCACTCGGGCGCTCAGGGGTGGGTGGAAGGTGGAGGGGTAGAGCTCGGTGGCACCAGATGAGTGGCACCGATGCGGAGGTCGGCGCGGGGTAGGGCAGGAGTTCCCGATCGTGCGAGCATCAAGATCATCTCCCGGTAAATACATCATGTCATCGTCATCGTCTCTTCCCGTCCACCGCTTCTATAACCGTCTATAGGGTTAATTTAGAGCTTTCGGTGGCCGACGGGTTCTCCAGCAAGAGCGAGCTCCACTTGCTGCTTGCGCAGGGAACCGACTATTTATTTATCAAGGGAATTTTTCTCTCTCGTTGTGCTCACAATCTTGGTGAACGCCCTAAATCTAAGCACCTTTCACCAGTTACATGCACAAATCAACGTAATGTTCTCTACTCATTATTGAACGCTACACCACCGCAGTTTCTCCGCTTTCTTTTTCCTCTCTCTGCTCCTTCTTGCATCAACTCGTTAACAAAGACCATTAAACGGGTTTGAGTGCGGGTAACCCATTTGATGATATTCCACTTGTGTTGAAAAAGACACTAAGTGCTGAACGCAACCACTTGTGTCGGACAGGGAGAATTGTTCTCTCCCACTGTGCTCACAACCTCGTTGAACACCCTAAATCCGAGCACCTCTCATCAGGTACACGTGCAGATTGACGTGTTGTCCTCCACTTATTGTTGAATGTTGCCTCCTGTATAGAAGAACGTGGTTGGGCACATGGGGCGTCGGGCTATTCGCAGTCATCGTACTCTATTCTCATCCTCTAAAACGAATATTCCTGACTAGTCATTGAGATTCTCTTCTCTATATCAATTTTTTATATACCCGTTATCCTCTATATCTTATATTCTATACCAACTACCAACATGTGAGCCCACCCATATCTTTTTCTCATTTTCTTTCACGGACGCCACCACTCCCCTCCACTCTCTCTCTCCCTCTATCTCCCCCTCTCTCTAGTAGAGGCGGCGGCGAGAGGTGCCGGTCTCCCCAGCCGGCAGCCTTCAGTCCCGTCGGCCTCCAGCGGCACGGGGAGCGGCCGGACCCCGAACTTCGAAGACGTGCAGGCGGCTGCCGCGACATCGACGGCGGCGGATGGCCTCCCGGCAATGGACGTTCGCACGACAACGGCAAAGGACTCCCGCGGTGGCCACAGACGACCACACGACAATGGTTGAGGCTTCCCGTGGACGGCCATGCGACGACGGTGGAGGGCTCCCATGGAGGGCCACACGGCGACAGTGGAGGCCTCCTACGGCGGACATGGACGGCTACGCGGCGGCAGTGGCGGACCACGAACTCTAAAGACACGCAGGCGGCTGCCGCGGTGGCTGCAGATAGCTCCCACGACGACGATAGCGGGACAGTCGCACAACAACGGTGAAGGACTCTCGCGGCTGCTACGGACGGCCATGCGCTGGTGGTGGAGGGCTTCCGCGGATGGCCACGCGACAATAGTGGAGACCTCTTATGGCGGCCATGAATGGCTGCGCAGCAGCGGACCCTGAACTCCGAAGACGCGCAAGCGGTTGCCGCGACGGCGACGATGGCGGACGGTCGCACGACGACGGCGAAGGACTCCTGCGGCAACCACGGACGGCCACACCGCGGCGGTGGAGGGCTCCCGCGGACGGCTACGCGTCGACGGTGGAGGCCTCCTATGTCGGCCATGGACGGCTATGCGGCGGTGGCAGCGAACCTCGAAGTCCGAAAACGCGTAGGCGGCTACCCGACGGCCATGGATGGCTCCCATGACGGCAGACGGCCTCCCGGCAGCGGACGGTCGCACCGCGACGGCGAAGGACTCCAGCGGCGGCCACGGACGGCCACGCGGCGGCAGTTGAGGGCTCCAGCGGATGGCTACGCGGCGACGATGAAGGCCTTCTACAGCGGCCATGGACGGTTGTGCGCTGGTCGCGGCGGACATCTCGCGCGACGACCGCAGATGGCTGTGCGGCGACAGTTAGATCTTCATTAAATCCGACGACATATATTTTTATCTTTTTTTAGATTAACAGAATATTATAGACCGTTAGATCTTCGTAAAATCCAACAACATATATTCTTTTCTTTTTTTGGATTAACGGAATATTATAGACCGTTAGATCTTCGTAAAATCCAACGACATATATTCTTTTCTTTTTTTTGGATTAACGGAATATTATAGACCGTTAGATCTTCATAAAATCCGACGACATATATTCTTCTTTTTTTGGATTAACGTGGGATTTTCTAGGCCCTCTCGGCGAACGTGGTGGCTCCTTTTGCTTCTATTGTAATAAGATATAATAGATAGATTGTACAACGATGAAAATTTCCTCGTGTGATTATTCCACAAAAGAAAGTAGAGAACACTCTGGATTGTGATGCAAAAGTTCATAGTATAGGAAGGTCAAAAACTCTATCAGATTAAAAGATATAGGAATATATTTATTGTAACTGACACAAAATATTATATATCCAAACATGGACAGAGCACGTGCTTATAGCAAATTCGTGTGTGTGATCCACTTTAACAAGCACAAGAGCTTGCATCACATTGGTGTTGCCCTCAATACAGATGAGACTTCAATGTTTTCATATCTTCAAACTGAATGCTATGCTCAGACATGAGGTGAGTTTGTTCAATTTTCATGTGTTCTCCGTGCTTCTGTGTGGATATGATATTGCATTGGATCCTAGTTGAAAGTCTAGTTATTGGTGGCCATTAAGTATGAATTGGAATGGATAGTTTTACTAGTGCTTCTTAGGCTGAATCGTAAATTCGTAATTATGGTCGGAAATAGCAGAGTGCATCACATTTCTGCTTTATTTCATTCACATAGTACAAATTACAATCACACATCATAATCACAGCAGCTGCAATACCAGTCACACTCTTCCCCACACTTGCATATATGCGTACATCAACAACGAACAACATTTCACTCCATATATGCTGCGCTCCACGGTGGATGGATCAATAAATCACGTGGTGAGGATGGCCGGAAGGACGTTGGACTTGGTGCCGAGCACCTTGGCCTTGGTGTCCGGGAACTCCGACACCACCCCCTCGACCCTGCCGTCGTCGCCCACGACGTTGATCGGGTACGCCATGAGGTGCCCCGGGAGGTCGCCCTGGAACGCGTCGTCCGCGAACAAGTCCCAGTGCCGCCGCGCCACCTCGTTCATCCTGCGCACGCAGGCCAGGCTCGACGGCCTGAGCAGGAGGTCCCCCGCCGCCGCCGCCGCCGCCCGGCCCAGGTGCTCCTGCCACAGCGCCACCCGGAATCCGTGCACCTGCCCCCTCGGCAGCTGGTTCCATGTTGCCAGGTGGCTCGGCTGGTACGCCCCCATCGCGATCTCCGTGTCCCGGCCCCCGTCCATGGAGCGCTGGTTTATGTTCGCCGATCCCACGATGACGTACTCGTCATCCACTGCAAACATAAATTAACCATCATTTATATATTAGCGATCTATCGGCAAAGCAATCTTCTTGAAATCGGCCATGAATGTATGTAACTAGGACTAGGTTACCTACCTATCATGGTCTTGGCGTGGACGTAGATCATGAAGCGCCTGGCCTTCTGCGCCCTGTCGTAGTCGGTGTCGGGTTCCGGGCGCTCCGGCGGCACGTACTCGCCGTCGCCGGCGCGCGGCGGCGCCTCGCGGTTGCCGAGGCAGAAGAAGGTGAGGTAGTCCCTGGGGTCGGCCCGGAGGCCCCTGGCGCGGATGGCGACCTCCACGTCCCTGTACATCATCTCCATGGTGCGGCACTGCCAGTCGAGGATGGCCTGCACGGAGCCGCTCTCCGGCACGCCCTCCGGCCACAGGGGCACCACCACGTACACGGCGAACCTCTCGCCGGCCTCGATCTTGCTCACGATCTTGAGGGAGAGCTCCTTGGGGACGAGGTGCAGCGCGTTGATGGCCTCCACGGCCACGCCGTCGTCCTGCCGCCACGCGTAGGAGCTCCCCAGGAAGTACTGGTTCTCGATGTAGACGAAGTCCCGGGCGCGGCGGATGGCGTGGATGTACGCGTCCTGGATGCTGCGCTCGATCACATGGTCCTTGCCGCTCACCAGCCCGCGCGCCGCCGCCTCGTCGGGGGCTTTGTCGTCGTCGGGCTCCGGGAACCCCGCCGCCGCGCCGTCGTCGATGGACCGGAACACCTGCACGTTCCACGACTCGGGGTCGTCGACCTCGCGGGACGCCCAGCTCCTGTCCAGCGCCACCAGGAGGTTGTCGCCGGCGCCCTGCTTCCGCCACCGCTGCTCGAAGTTGTCCAGCACGTCCCACGCCGCCGGGCCCTCGACGCGGCAGTGCACGTCGTGCCAGGGCTCCCTCGGCCCGCCCTTGTCGACGGACGCGCCGGGGAAGTTGGGCTGGTGGAAGTCCTTGCTGTGCGTCGTGCCCAGCGTGCGGAACAGCGGGTGCTCCTGCGTGTCGTACCTCCCGTCGCAGAGGTCGATGCCGCCGAGGAAGCTCACCAGGCCCGGGTCCGGCCCCCCCGGCGCGCCGCCGCCGCCGTCGACGACCACCGTCTTCTGGTGGTGCGTGAACATGGTGGCAGTCTCCACGTCCTGCACATAGCTCCGGTCCCTGTCGGGGTTCCGCGGGCAGAGCACGCAGTGCACGCGCGTGCCGCGGAAGAAGCCCGCCGTGTCCTCGTCGTGCGTCGCCATCAGCCCGTCGCGCTTGATGGGGCCCAGCCCCACCGACGTCCGGTCGTCCCACACCAGCAGCAGCACCCGGACGCCCTCGTCCGCCTTCCGGATCAGCAGCTGCCCCAGCGTCGTCGTCTCCGACGACGGCCGCCGCGGGTCGCGCACCAGCTGCACGCCGGTGTTCACGGACCACCCGGCGATGTACACCAGCCTCGTGGCGCCGCTGATCGCCGCGAACACGTCCTCCCAGCACCGGCGGGGCTCGTACGCCCCGCCGCCGGCGAGCGCGACGCGCGGCGCGAAGCCGTCGGCGATGTGCGCGTCCTCGTACAGCCGGACCCGGCAGCCGCGTCGCTGCGGGAAGAAGGTGCGCGGGACGCCCCCGTACGGTGCCGCCGCCCCGCCGCCGCCGAGGCCGGCTCCCCAGTCGCACTCCGGGTCGGCGGCGACGCCCGTGAACTGGAGCTGGACGTGCACCTTGTCGCCGCCCTCCAGTGGCTGGCGCTTCTCGTCGCAGATGTCGAGCCAGCGCTTGACCAGCTGGCCGGCGACGACGTCCTTGGTGGGGAGGTAGGCGCGGCCGATGAGCGTGGCGCCGACGGGGTTGTCGGCCTTGACGGTGAAGATGATTTGGCTGGCGTCGTGCGCGCAGTAGATGCGGAAGGACTCGTCCCAGACCGGGGAGTTGGTGGGCTTGCTCAGCATGCGCGTCCGCCCCACGCGGGCCTTGTCGATGTCCACCGTCGCGTACAGCATGCCGCGCGCGCCGTTGTTCTTCTGCATGCGATGCGACAGGGTTGTTTTGTTTGGAGTACCTTAATTAGCTTGCTTGATACAAGCATATTAAGAGGGAGTGCCATGAAGAATCGTGGATGATCGAGTTACAGACCTGGCGGTTGCACAAGGGCACCTTACTGATCCATGAGAAGACCTTCCACTTTATCAAAGTCTATATGCAGACAAGTTCGTTAGTAAATAGCAGTTGGAACTAGAATGCAGATTAAGAAGGATTATTAAAATATATGTATTAAAATATCATAAAAAATCAGGGCTCACAATTAACAATTAAAATTGATTACTTTGCCCTCTCTCACCATTTATTATAAATAGGAAATTTATAATCTTAGTGTACTTTGGAATGTTATTTTTTATAATAGCATATATATGTTCACTGCGTAGATCTACTCATTTGGAGTCCAACACAATTTGATTTTCCATTTTACGATTTTTTTGTGATTTATTATAATTTTTCAAATCTGCTTCAGGTGGTGATTTGTCTGGTTTTAGAAAGTTCAGGGGGTAAAAAATCCATTAAATCCATTTTCATAGGTTGGGGGTGATATGTTCCACCCATCATAGGTCGGGGGGTGAAGTAGACTTTTTCCGGCATAAATAGGAAATTTATAATCTTAGTGTACTTTGGAATGTTATTTTTTATAATAGCATATATATGTAATTTAGATGCTAATTTATGAGCGGGTTACCTATGGTTATTTTTAATAGTTGTAGATATCGTTAATTTAGATGTGAATTTAGTGGTTGTTTTATATTAATTTTTGATGATACAGATGGATATAGAAAAATAAAAGACAAAAAGAAAAGAAAAGACTAGTAAGCACCCGAATTCCCATCCACCTGTTTCAATCTTCTAGTTCTTCCTAGTTCGATTTTTTTTCCCCACAAGTACCATTTGGTTTTCAACAAAATGCCCTTTTCCAGCCTCTTGACATTATTGATGCTCATGCATGTGCCTTCTAATATCCTCTCCAAACTAAAGCTGTCTAGATGGAAAATTTAGCAGGATTTTTGTTTTGATAAACCATCTTATCTAGAATATAATGGTCCATCGTGATCGTGGAGTCTCATTATGAAATTTGGTTGGATAAAGGCATAAAACCATCTTACCAAGTGCTTGTAATGGATGAGTTGGTGATGAATTACCCATCTCATTTTCCAAAGGTTACAAAAATCCATCCTTCCAAGTTGAGAACACTCCGGAACATTGTAGTAGGATTATAAACAGTGTGGTATACCTTCTTGGCCAGCCGCAGGTCGGCCTCCAGGATCCTGGCATCGATCACCCCGTGCAGCTGCAGCAGTGTCGTCTGCGGCTGTTCCATGGCTTCCGGCCGCTTCTTCGAGCTCCTCCTCTTCAGCCGCCTTGGCCTAGCCCTCTGTGCTGCTCTTTTGTTCAGAGCGAGCCGCCGACAAGGCCAAGAACAAGGTACGCGCGCACTATATATACTGCTCTCCCGCCCGGCCGATAAAGCAATCAAGCTAGCTGGCCTCTATGCACAAGAAAGCACGTACGCTAGCTGCAGCAGAAAGGATATCAAAGAAGTATATCCATGGCGAGGAACAGGGTGCTGTGGGTCACTCACCTGCGCTTTCCCTCCTTCCTTGCGTGAAGAACAATCCGGGGAGGGAAGCCGAAGGAAGGAGGGCAGCCGCCGGAAGGCATCGCGGCAAGGGATCCGGCCTTCCATTGACTTCGTGAGCACGCAGAGAGCGAGCAGTGCAGGAAAAGTGAAGGACAAGTTCGACACGATCAGTTAGTTCGCCGTCGAGGCGATGCTGGATTTCGACGCGGGTTTCGCGAGATGCGGCCGTCTCGATGGCATTCTGTACGTTAATCTTAATCTAGGTGCGTGTGGAAATCGAGCGGAAAGTACGTGCTGAAGAGCAGATTTTGGGGGCTCGATCGCCGTTCGGTTTTGCAGCTTGCCAGTCAGAATATGTGTGCTTTCTAGATGCTGCATATTCTGCCTCTGAAGCTAATTGTGCGGAAATGCAGTTTTAGTCCTTGCAGGATGGCAGAGAAGTCATGTACTTTCTCTTGGTTTTTCTTTCTGGGCACAAGGGCAAGTCCTGTGCTTAGCGGACACTGAGGTCTGATCTGACCTGCTGAATACCCCTGAAGAGATCGCACGCACAATACGACTGATAGTTTCCTCATAAAGGAGCAAGAAATTTGCTGAATACCCTGCCTCTTCGGAAACCGGAATAGAATACAGCAATCACAGCTGCGATTGACTCGTACCTGATAAACAATATTTCTGTAGAGCTAAAAAACAATATTTATGTAACTAGCATGAACGCACGTGCGACACGCACGTTTATTGATGACACATATGTACTTAAAAAAATATCACTTGAGTGGACCATGGTAAACAGACCAGTCGTGCGAAACGTTTTTATTTAAATTAAAAATACTTTATATTCGCTCTGTTATATGTATAGAGAGCTTTAGATATATTCTCAAATGTAGATGCACATCATCTTTAAGATAGTTGGTCTTTATTTATATGGACAAGACTCTCTAATCTATTGTTTATTAGCAATACGGGATAATTGTGTGCACGTGGGGAGTTAGGGGCCCACCTGGCCGGAGGTGGGTACGCGCGGGACGTTGGGTGAAAAAAGTTTTACGGAGAATGAACTAAAATTCTTTGGTACGTTCTCGAAACTTTGGTACTCTCTCTCCTCCTAAAATTCGACGGATGAGTCCTCTGTGAGGGGTGGGTGTGAGTATATTGGGTGAAAAGTGTTTTCAATTCTCTAGGATCCTTTTAGTATAGATAAAATAAAGAAATAATATCAAAGTAGTCAAGGTCTAAGAGTATTTCCAAGAGCTCCTATATATCCCTTTAGCTAGCTAAAGAAAGAGAAAAGAGAGAAAAAATTGCATATTAGCCAACTGGATTTTTACTAGCTATCTTCTCCCCTTCGCTAGGTATTTTTGCCTAAACCAAACGCGCTCTCCATCCACGCTTGTCAATTTTAAAGAGTGTTGGTTTACCACTGCTTTATTGAAAAACTTTTTATTTTTCAACTACCTCTTAATCTTTAAATTTAGTTAGGATTATAGTTAGTCTCTTAAGATGCTCATGAAACCGATTTGCAATTTTAGTGTTCAAAAATCCGAATGATACTCGAATTTGTGAGATGGCATAGCGTGACAAGTTAAAAAACCGTTGATGAATTTTACTCATCTTTGTATTTGGTCTAGTCTACATATAGGCACATATAAGTGGCCAAATCTTCTTAATTATGTTCTATTCAATTGAAATCAAACATAATACCATTATTCATCCTCCCGTATATAACTAGCTTACAACCCACATCAAGCTAACTCTTAATTATGTATAAGCTTCATAACTTTAACTTCTCTTGAAGTGTGTCTTTCTCAAATCTTGCCCTAAGTTAGCACCTAGGCTAGCCTGAACCACTCCAAATACAATGCCCTAGCAACCATCCTCCGTCCAGCTATCATCATCTCTGCCCCTGCCCGACTTTTGCCACCACCACCACCGAGCAGTGGCGGAACTGGGGGTGGCCGGCAGGGGCCATGGCCACCCCAATAGAAAGTTTTTTTTTTTACTCTGAGGAGTCACCAGACAAAAAAGTAGCTGATTGTGTATTATAGTATTTAACAACGTCAGCCGATGATTGAGATCCCTATTCGCTTGGCCACCATCGTATGTTCAAGTAAGTTTAACTGCACACTCTGCTATTTGCACAAGATAATGTATTATTTATTCCATACTCCCTCCGTCTCGCAATAACAGGCCATTTAGCAATCAAATTTTGTCCCACAAAGAATGTCCATTTAGCTTTTAGAGATGCACACATTAATACAAAAGTGCATAGAGAAACGTAAAAGCGCATAGAGAAACACATAGAGCCAATCAAATAGCTAGTTAATGCTACTTTTGTAACTCCAATGAGGGTAACATGGTCATTTGTCATGACTACTAATTTGTCTGATATTTTCCAAAACGGCCTGTTACTGTGGGACGGAGGGAGTACAAGATAATGTACGATCAACCATAGTTAGAATCTTTTGAGGTAATACGATAGAATAGAAATAGCACTTTTTTTCGTCCGCAGGAAAATTAAATAGTTACGAGGGTGCTTGGATCTATGGGACTAAAATTAGTCTGACTAAAATTAGTCTCTTTGGGAGGCTAAAATTTCAAGCACCCCTGACTAAAGAGAGGCTAAAACTAGTCTTGAGGCTAAAATCCTTTAGTCAGGGGGACCCCTACTAAAATGACATTAGTCCTCTTTCTCCTCATTTAACTCCCCTCATTTAACACAGACCATCCCCTCCTATTCGCTGACGCGTGTGGGAATGCGACATGGGCCATAGAGATTAGGGGAGAGGGAGGATAATAAATGCTCATTTAATCTCTTTAGTATTTGAATCCAAGCATAGGTGAGACTAGCAAGTTTTAGTCAGACTACTTTTAGTCATGGGACTAAAGGGTATCCAAACACCCTCTACATATTTGAGTGTAAATATTACGATTTTTTGTCCTCTCGCCTCCCTTTGTCAACCTATGGGCAATGGTTGGCAGGCCGCAGGAGCCAAGCCCAAGTGCCGAACTATCAAAGTCTCATCCATGCACCGCAGTAACGCACTAACTCTTACGAGATTATGCTAAAAAAAAAACTAACTCTTACGAGAAGTCGACTGCTCTATGCCCTCGCGTCCCTCACGACATTTTGTTTTCAATCTGCCTCACTCGACTGCTAGTGCATAGCTAGTGCATATCTGAACAACGAATAATTGAGACAAATTACCAAATCTTTAAATCTGGCCGGTTCCCCTTTGATTTTATCTCCAGTTCTGCCACTGCCACTGAGTGAGCAACCTCTCCCCCCATCCATCTATACCTCTCCTCCCATCCCACTATACGTGGCTTTCACAAATCCTCCAAATCTACATCCCTTAATTCAAAGGCAAAATTTGTTCTGGGATATAGAAATGCCTTCAAATTAAATTGGCGAGAAAACATTACAAACGGCAAAATAAGTTCATTACCATTAAGAAGGTGACCTTTTGCCATTGTACTCCGTAAGATTATAATAATAGAGCGCTTTTACGGTGCTCTATAGTAGTGTTTGAAAAGGATTAGTATAGAAACATCCGACGGTTAAGATTAATTATATACTACTGAAAATTTCATCTGTGGTATAGATAGTATAAATAGTATAAGATCTTATGAATTAAAAAACATAAATGACATCACTATTGTATATATTTTAACAGTAGTACAAAGTTATAATATTATTGAGGCTAGAAAGATCAAAATAATTACTGAATTATACTTAAAATTGACGTTTACATCTTTTCTATATTAGTATATTACTAGTACTGGTATGGAGCACCGTAATATTAATTCCCCTTATTTGAGGTGAGATCGATGAGGTGTAGAAAAAGTCAATTTTAGGCTCAAATTAAAGTGGGGACCAGGTGTCAAACCAATCTTCTTCCACCCTAGCTGCTGCGCAACTCCTCTACATGAACAGCAAAAGCTGCTCGTCAAAATTTGATCCCCTCGTGTCCTCCACTACGTGTAGCTCATCAACGGAAAGTTCCATTGGACACATGAATGAGTCTCAAGAGGGAGCACCTACAAGAAATCCAAGCCTTCAACCTACAAGACCACTAGGCTGCCGGAGAACCCGTATGGAATGAGGAACCCGTTGTAGTTGGTGTGACCAGCCCCGACCTTTCTTTCCTTTATTTGGGTTTTATCTGTGTTTGTTCGCTTTTTTCTCTCCTTCTAATAAACATTACGGCAAATCTCTTGCCGTTCCTTTAAAAAAAAATGAGGAACTCGGCGGCGGGGTGAGGCGTGCCGAGAAACGAGGGGAAGGAGAGGATGAGGGCCCGGAGGTGCGTGATGGAGTCCCTGAGCCTTGACCAGCGTTGTGAAGGGTGGAGATCTTGCGGGCCTCTTCGACGGCGTGACTGGAGGCAGCAATGAGGAATGTGAGGAGGCGCTCGACAATGATATGTAGGATGGTGAGGTTGAGATTTGAGATATAGGCAACGGTGGGGCTGGGGTTGGCCGGGAGAGTGCCCGCAAGCTCATCATAGTTGACAGCTTTAACCATGGGTGCAAATAAATAGCACAATTCTTTTTCTTTGGAGCACATGAAGCCATGTGCTTAGCAGGTGATTGAAATCTGACTTATCGTGTGATGAATATCTGGGAGATCGCACGATGATACTGATTTCTTCAGCAGAACCAAGTGCGGTTGTTTAGTATTCACACACCATGAGGTTCGTTGCTGACGAGTGCAGCTGCCTAGCTACCTGGGCTCATGCATTTTCTGCATTTCTGCTCGTCCTAATTGGAAACCTCTCATGAGTAGAATACAGTAATTTGAGAGCTGTGATTGACTCTAACCTGAGAAACAATATTTTCGGCAACTTGCTTCCTACTTCCTAGCTCTTCTCCAGTCATGTGGAGTGGAGTTTGGTAAGGTTCCATGTATATTACAGCAATGCAACTTGCAACAACTAAAAATACGCAGGAGCTGACTAAAACTGCCTGTCTTTCTGTACCTGACACTCGAGTTTGCATAGTTAAACTGTTCCTATGTGTTGACAACTTGTCTGCTACTATGTTGACTAAGCGATGGGAGGAGCTAGCCTATGTATTCACTTGCCAATTGGACCATTTTAAATATATTCTTACAGGTTTGGTTGCGTTTTGCAGCCTAGATATACTCAAATTGCAAGCCTTCCTTGACTTGCCTGGTTATTCTAGTGCGCTGTCTTGACCTGGATGCATCCAACTGGCTACATTTAATTTTGTACGCTATAATGTGCTAGCACAAACAGATTTTTTTAAAGGAACTCTACACAAGATGCTGGATACTGATATCCATAATTTGAAGATGTCTCTGTCGGTGTGGTTTAAAAAGAAATTCTCTGCATCTTGCACGATCAAGTTTGAAGCTTGCTTGCATTATAAGTTTATAAGAGGCCTCCTTTTTAGCCTGGTTATGGGGGAAATGGATCTAGTCATGGGCTGCTATACGAAGTCAATTGCGCTCTAGCTGCATAAACAACCCCTCTAGTTCCAGCTTATTAGTCTTTAACTTCGTTAGATACATAATTTGGTGCTAATCTCATGTTTTATTGCTAATAAGAGCAAGTATGACAAGATAATATGAGCGGACTTAGGATTCGTCACATTGGAATTTAGGTGGAGGAGGGATGGAAAGAGAGACAAGAGAAACGGCCTACAAACTTATAACAACTAGGATATGTTCTGTAAGGAATTCTGTGAGAAGGTAATATAGGCCGTGTTTTAATGGTACGTGTACATCAATACCAACTATTATATGGGTGTAGTATGATTGTATCGATTATAGGTGACATGGTACTGCATAAAGCTAGCAGATGGCTAAATTATTAAAAATGCTTAAAAACTCTGTAAGAGAATGAGATGAATGTGTATTGATGGTGTAGTATACATCATTAACCAACTAATATATAAATGGGCTGTTAATTAAATTAACTGTATGTGTGGTGGCACTGTATAAGCTAGAAGTAGGCTACTTCCTCCGGTTTGGTAAAAGAAGTCGTTTAGGACAGCGACACGGTCACCAATGCACAACTTTGACTTCTCTTTTTTATAAAAATATTTTTTGAAAAGTTATATATGTATACTTTTATAAAAGTATTTTTCAAGACGAATCTATTTATATAATTTTCACATTTCCAAACTCAACGATCTAAATGTTATTTATGATTTATATTCCCAATGTTTGACTCAAACCTTGTCCAAAACGACTTCTTTTACCAAACTGGAGGGAGTATTGGCCATGTCATAAGAAATAATCATGTCAGGCCTGCGTTCTGATTTGAGATCAGAATCTCAAGGTGGATCTGTTACTTATGATTGTGCCCTTGTACTACTTTACTGGATAATTGTAAACAACCACTTTTTTCCCCGTGATGGTGCATGCACTGCAATTGGTACATGCTTCAGGTAAACAACGTCGGCGGTGACGATGGATGAACTGCAATGGAGCCTCTGATGAAGATTTACATGCCAACCAAACCATCACACTATGACAAAAAGAACTAGAGAAAACCATTCGTGACCACATTTGTTTTGCCATGACAGAAATATTTCGTTTTTTATGTACAGAGAGCACTTCCATCAAACGTGACAACTAATAATTCTGAATGTACAGTTGCTGTCAAACTCATCAAACCGCGTGCAATCGCTCTACCTCTGAACTATACGATCGCTGGAATGAATCATATCATATACTACGAAAAGAAATTCACAACCAGATGCTCCGCTGGCGTCACCGCCGCGACGCCGCCGCCGCCGCCGCCGCCGTGGCCGGAACGGCCGTGGAGACCTGGAAGACCTCCGGGTTCCAGTCGCCGGCCGCGACGTCGCCGTCGATGACGAACCCCGCGAACGTGAGGCTGTGCGCGTAGTGCTTCTCCACGCCGCCGTCGTTTCGCACCACCACCACCTCCACCTCCCCGTCGCCGGCGGCATTCACCGGCACCACCCTCCGGTGGCCGTCCGCCTCGCCCGGCCGCGACCCCGACAGCGCCCGGAACAGCCCCGACCACCGCCGGCTCGGCCGCGCCGCCGACATTGTCCGCGCCGCCGCCGACGACGTCAGCCGCCCGCTCGAGGCGCCCGGCGCGGCCAGCGCGCTCATTGCCCGGCGGAGGCGCCGCGCCTCGTCGATCTCCCGCCTGAGCCTCTCCGGCAGCCGGAGAGTGTACCGGTCCACCCGCTCCTCCGCCGTCTCCGGCTGCTTCTCCTCGTCGGAGGAGGACGCGGCGGCGGGGCCCTGTCCTCCTGGCGTTGACTCTGACGGCTCGACGTTGACAATTATGGTGTCGGTGGTAGGGATGGTTTCCGCGTGGGCGGCGAGGTCAGCGGCGAGGACGTGCCCGGCGTCGGCGACGGCGGGGTCGGAGAGGTCGGCGCGGCAGACGGGGCAGGTGACGTGGGCGGCGAGCCAGACGTCGACGCAGGCGGCGTGGAAGACGTGGCAGCAGCCGGGGAGGAGGCGGAGCTTCCCGCCGGCGTCGTGGAACTCGGAGAGGCAGACGGCGCACTCGAGCGCGCCGCGGCCGGCCTTGACGGCCCGCGCCGTGGCGTACGTGAGCACGGGGAGCGCCTCCATCGCCGCGGCGTCGAGCCCCGCGGCGGCCCGCCTCCTGCCGATGCCGGCGGCGGAAGAGAACGCGGCGGCGGCGGCCGCGGCGACGGTGGCGTTGGCGCTCAGCGCGCCACGGCGGCGCGCGGTGGCGGCGTCCGCGGCCGTGGCGGCGTCGGAGCAGCGGCGGAGGTAGGCGGAGAAGAAGCCGAGCAGGAAGAGCGCGGCGATGACGCCGACGAAGAGGAGCGAGGTGGTGAGGCTGAACCTGCCGCCCGCTCCGCCGCCGCCCCCGGCGTCCGCGGGCGGGGACGGCGGCGAGAACGCGGCGTTCAAGGCGGCGCCGGGCGGTGCCTCGAGGAGCTGCGAGGAGGCCGGGCGGGCAATGGCGAGCACGGCGAGGGCCAGCGGCCGGAGGAACGCGCGGTGGCGGGGCGGCCACGTGGCGGCCGGCGGCGCGGGCGCCATGGAACGAAGCTTCGGGAGGCGGATGCGGGTGGAAGTGGGGCGGTGCGCGCGTGACGACGTCGATGTGATGGAAAAACTATGAAGAGGCCGGCGAGGCGAGAGAGAGCTGGAGACGTGCGTGGAGAGAGTGACGTGGGGACGAGTAGGGGTCACTACTGGGTCAGGCAGAGCTTCCATTGGAGGCGGCCAACCATAGAATATATACGAACGGGGAGGTGGTCAGTGTGGGTCGATGGCTCGCTAGCTCCTGCGTTTGACATTTTGTTGTTGCTAATAATGCAGGAGGGCGAGTGGCGAGGCCAAAGTCAAACCCCACAGATCCCGCGGTGGGTCATTGGCCGGCCGCGTGCGTGGTAGACGGCCGGGAGCCCTTTTCGTGGACGGCAAACTTCGTTCGCGCACGTTGGCTCAAATAGATCATCTGGCTGCAGAAGCGAGTTTCTGGCTAGTTCGGCCTGTTGGTGTTCGGTTGGCCGGTTACTGATGGTGCTGGTCTTCTGAGAAAAAAAATACTGCTGGCTGGTTAGTAACCGGTGGCTGATGGTGATTTTTTTTGAGAAAAAATACTACTAACTGATAGTTTATAAGCCAAACGAATAGAGCTAATCATGCGACATTTCACTTCAGTTATTAATTACCCAAACCCTTCCAACGACATGCCTAGCTCTAATGCAGAACTAGGTACGTGTTTATCAACCGGTACTAATCTTTCGATGCTAGAAGGATGGACATCTTGAGCTGGTGCTAACCTTCCGATGCTAAAGATTGGACACCTTTAACCGGTGCTAACCTTCCGGTTAGACACTTTAGCCGGTGCTAAAAAATGGACACGACACCTTTAGATGGTGACCCTGGCTAAAAAAAAATATATGTTGCTGCGGAGATTTAAACTCAAAACCTTTTCGCTCGCGCGTATCCATCTTTTTATTTTTCTAATATAACACATGTGACTAAGTAGAAGTTGCTCTTCTTTTGAAGTACTAGCATATGTCACTTCTTTTAGCACCGGGTCGTATTTACTAACCGGTGCTAAATGAGATTTTTAGCACTCGAGGACATTTAAATTTTACATCTGGTGCTAATGTTGCAGGTTGGTGCTAAAGTGTATATGAGGAAATCTAAATTTGTACCCTATGCTAATATTATATTAGCATTTTTAAGTGTGCTAATGTATACGAGGGGATGATGTTTCTACGGTAGGCTCTGCACACGCCTGCACTGCACTGGTCGATGTCCTGGGCTCCCGGCGGCTGGCGCTGCACTGTACGTGTGCTGGTGATGGACGGATACACGAGTGTCCTGTCGCGCCGTACACGCGCGCACCAGTTGATGTCGTGGCGGCTGCACGTCCACGTCGTGTCAATTTGTGTGGTGTGTGGAGGCCACGTGACGCCTTCTCCATGGGGCCACGTATGTTGTATTCCTTGTTGCGCCCGGCCACGAAGCAGATATATATATATATCACACATACGCATATCTTGAGAGACGTACACCTACTGACCTACTGTACGTATGTAGCTGGTGGTGATCGATGTGAGCTTGCGCGCCAGGCCCATGAAGAGCTCGCCACTTGTTACTTGGGAGGATGATGATGATGATCGAGGGGAGTTGCATTCGCGCGCACGCCCGCGCCCGTGACGACGTTCCAATGATATGATGTTGCATATAGTCTTCGTCGTCTTTGCACTTGTAGGAGTACTGTACGGTACAGCTAGCTTCGGAGAGGTCTGATTGTTATACGCCGCCGAACGATACTTACGGGTACGGCATCTATCGGAAGACGAAAACTCCGATCGGCGTGTGCCGCGTGTCCATGCATATTTGTACGTCGATGCCCGACGGCCGCTGGCCTGTGTGGAGCGGGACGCGAGTGGCCGTACGTACGTACGAATGTGGCAGCGAGGAGCTAGCAGCCGGGTATGTGCGGTGTATACGTACGTCCGGTCCGAAGACGCGCGCCGGTGGTGTGTGTCAAGATCGAGCTGAGCGCGCGCGTACCAACGGCGCGCCGGCGCACCACGTGACGGGAGCGACAATGCATGGCACGAAACGTCGCACGTACGGCCCCGCTCCTGGTACGAGAGATGATCCGCGTCCGCATGATCCTGTGCTACACGTGCAGCGCCACTCGTACGCGGCTGTGCCGGTGGCCGGTGACGACGGGCCGGATCGGATGGATCGCCGGAGATTTTGGGAGTCAGCGCGGCGAGAGCACACTACCAGAATGATCGACATCTGCACCGGGTGGGAAAGCCCTTTAGCACCGGGTTTCCCACCCGGTGCAACTAATCCGAGGCTAAAGGGGTACCCCTTTAGCACCGGGTTGAATAACCGGTGCTAAAGGGGCCCTTTAGCACCGGGTGCAGCCACGACCCGGTGCTAAAGGGCCTGCCCCGCATCAGCACCGGGTCCAAAAATGGCCGAGGCGGAGGAGGCGGGCGGATGTGAAGGATTCTGGTAGTGGCAGGTACTAAACGTTTGTAGCACCCGTAATAACGGTCGCTATAACGGTAGCGGAGACCTCTACCGCTACCGTTATAAGGTAGCGGACCCAAGATAGCATGTTTGGACTTAGCGGCCGCTATTGCACATATCTGCTATTACACACAGCTATTGCACTTAACACCCGCTATTGCGTCTGCTATTACTCGTGTTAGACCGTATTGACTATGTTGATGGTTAAAGTATCAAAGAATGATGGATAGAAGAAAACAAGAATAACGAAAATAGTAATTTAGACTATGGTGAAGAATAAATAATCACAAATTATTTTCTTCGCCGCGAGAGACAGGGGAGGCAGGCAGAGCCACCGGGGGTGATCACAGCGCGCACCGAGCCAACACAAGAGATGCGCTAGCTGCAACTTGATCCGTGTTCGATCTCACTTGAGATATGTTTCTTGTTAATGCATCTCTAATTTCGAGGTCCCCCTTTTGCCGTTTAATTACAAGCAGTGCGTCACAGTAGCATGATTTCATCAATTCGTCTATACAAATGTGACTTCTCAATTCAGATTTCCACATTGTTGTGCAGCAAAGTCGCAAAGAGCAGCTCCCAAATGATGTTGGACAAAGCAAATGCAGTATGGATGAAAAATTGCTTGCTGCTTATACGGATTGCATCTTGTTTTCTCTTGTCATACACGGGCAATGCTATGTGCTGTAGTGTAGGAGCTACAACCATGTACTTTGGGTCCTTGTTTCCGAACTTTGTTCTATTATTCTCTCCTTTCCAGAAAGAAATACAAATCTGGATTTTTGAAATATCAACGAAATTTAAATTTAACCACATGCTATATTTGGACTTGTATATATTTTTTACGGAGAGAGTAAGAGCAACTCTAACAAAAAAAGAAATACCGGTAAAAATCTGATCCAACAGACTCTCTTTCTGTCTTGCTAATCTATCTCACTCGCCATCTCCTCTTCTTCCCTCGACATTTTTGCCAAACGCGTCGGACTCGCCATCTTCCTCCTTCCACGCGTCTCTTGGGATTTTTCACGCGGATTTGTCCTTTCATAATCAATTTAGATTAATATGCAAGTTTTACGGTGAATCTGTTGGTTACTTTCTAGTTTTACGTGGTTTTCTAGTTTTTTAAGTCCTCTAAAATTCTAGATTTAATTAGAATTTTAGTTGGTGTTACTTTAACTAGGTGAATTCCCCGCGCGTTGCTGCGGGATATTTTACATAATTTTATATGATTATTTGTTGTATTTGTAAAGTTTTCAGCCTTTTGACATGAAAGTAAATTATTCTATAAATTTTATTTTACTTAATAGATAAGAGGACCATATAAATAATAGAGGACCATAGATATACAGTTATTGACGAAGTACCATGCATTTACAATGAACGGACTATTTTTTTTCTTGTGTCAATGCAAACCAATCAGCCGGACTTGTTGATGACCAAAATCAAAAGACAAAATTTGCTGGAAATGTCTAAAACATACTAAACTATCCTACCATCTCCATCAGGATCCCATGCATGAAATCCTCGCTTTTTCTTCCATATCCAAATCTACTGCCAGTACCATTGGAAAAGAGGCAGAGAGGGGAGCAGTGCAGGAGTCAATGGAGAAAGATCTCTCTCTCTCTGCTAGTCTGCTGCAAGTGCTCTAGTGCTAGTGCTAGGTGGTCACACTCCTCCACTCTTTTGTCATCCTTGGTGAAGATGAAGATTGGCATTCCTTCCAAAGGAAGAAGCTTGATACAGACAACTGCATCGAGGTCAGGGTTTAGTTAGCACGGAAACTAAATTTCAAAACATTGTCCAGTAGATGTTTTCTCCATTTAGAATCAATGGGTATAAGGTTGCCAAACACCTAATGTATGACAGCTTAAGAATGAAGACAACTGCAGATCTGTACCTTGAAGATTCAGCTAGGAAGGGAATGGTTGCATAGTCATGCTTATATTTGCCATTGATCTGGGAGAGAGTAGTCAATATTCCCTGCACGCAATCAGGTAAAGGGTAACATTAACACAGGAGATTGATGATGAATTAAGAAACCAAGTCAAACAACAACATTTGAGCAACGTTCCAGCCTCAGACCCTTGACTGCTCAATGACCATGAATCCTCGCTTGAAATAGAAATTTTCACTCACGAACTCACATAGTCACATCCAGATCATTTCCCACCCCACAATTCCACCAAATGGACCCCCTGTACCTCACAACAATACAACACAACAAACACCAAACTTCCTGACAAAAAATTTGGGTCCAAGATGACATTTATCTGAAGTCTGTTCCTCTCCAATATGGTTATGGCGACAACAATCGGGAATTAAATTGCATATGGAAGTCACCATCGCGCCCAGAGCACGCAGCAATCGAAACCGCGGCTAATCCCGGGTTGCAGACAGGTCTGGGACGCTTTCTTTATCGAATCGGCTGATAAACAGGAAGATGAAACGCGCAAACCAGAGAGGGTTTAGGGAGTTGCCTGGGAGCTCGTGAGGACGGTGAGGAGCGCGGCCACCAAGTACCACTGCATCGTCGTCTCCTTCGCCAGCATCGAGACCCTCCCTCCCTCTTCCTCTAACGGAGATTGGAAGCCGGCGGCAGCCGAAGACGGCAGGGCACCACTACAGAGTGGCGTTGACTTGATTTTTGCACGCGTGCGTTCATTGATTCGATCCAAGCAGCCGCCGACCGTCGAGGTCGCCGTCCGCGCGTCCCGTGATGTGGAGGAACTCGGCACGGGATGGGGCGATTTATGGAGGTAGGAGGAGGTGAGGATAAGGATCAGTGGGGAGGCGAGGCGGCGGCGGCGCGAGGTCCGTCGGGTGGAAGGCGAGGGGGTGACGCGGGTGGGGGACCGGGGAAGGCGAGGCGAGCGGGCTTGGTGGGGTAGGTGCGTTTTGACGGTGCTGACGTTAGCGGATGACGTGGCAAGATGCGGGTTGAGAGAAATCAGGTAGTGGGGAGCCAAAATATAGTTTTGTAGTATATTTAGCAGTTGTTTAAAAGACAAATGAACTGCTCATCGGCACGTGTTGTTAGCTTACACACGTACAGTATAGGCACGCCCGCACGTGCCGTGCACTATACATCTGCCACCGAGCATGCTACGAGATGCATCGGCGCACGTATCGACCGGCACACACCAGGTGCGGTGAGAGAGAGAGAGCCAATGCCCGGAGACGGACTGGACGCTTCTACCCGTCTGGCCGGCGGCCACGTACGTGCGCACGTGTAAGCTCGTTGAGCACATCCGTACGTCGGCACGCGTCCCTGCCACCCATCGACAGCGCACAGGGCATCCCTCGGCACACGTACTCCGTACTTCATCACAGCAGCTGAAGCCTCGATACACTTCCGTCCAAACGTCGATCCATTTCACTGTCACCTACTGAGCAGCTCGATCGATCGTCATGGGGCAAGGCAAGGAGGTGAAGACCCGGCCCGACCCCAAAGTGGAGATCCAGGTGCGCCTGTCTCCTGTAGCTGTTTACTTACTTGATCCTCTCAACAAATTAACTGAGAATTCGTCTCGTCTAAGTACTGAAATGGCGTGCGTGCATGGTCGATGGTGCTTTTTTTTTTGATACTTTGGTCGATGGTGCTGTTGATTGTGACATGGATGGGTGCAGGAGAAAGGCGAGATCTTCTTCTTCTACCGGCCCAAGGTGGACAAGGACGAGGCGCACGGCCCGGACGACGTGCAGCGCATGTACATCGTCCTGCGCCCGGAGTCCGGCGACCGCGCCGTCGAGGAGAAGCAGGCCCCGGACTCCGGCAAGGAGGGCCGCAAGCGCCACCAAGGCGATGGCGACGGCGCCGGCGCCGGCGCCGACCAAGGAGGAGGAGAAGGGCCGAGCGAGGAACAAGGCCAAGAAGGCGGCCATGGCAAGGAGGTACATATATACACGCACGGCATCCATCAGTGTCACACGGTGCAGCGCTCCGAGCTGTTGATTTCCACGTATGTAGTCTAGAACACGCCATGACATAGTTTCTTTCTGCTGTGCACGTTCGTGGTGGCATCGATTGGTTGTACAGGAGGTTAACATCGAGCAGCAGCCTCTGCTCCGGCTGGTCGTCATGGGGAAGAAGAGCCTGCCGGACCCGGCGAAGCACAGCCGCCCCTACTGGGGTTACGTCGAGCTCGTCACCACCAAAATCCAGGACATCAAGGACGCGCTCAAGGAAGGTACAGTATGCTGCTGAGTAAATCTGAGCTGGGAAACATCATATATATTGCTAGATTGACAAAGGCGGTGTCAAATCAAAGAAAAATCTGAGCTTTTGTTTACTCTGCTGCTCGCCTCGTCAATCGCAGAGGAGTACAGCACGGCGACGCGAGGCCAGCGCCGGCGGCCGGCGGCGCGGGCGCTGGGCGAGGGCGTGTACCGCATCCTGAAGCACGAGCCGGGCGGGCGGCGGTGTGGGCGCCCGCACACCCACCTCGTGTACAAGCTGGAGCTCCCCGCCCGCGGCGACGGGGAGCCGCAGGAGGCTATGAACGTGGAGCCGGAGGCGTCGTTCCTCGTGCAGGTCAAGAACCCCGACCAGTCCTCCGGCGGCGGCGGGGGCGGGTTCCGCGGGCTGCAGAGTAAGCGCCGCGCGGCGTTCCCGGCGCACCTGCAGGGCGCGTTCGGGAGCCAGAGGTACGCGCCGGCGGACCCGCCGGACCTGCTCAACTACGAGGGGTGCGAGCTGCTGCTGATCGCGGCGTCGGACGACGTGGAGGAGGAGCTCGGGCTGGAGCTGGAAGGGGAGGTGGGGGAGGGGGAGGAGCAGCAAGCGGCGGGGTGCTCGGACCTGGTGAAGATGTTCGGCGAGGTGGCCGACGTGAAGCCGCTGCTGACAGGGAGCTGGGACTAGGACTAGGACGGCGGAGGGCCCGGCCACTCTGAACCGGTGTTGGTGTACGCGCGTCCTAGCTTGTTGACAAATGGAGATGGAGCTTGTCGCTCTCCTAATGTTAGCTAGGAAGGAGGTCATTGTCTTTAGAAAAGATCTTGACGAGATGTCTAATTAGCTTGCTGCAGTTTATCAGTTGCTACGTACTTGTCGCTCTCCTAATGTACACTAATGGCTTACTGCTGTAGTGCTGTCTAGTATGCCTGTGTAACGTTGTGCTTGTGCCTGTCGTGTTTCGACTTTCTTTAGTGGTTGCACTGTGTTTCCAAAATCACGATGAGGCCCATATATGTGCAAGGTGCCAAGGTTCAAACCCAGCCGGCAAGTTGATTGCGAAACATCCAAAAATAGCAAAGAAGAACGGGTTCTGAAGAAGCAACCATATATAAACCAACTTGGGTTTTGCAGCGATGGTACTCGAAACCATCCCCCGTCAACGATCGCACATCCATGGAGACGCCGGCACCGACGGCGGCGGTCTGCAGGCCCGGGGCAAAAACTAAACTAGGGGCCCTTCAGAGATGGATATTTTTCTCTTATTTGTTTCTTCACTATCAGAGATGGATATTTTGTAGATGACCACATGACAGTGCTTTGTGCTGAAAATCAGTCATGACTTGTTGAGTTAGGGCAAAAGTCTAAAAATTATTACTTCCAGTCAATACAATGCCTTTTTGTCACTCCCTGATTGCCTTTCCTCCACAACAGATCAGATATTTTGATTAGCTAAACTCCTGGTCCTCTCTACTCCTTGTTTGCTAATTGTCTTGTTGATTGCTAATTTGCTTTGCTATGCCGTGTGCTGAAAATTAAAGATGGGTGATGATTGACTGATGCATCATTGCGAGCGTTATGGGACTATGGGAGATGGTGAGCCGTGGCCTGAATGAACTGAATATATAGAATTCAGATCGAGTAACAAGGGCATCACCAGATGAACTCACCTCGCGGATCCGACGCTTGCGTGATGCGGCGCCGCGGACGTCCGGCGGCGCGGCCGCGCGGCGAGTGAGTCACCAGACGGCAGCAGGGCTCCTACCCTTCGCGAACGGCCGCGGACGGAAACGGAATCGCCCGATACACCGACGCGGCGTGAGTACTGGGTACAGAAAGAGACGGACGTAGATTGGCGTTGGAAAACGAGGAGTCGGCGTTCGGTGAATACAGTATGTATACGCTCCTATACGAGTAGATACCTGGCGGTCTGCCCACGCTCCCGGACGACGTGCACCGCGAGATCTTGCTCCGCCTCCCAGCTCGCTCCCTCTGCCGCGCCCGCGCCGTGTGCAGGTCCTGGCGCGACCTCGCCTCCGAGCCCGGCCTCCTCCGCGCCCACGCCGCCGGCCACGCGGCCGCCCCGCCGCTCCTCCTCACTTGGTGGGACAAGCTCACCGACGGACCCAACACGACGCACTGCACCGTCCATCTCAGCATCCACCGGCACCGGGAGCGGCGCCGCCGTACGGGACACCGCCCTGCGGCCACCGCCGCCGCCGGTCCCGCTCCTGCTCCTGCTGCGACCTCCGGATCGTCCTGGCCGCCCGCTACTCGAGCACGTCCGGCGGCGCGATGAGGTCGGGGGACGGGATCCTGTGCGTGGAGATGCTGGTGCTCCCGCGGCCGCCGGCGTTCGTGCCGGCGCACGTCCCCTCCTCCTACCTGCTCCTCAACCCGATCTCCACGGCGTGCGCCGCCGTCGTCCCCGCCCCCGCCGTGCGAACAGACGACGACGACGACGACACCTCGCTTCCGGGTTCTAACGGTCGACGCCCCCGGCGCGACATGGCGCGACGTCCCGGTCGTCCGTCTCAGGCTCCAGAGCTCCGCGACGGCGCACGGCCGGCTGCACTGGCGCGTGGCGCGGCCGGACACGAAGCGCCGGCGGCATGGCGCTGCCGTGGCTGCACGACGACGCAGCGGCGATCAGGCAGCGGGCGATCACCATGCTGGGGGGCAAGCTGTGCCTCCTCGCCGGCGTAGCGGCGTCGTCGTCGAAGGCGGCGGCGGCAGCGGTGGAGGTGTGGGTGCTGGAGGACTACGACGCCGGGGATTGGCGGATGAGGCAGGTGATCCATCTGCCGGAGGACTCGCCGCTCCATGGGGACAATGCGCATGGGAACGTCGGGCTGTTGACAGGGGACGATGGAGTGGAGGAGATTGTATTCTGCGATTGCGATGAGAAGGTTTGCAATGAGCGGGCCGGGTCATGGTTGGGATCGAGGCCTCGATCGTTCGGGCATGGTCGAGGGCTAGCAGTTCACGAGCCGAGCCTCCTACCGCACGACGTCATCTTTGGAAGAATGCCACGGGTGCAAGGCATTGTCTTCCCAGATTGTCCCGGAAAATGATTGTACCAAAAATGGCGTGCAGAGACTCCTAGATGTTCACGCTCTTACCCGGATGCCATTTGGCAAGATGAGAAGATTGAGAAAGAGAAAAGAAGAGGGAGCCCAACAGCTAAGGGCACCCGCAACAGTTATAGAGAGCAAGCTCTCTATAACCTGTTACACGTCAGCATAGCAGGTATTATAGATTAGCCATGCAACGGTTAGCTATAACATGTCTTAATAAATTTGGTGGTTAGCTAAAAAAAATAAATTTGGTGGATCCCACATGTCAGAATTTTTTAATCCCATATCTCTCTCCTAAAGCTCTCCGTCTTCCCCAACCTCAGTTCTTCGTCTTCCCAGCTGCCGGCACCCCTGAATCCCGCGGGCCGCGGTTCTCAACCCCGGCAATCCCTGCCTCGTTCCGGTCCGGCAGCCGTGCCCCGCACCGGCGGGATGCGCTGCTTCTGCTCGCGGTGGCTCGACGGTCACGGCCAACGGCGTCCGCCCCTCGGCTGCAGGTGGCCACATCCTCCTCCGTGCGCTGCTATGCGTCCGCCCGTCGGCCAGCAGCGTCGCCGCGGTGGTGATGGCTGCGCCTGCGTTGTTCCTCTCGACACCCAGTCATCGTGTTATGTCTTGTATAGAGTGGCCCTGCCACTCGATTTGGCCGGCTTGCTGCTCTGCTCTTGTTGGAAAGAAGAACGACGAGGAAAAGATGAATGCTGCAGTTTGGATTTCACGAATTGGAGCAAGGATTTGGCTCTCGTGGTAGATTAGGTGCTTCCTTGGGCTGCTAGAGAGAAGTAAAGTTAAGAGAGGAGTTAGCTGCATCTTGCTGTGTTCGCCGATTTGGTAGAGCAAAGGGGAAACAGAGGCGGCCTGAGCAGCTTGGATGGGTGGATGTGGGCTCCATCTCCGGCGACGCGGCTGCCTCGGCTCGTCGCCTCCGCCGCGCCCATTCCTCTCCTCCGCCCATACTCGGTCTTCGCCCATCACCCGTCCTGACCCCGGTCACGCGCTGCTCGGAACGTCGTCATCCGCGCCCTCCGCTTCGCCCCGCCGTTCGGACCTGGCCGCCGGCTGGCCGCACCGCCACCTCGCCTCCTCGCCCGTCCGGCGGCCGCGCGCTGCTCCGCGCTTCGTCCGCGGCGTGCCCCCTTCGGCCCTCCCCCTCGTCGGTGAGCCAAGTGAGCTCCTCCGCCCGGAGGTGGCTGGGCCGCGCTGCTCCTCTCTCCGCTCAGTCTGCCTCGCCTCGTCCGCATCCATCGTGGGGCCCGCTCAGCACGGGGACGCGTGCTAGCGGCTCTCGCCAGACCTGGCGACAGTTCCTTCTCTCTCTTCAATTCTCTTTCCTACGTGGGAGCTTGTAGAGAGTCTATCGACATCAGCTGCGGGTGCCCTAACAAAGCGGGCTCAATTTAGCTCAGCTACTATGAAGCCCGGTACACCCTAAATGCGGGCTCAATTTAGTTCAACCATGAAGCCTGTAGCTCAATCCGGCCCAAACAAATAGATGAGGCCGAGGCTCCTGGTCCTGGGGAATGGGGATGTTTACATGAGATCTACACCAAAGATCAGTCTTAGAAAATGCTAGCCAAAACTTGTTCTTTCACGTGAACTCACATGAACATGTGGTAAAAATACGAAATTGGAATATTAGCCTGCATTACATAGTATTTTACCATTTGTTCACGCTCTTATGAGACTATAATAGCAAAATTTTCTACGTGAAATGACGTCTTTGCCGTATCATCAGCTACAATGGCAAGGCAACAAAACTGGTAAAGAAAAGGATCAGCAGGACAGTACTTGTCATTTCATCATAGGCACCAACAGCCAACAGCAACAATATTCTATTGTTCTTTTAAAAAGTTTGAAGCCTGCTTACATGGAACAAGATTATTCATCACAATGGAAGTGTCAAAACATACAAAGCTGAGGTAATTACACGTACATAATAACTTAGCTACCACGGTAAGTGGTGAACGAGAAAGGGGAATGCAAGAGAGGAACATGGAAATGCTCTGCCGTCTGACTCTCCTTGATCTCAAATATGATGCTGACATAAGGGAAGAACCCCGCAGGTGCATACTTGCCAGTATTGAAGCTTATGCGGTAGAAACCAGGGGTGGCATTGTCCACAATGTCCATCAGCTGACCACTGCGGCCATCATTGTTTGTAACTGAAGTGCCAAGAGTTGCCCATCCGCTGGAATCTTTGTTGCTGAACGACGGAGGAGCTGAAACATCTTTCCACATCTCCAGATGAACTTCAATTCCTGATGCAGGGGATCCACGGGCGACATCCAGCACATGGGTTGTAATGGGGGGGCGACTTCGGTTGGAGCTACCTGTAATTTCAGGAGCTTTATTGGCACAAGGCTGGGGGAGAGATCCAAGATGTGCTCCAATAATCCGTATGCGATCTTTTGAAAATTTAGTTGATGATGAGAAGCAGAATAAACCAAATTGTATATGTATGCAAAATAATTAAACCCAATTCCTGTATGCTAGCAAGGCACATGAAGCAATGAGAATGCGAATGGAAGTACAGATTCTGCTGATGAATGTACAGAGTTATTATGGATAGTATAACTCTGAACTAGATGAAATCAATGCCTCCAAACAGCATACGCATTCAGTATCAAGTTCATTAGTTTATACATTGCTATGAATTATTTCTTCTTGTTTCAAAAATATTCCTTGCAAGATAATGCATTATTAATTTTCTTCTGTTTCCATTTATTGAGAGAAAATTCGGTTAGACTTTCAATTAACAAAAAGGGCATTGATAAGAAAAGCTTGGCACTAACTCCATGCAAATATTCACTTTTAGCATTGTGCAGTATTTCGTAAACTGTGACTGTTAGTCAAAATAGAACACAAAAGGGCCATTGCCCTAGTCTACGGAGGGGAAGAGCAAATGCAAGAGTACATGATATGAATGAAATAACCAAACTTCCAGATAAGGAATAATTGAACACATCCCATGGTGTTTATATACTTCCTTTATATTATACTACAGTATGCAAGTGTGGGTATGCCTGTGAGCATAAGATTGTTTGCAAACAAATACACGGTAGATACGACAATACAAAATAGGTAACATGAGAAGGCAGACATTTTCCATATAACCAAGAAACGGATAGAATGGAATTGATACCTGCTGCTTTATCTGATTGGATCTTGGGGCCTCCAGTAGTAGTAGAGGGAACAGTTGGCTCTGATGAGAAAAGCTTTGCGAGACGTAGTTCGGTTATCTTAAGCTCTTCCTGTGCTGCAGCCTCAAGCTCAACAATTGGCCTATTCACATAACGCCTCTGAAATAGCAGCAGGACAATAAGAAGGCTATTATTACAATGAAAGAAATAAAAAAATAGCATGCATTCTTTGGGTTAATGCCTCAGCGATGAAGCAAGCTATAATTAGTACAGCGTACCAAGGAGCCAATGATTTGATAAACATACAAAACCTGACAGTGTTAAAAGTAGCATGAACATCACGATAAGGAAATTACAGATTCATGAAGTCTTTTATTTTGAATAATGAGATTACAGGTATGTGCAGGAATGCTCCTGTTATGGTTCCAAACAACAATACTGTGGGTTTCAACATTATTGGTAATTCCAGAGGGCTATACCAAAAATCAAAACACTGGAATCCGCATTTCTGTAATTTTTAAGCGCTTCTGGTAGTAGACATCTGTTACACAAGTAACAATTGCTGAAAACAAATGCCGGAATCTGAAAGATTGAGATAATCTGTGCAGACCTTAAGCTCAGCCAAGACCTCAGGTGCCGTCCTCCCAGATGCACAAATCATGAACACGTGGCCAAACTTCTCTCTGTACTTGGCATTCCATTCTGCCAGTTCCTACAGCAGGTGAAGAAAGCAAATCAAGTCCAGAGATGGTATATGATAGTGTAAGGAAACCAAAGAGCTGATGTAGCACCTGGGCAGTCGAATCTGAGGCTGTGGAGAGTGCTGCTGATTGCTCCTCCTTGCTCCACCTAAACCAGAAAGCAAACAGATATTACCAACACAGTGACTGGAGCCATTTTATTTGTCACGGATCATTTTCAGTGAAACAATTCGTCCGTTCGATTCACTCTTTTTGAGCACTTGGAACTCGCCATAAGGCACAAGCATGTCATGTAATTGTTTCTATAATTAGTACTGCCAGTTAAAAAAATCCACCAACAGCCACAGTGACAGAGTGGCCAGTGATCAGCAACAGCAAGACGAGATGGAAACTAAATAGAATTCAGTGGACGGGAAGGGGAAGGCGCTCCACCGACTTGGAGACGGAGGGGGAGGTGGTTCCGATCGCCGGGTGCGCCGCGAAGGCCTCGAGCCATCCGTTGACATCGACCTTCATCCGATCCAGCGAACAGGGGCAGCAAGCACCATCAGTACAGGAAGCAAGTGCAGTGGTGGAAAGAATTTTTCTAGTAGGGAGGGGATAGAAGCCAAAGCGAAGAAGAGTAGGCGACCCACCTCGTTGAGCCAGATGCGGCGGGCGGCGAGGAGGGCGTCGGCGAGGGAGGCGAAGGGGGAGGCGGCCGCCATCGCGGCGGCGAAGCGGCGGCTGCCGTTGACGCGCAGCACGTCCTCCACGGAGATAGGCGTCGGCGGCGCCATCTCGCCGGCGGCCGATTCGACAGCGCACGGGGTAGCGGGGATGCGGTGGAGGTTCTGGTCGGGCCTCGTGATTGATCCCGAGAGGTGGCTTTGCTCTCTGCGCTGCTCTCCTTTTCGTTTGTTTTAGTGGAAGCTGATCGGATGAGATCTCACGTCATGCACACGCACTAGATCCTTTCAGTGTGAGCAAACACAGATCTAGCAGAAAAACAACGGGAAAAACAAATCTACTAATCACGCCCCTGTTTAACCAATCGACAACCAAAAAGCGGATCTAATCAAATTTTCGTATTATGTCCCAATAGTAGTGCCATCGATCTACTTTCATCCCAAACAAACACGAGATGGCTGAACAAACCATTATCAAAAACAGATTTTCGCTGTTAGTCAAAACTGCGCACCATAGGAAATGTGAAGAGACGTTATCAGCATAACAGGCATTGCCAGAGAAACGCAACATTATACACGCACTGTAACATAACACTTGACATTAACGAACGGATCAGCCACAGCAATGACTAACACAATCCAGCAGCGCACAAACAGCGCTGCTAGTCAGCAGCAACATCACCCAATACCAACACTAGACGATTTAAGTATTCGACCCTAGTAATAACACCAACGAAGGTAGTAGCAACATATAGTGCAGCCGAAGAGAAACTTATGATCCACAAAACAAGCCCTACTCAGATGTCCTGAACATAGTACCACATTAAACCACTACTACCACATGAGATTTCATTTTGTCACGATGATGGAGGGATTAAGCCCTCTCGCCACGGATCCTCCTGGCCAGCTGAATGTCCTTGGGCATGATGGTCACACGCTTAGCATGGATGGCGCACAGGTTGGTGTCCTCAAACAGACCAACAAGGTACGCCTCAGCAGCCTCCTGGAGGGCAAGCACGGCATGGCTCTGGAAACGCAGATCAGTCTGCAAAACAAGACGAGATTCACAATCAACCACCCATCAAGAACCAGGTATAAAAGGTGCCAAAACAGGATCTCATATACAAGTTTGAATCTATAGATATCTAACCTTGAAGTCCTGTGCAATTTCCCTAACAAGCCTCTGGAAGGGCAGCTTCCTGATCAACAGCTCAGTGCTCTTCTGGTACTTGCGGATTTCACTGTTAAATTGCATTAGCAAAACAGAAAATCAATCAAACAGCAAAATTAGGCTGGGCAGGAGCAAAAATCCCAAGGATGTTATATTACTAACCGTAGGGCAACAGTTCCAGGGCGGTAACGGTGGGGCTTCTTCACTCCTCCAGTGGTGGGGGCTGACTTACGGGCAGCCTATTGAAGCAAAACACCAAAGATTGAAATTCAGTTGATGCTTGAAACCAATATCAGCATTAAGCGACAACAAAGCATTCTGAAGAACCTTACCTTAGTTGCAAGCTGCTTCCTGGGAGCCTTCCCTCCCGTGGACTTGCGAGCAGTTTGCTTGGTACGGGCCATCTGCATGAAGAAAGTTAATCACATCATGTTCAGGGCCCCAAACCAAAACCCAAACACACTCATTAAGTACAGTTTTCATATGCACAAACAAGTCTACATTTCAGAATGTGCAAAAAAATACTGATCACGCTACATACAATAATTCTGTCAGCTATTATCATTTCCAATCAATCATGCACAATGTGGTATTCTAGTAAAAATTATGGCAATAGTATTCTACCAGATACAGAATTATGGGAAGTACAATCGAACTAGATCTAGACTTTATGCAAACATATTATTCTAGTACAAATTTGAATAACCAACCTACTAATTGTTGAGGATAGTAGTGGACCATTTTATCTAAATAGCTAAGAAAGAATATGCAAACCATAAAGCAACATCAAAATATAGCATCTAACCATCTATGTTCCTGGAATAGAACATGTTATAAATGTAACAAACAATCAAATATATCAAGGACTCAACAAATCAGTACACAGCCAAATCCCAGCATTCTATTTAGTGAACACTTTCAACATGGGGTGTGTTTAGTTCCAAAAAGTAGAAGAGAAAGTTTGGTGAAAATGTCACATCGGATACTGTAGCGCACTGTAGCACTTTTCGTTTGTTTGTAGTAAATATTGTCCTATCATGACCTGACTAGGCTCAAAAGATTCATCTCGTCGTGTACATGAAAACTATGTACTTAGTTTTTCTATTTACCCACGTTTAGTGTTTCATGCATGAAGAGAGAGAATTGATGTGATAGGTGGATAGTGAAGTTTGGAGAGAGAATTTTTGGGTTTTTGGTGGAACTAAACACAGCCATGGCATGGAAACATAGTGCAACTAGTACCAACCACATGAATTCAACATGTGCGCCTCCAACATACATGTGACAATTGTAACAGGAATCTTGCAATGCAGTCAAAAGTACAGCCAGGTGACAAAATTGGCTATCAATGTGCTGTGTGCAAATCCAAACTACTAGTTCTTCAGCAGCAAGTTAAAATAATAGCTATACTTATCAACAACAGCCACACAATGGTTGCTGCCAACAGCTAACATCTACTTTCATCTCAATAATTAGGGACTGCAAAATCGTACTGAACCAGGACGCTCATGTCTGAGAATTGAAGACACAGCATCCTCACCATGAACAAAATTCGTCCAGACTTCTCGGACCAAGCAAAAGTAATAGGTAAATCCACTAAATTCGTCAAAGAACACAAAATCAATAGTGATATTCCACAATAAACCCATCCGTTATATTCCCCGCAACACTAAATTCCATAGGGAGCAGGAACCATGGTAACGAGCATCAAATCCTAAATTCACCGGCAATTCCAAACCAGGGCAGCAATTCCGCACGAAATCATACCAACTGCACCTAAATCTGCCCAACAACCGCTACAATACTAAACCATCAGAGTCAAAACCCACCGAAACCGCGCCCACCAGCACGCAGCTAGCAGTTTCCGCCCAAATCCAAGCAGATCAGCCGAGCAAACCCTAATACCCCATAGCCGCTGCCGCAAACCAACCGCCCCCAAGCCTAACGCACCCGATCCCCAACCCACAAGCCTCAAAAATCGAAACAAGCAAAAATCCGCACGACCGCGAGAGCCACGACAACGCCGCCTTCTCGAATTAGAAACCGCCGAGGAGGGGAAGGGCTCGCGGGCATACCTCTCCGCGGTGCTTCGCTCTCTTCGCACGCTTCGAATCGGAGGGGACGCCGCGCGAGGAAGAGGAGGCCGGAAAAAATGAGCAAGCCAGGCCGCTGCCTCCTATATATAGGGCGGCATCCGCGTGGTATATCCGGTCCGCGCGGGGTGGGCGGCCCGGATCGGCTCCGGGTGTGTTTCTTTCTGGCGGATCGGACGGCCGCGAGGGGTTTGGGTCTTTTGACGCGGATCGCCAGCGTGGAACGCTGGGTTCTGATTGGTCGTGGCGGTGCGTCCACGGATTCCGGGTGTGCGGGGGTTCGTGCGGTGACGTGAGGTTGTGTTGTGGTGTGGTGTCAGGGAAGAGTTTGGCTCGGGGTCGGGGAGGCTGCGGCTGCGGCGTCGCTGTAGTGGACTAGTGGCCGTTGGATTTGGTGGGGGCCCAGACAGGATGGGCGACTAAATCTTGTTTGCATGTAATTTTTAGAAGTGCAGGATCAGGAGCTGGGCAATCCTTTCTAAAGAAGAGGAGAGGGAAAGCCTGAAGCTTGGCTGTCGAAACCTGGAGACGTCGGCTTTGGAAGTCTTTAGCAAATTTGGTTGAAGTGCCTTCAGAAGAATTAAGAATTAGTGTTAGACACTTGCTGTATGCAGCAGGGTCCTTTTTCCCTTTCTTTGCGTGGGGCTTTTGTTTCTCTATGAGTAGAGTGCTGCCTGTGTGCGGCAGGCTGACGGATCTTTTTTTCGGTTGTAAGCTTTCAAACTCGATTGCTGAGACCGGGTTAATCCTATTTCTAAAAAAAGACAGGATGTGCGACTGGTGTGTTCCGGCATGTGCTGCTTTTCGAGCTTCCATTTTCACCATGGAGACCCTTTTGGGCATGGGAAGACAGGCATCTAATTTAGGCCCGGCGGTGTTCACTTCCTTCGAATTCAAAATTTTCCCCAAACTTTCTCTCTCTTAAACCTCACTATTTACTATCACATCAAATCTCTCTCCTCATGCATGGAGCATTATATGCAAATAAATAAAAAACTAAGTACATGATTTTGATGTACGACGAGACGAATCTTTTGAGTCTAGTTAGGTCATAGTAGAATAATGATTACCATAAATAAACGAAAAGTGCTACAGTACGCTACAGTGTTCGATGTGACATTTTCACCCAAATTCACATTTCTTTTCATGGAAGTGAACACCGCCCTTGTTTAAATGGGGTCACGTCGTGATCATTGTATCATTGTAGCATTTTGTTTGTTTGTGTAAAAAATTGTCAAAAATTGATTAATTAGGCTCAAAATGTTCGTCTCGCAGAGTACAACAAAACTGTACACTTAGTTTTTAATTTTATCTAGGTTTAGTACTCCATGTATGATATTTTGATGTGACGTGGAATCTTCTTTTTACATAGTAAACTTTAGGGTTGCTTTTCAGGAACTAAACAAGGCCTTACTATAATTATTATAGAGATCTTTTGGGAATGGAAACGGAAAAGCGAAACTAAGAGCACTCCCAAATTCACTATGCAAAAAGAAGATTTCCCGTCACATCAAAATGTCATAACATGCATGGAGTACTAAATGTAGATGAAATCAAAAACTAATTGTACAGTTTTGTTGTACTCTGCGAGACGAACATTTTGAGCCTAATTAATTAATTTTTAGACAATTTTTCGCACATACAAACGAAATGCTACAGTAGCCGCAATAATTATGAAGTGACATCTTACTTCCAAATTCAACATCGGCCTACATCCGGATACCTTTTTTTTTTTTACTCCATTTCATCCTTAATTCTAACGAGGCATCAGACATGATTCTCTCTTCGCGCTCTGACAATGATTGACCCCGTTGACACCATAGGATGTGAGCATAGCTAACAATTTTCATGTCCGTTGCGGTCATGTAATCTTCAACACATCTCTATCTATATTCAGTGTAGATCAATCTTTTATCTTTAAACTCCAGAGATATAAAAATCCCCCTCAAATCCCCCTCTATCCTACCAATGCTCCAACCCAAGACCATTTTTAGCGTGGACGTACCACATGCCCTCGAACGTGCCTCTCTGTTGAACATCAAGGCTTGGCTTCTACTCCCTCCGTTCTTGAAAAACTGACGTTTTGGACAGCGACACGGTCTTCAAAACACAAATTTGATCTCTTGTTATTATAAAAATATTTACCAAAGAGTGATATATGTATACTTTTATCAAAGTTTATTTGAAGACAAATCTATTCATATAGTTTTCACATTTATAAACTTAATAATTTAAAAGTTATTGATGATTTATATTTCCAATGTTTGACCCAAACCTTGTCTTAAACGTCAGTTTTTTCAGAACGGAGGGAGTATGTCCCACTTAATCAATAGGTTTACAAACTAAGGCCGTTACCACTATATTTTTGTTGTTGTGTTCAACTTGCGCAACGATAATGGAGCCTACAAGCATATCTTTTATTGGTGTCTATACTCCTCCATATGTGGCATTGTGGCAAATGCAGCGATGTTTCCTAATTCTTCCTACAATACCACCATGGGGAAGAGGCAACCTGGCGATTAGAAGACCAAGGGTTGCCACCATGTTTATAAGCACCCAACCACCTCGTCATCAAAATCACATTCTTAATCAATTTAACACTAATACAAATCTCTGAATATCCAAACAAAATAATCTTTCGGTAATGACTCTATCCAAAATATTTTCTTTTCAAAATCTGTCCTAAGTCAAACTATTTTAAATTTAACTAATTTATATAAAAATTCTTATAAGTTTTTTTATAAAACTGCAAATCTAATTGTATCATTTTATCACTTTCAAACCTACAAATCTAGCATATAAAGTTAAATCTACAACAATGTTTGTTCAGTTGGGCAATCTTAAAACGTCACAATCAAAACGCCGCTTAATTAATGACCCAAATTTGAGAACTTGACCGTCACCCATTGGCTTGTGGGATACTTCTGTCCCGTGTTACTGGGTCCAACCTCACACCAAAACTGGATTTTCCAAGCAAATTCGAAGCATCTCATTCAATAGAAAAAAACTAAACATGTCGAACTGCGTAAACTGCTCGAAATATTTGCACGTTCAAGAGCCAAGAATGCAGCAAAAAAAAAAACAGCTTGAGGGACAAAAATACCTAATTCGAATACCTGAAGAGCCAAAATTGTCTGATATTTAAGCTTGGGTACAAAAATCAAACTATTATGACAATTTTGACGGTTAAATAAATTTCTTGATTTCCCAAGTAGAAAGCGAACCCAAGCTGCAGTGAGACGAGATATACTAAAGCTTTAGAAACAAATATAAATTTGACTATTTTCTAAAAAAAAAGTGAGCAAAGACAGAATCCAGCAACAACGCTCTCCCTGGATGCAAAACTCAAAAGGCAAAACGCAGACTGAGCGCTCAGAAATCAAAGCCTATTGCCACGAATTACTGATGCAACTCCACACCTTTTCAGGTACATCGAATGTGTAATGTAATAATGCCTTGTCAAGCTGCGTTACAGTGCAGAGATGGGAAAACAGGAACATGGCCGTAATGAAGTAATTCGTTGTGATGTGAGTTTATGAGCAACGCAGAACATGACCGTTAGGAAGTACATGGTATTCCTGAAGTCAAAAATGATCTTTTTATTTCATAGTGTTCTCCAAAAAAGACGATTTCTCTGTCGCTGATAACTTAGCACCAGTTACCAAGGAAGAGAGGCCGGCACAACATCACGAGTTCTGAATTACAGAGGTCCAGGGAAGGTGCCATTTTCGCGTTGCTCATTCCAGCGGTCAACCTGCATATGAAACATTACTCAGTCATGTTCAAGACTAATATCGCAAGGAACAAATTTTGAGGGACCATGCATCATTTTGAATTCATGTTGTGGGCACAATCAGACAATAAAGCCGAGAAAATCTGGGTTTAATGCTGCTTATATAGTTACATGACCGAATGTTCAGATATTTGTAAGGTATCTTTAGCTCACAAGTGTTTAATCAGCATATGGCCAAAAGATAGCAGAACATTGCTGTCATAGATTTACATGATACAGCTGTAATACTGAACCATTGCTTCACTTCTATCGATACAGGTAAAATGCAAAGGTAGTTTAGCCAACAAGTGCAGATATTGTGCTGAAAGGAACTCATATATTCATAACTTGTAGAAATTCAAATGCTAATAGTGTCCAGCATCGTTAAAATTTTATATAGTGATTTAGAAGATTATGTGAACCTATTGTGTAGAGATTGTCCAGAAAAACCAGCTATATTGGTTACCATTCACTAGGCAAACATATTTAATGCTTGAATCACAGTTAACCAGTAATGTTTAGGTGCTTAACAAACAACTTTGCCTGCGGGGCTACATGCGGTACAACTTATGAAGAACAAAGATTATGGACTTTTCTTTTGTTCAACATCAAGACCGATGGTTATTAAAGTGTTCGATAACAACCAAAGCACTACAGAAGCAGGTTCTTCATTAACTCCTAAAGCTATGTTCGGGCTATTTGTAACCATTGCATAGCCTTCATAATGGGCAAATGGAAACCTTTCTTAGCTAGGTGAGGCAACATATCCAAGCTTGTTACAAAGTTCAGGTAATTTTTGGGGAAAAAATACATTAACAATGCTATACTACTACCATGATGTTATTTGATTTAGAGAATAGTGCTAATGCAATGTGAAGGCTTACCACCAATTTGTGCCTCAAAACAGTTGCTTTTCTAATCTAAACACCAAAACGGGAAAAAGTAGAGTTTAAACTATAGTGGCGAAAGCAAGAAATACATACCCATTCACCTGGGCAAAGGGACCGATAGTACTTTGCGAACTTATCACACTCCGGCGCATCCTCTCCTTTTGCAGCTACACATCTGATTAAACAATAGTGTTATTAAGAAAAGAATGACTGAACATAAAAACAATGTCACCTATTTATCTCAGTTTTATGAGATATCATAATGGCAAAACCTACCTGTGGTATTCAACATAGCGTGTGAAACAGTGCCTTGTTTGATTTGTTGTTGGGAAACGGAAATCTGCTGGAGCTGTTTCAATCTGTATATTGAAAATTGAAACTGCTAAGTATCCATCAACATGGAATTATGAAGTTATACAATCAGGTTTTTTTCAGCAGCACCAAACCTTGATCTCAGGTTTCTCCTCAGCTTCTTCCTCCTCAGCAGTCTCACTTGTTTCCTCTGCTGCAGGGTTGGCTTCTTCTGCCTCCGACTTGTCAGCAGAATCTTGCACTTCAGAAGTTTCAGTCTTGTCTTCTACAGCTGGAGTTTCATCATTTGTTGAGGGAGCAGCTTCAGACTCAGTGTCACTAGAGGGCTTCTCCTCGGGAGCCTTTTCCACTGGAACTTCTTGTGGTGGAAGTGAATATTCCTACAGATGAAGCATGAGGTCAACAACACTGGCTCTAGATATCAAATTCAAAGTGACGGATCAAAAAGGAATCAGCTTGTACAAATGAAAGCTCAAACAACTTTATCCAGTAAAATACATTACAAAATCATAATTTTGCATCTAGCATGGAACTATTGTCAATACACAACAAAAGCCTACCATATATAAATTTGCGAAAAGAACCTCTTTGACACATACGTAGCCATGATGGAATACTAAACTTGAGGTTCCTTGCAAATTCTTGCAAGCTAGAAACGCCAAAAATGCTTGCAGTAAGTGATAACGGTATTCAAGGGAAACAGGTGCAGAAGCGTTACTCAATAACCTTCACACGTGCTAAACTGCTAACCCCAATTCAATAACTAACTAAGTGGTCCAAACCCATAAAAACAAATTCATCAGATCAAAATATATAACACAAACGATTTGGACAAATGACAATTTTTTTAAAGAAAAGCATGCAAAACAAATGAAACATGTGCGCTCTACTTCCCTACATAAGTTATCAATATAAGTACATCCAATACCATGATCTAGTAAACATTGTACAGCAACAGATCAAAATAAGAATAGATAAACAATGACCGATGCTGATCATGGAAAGAAAATAGTGAACATGCATGACAATGTTGCTGTATGGAACACTGTTTCAAAAAATTCCCATCTTAGGCCCTTGTACCCTAACCTGCCCAATTAGCACCTAGTGCTTTCTATAACACTGATACAAAGTGAACAGACCCAATAGGTACCATCCGAATTTGGTTAAAACAGTGCTTTCTATTCGACAAGCTGAGCCTTTGAGCATACTCAAAACCTGTAACTTGAATTATCGTCTCTATAAAACTCCAATTCACATGTGAAAAGCCGTTGACACTATATTAAATCCCCAACATCATATTCAATTATCCAAAAACAGTGAATGAAGACCACTTTTATGATTCCCCACTCCAACCCATACATAGATTCAAACTATATTGTCTAGAACAACTGTTAAGAAGAACCCCCTCAGTTACAAATAAGTGAATAACTGGTAATTTCGACTCAACTATTGAAACTTTGACTGGTTAAGTTTTCATGGGTATACATTATAAGAATTTTGATGGCAACTCTAATGCTAATTTTGCAATTTACAAAACTACATATTTGAAAAAAAAAATATGGGCAGCCAAAAGTTGAATAGTAAAGTCAAAGTTGACAGCTATTTGCAAATGAGCAAGCAAAAAAGACGTGATTCTTGTAACATTCTAGAAGAGCCGGGACTTTGAAGGGTTATATTCCGGTAGTAAACTCCTAGAAACTAAAATAAGCAGTAATAGATTTTCTATAATATACACATTTTGAAAGAACCAAGTAATAATAAGAGAAGATATTGGCATAGTAGCAATATTCTTTCACTACAAAGAAGAAACGTCTCCCAAAATACCTAAGCACACGAAAAGTTCCTATAGTTTCAATATCATAGGACTGATTGCAGAATCTCCAACTCTTCTGGAGCAGTTACGCATCACTATTTGTTTCTCTTTTTATAGAAATCCTTATAGCCCCATAAATCAATCAATCAATCTCGAGGTCTTTCATCCTGTCATCTCCTAGGCCCTAAAACCTTCAAAAACTTTGGACCAGAGACAAGTAAACTGTAACAACTAGAGCATACCGAGCAAAAACCTCAAGCCTAGCAGCATTCAACGGGAGTTAGCTAATTAACACTAGTTCCAAACAAAATTCAAACTAGCAGCTAGTAACCTGATCCTTCTCCACTCAAAAACCTTACCATCTACGCGTACAGGTCCTCAACTCCAACCACACCAAACACCGACCATTTCGGAAACAACAACGGCGGGCGAACGATCCCCTGGCGCTAGACAAGGACCCTGGACCGAACCCAATCCCAATCCCGAACGGGGCCATCGGAGAAACGCAGATCTGGCGCCGCCCGCTAGATCCGCCCCCCAACCAGTTCGCGGAGTCCAGATCGGTATGCGCGGGCACCGGAGGAGAGGAGGGGATACAGGAGGAGGAGGCGGGGTTGTGCGTACCTCGGCGAGGGACGGCGTCTTGGCTTCCGCGGCCATGGGCGCAGCAGCTGCGGCGGCCTAGAAGGTTCTAGAAAGTGGCGGCTGCGAGAGTGAGGGAGGGGGGCGACGGCTCGGAAGCGATAGAAAAAAGGAGAGGAAGAGAGGGTGGTGGTTACGACGGAGGAGGACGGACAGAGGCCTCGAAGTGGGCCTTCAAAATGTTATGTGGGCTCAAAATCTGAGGCCAGGTGGGCCGAGCCGCCTCTCCGTCCTAGCCGCGTCGACCTTTGGTGGAGGGAGGGCCTCAGACGTGAACGCAGCTTCCGAGCGGTGGGTTTTGTGTAAACGACCAAGCTCTCCGTGTACACAGTTTTTTCTTTTCTTTTTTTTTGCTTGCGACGTTATCTCTATAATTATACACATGCAAATTCTATTCATATAAATATGAATATGGTTAACAGATTATACTAACAGACATCAAAATCGATAAAGTTAACGGTCCTGAATTTTAATAGGCGTGTTTTTTTAGAAAATTTTAATAGACGTGTTTCACGACCACAAACGTTTGCCACTACCTTACATGTAATGTATTTATAAAGTTCAGGTGGACGACCACAAACCTTACCAACTAATGATATATAATCATTCACTGGACGATCGGGATCCAACGGTTGGCACTCGGCACTTTGTAAGCGTACGCGTACGCCGACCATGAAAGGGTTGATCGGGATTAGCAGCATGTCCCCTTTTCACGCACGTTGGTCCGCGTCCACGACCACGAATACCGTGCAAGTGTACGTGCAAGTGTACGTGCAACCAACAAGAGCCCAGAGCGATCGACCGCCCGCCCGCCCGCTGCCGAACGCCGCTGGACAGGATAGAGAGCAGAGCACCGCCTTGGGCCTTGGCACGCCGCAGTCGCGGGACGCCACACCTAGTGCTGCTGCCTGCTGGCGAGAGCGAGAGGAAGGAAGAACGAACGAACAGGGCCACTCGGACTCGGTCTGGTCACTGGTGCGCGTGATGATCCGATCCGTGTGAAACTGGCCAGAGGAAGCAGGCGCCGCACGTTTGTTTTCTTCAGCTCTGACGGGCGACGGCCTCTCGCTAACACTACACTCACTATTCTGCTTGCGATTGATTGATCAGCTCATCAGCCTGTACCGTATGTAACGGCCGTAATAACCACACAGTAAACGTGTTTGATTGCGCCGCCTTGCACTTGCACGTACCCACGTACAGATATAAGTACATACTACGTGTATTATATCTCATTCCAGGCATAGTCAGTCTATTTGCTTGGAGATGTGATAGTATTTGCCAGATAATATTGATGAGGTCGATCCACCTCCGTACTTGATGACGCGCGATGCGTGGAGGATGAGCGCCGAGATAGGCCGCGCTTGCGTCCACGGCAGCGAGCGCTACGCTTGCTCTTGCTTTTCCACTTGCTCCCCAGCTTTGTGCACATTGTTTAAACGCGCGTGGCTACGTGGAGATGAGATCCACCGTACGGACCGACGCACACATCGCTTATTTTTCCTCCACAATCGTACACCCATCCGTAGTGATATACTTTCCTCGCTCTATGATATACTTTCAATATTGAAATATTAACATCACCACATAAGCATTTGGAAACACAACTATGTTGGTGTACTCCCTCCTGTTTGGTAAAGGAAGTCGTTTAGGACAGCGACATAGCCACCAAAGCACAACTTTGACTTCTCTTTTCTACAAAAATATTTCTTGAAAAATTACATATGTATACTTTTATGAAAGTAATTTTCAAGACCAATCTATTTATATAATTTTCACATTACCAAACTCATCAACTTAAATGTTATTCATGATTTATGTTCCCAATGTTTGACTCAAACCTTGTCCAGAACGACTTCCTTTACCAAACCGGAGGGAGTACAATTTTATGCACTTAATAATACACATTTAATTTAACTAATTACTGATCGGATTCATTCATTTTAATAATACACTATGATGCTACTCAAAGAGAGTATATACTATCGGGGACATGCCGAATGGGTCCCCTAACCATTGGGATAATCACTTTCAAGAACGCTAATCACAAAGGGCCAAATTACCGGCGGTGCGGCCCGCCACAGCTTATCGCGGCCCAAAAGGCCGTCCACGCTCGCCGCTCGAGGGGACCCAAGGGGCGAACCCCGTATCCGCCTCACTCGAGGGCCCCAAGCCCCCCCCAGCAGACGCAACACCAACTCCGCCTTGCTCGAGGGCCTGTGCACCCCCTCAAGCGGGCGAACCGACTCCGCCTCGTTCGAGGGCACCCCTCTACTCAACACAACGCGCCTCAGCAGCCTGCCCGACAACGGCATTTAATGCCCGCCCCATCAGTCAGGCACCAAAGTCAAATGGGGATCTCCGCCCACGCCGCGCCGCTGACACTACAAAAGCTCACTGTTCTACCTGCTCCGGTCACTGTGCGTCCTCACCGCTGCTGTGCTGACGCACGCGGCACTGCGCGAAGCCCTGTGCGGACTTGCAATCGTCATTCGGCGCCACTGTGCTATCCACTCTCGTCCTCCCCCCGCGGCGCAGCCCTCGAACGGGTATGGGGAACCCTCTGAAGGATCGAAACGGCGACCAGAGAGGGGGGAGTGAATGGGAGCCGATAAAAATTTCTCCTTGAAACTTCGGCCTATATCCCAAAAAATCACTTCCCAAGGATTCCTCACAAACTTGTCAAGGTAGCGTAGTCACAACGGACCTACCAACCTTAGGAACAAGCTAGAACGAAGTATCAAGCGGAAGCACAACTCAAGAACCAAAGCGGTTTGCAATCTGCCTGAGTCAGCACGGACTGTCCGCACAGAGGTCTCGGACTGTCCGGGGTTGGGGCGGACTGTCCGACTAGGCAGGGCGGACCGTCCGCGAAACCCAACCAAATCTCCAGAGACTCCAGGCCCTTTTTGGACTGTCCGGGCCTCTACTTCGGACTGTCCGGGGTCGGGGCGGACTGTCCGACTAGGCAGGGCGGACTGTCCGGCACCCCCTCGGACTGTCCGACAACTTCACGCGGACCGTCCGCGAGGCCCGACGGACGAACAGGAAGAACAGCTACAGTAACCCGCGGAACGCTCCTCCCAAATCCATCACCGGATCTCCCAAACGGCTAGAGCTCTTGAGACGAAACTTTGGGGAGATGATTAGCACCCTAAGGAGATGCTATGCCCCAAAAATCTCGACCTATAACTCCCTACAAACCGAGAAATCGCGGATCACATGAAACAACCCACCTACCACGAGTTCATCCCAAAATCATCAAATCGAGACCGATTCCCGGCGTTTGAGGGGGCAAGATCATACACAAAGAGGCGCAAGGCACTCACCCATGATCCCCACAAACAAATCCGAAGCCAAACGGTCTAGAAACGACGAATCGAGAGGAACAAGAAAATAGCACAAAATGAGCTCGGGGAGAAACAAAGAAAATTAACTAGCACAAGATTTCATTCCAACAAACAAAGGTCACGATCTATACAAGGCTAGCAACCTCCCATCATCCACCCACTCGGATTTACATGAAGCTCATAGCTAGCCTAGAGAGAGATTAGAGAGATAGAGGAAGGAAGAAAATGAACTAGGATTTCCAAGAGTTGAGTTGCCATCCCCCTCTACCCCTATATATATCAAGTCACCTGGAGATGGCAAAAGACCAAACTACCCCTACAAACATAAAACAAGATACACACCCCTCAGGGGCAATTCTGGAATAAGGCAGATATTTCTCCCGGCCAGGCACGCCGTCCATCCGGTCTTGCTTCCCTCCGACGCAAGCTCACGGATCCCGCCGCGTGTCCACCGCTTCGAAGCTTCCTGAACGCGCCCGGATCACCGTCTCCGTCACGTTGGGCCTTCGGGCTCGGTTTTGAGGCCCAAACCGAAAAACCCTCCTCCGATGGTTTTGTGGCCCAACCATCAAACCCCGCGTGCAAGCTTCGGTCGTCAGCCGCTACCTTGCACCGGCTCTTCAACTTCGTCTTGCTTTTCTTGCACCATGCCGACCGCACTCGATCTCGTCTGGCCACCGGGTCCCTCGAACCAAGCCTACTCGTCTCCACTCCTCGGACACCTTTCGCGCTTGTTCTTCACCTGCACCAACGCAAATCCAGCCGCATCGAACACCTGCAATACTCAGCCAAGAGTCAGTCCACACAACGTTGTCAATCACTCATCACACTGAGAAGCGACCATCCATCGGTCCTCGGACACACATGGTCCTCACCCTCGGGCAAGGGTACGACCAACGAGTAAAGCGCTGACTCCGGTCAGGCGCGGCCCTGCGACGACGTACGCCGGGTCAAATCCACCAACTCTCGGCCATTTCCCGGCGAACCGGGCACGCCGCGCACTGTGGCTAACAGCGACCACCATGCCGGCTCCTGTGCCACCAACTCCCGTCCTTTCTCTGCTGTCACACCCTCGAACCCGCCGGCGGAGGACGACCAGACGCCGACCACAGCCGCTACCCCCCTCGAAGCCACCCCAGGACAAGCACAGGGACGGCCACGACGGCCACAGAAGCCGGAGCTCGCCATAAATCCCTCCCAGGATCGGAAGCGATGGCACGACCGGTGCCATATTCTCCAGTACACGCCCCTGTAGCGATTACTGTACTCGTATTTGTACACCCTCCCCTCCTTGGCCTATAAAAGGAGGAGAAGGGCACCCCCTTAGGACGACGGACAGACCAGACGGATAACACACGAACGCCCGCTTGAACACCACCCCCACGATATTGGCACTCTGCCTCAATCACTCTCACACTCGTTCCCAGGGACTTGGAGACTTGCTCTCCTCTCCCGCCTTGCTTGTAGCCCCCATTGCAAGCACCCCGGTGCAAGATAATACAGTGCCGCGACTCTGCTGGACGTACGGTCCCGCGGCCGGAACCAGGATAAATCCTTGTGCACTATTGTGCTAGCTCTTGCATCAACCGTCAAGGGACGGGACAACGTATTCTGTGTGGCGTTGAAGTTGGGCGGCCAATCTCGGCATGGTGTCAGGATGCACCGCCGTTCGCACCCTCGTAGCAACATACCCGTTAACGGGCGGCTCCGGCAACATCCGCGACGCCGCCATCGCCGATATCGATCTCGCAACTCTAGCTAGCTACCAAATCACATGAGAACAGAGATGTATGATGGCACAACCCTTCAGAGAGAGAGAGAGATGACGGCACAACCTTTTAAAAAGATCCAAAGCTCTCAAAAAGGGCCACCGTACCGTGTAGTGTAGTGCCTAACAAACACTGAAACCCCTTTCTGCCTGCACGTCGATCAGTTTGTCGAGCATATTCATCAGCCTCGAGCCACCTGCTGAAAGAAAAGAGCCTCTGTTTTCTCTACTCCGAAAGCGATCGGGAGGGGTGCTCTCAGCTGTACGTTTGTTCATCTTTTGCGGCCCACGGTCTGGCGTGGCGACAGATGGTCAAGATGTGCACAGCTGGATGTGCATTCCATATTCTTTTGCGATTCCGAGATTCGTCGATGTGTCTGGATTTCGTCCAGTGGCCGCTGTGTTTTCAATGGAAGGAATTTGGGTGAATGTTCTTTGTGCCGAAGAAACTAGTGAGCTTGCCACGCTGGATTTTGATGGGAGCACTTGTAACTACTGCTCCATCCGTTCTAAATTATTAGTCACTAGAATTTTTTAGTCTAACAATCGTATCATGCACTGAGTGACTTAGGTATGCGATTAGTCCAATATTCTGGTGATATCTCAACCATATTAGCCTACTAATAATATCATTCCGGGTAGGGCTATATCATTTAACTTACTATAGTAGTTTTATTAATTATTATGCTCCACCTTAGAAAAACAATGGCTCAGATCAGGTCTTTTACGGTACCATATCACTGGTTAAAAAGAGTAGTATATAAACTTTTGATTAGTTAAAAAAATATATTATTACAACATGGACCAGTGGTTTAAGCTCCTGTAAAGGACCTCTCGCGTAATCCAAGTGCACGAGTAACTCTGGTACGTGGCGAAGGTGCATTAAAAAAAAGACTCCACCTGAGATAAGAAGAAGAACCATAGCTGAGCTGAGCATCATCGGTTTTAGAGAAGGAAGAAAAATAGGAAGATAATAACGGTAAAATGCTTATACCTACGGCCCTGGCTTTGGACGGCGACCCGGCGGGTGGGCAAGCCCGGACGGACGGCACCGGCGGCGACACATGGTCGGGGTACAAGGCTACGTCTCTTTCTCCTCGCTCGCCACCTCAAACTCAACTCCCTCCCCCTAGTCCCCTAGCCGGCTAGCCGACCTCCCCCCGCCCCATTCTTCCTCTTCCCACTCCCCCATCCCCATCACCACCATCACCACCACGAGGGCGCCCAATCGCCCACCCCCACACCGTTGGTCTTCTTCGTCTTCCGCTAGCTGCCGCTCTCCGCTCAACCTGGCTGTGCCCCCGTTCGATCTTGCGCGGCGATGGAGCGGTACGAGGTGATGAGGGACATCGGGTCCGGCAACTTCGGGGTGGCCAAGCTGGTGCGGGACGTCGGGACCAAGGAGCTCTTCGCCGTCAAGTTCATCGAGAGAGGCCAGAAGGTAATCGCGAATCATCGCCCGCTTCTGCTTCTTCCCTTTTCCTCCCCAAAGATGTTTTTTTTTAATTCTCTTCACAACAAGGAGTTACGTACGTGTGCGCCGGCGGATCGCTGGTGTTTCTTGAGTGGTAGGCGGCTCTAGGCGCGAGGGAAGATCTTGGTTTGCCTGATCATTCCTTCCTCTGTTGCGCACTAACCTGCTTTGTCTCTTCTGCTTCCTCTGATCGGGAACCCCTCCGAAATGTTGGGGGCTTTTTGGTGCAGAAGTCCTGAAACCGAACGGCTTCAGATTTGTCACACTAAATTTGGAGGTGCGTGGTTGACGGTCGAGACTCGAGAGCATTTACAAAGTGTTTGGTGTCTGTATTATGCTGCCGAGTATTTCCTGCAAAAGAGCAGATTTTTTTTTTCTTCCCGGTAGTGATTATCATCTCATTTTGTTTCATTTGGTTACTTTTTGGGTCGTTCTCTTTAGATTATTTTATTAGTTGTTGCGAAAATTTTGCAAGAACAAAAGCCAGGCGGTTTGAGTCTCTCTTCCCGGTTGTTTGGGTTATTTTTTCGGCTAACTTGCAGCTAGCCAGCTTGTGTAATCCGCCAATTCAGTCTTGTTAAATTTTTTTTATCACACGTGATTTAATAAAAGCAAAGTATTGCGTGCGACATTGGCCGGTTGGCCCAAGGAAGCTACCAGATGTCCAGAACCAAACTTCTACAAATAGATTTCCGTTACATAACGTCTTCCAAAAATGACAAAGTTGTTCGGATCAAGCATTTGCTGTCATAAAGTTTGTTATTTAAGCTTGAGCATCTTAAACTGTATTTGTGCTCATTTTCTTTAGTTTAATTTATTTGGACGGCCTCTTCTAAGTTAATATCTTTTAGTAGACACTTCTATAGTATGTGTGATCTGTTCATCTATGCCTGTGAACACGGTTGAATTCATTAATTGACGCTACTGCTAGTATGCTGCGCTGTCCATTGCCCCTTTTCTTTCTGTGAGGCCCTGTCTGTTCCCCCGAGCTGAATATAATATTAGAGTTGTATTCGGGTTTGTTTGTCTATACTTGATATCAGTGGCTGTTGTCACGTTCTGAAGTTTATCTGTACTTCCTTTAGAAAGTTTCCTGCTCTACTTTTTCCTTATAATCGGATACTCTATATTAATCTTTGAATATTATTATGTAGCACTGCTTATTCTTTAATTCCACATGTTTCTTCTTCTTTCATAGATTGATGAGCATGTTCAAAGGGAGATTATGAACCACCGGTCGCTGAAGCATCCAAACATAATTAGATTCAAGGAGGTAATTTCTGTGACATCTTCCAAACATGAGGTCGAGGTTCCAGTGTTCAATGCATGACTGGCAGTTTACTCAGGGTAATTGTGTCATGTATTTACTATTGACAGTGCAGAATTCGTGTATTTTTCTAAACAAGAAAAATACAGATCTGATCCTGTTCTTATGGTTTCAAGTTGTTAATTTAGACAGCTAGAGTACAATGACTGACGAATCGTAATATTCTTGGGCCATATCAATGTGCCATTATTTCTTCCTTTCTCCATGAAGACCTGTTCCAGATAGAAAGTGATGGTTATCCGCAGTCCTTTATTTCTAGTACAAGGACAAATGGACTATGTAACGTGAAAGTCTAGTTGCAGAATTTTTAGGGCTCTATGATGGTGACACTTATCCTTCAGCTCTGCAATTTCCACTCGTGTCTATGGTTTATGTGGCCGTGGGCTCGTGTGGTAGAAAAAAATCAACAGGCTAACCAGGGTATTTCTATATTCTCCCCCAAGTGGGACCAGTTAGGCTCTCCTGTGGAATTGTATTATCCTTATTGACCTGTTTAGCTTGTCCCTTGGAGCTTTCTCTACTAGTCAACCGAAGTTTATTTGTTACCGACAATGCCAAGACATTTTCAACCATTTTATGTGAACGTGTATATGGACAGTAATGCAATTAACAAGCAATAGAAAGGTGGATATTAAAAATCATAGCTGACAGGCTTACAGTCTCTTGTTTCCGCAGTTCATTGGCTATTGGTGTTTCCGATGCTCTTTGCTCACCTTACTTCCTACTACTGTTCTCCAGACCTGATTCATGAATGTAAAGTTGTCCTATATTTTTTTTTTGAAAGAAATACCCCAAGGGAGACCCCTGAAGTTTAATGTGCCTCACCCAGGATTTGAACCCTGGGTGGGAGCCTTCTAGCTAGTGGCCTTTGCCACTACACCATGAGCTCCTTGGCAAAGTTGTCCTATATTGCATCAGAGTAGCTATATTCTAGCTTTTTTAGAATAGGACAATCTTATACTTGTCCTGTGACATTTTGTAGCAACAATAACAAGAAGCTTAGATTAGAATATTGCTATCCGATAGAGGTGTTGTTGTTATGTGTGTTTCCTCTTGGTGTGCGAGTATTTGACCTCCCAAAGCTGGTTAAAATGAGATATTCAGGAATAGTAGACAGGAGGAGGAGCATATATATGCACAGTTGTCATCAGGACTCCTGTATTCTTAGCCTGCTGGATGAGGCGTTTGAGCAAGCCTTATACGACTTTATGAGTCGTGTTCTAGCAATTTCATATCAATCTGTTCTTGTGACTGCATTTATAGACATCTGCTATGGTTATAGAACTTCATTCAATGACAAGTCATACTGTCTGCTATTTCTTTTCATTTTGTCATTAAATATCTGCTTTGAAATGATTACTTGTCTTGGTTTAATCTTCAAAAATCACTTCTAGGTTGAAAAATTAAAGTAGCACTTAGTTTTTCAGGTAGTGCTAACTCCCACGCATTTGGCAATAGTTATGGAATATGCCGCTGGCGGTGAGCTATTTGAAAGGATTTGCAATGCTGGGAGATTTAGTGAGGATGAGGTAAAGAATATTTACCAAAAGCTATCGGGACCTTTTTATACTTGGGACTAGTGTTGTGATGGTCTATGCCTTTACATTGACTGATTACTACTTACTCTCAACAGGCAAGGTTCTTCTTCCAACAGCTGATTTCCGGAGTGAGCTATTGTCATTCCATGGTACTAATTCAGTCAAGTTGATTATCACATAGCAATTTTAGTCGAACACTACTAACTCAGTACCATTTATCTCTGTTTCCACGCAGCAAGTATGCCATAGAGATCTGAAACTAGAAAATACTCTCTTAGATGGTAGTGTTGCACCTCGGCTCAAGATCTGTGATTTTGGTTATTCCAAGGTACTCCTGCATATTATAATTTCGCAAGGTGACCTTTTCATCACCTAAACTACTGGCCCTTTTCATTTTCAGTCTTCAGTGTTGCACTCTCAACCAAAATCAACTGTTGGCACGCCTGCATACATTGCTCCAGAGGTCCTCTCTAGAAAAGAATATGATGGAAAGGTAATGCCTTCTGTACAAGTGCATATTTTCGATGTTCTGCAGCCGGAGCCTTAGAACACCTTGCCAAATATTAGGTTGCTGATGTTTGGTCCTGCGGAGTAACACTGTATGTGATGCTGGTTGGTGCATATCCATTTGAGGACCCTGATGACCCAAGGAACTTCCGTAAGACGATCACTGTGAGTACACCAATTCCCTGCTTTTATGATGTTTCATAAAAAATTAATTAGTTTAGCAATAAATTTATGGAACTTCTTGGTCTTTCACAGAGGATACTAAGTGTACAGTACTCAATTCCGGACTATGTTCGGGTTTCAATGGAATGCAGACATCTGCTGTCCCGGATATTTGTCGGAGATCCTGAGCAGGCACTTCTCGTCAAATTCAGTTTGTCGACTCCAAACTGCATCGCTTTCAGTAGTGTTTTACACTCGACATTTGCTTCATGCAGAGAATAACCATTCCAGAAATTAAGAAGCACCCGTGGTTCCTCAAGAACCTGCCAATTGAGATGACCGACGAGTACCAACAGAGCATGCAGCTGGCAGACATGAACACTCCGGAGCAAAGCCTGGAGGAGGTCATGGCAATCATCCAGGAGGCGCGGAAGCCAGGGGAAGGCATGAAGCTTGCTGGGCAACTGCCCGGCCTGGGGAGCATGGATCTTGATGACATTGATTTGGATGATATCGATGACATCGACATCGAGAACAGTGGTGACTTTGTTTGCGCAATGTGATTCTCATTTTTAGTTCAACCGGTCAAGTAGCATACTAGCAGAGAGCTTCCTTTCGTTGTTGCTGTATGTAGATCCTTAATTGTGCTTCGATTTGCTTCTGGGTCACATATGTTCTGTAACCGAGAAATTGACATTGCTGTGGATAGCATACAACATGAACTTACATGCTGAAATCTACAAAGAAATCCTTTGTGTTCTCAGTGCTGTATTGAATAAGCTCATCAGTTTCGTGGCGATTCCTAATCTAGCTTGTTGCAATGACATAGTTTGTATTCTCTTCCTGATTTGCAGCACTATTAATTTATGATGTGAAATTCTACGTATGGAAATGGTAAAAAACAATTCATACAGACACCAGTAATGAAAGCACCGACTCATCCAATTCAGCAAATTAGCAAGGTCGTCAGGATCGCAATCATAAATTCGTAAGTACATACAGTACTCCCTCCATCCTGAAATAAAATAATGAGCTGTGATCTTGTAGTTCACTCAAGCTCGGTTCTTTATAGGCTTTTAAGGCCCAATGCAGAGTGTATTTAGAACGCATGCAGTTGCGCCTTGTACGGCATGTGAAAAGGAAGTGAAACAAATATCCAAAGCTGAAATTCAGACAAAAGTATAGAACTCTCATTTTTGTATACACAGTAGTACGTACTATATATATTTTCTTCTCAGTCCGCAGTTAGGCCCTAAACAAAAGAACCAGTTAATGGCGCGATCATTGGCTCATTGCCACGTCACACAATAGAACATGAAGGTGACAAAAGCAGAAAAAAAAATCATCGACGACAGCATGATCACATATTTTTTTTTGAACGAACGGGCACGGGACAGTGCCTATTTCATTGATAAAGAAGAGAGTTTACAGTCCAATCATATCTGTACAGTAAAAAGAGAAAGTCTAGTGACGCGCAATCAAAATTGCCAAATCTTTGGCCCCCGCCGTTGCCCAAAGCGATGCCTCTTCCTTGATCCGATCGACAAGTGTCAGGACCGAGGATTCGTGATTTCTGAAGACTCTTGCATTTCTCTCCTTCCATACTTCCCAGCTTAGGAGTAGGGTGAGGGTCTGGATACCCCTACGTGGCGTATCAGGGATCGTTGTGATGTTGGACCACCATTGAAGAACCGTCTGGCTCTGGGCCCATTCCGTGGGCATCAAGAGCGGCTGTCCCACCCAGACAGCTACTAGCGACCATATCCTCCTTGTATAGCGACAATCAACTAGGAGGTGATGAGCCGATTCCATTACTCTCCGGCATAACGGGCAAGTGGGACTGTGATCCCATCCTCGCCTCACGAGTATATCCGAGGTCCATACCCGGTTTTGAAGAATGAGCCATGCAAAGAATTGGCATTTAGGAGTCGCCCATGTTTTCCATATCTTTGCACTCTGTGGCGTCTTTATGCAGCCAAGGAACTGCACCTTGTAAGCCGATGCTGTAGTATATTGGCCATGTGCAGAAAGCTTCCATGTGATAGCGTCGTGCACGTCCGGCTGTATATGTGTGTCCTTGATTAGGTTCCATAGGTTGACGAACTCGTGAAAGTGCGCGATGGTAAAACCATTTCTGTGGTCAAGGTCGCGGATCCAATTGTCATGTTGTAATGCATCTGCCACAGTTCGATTTTTCTTCCTGGACTTGACGAACAACTGTGGAGCGACATCCTTCGGGCGTTGACCTCGGGACCACGCATCAGTCCAGAAACGCGCCTTACGACCGTCGCCCAGTGTGATGTTTGTGCACGCAGCAAAGAGTAGCTTGTCAATGTCATCACAAGGCAGTGCCGTGCCGACCCAGGTCTTTTCCGGGGATACCCAGTTCTCCCAAAGCCAACGTATACGTAACGCCCGTGCGAATTTTTCTAGGTGAAGCACACTGAGGCCTCCGTATTCTTTAGGTAGGGTTGTTTTCGTCCAGTTGACTTTGCATTTGCCTCCAGAAATTTCCTTGTCCCCGGCCCAAAGGAACCGTCGGCATATGCTGTCGAGCTCTTCGAGAGCTTCCTTTGGCGGCTTGAGCACCGTTAGAGTGTATACCGGCTGGGAGGTGAGTACGGATTTGGTCAGAGTGACGCGGCCTGCTTGGGTGAGATTGCGCCCATTCCATGTAGACAATTTCCCAGCAGCCTTGTCGATCAGAGTCTGGAAATCCAGTTTCTTTAGGCGTTTGGTCGTGAGCGGAAGGCCGAGGTATTTGATCGGGAATGGGAGTCTTGTAAGCGGGAGGTCAATCAATATCCTGTCGAGGTCAATGTTGTTGCATCGGATAGGCGTGACGCTCGTCTTCTGAATATTTGTGCACAGTCCGGTTGCCTCTCCAAATCTGAGTAGAAGTTCTTTCAGATTTTTGGCGTCCTTGGACGTCGGCTTAATAAAGATGACAGCATCATCAGCGTACAGGGATGCCCGGAATCGAGCCACCCTGCCATTAAGTTTGCTAAGAAAGCCCCTCTCCGTCGCAATCTCGAGAAGGCGCTGTAAGGGGTCGATCGCGATGACGAAGAGGAGGGGGGACAGCGGGTCTCCTTGTCTCACTCCGCGGCCGTGCTGAATGGGATCAAGGGGGATGCCGTTAAGTAGGACCCGCGATATGGAGGATGTGAGAAGTGCCGTGATCCAATTTAACCATTTTGGGGGAAAACCCATCCGCTGCATGAGGGAAATGAGATAATCCCATCGCACATAATTGAACGCCTTTGAAATGTCCAGCTTCAGGAGTAGTGCAGGGGTGTTGTTCTTGTTGAAACGCCTTGCTAAATTTCGGACGTAGAGATAATTATCGTGAATACTCCGCTTCTTGATGAAAGCACTCTGACACGGTGAGATTAGCTGATTCATGTGCGGCGCGAGGCGAAGGGCCAATATCTTGGCGATTATCTTGGCCATGGAGTGGATAAGACTGATCGGGCGAAAGTCTCGTATATCTTCAGCACCGTCTTTTTTCGGAAGTAGAACGATGTTGGCCTTATTGAGCAGGTCCAGATCCCGACATCTCAGGTCGTGGAATGAGTTGACCATCGCAACTACATCCATTTTAACGATATGCCAGCATTTCTTGAAGAATAGCATTGTATATCCATCTGGTCCTGGCTCTTTGTCCGATGGCATTTGTTGAATCGCCTGCCATATTTCATCTGCGGTGAAGGGGGCGTCTAGGGCGGATAGATCAGTTCGGCGAACATTCAGGTCGGGCCAAGAGAAATCGCAGGTGCGGGCCTCCGGAGTCGCCATGATGGCTTCGAAGTGGTCCTGTATGAGTTGTTGTTTGTCGTTATGGGAGAAGGCCCAGGTATCCCGACTGCGGAGACGTTGGATAAAATTCTTTCGACGCCTGCCGTTGGCCCGCAGATGAAAAAAACGTGTGTTAGCGTCCCCTTCTTTAATGTAGGCTATCCTGGAACTTTGCTTCTTCCGCGCCTTATCAATCACTAAAAATCTCGTTAGTCGGCGCTTGAGTTTCGCCCGAATAGTATACTCGGCAGCGGTGAGTTGCCGAAAGTCCTGAGCCTCATCCAGTCGCAGGATAACTTCCTTGGCCATGTGATACTTCAGCCGTGCATCTGAGATTAGCGAGCGGCTCCAAGATTTTAAAGCAAGCGATGTTACGTAGAGCTTGTGTCCGAGCCTATGAAAGGGCTCGGTGTGATGCGTCGGGGCGTTCCAGCATTGCTGAACGACCTCCTGGAAACCAGGGAGTTTTGTCCAGAAGTTTTCGAACCTAAACGGGGTTGGTCGGCGCGGCCCTTCATGGTGGGCTAGAAGGAGCGGACAGTGGTCGGAATGCGACGAGGAAAGGGCGTGTAGGGCGCAGTTTTCGAAGGTCAGATCCCAGCTTTGGTTGCAAAAAACGCGATCAAGTTTGATAAGCGTTGGCTGCCGTCTTTCGTTGCTCCAGGTGAATTTACGGTTTTGTAGTTTTATTTCTTTGAGGCCGCAAAAATTGAGGGCGCGTCGGAAGGAAGTCATTAGCCGCGTGTTTAGATTGTGGTTATTTTTGTCGCTTGCCCGGTAGATTAGATTGAAGTCACCCACGACTAACCATCTATCATCATCGTCCATCGGCTTTAGGCGTCTTAGGTGTGCTAGGAAAATGTGCTTCTCCTCTCTTCTGGACGGTCCATAGACCGTTGTGACGCGGAAGGTGGTGAGGCAATGCCGTATTGTTGCATCGGCCGACAAAGAGAAGCGCCCAATAGTGACATTGGCGAGATCAATCTCGCTATCATTCCAAAGGAGAAGAATACCCCCCCCCCCCCCCCCCCCCCGTGTGCCATGCGCGGGTTTATAGGCGAAACAGTTAAGTCGGTATGCGCCCAGGAAGGCTGCCAGCCGTGCGTCGATGGTGTGGAGCTTGGTCTCTTGCAGGCACACTATATGGCATCTATTGGTCTTCACAGTTTCATGTACTGCGAGACATTGTCCGCGCTGTTTAATCCTCGCACGTTCCACGAAAGGATCTCTAGATTTTTTGTATGCATTGATCAACAGAAGAAGCGCTTGTAGGAGAACATAAAAGTTCTATCAAAGGTGGTGAAGAGTAGCTGCTCAGGATCATCACGGTAGGAAGTCCTAGACAATAAAGATGCCCGAAGGTCGAAGCCAGCAGGGCGCATGCAGACATGAGTACAGCAAATTTAAAGTGCCCGAAGGTCGAAGCCAGCAGGGCCGCAAATGTCGCTAATATCCACCCGAAGGTCGCAGCCAGCAGGGTGTTCAGGTTCATGGTTTGACGATACATAGAAGATAGATAGAAGCACGTGCATCAGTGGCCGCTCAAGCTGCCATTGGAGGATCAGCTGCCTCCTCATCACCCTGCACCAGCTCGGGTGCCACAGCTCCCGCATGCGCAAGTAGAGCTTCGTCCAGGGCCTGCTCATCCTCATCGTCGAGGCTGAAGAGCGCAGTAAGCGCGGCGATGATGTGCTCCGGCAGCGGCCCCTGGAACATGGCGACGAAATCGCGCAAGACCGCGTCGATGGTGGGCGTCTCCTCCCCTGCGATGCCCAGCTTCTTCCAGAGATTGCGCCGTGCCCGCTCGGCCACCGGCATTGCTGGTTCCGGGGCGTGTCGTTGGCGCGTCTTGCTCTTCACCGGCAGCGGCAGCACGGGAGGTTCCGGTGCCACGAACAAGGCTTCGACACCCGCATGTTGCTCCGCCTGCTCAGCGCCGACGCCCTCCGGTTGCTCTTCCATCATGAGCTCCTGGCTCAGCGTAGGTTGCTCCGCCTGTTCAGCGCCGGCGCCCTCCGGCTGTTCTTCCACCATGAGCTCCTGGCTCAGAGGAGTGCAGGCGCCGTGCTCGGTGCCGATTGCTGCCTGGCTTAGTTGCTGTTGGAGTGTGTCCAGAGCGTGCTCCACCTCCTGGACAGAGGGTGCCGCAGGCAGGAGGGCCTGCTGTGCGCAGCCATGCTCCTCCACCTGAGACGAGGGTGCCATGAGCAGGGTGTGTTTCAGAGTGTCAAACACCCTGGCCAACGGCACAGCTGAGCAACCTGCAGGCGAGCCCTCACGAGCGGACCAGGCTCCATTCCTCGCCGTGCCATCCAGGCTAAGCGTGTTGGCGAGCTGACAGATCTTTTCAATGTAGTTAGTGTCAAAGGAATCGAGAGGGTGGGGGGCCTCCTGGACCTGGGGTGAGTTAGCTGCTTGGAGCGCCGCCGCGAACTGGGCTTGAAGCACCGCGCCAGGCCCCTCTCCGTGCCTGCGTGAGTTGTAGCTGCGCCGTGGCGGGGATCGGGAGCGCTCGCGCTGGAACGAGTCACCCCAGAAGTCGATCTCCATGAACCCCTTCCCCTCACCGGGGTGCTCGTAGTCGCCGCCGTCATGGTCGTCATCGCCGTCGTTTCGGCGCGGCGGCCAGGTGAAGCTGGCCGCGCGACAGGAGTTGCGGCCGGTCCCCTTGCCGCGCCCACGGCCCTCCTGGCGTCCGTCGGCGCGTTCGCGGCACGCGCCACGGTTGCCGCGGTCGTCGTGCTTGACGCGGTCTCGCTCGACGCGGTCGTCGTCGCGGTCACGGCCGGCTTGCCCGTGGCGACCGGCCCGGCCATCCTGCTTTGCTCCGACATCGTGGTGCGCGCGGTCGCGCCGCGCGTCGCGGCCGCCATTACCGGGCCTGCTTGTCCGTTCCTCATCATGGCCGTTGGCGGCAAGGCCCCGCGGCGGCTTCGGGAGCCGGGCGGGGAAGCGGGAACGCGCCGTTGGAGGCGCGCCGTCCACCAGACCGTAGCGCCAGTCGAAGCGGCGAACCAACGGCGCGACAGTCGATGGGTTGCTCACCGCCGCCTGCAGGTTGTCCTTCGCCGCGGTGTAATCCTCCAGCATGGACAAATGGATGAAGATTTCATACCTTGCGCCCTGGTGCCATGCTTGTGGTGGCGGGTCGGTGAAGACGTGCGCCACCGATGAGCCATCAGAGGGCTGGTGCGTGAACCCCAGCCATACCTTCTTAGGGGATGGCGCTCGGGTCCGGAGTCCACGCCCACAGCTCGATGTGCCTGGTGTCCGCCGGCTGCACCAGGTCGGTCACGATGCACTGAACCGCACACCGGTGGCCGACGACGCGCTCCACAATTGCCGGCGTCCATGCGTGCGAAGGGATGCCGTCCAGGCATAGTCGCACCCGATAGAAGATGCGGAAGCCGAGGGCGTGCGTGAGGCTGCGCCATCCCCTTAGGCAGATGTCGATGCCTCGCCCGGTGAAGCGCCGGTCCCGCGCCGCCGCGGCGTGTTCCGGCTTCTCGAATCTGATGAGGTAGGGCTCCGGCTGGTGGATGGTGACGACGACGTCGCTGCGTCGCAGGTGCAGCTGCTCGACCAGGAGCTCCTCGATGTCCCTTGCCCCAGCATTCCTTGGCAGATGCATTGCCCATGGCACGAGGGCACATGCTTCCCATTCCTTGGCATCGTGCTCAAGGTGGAAGGAGTTGGGGACGAACACCGTCTCCTCCTCGGGCCTTGAGTCAGGATCCCCAATCGCCATACGCGAAGGGGACAATGGCGGCGGTGGTGGAGGTGGGGGAGGTGGAGGTGGAGGTGGAGGAGGCGGGGGTGGAGGTGGGGGAGGCAGGGGTGGAGGCGGAGGCGTTGGCTGCGGGCAGCTTCTCTCTTTGTGCCCCGGCCGGCGACACTTGAAGGAGCAAACGGGGTCTCTGCAGTGCGCCGCGCGATGGCCCCTGGCCAGACACTTGAAGCACCTCCCCCAGGTTTGACGATTGAAGCTTTGAAGGGCCGCAGCGGCAGTGGGTGAGCGTCTTGAAGGCGCAGCGCCTCTGCGACGCTATGAATCGGAGTCGCGTCGCGGGTCGTGTCGCCGAAAGCTGGGCAGCGGAGGACGGCTGGAGCGCTTCTTGGCATAGGTGACGTAGCCTTCCTCCTCACCTTGCGTCTGGCGAGGCCGCTTGGATTGAATGCAGTCGTCCGGAGCAGTAACTCCGGCGTGGGGGTGGTCGCTTGACGGCCGTTGACGCGTCGAATTGAATGCGCCCCGCCTGGTCACTTCAGCGTACGATGGAGCTCCACCGGGTCTTGCCGAGGCAGCAGGACGACCGCTGGGCAGCGGCTGGGAGGTTGGCCGGCCGGATCCAGGCGCCATGGATCTGGAGGTGCTGGATCTCGCCGGTGCCGCACGCGGAGAGCCGAAGAACTCCGCCCAGGTGCACGGGGACGGGGCTGGCATTGGTGTGGCGGTGCGGGGCAGGGCGGCGGCGGTGAGATTGGGGCGGCGGAGGGGCTGGATCGAGCCATGACCGGCGAGTCGCCGGCGGGGGTGGGTGGGTGTCGGGAGGCATATTTTTTGTATACATCTGAAGACTTTTGTGATCACATATTCACAGTCGTGTAGAGATCTCGATCGATCCCGACCGATGAGCAAAGCCGGCGCCGCGGCCACGAACGCTACACAAAACTTCTAGGCATTTTATTGGGGCCACGAACGCTACACAAAGCATCGCGGCGAAGAAGAGCTCCTCGGCGGCCTCCGGGTCCTTGTCGAACAGGTCCTCCCAGAACCTCATCGCCGGCTCGGCCATCGACGCGGCCCGGGGGACACGGACACCGCCGTTGTTGCCGGGCGCCCCTGCCGCCGGCGCCGGCACCATGGACATGGACTCGATCGACGCGCCGATCAAGATCAACCGAGATCCTCGCCGGTTGGGCTGGCTTATTTGCTATACGGTTTTTGGCGCGGAAAGAGCTGGAGCGACGGGAGTTGCCGGCGGGCGCCCCGTTTTGGCCTGCTTATATGCATTGCAGACGCGGCAGCTCGGACTCGGGGTCAGCTTTCAGCTGATGCTGATCGAGGTCGAGTTGGTTTCAGTTCCGCTGGCTCGGTCCTGGGGCAGGCAGGGTTTAGATTTGCAGTACGTTGGCAAGTCGAATTTTCAGAAAGAAAAAAGACGTTGGCGAGTCGGAAAATTCGAAAAAAGACGTTGGCGAACCGGCTCATGATAGCTAGAGGGCACTCGGCGGGCAGCTGAGTCACTGACGTGTGGACCCCAATCATTCTTTTTTTTTAAAAAAATACCCAATCATTCTTTGCCTAGTACGTTTTGAGCCATCGCACGCAGCATACGGTTATCTACTCCGCAAGTGTCGCAATGTTGGAGTCGATTTCGACTCCGGGACTCGGCACTACGTATGTGGGGTTCTTGCTTTAGCTAGCTATATGCGTCATGCTCGGTGTATTGACGCGGCAACATGGTATAGCATTTTGTTTTTTGAACCATAAGCTTTCTTGCAATTGCCTTCGCTGAATTATTTAGCTTGTACGCGCGACTCCACATTTTTCATCATATGCAACTGCGCGCGTATGCTAGGCTCAAACATTAGAGCATGCATGATGCATGTACATACAAGGAAAAACTACCTTATCCAAGCATTCAATTAGAAGACCAAATGGTAACATTAACCATATATATACTCATTATTCTAGCTGCTCTGTGCAATCCATGTATGTCTCGGAATTAGAGCACACCGAAGGCCAGAATCATTGAGCAACAAACAGGTCACTCATGATTCTTGAATCAAACACTTCGATCAATTTGTTGTATGGGAGTAGGGGGTTGTAAGTGTTCCTATCCACTATAATTTCTTGTTACAAAAATCATTTGGCGGTACTTCCACATAATTATTGCCTACTTTCCCAGGAAATATGAACATACAATGGATATATTGAGTCTTCATTATTTTCTGCTCTTTGAAGTTGAATAAAGGAGCACGTGATCTGAACATGTTTATCTAGTCTCGCCGGTGTTAGTTACAGAGCCAACTACGGAGTGCAGGATTCCTGGTATCGATTCAGCTCTCCCCATACGAGGTTTTCAACCTCCTCCCAGGAAGTAGCAGCCCGTAGCTCCTTCCACAGGCTGAATATAGCTCCCAAGACATTGTCTTCGTGTAGCATACAGTAGCACCTGCAAACAGGCCAGGTGAGAATGTTACTGCTATATCTTGGCAACCCGGAATGAACACTGCACGCGCACACTGTTTGCCAACGAGTGACCACAATATTTGGTTCTTCCACAGTTGTGGTACATGATGGGTGATATTTATGTCAACGTGGCAAGTTTAAAATGCAAAGAAACTGACGAAGAACTTCTGATAAACAATCCAATAACCTGGCATAGAGCAGAGAGAAGGATAAAGTATGAATGGAGGAATCTCTCTAATTCAGAACAGTACTTACATTGCGCGATACGATGCCCTGCTGAACTTTGAATTTTGCACTGACTTGTATATATCAGTATTTGATTGCCCCCTCAGTAAAGGAAGCTGATAGCTCCGTAGGAACTCCCCGAGAAGGTCAGTATCACCCCGGAAAACATCCAAGTGCAATGGAATAATGTCACATAGAGGATCCCCTGCTAACACAATCATAATTAGATCTCACAAGATAAACCGTAAACTTCACTTGAAATTCAAAAAAAGTAGACAGATGTAGGATCATCTTCTATGTATTGGTAACCCACTGATGACCATCGTCTTAATTAACCTCATCCCTCCAAAATTTAGCATTACTTCTACTAAACTTCAATTTGGATATTCAAAATTTCACACAACAGACAGGCCACAGTTCAGAAATTTGAACCAACCATTTTTTTTTTGCTTGACAAACAGTTATAGTTACATCTTTAGTTTTATCAGTCACTCATGCATGGCACAATTTTTTTTATGTAGACAAGAAAATATAATTCATGCTAAACTACTAAGGAACCAAGTTAATCGGCTGCTCACCAATGGACAGATCACTGAAATCAATTATGTGAATTGCATTCATTTTTTCTGGATCCGCTTCATAACTTCCTTTACCATTATCGGAAGAACTCGATTCTGTGATCCCCTCAATGAGAATGTTATCGTCCATTATATCTGAATGTATCCAAGAGGGGAATGGGTACACCAGGTCACCATCATCCTGTTAGTGTAATAATCAAACATTAAGCCTAACATTTGATAAAAAGCTACATGTAAAGAAGAGAAAACTGCAAAGTCACCTTAACAAACTTGATGAGGAAGCCCAAATTGGGAGGGAGATATTCTTCAGTTTTCTCAATTAGAACTTGTGGGACAGAGTTCCCCCTATGCGGACAAGTAAAAAAATTGTTCAGGTATACAAGCTTGTTATCAAATTGAGAAGCAACAAAAATATTGCGGTTGCATAACTGGCTAAACAAAGTCTATGCAAAATCAACGCGTGATTAATTGTGGTCAAGATTTTGTTATGTGGAAAGTTTAAACTGTTAAAAGTAACCTATTTATGATACACCATGATCTATCAAATACCTATCTAACAGACTAACCCAACTCTAGGAATATTATTGGAACATGTCAGTTGTAAGGTTTTTTAGCCCGGTTTTCCCTTAAAAGCTGGCCTGTTTCTTTTTCTTCTAATAAAACTTCAGCAAAACTTTTGCTGTCCTTTCAAAAAAAAACAACTCTAGGAATATTATTGGAAGTCCAAGCAAAGTGGTCAGCAGATAAAAATTTTTAATTTTCCATGAGCCCTTTTATACTTTGATTATATTTCACTCCGGTAGCAACTTATGATTGAAATATGACATGCTCTACACAGAGAAAATATGTCTCACATGATTTTCACTCACCAGTTAGCTAGGTGCTTCTTTACATTCTTCTTTCTCCTATTTAGAGTAGAGATTAGTTGCTGCCATTCAGGTAGAACCATGGCCTCATCAGAATCTTTCACATCATCGTTACCAGATTCGGGTACAGGCTCCATATGTGGAAGGGGTAATAGGTGTATATTCCGCATTTGAACTCCCAAGGATGATGCAAGAGGAAGAATATCAGTCTTGGATAGCACATCACGGCTGAAAAAAGAGTAGATTCACATTGCCATGATTATCGCACACCCATATTTGTCTCTTGGAGAACAAAAAAATTTATGCTTAGTTACTTACATGCGAGCAAAAATATCTCCTTTGCACTTTTTTGTAACCATGTAAGGCCAAAGTGGTCTCTCTGAAACATCATGTGAACTGCTCGTTCCAAAGCGTTGCTTGCTCCAGAGCCCAAGAGGAAAACAGCTGTTTGCATGAGAAACGTCCAGTGGGTAGTGTGTAGCCAAAACATCTGGTATCCCTTTTCCATCCCATGGAACTGTCCTGTAGATATCATCCTTATACTCAAGGAAGCCACTGGCAATTATCTCAGGAATGTGATTGATCAAAGGTGAACCACTTTTTTGCAGGAGATCATAGAACTCAAGCTGCAGCAGAAAGATCAATTATCACTATAACAGAAATGGCATTTTCAACCACACTTAAGTTGCAGAAAAACCAATACAATACCTCTGTGCCCAAACCATGGACCGAATAAACCAATCCTCCTTCAGCATATATTTTAATCACGTTGCCAGAGACAATGAAGACCTGAGGAGTTTGAAGCATATGTTACCATACAATAGCAATAACAGACCTGCAAACATATATTGCAGCTTGAAAAATGAAATTATCCATTTTAACAGTGTTAAAATTCCAAATTCCAATATCATAGTTCAGATGTTTTTTTTTTGAAAACGCAGGAGAGCTGCGTTTCATTGTATTAGAGAGAGAAAAAGATGGTCCCCGTACAATCCCTGCCTCAAATACGGGGACCAAGTATGAGAGGCGAGTTTCAGACAATAATAAACTTTACCAAGACAACCTGACTCCTACCTATACGTCAGGTAGAACACCAAGACCCAGACCTTGCAATTTCTTTGCACCGGCCAGGCACCAAGGCTATGCTCATCCTTAAGCTCCCTCATGATTGAGTTCAATGAAGGAGAGGCACCCTCAAAAACCAAGCATTCCTATGTTTCCAGATACACCGCGCGCCCAAAATAATCAGAGAGCTCATCCCTTTTCTGTCCTCCTTTTTAACTCTTTTAAGAGTCCTACGCCACCAATCAGCAAAGCTAACCTCCTGCTGTCCAGGAATTGAACTAGTAAGACTCAGATGCGAGAGAAGTTCAAACCAGACTTGTCTAGCCACAACACAAGAAGTTAGCCAGTGTTGTATTGTTTCATCTTCTTGATCGCAGAGTGGGCACATATCTCGGTGAGGCAAATTCCTCTTGGCCAATCTGTCTGCTGTCCAACGTCTGTTTCGGATTGCTAGCCAAAGGAACATTTTACACTTTGGTGGTGCCCAGGTCTTCCAAAGCCGATGCCAAGGTTCCAAGGTCACTGAACCTAAGAGCCAGGCTCTATATGCCGATTTGAAAGAATAGTTCAGATGATTATATGGTACATTAAGGAACAATTATGCAGCACCCACCAACATGCTGAAAGTATGATCCTACTCAACTGAAGCCAGACATATCAACAAGTAAACTAGGTCGCATGGCATCCAACATGAATCTGTTTTGACATGCAGTACATATGTTTGTAAAGATTCAAAATCAACATGATACTACAAATACTTGTGTGTGTCATCTAAGAACAGCCAAGCTGATCTGCAATAATAGTTTCTTGATAGCAGTAACATTTAGACACTAAACAAACGATAGAATACTTACTGGGTTGCTACCAGTGCCAACAGGAAGCTTCTCATCCTCTGTGGGTAGTGGTAAACTATGGCATGCACATATCTCCTCTAAGCATGAATACCATTTGTCAACATTTATCGCTAGGCATGCACCCTGCAGGAACAGGCAGATCAGTTAGAACAAGGAAAAGAACATCCTCAACAAACAGACTAAATCTTCTAGAAGTAAAAACTGCATTCATTATGTGCACAGAAAATTGTGGCCAGTAAAAATTTAGAAAATTGCCAGAGCAAAACACACCTTCCATATTAGTTCTCTCAGTTCAGGTTTAAGAACCCAAAGCCTGCGCAGCCATTCTCTTGCTTCTCTCTGCCCTAGCGAATTCGTTGGGCTCCAGATAGAAGAATAGTGATCCTTATCTTTTTCAAGGAATTGTGACAAGAAATCTATATCATATGAGAAAGCTTGATTCTCCAAACTTTCCTGGACACCTGAGAACTCAAATGCAGAACAATGATTTACGCTATTTGGTGTTCTTAGCGGTTCTGAACCTTTCAGCCTTTTTTCCTTACGGCTCATGTCAGGATGGTTCCATCCACTCATTGGGACAGATGGATTGTTTTCATTATCTTTAACAGTTTTTCCTGGAACAGCAAGTAAGCCAGCACGGCAAACTCCTTTGTGCCTGTGACCAGGTGCCATATCCAGACATACATGCTTAAAATTAGACTGGTTTACAAAGTTCTGTGTCACTGCAACCGTTGTCTCGAGGTTCAAAACGCAATGCCACCACCCACTAGGAACAAAAATGGTTTCTCCTGGCAATTGTGTGCATTCCAGTGGCTTCTCATGTTCAGGAAGATTTGGGTAGATATCAAGCCACCACTGCAAATGAGCACACCAATCTTGAATGTTATGGAGATATTTTTTAAAATTTTGAGAAAAGAAATGGAGTACTAAGTAAATTGCCTGCAATGATGTTGGAGTTTCAATGTCAACGTCACCATCTTCATCATTTACATGTACCGTGACACCACCGGGAACTCTTCCTGGAGGGTACAATGCCCATCTATAAAAAGATATATGGATATTGTAAGTGGAATATCAAACTTTAATCATTAAACAGTTAGCATTCCACAGCATGGGACAATCAGCAAAAGTAATAAGGGTCGAATTGTAACATACACATTGTATTATCCAATATGGAAGTGTACCAATTGGTGAATACAACTATACAAGATAAGTTGTGAATTGATGGAAACAGAAATAAGCAGATCAAGGGGTGACTCTTTTTATGTCTGTGATTTTGAACACTGAATACAAGTGGCGATAGAGAAATATTTCATGACCTTAATGTACCACTAGTTAGAAATTAACAAGTCACAAGTTCAGTAAGCGCCTATTCAGTTACAAGAACTTTAAATCAGAAATAATGCAGGTATTGCTATGAGGCATGTAATATAGTTAAAACAAAAGGAGACTCCAACCTTTTTCGGCCACAAAGAAGGGTATTCCATGCACTTGTCAGTCCTGGATCAACATGCCAAGAAGCACCTGATCTCTCTGGTCCAATAATAAGCCATCTGAATGCCGGTCGTTGGTCATAATCCAAAATATCAAAAAAATCTTCTTGGAATAAATGAGGGACACTGTAATCTTCAAGTAATGCTGGCGCTGATTCTCCAAACTGCAATGATTCACCAAATGAGACTTTTTCTACCGGTAACTACTGTCGCAAATGAAATTAAGTTATGAATACAGAATACCTTATCGTCGAATATGTATAGGGGATCTTCGTCATGCTGGAGTTCCATGTAAGAAACATAATCCTTTAGTTTCATTGTTATCTTCTGAGGACTTCTTTGTGATATCCTGAATGGAACTTCACCAAGATCCTTTGTTAGTTGCTGCAATGTCCATTTCGTCCTTGCAGGCCAGGTTTCAGCCAACTTAGTAAGCAAAACCTACCAAAAATACACTTTCAGTTTCAGGGTGCGGAGGGAATACAAGAAATAAAATGCAGAAATTCAAGTTTTCTTAAATCTGAATTGATCCAAAAGTTTGACACAACTTACTGGGCCTTTTCCATCATATTGAGACCGAAATTGGTCCAATAGAAGGTCATCTTTCCTTTCCACGTGCCCAGCATCAAATGAAAAACTATTCAAACTAGTAAAACATCTATACCATCTCCTGTATAGATACAAAGAACTGAACCCTGCAGAAGAAATAAGTGTAAAGGTATAAAACATGAGAAGAACCAACACACACACAAAAAAAGAAGTGGAAAGCAAGAAATACATGTTAATTACCATCAAACTGACGAGGCTTCTGCCAGTTCTCATCATTTTCTGAACATAGACCAAGCCTGAAAATGAAGCAATCAGTCTCCAACCTTCTCAAAATGGTCACTGTTGATTAATAAGATAAGGATGATACTTAGACAACAAAAGTAACACAGTAGAATGGGCTTAACATAAATGAATGACACAATAAATTTTAAATGACAGTTATACCTAGATAATGTTGTCTTCCTCCAAGAACCTTTGTACTCAAGAGGACCCCCGATTGAAAGACATTTGCTCATCCAGAGAGGTTCTTCATTACAAAGTATGTACATGACACTGGAAAGTGATTAAAAACTAATATAATGTCAAATCATACAAGACAGTAACAGAGATAAAGTATGTATGTACATGACACTGGTAAGTGATCAAAAATTAATATAATGTCAAATCATACAAGAAAGAAAGAGATACTAGCAAAACAAATGATTTCAGAAGTGAAGTTTTCAGGCTCATGCTTGCTAAGAAATATATAATATTAGGAACTGTCTTAAAATTTAAGTCTACTTCATTGATCCTCAATAGAACAAACCATCCTTCGACAATATCTGTAATCTTGTGGTCAAGACTGCACAGGGAATGGTCAGTAGAATCAACCCACCTAAACCCTGGAGACCAGGATTAATTACATGTGTATCCTACGAAGCAATACACTTTATTCAAGAGAATGTGAAAAAACATATCTAATGAATCCTCTCATTCTCTGTGGAACATTGGGAGGAAACATGTTTCTATATCTCTTTGGGGGTGATCATCTTTGAATTTATTTGCTAAAATGGCTAATTTTGATACAACTTGATTTAGAACGATAATGACACTATTCCTTAGCTGCTACTACTGCTAACCATGACAAAACCGATTCCATGATTGAGCATTTATAATTCAAAATGCATTCAGGTGAATCAATTCAGGACAGCACATAGCATACGAAAATGACCTGCACCGAAACTCCATGTTTCTTAGCCCAAGCACTGTAGCAAATCTGGTTTCAGAAAAAAAACACTGTAGCCCACCTAGCTGTAGCTAGGAATCAGAAAACAGTTCAGGGCACCAATTACCGGAACATACTATTTCAGTACATTCTGCGGTCGATAATAATGTCATCTTACAAGTTACAATCCTCACTGTGCTTTCAACACTGCATAATTCTGCCAACCGTCTGGCATGTAATTTAAGAGCACCGAGCTCACGCCCCACGATTCGGACGCCATAATCCGCGATTTATTCCTAGCTACCACGGGGAGCTAATCGTGAAAGGAATTGAGATCGAATAAGCAGAAGGGGACAGCTGCGGGCGGGCGGGTACCTGCTGACGCAGGCGAGGCGTCCGATGTCGGCGGGCGGGAGGAGGTCGACGACGGCGCAGAGCACCTCGTCGGGGAGCACCGCGAGGGCGCCCAGCGCCGCCTCCCTCCGGCCGTCGCCCGCCGCTTCCATCGCCTCCCCGGCCTGGTCGGTGGGTCGCGTTGAGTAGAGGCGGGGCGGGATCAGAGCTCTTGAAGAGATCGGTGGGAATGCGCGTTGGGGACAAGCGAAGCAAATGCCAAAGCAAAGGCCAAAGGGGGGCAAAGTCCACGCGTCCACGCGGTGAGGCGATGGGATTATTTATAGAGGGGGAATCGGATTCGGGCCCTGGACGCTTCCGGCGACGCGTTGGCGCCGCGAAATGTCCGACCGAAATACGTATTCCTTGCTGCACCGCGTAATCCCCGAATACATAAATCGTACTCTTTTTTTTGAGTTACGTAGAGAAAGTCATATATGCATTTTCACTTGTTTAAATTGATTTTATTTAATTTTTAAAAATGATTTTATGTTGACTATTCAGTATTCACCAAACTGAGGATGTTTTGACAAGCCAAAAATATCGATCTACATTTAGATAGAATAAATAATAAAGAAAAGTGGGTTGTGGTAGGTGTGATCTAGACACGGTTTGGATTTTTCGGAGCTAACCATTAATGAATGCTAAAAATAGCTAAGGCCCGATTTGAGTCCCCCAGATAGCCTCCTACAGTAGATAAGAACTACGGTTTGTTTCACCAGTTATAACACTTTTAGCTATAAAGATCCAAACGGGGCATTACTGCATTTCAAGCACCGCGCGCCTTCGACTCAAAAGTAAACGTCTCAGGAATCTTCTTTCCGGTGCAGAATAACTACCAACAGGCAACACCAACTAGCACTATCGTACATGTGTCTCAACAGATATATATACTTGGTGGTCGAATCACATTCCTCTTTTCTGGTTAGTGTGGAATCCTGGATCTGGCTGCAATGTTTTAATTCCTCCACTTTTTGTAGCAGACGAAATTGTCTTAATTAATGCGAATATTGTAGGCATGTGTATGCATATAGCATTATAGTAAGTCGCAAGATGTATTGCTGTCGGTACAACAAAATGAAATTTCTGGATTACTTATATATGCTAGAACCTGAGATCAATTTTCGTTCGAGATGTAATTTAGGTCAGGTGCCGTTTGCTGACTATGATGTAATTTCTTCTACACAGTCCTGCAGCTCTGCTAATCTCTCCAGCGGAGCAAAAAATCTAGCCACCATTCCGAGACATGATTCATGAAAGAACACTGCCCGGCCGTACACAATTCTCAGGTTCAGCTCACATACTTGGTGCATATTTTGAAGCAAAAGGTTATGTGAAGAATGACACAAAGAAAGGGTAACAAGTCCAAGAGTAAGTGACGTCTGAGGCCTGAAGGCTTCTGTTTTCACATTTGCTATGTGGTCAACCATAGTTCCCCAAATACTGCTAAACATTTGATTCTTGAAGTACATTTGCAATGGCATGAGGAGAATTTGCCCTAGAAATTATCCGTAGTGTCCCTTTTTGTGCTTCTTGATTAATGGACTACGAGAGCTGGCCACAACCTTACGAGTTGCCTTGGCCCATCGCTTCTTTTCCATGATCTTGGTGATGATTTACATATGAAACTATGCATATTGCATATTGGTCCTCGTCTCTGGATCTTCGTAGCTTCTGTGGCCTTTGGAAGTAAGGTCAGGATACCATAGGTCAACCGTGTCAAAGCTCACCTTTTGCTGTAAAGATCATCAAGCAACAACTTCGTATTATCTTCTGCTACCTCCCAAAATCATTGGTAGAATTTTTCAGGCCTTTTTTTCTCCTCCATGAGTCCATCTAGAAATAAGCTGCTGTTTAGACCTCTTCTTCTTGATTGAAAGGTGCAGTCAACACATCATTTTGTACAGCAGAAATTCACCGCAACCTATCCTTCAGCGCAGGGTAACCTTAACTACATATCCTGGCCATGACTATGTTTATTAGAAAACGATATAAAAAGTCGTTCTGTCCGAAACAAAACATTTGAACAAATTTTGTATTAATGTCTTCCATTAGCTGCCATTGCAGACCTGATTGTTTCAGCCAAGTTCTCCTTCAGAAATGAGCATGATTTCAAGTCTGCGCCTTGTTTTTCTTTCTCCAGTTTCCATCACTAAGGAATATCCTCCAATTCTCTAAGTCCAAATCCAGGCCATTCCCTTATCTCATTTTACAGAATTTCTATGGTGCTTTTCTACTCACTTGGAAAGTTGGAATGTGCTTGAGCTAGTATTTCCAAAAAAAAAAGAGAATGTGCTTGAGCTCAGCTCACCCTTTCAGAGTTTCAGTTAAATTGAACAGCATGAAAAACTCTGGAAAAAGGATACAAGTGGAAGGTTGAAGGCGAGTAGAGGAAACCAGTTGCCAGTAACTTATTCACAAAGCCAACTCATCTATATTGCATTATTATTCTCTTATACAAGGTATAAATAGAAAACTTAGTGTCGACGAGTGCAGTAATACATAGCATTACATATAGTATTTACCAAGGCAAACGATAAAAACTCAAGCAGATCCTCCCTGGTGCTCACAAAGCTCACAGGCATACGATTTTACCAAGAGCAACTACCAACGAATGGAATAGACCTTATCTCTCCTTCCCATCCTGTCTACCCATTTAGAAACCAAAATGCTGCAAGGGCAAGATGTTGCTGAGCCCAGACGATGACCGGATCCTCCTCTTCCTCAGCCTCTCAGCGATAATGAACGCGAGCTCCAGAGACTGGGAGGCGTTCAGCCTTGGGTCACAGTGTGTGTGGTAGCGGTCGCTCAGGTCATCAAAGGTCACAGTACGCGACCCACCAATGCATTCAGTTACGTTTTGCCCAGTCATCTCAAGGTGGACACCACCAGGGTGGCTTCCCTCTTGCTCATGCACATCAAAGAAGGCCCGTACCTCAGCCTGTTTTGAACAAAAAATTCATGGTTAGTTTGTCCGCATAGCTGCAAATAATATGTGAAGAATATGATGTAACCAAAAGAAGGATGGCTAAGTTATGCTATCCAATGCTCTCCACCATACACTTAATGAAATAAGAAGAATAGGCCAAGCAGTGTTTGAGTTATTTATTTTGTGGGCATAACCATCATTGAGCAGTTACCTCAATCAATGAACATTGATGTCTGATGGTACCTAGGATTAATACAGTTTGGTGATTAAATATTAGTTATCTTGCCAAGACAGATAAAAGTCTGTGCTGCCACCATCGTCTCCCCTTGTACTTAAGCTACTAACACAAGCTCTTGATTTATTAATCAACCATAGTCACTATTGCAGCAGTTGGAGGAAAAAAACAAATCAATCATTTGTCCTAGAAATATGCTTAACGCACCTACATTTTTTAAAGTTATAAGAACGTCCAACCTCCAGTATTCCAACCAATCAGCTCCCACATCAACAACTGATTTCAGTAGACCCACTAGAGTCAAGAACCATATCATTTAACTTGAAAATATAACATTGCACTACCTTGACCACCTAGGACAGCGACCAAAAGAAAGGTTTTCTATTATGGGGTACCAGTCTAAGAACCACTGTCATTATGAAACCTAAGAAGGGCGTCTGTATCAGTATCTAACAAAACACAAAATTCCATATCTCCAATTTTTAGGGTCTAGATTCTGCTCAGAGCATACAAAGTTGTGGCAATATTGAAGAGTGACCAATTTTCGTACTGAGTATGACTGACAAGTGACAAACTAGCCAACCAGTGCAACAACAGTTTGATTGCACTACGATTTACATGGATTGGAATATCTAAAGCAAGTGGAACAGCAAGGTACCAGTTAGCTCATTGGTTCCCAGAAAACTACTACTCCATATTGCCTTTATTTATATATATCCATTTATGCTAATGGTGTAGCATAACAGATGAGAACTAAAAAAATCACATATGCTCGAGGAACGTAAATGTGCAAGCAGATCTGGAGTTTATTGAGGGCAAGCAAATTGAACAGGTCATATAACATATTGGTGAAATCCGTAAAAAGAATGCAGAAGATAGAAAATTGAACATACCAGAATGGAGTCAAAGGGGCGAGTCTTTAGACCACAAGGAGCCTTGATGGTGTTCCCGTGCATGGGATCAGTAATCCAGGTGACAATCTGTCCAGCACCGCGGACAGCACGGATAAGATGAGGTAACTTGACCCTCATGTTCTCAGCCCCCATCCTTGTAATGATGGTAATTCTCCCGGGCTTGTTTGTTGGGTTCAATATCTCAATCAGCTTCACCAAATCGCTGGGGTTCATTTTGTCACTGACCTGAATCCAAAGTTTGCAAATCATTCTTTATGAGAATGTGGGTGTATTTTATTTTGTTATTAGGAAGTTGGTTTTAACTCACCTTGATGCCAAGGGGGTTGGCAAGACCCCTGAGGAACTCAACATGAGCGCCATCGAGCTGGCGAGTGCGCTCACCGACCCATAGCATGTGGGCAGAACAGTCGTAGAAAAGACCAGTGGTGGAGTCCTGACGGGTTAAAGCTTGCTCATAGGGCAGGAGGAGGCATTCATGTGAGGTCCAGAATTCAGTGGTCGTCATCAAAGGGTGGTCCACTGTTAGCCCAGCTGCAGACATGAAGCCAAGGGCTTCATCAACCCGATGTGCCAATTCACGGTACCTACAGCATCCCGACAATTGTTTAGACAACATCAGCACTGACGAAATAGGCAAAAGTTTAACATTTCCACAAAAATATTTTTTATATGAACTTTGCTAATGATCATATTAATATTTGATAATGCTCTTATTGAACAGGGGCTGGTTTGCTGTTCCCCACTACCATAATAAAGTAACATGTGTTGAGGCCATAGTCCCTTGGTGGGGTATAAAATTCAAGAAATTAAATCGATAGTGCACATTACAAGACCATACATATTAAAGCTTTTAAGGCCCATGAATTTAAGATTTAACCTCAGAATTTAGAAAAGTTAATGAAAAACAAGTATGATAGAAGGATTAAAGGACAATCCCATCAGAGAGGTTGCACAGTAAGACATGATGTGGCTATACAAACCACCGAGTCTAAGTTCAGAAATCAATAGTTTTTAATTGAATGGTTCGTTCTGACGAAAATTTTAATTTGATATTTTGATGATAGGTGCGTTTCACTACAACATATAAGAATTTCAAAATGTTACAGACACCCCCAGCACGTTCCTGGAGCACTTTACTCGTTCTGTCTTTTTCAAATCAAGATTTTACGTTACTCCTACCCTGATAGGGAGATATGGGCGAGGGTGCAATTCATGAAGCAGGGCAATTTTAACTCGACAGCGACGCTACGCCACGTTTGACACAACAGAAAGCACTAATTCACGGCTGTCGATGTCACCGAAAAAGATCTCCAAAATCAATTCAGTGCACGGAAGATGTTTTCACCTGTCGCCCTGCTCGCTGTGTTCGGTGAAATCGAGGTTCCACTGGTTGACGCGCTGCATGGCGGCGTAGCCTCCGGTGGCGAACGCACGGAGCAGGTTGAGCGTGGCGGCGGACTGGGCGTATGCGCGGATCATCCTCTGCGGGTCGGGGACGCGGCTCTTCTCGTCGAACGCCTCGCCGTTTATGTTGTCGCCCCGGTAGCTGGGCAGCTTCACGCCGTCCCTGACCTCGAAAGCCTCCGACCTCGGCTTGGCGAATTGCCCTGCCATCCTACCAACCTGCGGCCGGCCGCACCAATCGTTCGAAGAGATGTCAAGTCAAAATCATTTCAGTGTTTTTTTTCTATTTCCAAGAGGACGAAATTTTCTTCGGGTATTGACGGATTCGAATCGAGGTGATGATAATGGCAGGTACCTTGATGACGGGCATCTGGGCGCCGAACATGAGGACGGCGGACATCTGGAGGAGGACGCGGAAGGTGTCGCGGATGTTGTTGCTGTTGAACTCCTTGAAGCTCTCGGCGCAGTCGCCGCCCTGGAGGAGGAAGGCGCGGCCCATGGCGGCGTCGGCGAGGCGCTCCTCCAGGTGGCGCGCCTCCCCGGCGAACACGATCGGCGGGAAGGCCTCAATCGTCTTGAGCACGGCCTCCAGCTCCGCGGGCCTCGGGTACTCCGGCAGCTGCAGCGCCTTCTTCGACCTCCAGCTGTCCACCGCCCACTTCGCGGGTGCCTTCGGTGCCGGTGCCGGGGCCGGGGCCGCCTCCTTCTCGGGCGCCACCGTCGGCGCCGAGGTCTTCGCCGCCGCCGGGACGCCGTTGTGCTTCGACGACGGGTCCGCCGCGTGCACGGCGCGGACGGCGCCGCAGCGGCGCCTCATCGGGAGCAGCGCCGGCGCGCGGCGGGGCTGCGACGCGGACGCCGCGCCGGAGATGGCGGCTGCCGCGGCGGCGGCGGCGTTGGTGGAGAGCGCCATTGCGGGGACAGAACAGAACAGAATGCGGCGAGGAGGGTAGTCTAATCTATCTGAGGAATGTTAGGGTTCGGGTAGTGGAGGAGCTAGGCTGGCCGGTGCGTGCGTGCGGCGGGCGCGGTGTCTCCTGGGTCGGGGAGGAGCGGGGCGGGGGGTACTTATACGCGGCCGGAGCCCGGCCGGGGGCGAGCCGGAGTTGGTGAGAGCGAGACCGTGAGGGTGGTGGCGCGGTTGTTGGACGAAGCGACCCGCGGGTGGGGGGGGAGGAGAGGGGATTTTTTTTTTCTCTTTTCGTTTGGGCTTTGCTGCTGGGTGCGGGCTGCTCGCACCTCGCTCCACTTGGAACCGCGGCCGCAAGGTTAGGTAAGAGGATAAGCCGATGACAGGTGGGGGCCGCGTCGTGAGTAGGTGGCGGGTGTGTTGATGGATGGCTTTGGTAGTTTGCATTGGTTCGGCTTCACCCGCGCGCGAGCTGGCTGGTGATTCGCTGCTAGCCGGGGCCGAGCTGTTGGTGATTAGTGGGGTGGATTAGTGGTGATGGTGGGTGGTGATGGGAGAATGGACTACTATACGGTGATGTTAACCCGCCACCAATTAAATGACACGTGTGTGGTTCAGCCTTGGTGTGTATGCTCGTGATCCCTAGTTGGAGCACTACTAGACACTTGCATCATATCATTTGTCCCGTCTAGAGAGGGATTTTCTTTTTCGTTTTGATTTTCAACGAAAAGAGAGGATTAGTTTTTCCATTGAATCATGTGATACGTACGTACGATAGAAATTAAATTATGGAAAATCATTCTTGTATCACCAATAGAACTTTGGTATTGTCTGTCAATTGGTGTGTCGGGTAAAGCTGATGAAAATGTCGTCATTGTAATGTCATCCTTTAACCTATCCTAGCTAATAACAACATGACCATATGGTATGCGTCAATAATTAATCTTAGTCGTCGTCGTCGACATTGTTTTGTCGTGGACGTTGACACACAGTACATATACATTTGCTAGTAAAAAAAAAAATCTATCGCGTGAAACAAGAATGCAGGAGCTGTTGTATCCCGTTCATGTATCTAGCTAAAGTAGTGTTTTGGTAACTGTTAGGTGCGCGAGTCTCCGTCGTCGTCTTTGACTTGCAGGCCCGGCCTACGGCAGTTGGTGAGCAGCAAGAGCCCAGAAGAGTCCTAAACTTTTACGCATTGGCATCATGGGACCCTCCCTAATCACTAAACAATAATCGGCATTGTCTAATCACTACTACCACACTACTAGCACTGACAGAGGAGAGAGCCTACGTGCACTGGACCTGAGCCGAGCCGAGCCGAGCAGCAAGCCGGCTAGATGGGCCGTGCAAGCCGAGCCGGGAGCCACAGGGTGACGACGCGACGGTAACTGCTGGTCTGCTGTAACCAACCCCGGGCACACCAACCTCCATCACGAGCTGTGCCGTCTTGGACCACCGGGCCCACCGAACAGTGACCGATGCAAGGCAAAGCCCGCCGAGCTGTCGCACGAGGCCACGTGGGGCGCTCGTGCAGTCGCGCGCGCTGTCCGAGGCGCGCTTCGCCTCACTGAAGGTGGGACCGGCTCGTCGGGACTGTTGATGTGGGACCCCACGGACCTGGGTCCACCGGGATCGTGTGGCCCATAATCGATCGTACGGGTGCGGTCGCATGCATGATGCGAAAAGGTGGCGCGGAGGGAAGTTCAGAAGTTGCTCTTGCGGTGTTTAGTTCATAGGGTGTGTTTAGTTAAAAAAAAAAAGAAGAGTGAGAATTTGGTGAAAATATCGCATCGGACACTGTAGCACACTGTGTTGTTTTTCGTTTGTTTGTGGTAATCCTATTATAAACTAGCTAGGCTCAAAAGATTCGTCTCGTCGTGTACATCAAAATCATGTAACTAGTTTTTTATTTACCTACGTTTAGTGCTCCATGCAAGAGGAGAGAGATTTGATGCGATTTGATGTGATAGGTGAATAGTAAAGTTTGGAGAGAGAATTTTGGAAAGTTTTTGGAACTAAACACAGCCCTAGAAAAAGATAAACAATAAAGTGAAAAAGTCACATCGGACACTGTAGCACATTTCGTTTGTTTGTGGTAAACATTGTCCTATCATGATCTAACTAGGCTTAAAAGATTCGTCTCGTCGTGTACATCAAAACCATGTAACTAGTTTTTTTTATTTACCCACGTTTAATACTCCATGCATAAGGAGAGAGATTTGATGTGATAGGTGAATAGTGAAGTTTGGAGAGATTTTTAAAAATTTGATGATGTGATCGGAAACTAAACGGGGCCCTTATCACGTTCACGTCCTCCTTTCCCCTTTTCGTGAATAGCTCAGAGCTAGTTTGGTGGTGCGCGCACACGAGTGACAGACACGGCCGCGTGAATACTGTAGCTCCGTTTCGAGCTTTTTCCAATTACGGCGGTAAATTAGATGAGCTTTTTAGAGCAAAGGTTGACATGGTCATGTAATAGATCGAGCCGACCTCGGCGCCCCGCGATATTCTTGGCTGGATAGGATTGAACCCCCGCATCTCAAGTTCTTGTGCCTCCACAGTTTGTGGACATGTACGTGCTAGCTAATTTTGGTGCCAATGGCCGGATCATGAATGGTACGGAGTAGGTAGTGTGCTGTGGATAAAAATGGATAGGGTTGCATGCTGGCTAGACCTGCTATGTGCTATGTGATGCATGGACTGTGCGACTCTTGAGCTTTGTTAGATCCACAATTGTCGCTTGCTACCGATAAGCCACTAGCTGGCTGGATTGCCATTTCTATACTTGGCAACAAATATTGTAGAGCCTGTGCTACATAGGTTTCACAGGGCGATCGCGTGCAACTCAGAACATATATAGTAATTTATTTTCTTCTCTTTTACTGAAAGGAGTAGTAAATGAAACAAAAATGCAACTCAGAAACTTAGAGGCTAAGCAGCGTCAATAGAGAAGAGGCAGTGGGGGCGCCGGAGAATCCAAACCACCAATTTGATTGCCGAGCCCTTTTTTAGAAGAGAAAGCTCTAAATTTTGTGGGTGGACCCAATCAACAGCTTAAGAATTTTTTTTTTTTTTGCGAAAAGATCCAAGCTTAAGAAATGCTAAGCTGTCTAAATCCTCCAATGAGACGCGCAGACTTTTTTATATTGTAAGAAAATAGAAGAGCTTAGCCTGGCACGTTACAGTGGCAAGATCGAGGCCGGAGGACGCGAACGGAAACCGATCCTGCAGGTATATACATATATACGTGTCCCCCGGCAAGGATGAGTGGAGATCAAAACGATGTTTGCTTTGCTTTACTTTCGACGCCATCAGGCACTCGATTTCTAAGCTTCACCTACCCAAATCCAAATCTCAGGCGTTGGATGACTCGCTAGGTGCATGCCTTCTGAGTTTGAGCATTTTCAATTCCTACCCTTTGCTGTTTTCTTGTTGCAGGAAAATTCACCCACCACAACCAGCACGTACAGTAGAAAGCGCGCAGCACTGCGTCTGCACACCATCGCCTGGCCTCCCGCGCTCCGCATGCCTGAAATCCTTTTTTTTAGCAAATTATGCATGAAATCCTTGTTTTGATCAGATTGAGAAGAAAGCAGCTAGTCTAGGAACATTTATAACTTCATAAAACAGAATCCATATCTACTGAAAACAAGGCTAGAACTTGTTTGGCAGAGCACCCATAGGCGTTTTTAGACTGAATTCAGGAAGAGGTTTATCAAATAGTTTTTCAGAGGAAATGATGATTATGTGAAGTGGTTTTTTAAATGATTCTTGTTGGGCCTACATGGCTCTTCCTCCCTTGACTACATGAACAACAAAGATTTTAGAATAATGCATAGCTAAAAGGTTGTTAGCTATACTTTTAGTTCTTTTATTCTACCATTTCAAAAAGGTAAAATAATTTGATCAAGTCTATAAAAATATATCAACAAATATCAGCCGTTTTTTGCGTACACGATGAAAACGTTGCGTATATATATATGACCAGAAAAAAGAACTGATTTAATTTCGGCCGTGAGACGGCTCCGGAAACCCGTTCCCGTCAAAGCGAAGACCGTGAATCAAACCACCTACCATACGCGCGCACGTTGGGATACAGATTTTTTTTGTTTTTGAGAGCAACGTTGGGATGATACAAACTGAAAAGATCGTCGTTGTTGCCTCATCCGGGCATCGGCAGCACATTGTTTTGTTGCACCGGTATGTGTAATTTATAAAGCTTATTTTCAACATGAAAAAGGAAAGGTGAGTGGATGTCTAATTTTTTTTTCTTTTGTATACACAACTGCTATGTTATTGTACGTAGAACCCGACTTGACATGTCAACAAACTGAGTTCGCAAATATCAATATACATTTTCAATGCAAAGGACGCATGCATGTTACTAGTTCCCAGGGTGTTAGATTCTATTTATTTTTGTTGCTTTTCTTTTTTCTTTTTTTTCCTTTTTGCTGTTTTGCACCATTCCACGTTTTACTCTCGCTTTGAGCCAGACTACATTTGGAAAGCAAGAACAAGGAACAAATCTTCATTTCCACGTCATGCTTCAGGTTGTTTTGCCAGTGGCAAGATTCCTAAAACCTACGCGTGTCATATACAGTACTAGTTTCAATATATATTCTGGCACACCGTAGTTAATACTTAATAATTTGTTTGGCACAGTTTTTATGGCAAAAGCTAGATACAGTACCGTTTGCGTAACATTAATGATTAATTGCGGCAAAATTAGCTAACAAATAAAATCCTTACCGTGAAAGGATGTCCCGCGCGCGCCCTCATTCTATGTCATACTAGTAGTACATACATCAATATATCACTACTGCAAATAGCTCAAAAATCAAATGGTATACGTTTCTCATGTTGAACTTGGCATGCACGTGTCTTGAGTTGGGGCGCGTGTGTATTTGAATGGAAAGGTACTAAAACGAGATGTTTTTACGTGGAGATGATGCGGCAATGTGGTTGCTATACCTAGTCTCAGAAGATCGACCAAAGCAGGTAATCAGCAGCTTTATTCTGGTCCTTGTTTGAAGCCTAACAAAGTCATGATCCTCTTAAGCCTAATAACAAAGCCATGATCCTCGTGGGACCGGGGTAGCAGAGGACTCTATATTTTTGCACTAAATTTTTTTAAAAATTAAGCTCAACTAGCAGACGCGGCACGTGCGCACGCACGTGTGTATATAGAGCTTTAGCTATTCTCAAATTTAGAGGCACATTATTTTTCGAGTTAGTTGGTTTTTATTTAATATGGAGAAAAACTTTTCAATCTTTTGTCTATTAGCAATACAGGATAATTGTGTGCACGTGGGGAGTTAGGGGCCCACCTGGCCGGAGGTGGGTACGCGCGGGACGTTGGGTGAAAAAAGTTTTGCGGAGAATGAATTAAAAGCGCTTGGAACATCAAGTTTTTCCCACCTTTCCCACGTCCCCCACCCAAAAAAATCTGACAGGTGGGGTCTCTGTGAGAGGGTGGAGGTGGATTTTTTGGTAGAAAATGTTTTCAATTCTCTAGGATCCTTATAGTATAAGATAGATCAGAACCGGACTAAAATATTACTAATTTTTAAGTTAAAATTAAATAGAGTCAAGTTAAATTATAAAGGAGATATAAAGATTATGATCCATTCCTACCCTACGTGGGATAGAGGCTAGTGCAGTAGCTTAATTTGTCGTCCAACATCTGTCCAAAAATAAATTGTCCTTGAACATTATTAGCGTTTTGCTCAAGTGCCGAATCATTGTACTTTTGTTGCGTAGCAGCTGGTTGCGTGGTTGGCCCCGCAACAGATCCGGTCGATCCGAGCCGAGTCGCTAGCTAGCTGCCTACCTGCGCGGTCCCTGCATTCGCCCGTGCCAATACAAAACTACCCCTAGCCTCATCAAGAGTCACGGCTCACGACAGCAACGATTCTTTCATCTAGAATGTTACTAGGTATACTATGTTTTATTATGAACTGCACTCGCTGCCGTAGCTGTCGTCGTCTAAGTGTAGGCGGCAGAGTATTTTAGAAGATAAATATATGGTCGTTAATTGGAGATGGTATCTGAAATCATATCCCTTGGGGGAATATGCCTCTTCATGTACTGGCCGTTGACCGTGCGCCGTCGTCCACGGATGCTAGCGACTGTGGCAATGGAGAGGGAAATGGATGATGTAGAGTTGTAGACGACCGGCACCAGCACCATCATCATCAGGGACCAAGATAGGAATCCATAAAGCAATGCAATTTGAAGGATGCATTCATTCGGTTTCTCCGAAACTTGTATGGAAACCATGGGCTGATGGGCACACCGGCAAGGTGTAAGTCTTTTATATTTGTTTATGCTGCAAAACAAGATTTGGACATCTGATCGCCTACAACAGCGAGGCTGGAGCAACAACTATTTTTGCCCTCTATTCACACCGTCGAGCGATTCGGCAGCAGTTCGTGAAGCCAGGGGCCCGTCTCCGCCTGACCAACTCGCCACATATCGGATGTGCGAACGGCGGCACGGCACCAGCCGCATATGCCCACATCACGCATTTAGGCAGAGTCACAGACGCAAGAGTGAGTTCATTTCCTGTTACCTGTTAGTCTGAGTTCTATTGCGATCATGATGGAATCAACAATTAGACAATCACCCTTCTTTAATTTTCATCATACGGCACAACAATCAGCTAGCAGACAAAGAGCATAGGACCAGGGTTTCAGTAATCTAAATATCCGATCTGTTTGGTATGAAAGGCAATTATAGGAGTGATAAGGTATTATGTTGAATGGGATTTATAACTTTTTAGACCTTTTCCCCGACTCAGCGAGTCTGGCTGACTGTGCTTTTTTTTTGTCACAAATTAGTCACATTATCATCTAGAAAATATCCTATGGTAATGAGAAAATAAAATATCCAGCCTTTCCATGCAACTTGAATATTTATAAGTAATATCTTATATACTACTAGCAGACGCGGCACGTGCGGCACGCACGTATGTATATAGAGCTTTAGCTATTCTCAAATTTAGAGGCACATTATTTTTCGAGTTAGTTGGTCTTTATTTATATGGAGAAAAACTCTTCAATCTTTTGTCTATTAGCAATACGGGATAATTGTGTGCACGTGGGGAGTTAGGGGCCCACCTGGCCGGAGGTGGGTACGCGCGGGACGTTGGGTGAAAAAAGTTTTGCGGAGAATGAATTAAAAGCGCTTGGAACATCAAGTTTTTCCCACCTTTCCCACGTCCCCCACCCCAAAAAAATCTGACAGGTGGGGTCTCTGTGAGAGGGTGGGGGTGGATTTTTTGGTAGAAAACGTTTTCAATTCTCTAGGATCCTTATAGTATATATATATATATATAGATAAATAGATAGATAGATAGATAGATTTATTATTATTATTATTATTATTATTATTGCTGTTGTTATAATTATTGTTATTATTAAAGGACCCTGGCTTAAGTTTCGTCCCGGGCCCCCAGAACCTCAGGACCGGGCCTGCCTCTATGTGAACGGAATTTTTCTTTTTTGGGGGTCTTTTTTTTTTCGAGGGTCCATGTGAACGGAATTTGGAGACAGTGATGCACTTGTTCACTGATCGAGTGCCCCTTCACGCGCAAGGTCTGAGAGTTGATAAGTGTCTGATCACTCCACGTCTCCACGGAGCTTCTTCCTGCAAACTGGCCGGAGCTCCACTGCTTCTGTCACGAGCAGGGCGGGTGCAAAAGATTTTGCTAGTTGATGCTAGGATTAGTGAGTAATCAGTTTAGTCTTTGTGGTCTTGATCTAGCAGTCTGCTAGGTCAGGGGACTCTGTACCTGTACTGTCTCTACAGCGCGCATCGCGCATATATTTTTATCCACCTTTTAATATACGCCGGCAACGGCCGGATCTTAAAAAAGAACGGTGCTGCGCAGCCCCGCTCCTTCGATGCCCACCGAGCTGAGGGGCCTCTTCTTGGCAGAGCCCAAGAGAAGATTTGGCTTGCCTATCTTGATGAAGAAAAAGCTTGACAGCGCAAGCACCGAGCATGCAAGCAACAAGTGAGCCAAACACAGCTATCCTTGCCTAGCCAGGCAGGGCAAAGGCCAGCAAAAATCCAAACGCGTCAGTCTCACGAGCTAGTCACGCACGAGTCTAGGACGACATGTTTGTTAATAGAGTTTGCTGGGGGCACGTCTTGCTTTGGTGTCTTGGTGACCATCTGCACGAGCACGAGGCATATGCTATTTCCTTCCATTTACATACACTGTTACGCTCGCTGCTCACATGCCATCACGAACTTACGATATGATGCATTGCGCGCTGTCTTTTGGAAACAATAATCAGCTTGCAGGTCGTTCACTAATCTGTTTTTTTTGCGGGCATCGTTTGCTAAATCGTAGACAGATAATCTGATTTTTGTTTGAGATCATCTGAACAATTAATTAATTAGGTAGAAATTTCGTAAAAGAAAAAAAATGGTGTACTCTATCTATAACGGAGTGGGCTGGATCTGTAAGAAAGATGTGGTCTGGAGTAGTTGCACAATCCTGTTGGGCCACAAATTGGGCCTAAATAGAGACTGCAGTTTTTTAAAGTCAAATAAATTAACTAGCACATCTGAAACAACAGGGGTGGTGGCGCAGTTGGCTAGCGCGTAGGTCTCATAGCTAAGTGAGTGATCCTGAGGTCGAGAGTTTTTTTTAAACTTTTTCTAAACTTTTTTTTGTTACTCTAAGCTTCGTAGTTCTTCTAAGCTTTCTAGTACTTATCTGTTTTTTTTCTCCCTTACCCCATCCCCGAGACGCTTCTTAGTTCTTCTAAGCTTTCTAGTACTTATCTGTTTTTTTTCTCCCTTCCCCCATCCCCGAGACCCTTCTCTTTTTTTATTTTCAATTTCCCTTTTTGCCGACGACCTCGATCGACATGCATTTCCCTTCGATGGAAAACCTCTATTATAAGCCACTCATGCAGCCATGGCCCAGAATGTGAATCGTATTCTGCCTTACCACATGCACGTCGAATAAAGCACCAAACAAATTGCTCCCCGAATAAAGCAAGCCCAGCCATGGCACAACCGAAAGGACCAATAAGAAGCATCTGACATGTTCTTCTTCCTAGCCGGAACGCACAATCCCAACGCAAACTCAAATTCCTTGCCGTCTAGAAAAAACAATTCCCGCCACCTCAACTTGATCAAAGAAGCATAAGGCCTTGTTGAGATGTTGAATTTGGGAGGTTGAATTTGGAAGTAAGATGTCACTTTATAATCATTGCGCTACTGTAGCATTTCGTTTGTATGTGCGAAAAATTATCCAAAAATTGATTAATTAGACTCAAAATGTTCGTTTTGCGGAGTACAACAAAACTGTGTAATTAGTTTTTGATTTTTGATTTCATCTACATTTAGTACTCCATACATGTTATGATATTTTGATGTGATGAGGAATCTTCGTAGTGAATTTGGGAGGAACTTTTTGCATGCCTAACATTATCGGAATGTTCCTCACCTAGTCACCTAGGTATGAGAGACCTACGCCGCCCTACTCGTCACCCTGGTCTGGCACTTGTCATCTGGTGAGCCCTTGTCGCTGAGCTTGCATCGCAGCGGTTGCTCTCTCCGCTGCCTGGCCACGTGTACGTCCAGGGACGCCGCCCGGGGGCGCCACGCGGAGAAACTAGGCAGCAATGGCGAGCGCGCGGCCGGCGGCGCGGACGACGTGGTGCGGCCGCTGCGGCGCGTACCTGTCCGTGGCCCCCGGGGCGCGGTCCGTGCGGTGCGCGCTCTGCCACGCCGTTACGCGCGTGGAGCGCCGCCCGCACGGCGGCCTGCACCACGCCGCCGTGGGCTTCATCAAGGGCCTCATCAACGCCTTCTCGCCGCAGGCGGCGCCGCCGCCGCCGCTCGCGCCCGCGTCGGGCTCCTTCTCCCAGCTGCCCGGCGGCGCGAGCTACTCCTACTACCCGCGCCCCCGCGGCTGCAAGAAGCGCGCGCTCCTCGTCGGTATCAGCTACGCCGGCTCCAAGTACGAGCTCAAGGGCGCCGTCAACGACGTCAACTGCATGCTCTTCCTCCTCCGCGAGCGCTTCGGCTTCCCGCTCGACTGCATCCTCGTCCTCACACGTACGTACCAAGAACCTGCAGAGATCGTTTCTGAATTATTCTGATTGATGTTGATTTGATATATTTGCGCTGGGTGATGATGATCATGGGCTCATGGCACAGAGGAGGACAGGGACCCGTCCCGGGTGCCGACGCGGGAGAACCTGATGCGCGCGATGCGGTGGCTGGTGGACGGCGCTACCGCCGGTGACTCGCTGCTGTTCCACTTCTCCGGGCACGGCGTGCAGAAGCTGGACACCAACGGCGACGAGGCGGACGGCTACGACGAGGCGCTGTGCCCGGTGGACTTCGAGGACCCCCGCGGCGGCGTCATCCTCGACGACGAGATCAACGCCACCATCGTGCGGCCGCTCGGCAAGGGCGTGAAGCTGCACGCCATCGTCGACACCTGCCACAGCGGCACCATCCTCGACCTCCCCTACCTCTGCCGCCTCTCCAGGACCGGGTACTGGCAGTGGGAGAACCAGCAGACCCGCTTCTCCAGCGAGCAGAAATGCACCAGCGGCGGCCTCGCTATCTCCATCAGCGGCTGCGGTGACAGCCAGACCTCGCAAGACACCACGGTCAGTGAGAATCATGTGCTGGCTAATACGAGCATCACTACACTGCTTTCTCAATTGTCTCTCCGTCTCCGTGGACTCGATCTGCAGTCGTTCACGGGCTCTACCTCGACGGGCGCCATGACGTACAGCTTCATCAAGGCGGTGGAGACGGAGCCGGGCACCACCTACGGCCGGCTGCTCACGGCGATGAGGGCCACCATCCGCGACAACGGCGGGGAGGAGTTCGGCATCCCCGGGCCCATCGGCACCTTCTTCCGCCGGGTCATCACCTTCAGCTGCGCGCAGGTAATTAATTAATCTCGGTCGATAATAATCGTGTAATAAAAGGGAAAAATGTGCATTATGGCTATGCCTGATCCGATCAATCGACCCTTGCTTTCTTGGATTGGCTTCGCATGCAGGAGCCCCAGCTGTGCGCTTCGGAAACGTTCGACATCTACAGGAAGCCCTTTCTCTTGTGAATTGTGATTGAACACGTCGTCGCTTTTCGCTTTTTTGCAACGTGTTGCAATGCGTATACAAATTAAACGAGTTTATGATCGGCACGGTTTGTAAGTGTTTTCGTTTATCTACTGTTCCTTGTTGTTTTACTGGCTAGTGAATAGTGATAGATATGATTTTTGTGTAAAAGTGATTTGAAAGAGCTACAACACAGTATCTCCAACGGATCTAATTTTCCGATCCAACTATCATACTCAGGGAGTCAATGTGAAAATAGTATGCTAGCAAAAATTCATTAACTTTCTCTTTTCCTAATAATTATTAAGATAAATAGATAATTAATCCTTACTCTTCCCGAAAGAGGAGATTTGAAACTCCCCAATAGGGTAGTTGGATTGAGATGATATTATTAAGGAACCGTAAAAGCAACTCCCTCAATAACTATGCTTATTGCTTACATAGGCACGGTGAATGACTTTGCTAACAGTTTCATATACTTTAGAGAAAAACTAGAAATAGGATGAACTTGAGAAATAACCCAAGATGGAAGGTGCTCATGACATCAATTTGATGAAGGATCAATCAAAACATGTTCTCACACATCCTCGCATCATAGACCACAATATTGCATTGACTTAAAAATTTTTAAGAAAGGCACATTGCAAGGACACCACTCTCATCCTTGCCCCCTAACATAGAACAACAAGAAATGCTCTATTATAGAAAGATTCTTATTCATTCAATACATCGGAAACGTGAAAGGTTTTCCACTTGGGTTACATATGTGATGTTTTACGTTGCATGCAACAAACTCTTGTAAACTTTAGCCGTTAAAAATATTTTTTATATGCACTGGTCAAACATACAACCTGGTATTGGATTTCTGGACACAATGAAATCCGTTCGACCGACACAAATGCCCTTTTCTCTGTCTAACTACATATCCCTGTGCTACCACGAGTTCTGAGATTACGAGTGCCAGCCAACCACTACACCACCATTGTTCTCACAAGTGGATTTGTTGTCAATAGAATTGAGGAGGAGTATGAGTGGTGTCAACACGCACGGGTGGAGCAAATTATCCTATTGGGCATGTACGTGACCAGAAGCTCCAAAGCACTCACCTTGCTCCTGTATCAATGGTGCCGCCACGATTATCAATAACCACTATGCTTTCCCATATTGTGATGCCCCTTGCTCCCGCCTACTTTAGACCTATCTCTAGGCCAACCACCTTGCTACACACCTTTTTCGTTGCCCAGCCTTTGATTCTCTGTTGCTTGGCGGCTTTTCTTGTCCATAGCTCAAGCCTAGTTCATATTCTCATGCATTTCGTGAGGTTGTCACCGATGCTTGTTGGGTGCCATTACTCGGGTGCCCAATCTTCCGTCAGGTGAAGGGTAACTCGTTTTGGGCGGAACGCAACACACCGATCCGGCTTCAAGTCAGCAAACTTGAACCCTACAATCTTAGCACCACAACTCCTCTGGTTATCAACCATGTCACAACCCGGTTGACCTCGTCAAGAAGGCTAATCCCTCTTGCCAAACAAAGAACACAACCAATAACTCGAAAGAACACAGCTCTCAAAGGAAGTGACAAACTGCAGATGTATGATTAAGTACAAAAGTTGGGGTTCTACAAACCGATAATGGTGAAACTGTTCTCGACAGATTAGTCTAAACAAATCTAAACGACGGTGGCTACTGAATTTGTTAACCTAGGGGCGAGCTAGGGTTGGAGGGGCGCGTCCTATGGGCTTCCACACGATACACGGTCCAAAGGCCAAAATACGGCGACACAACACCGAGACAGATTCTGGATGCCAACTTGTTTCATCGATTCCTGATGATTCCGGATGAATTTTGACATGAGACCGGTGCCATTGGAAAGGTTATATTCTTAGCTTTCTATGCATATAAAGAACGCCCAAATCCGAGCCCGTATGCGACCTGGATGTCCGATTTAGCGCTGACTACTCCTGGACTCCGAGGTGGACTCGAACTCGAATTTCTTTGGGCCTCCACCTTGAGGACTCGAACTGGATTAGCCTCGTACCTTCTTCTTGACTTGAGTAACCTTGCTGGTCTTCTTCTTCTTCACCCCATGCACCACTCATGGACATATGCATGTGTCATGTCCTCATCACTCCCCTAGGGTTTGATTGTTGCATTGCTCAGGTTCATACTATCACATCTAGCTATCGGCAAGGTAAGAGAGTGCAATAGTAGGGAGATGTAGAGTAGGGGATATGGAGCAGGATGGTGACCATGGTGGAGTACAAAAGGGAGTTGACCAAGCTAGGGGAAAAAATAAGGCAAGGCTAGGATCATTTGTCTTTTTAGTTTTCTTTTGATTTCATAAATCACTTCCTTCTCACAAAAATTGAAATTGTTGGATTTGCTGCAAATCTAGGAGAGTAAGGTTGGTTTTGATTGCCAAAAATTATTTCACGTTTTTACAATGCATAACTCGTGTTAGAGGGTCAATGTTGTGGCAACATGCAATTTGTTTGTGATAAATGTGTTATAACATAAAGTACTGGACAAAAATGTATTTTGAAGACCACGTTGATGCCTAATATGTAAATTATTCGTAATATGAGGGAGAATCTACTTCATAGGTTATACTGCTGGTACATAAAATTCAGTAGAAGTCATTGTTAACCGTAGTTATAAAAAAATATCAATATGTTGATGGTTGTTGTGAAATTATCAATCCTTATATATAGGGTATTACTATCCATAGGAGTAACATAAAAGTAGACATAGTGTGTAAAGGGACTCGGCTTTATTTGTTGGAATTTATGCAAAATTCAAAGCAACTAAGAAAATTTTGCATGATTCCCCTAGTAATATAAAAATCACAAAAGACATGTAATAAGATAAAAAATATGTATCACAAGTTCATAGTGCTAGTTGTGTTTAAAGTCCAGTGCAGTAAATACATACTTAGATCACATGTAGAATGCCGGATCTAATCGAAACAAAAAATTATTGAGAACATCATGATAAACTACATTTTGATTTAACATTTAATATTCTATGCAAAATGATTTATTACTCTATAGAAGATAAATAAAATAAATTAATGTGTAGGAGATTTAAGATAATCGAAATATATGTCAGAAAGCAAGTGATACATAAGAAAATAAATACGACATGCTTTAAAAATTTGTTGGTCAATTGGGTCTGTGCATCGCTTCATGTAAAAAGAAAAGAATGCGAATTTAACCAAAGTGTATATACGTAGGGATAAAAACGGCCGGGAACGGTCGGGAAAACACTCTAACCACTTTCACTACTGAATTATCTAGTCAGGAACGGGAATGGGAAAGGAAAAGACAGTCGGGAAAACGAAATCGGAAATACGAGATGTTGGAAATGAAAAATTTCGGTCGGAAACATATCGATAACGGTTGGAAATCGGTAATTCAAATAGGGAACAACGCACTACCGAACCACCGCAAGCACTCAATTCAGTGGTTACAACTAATATACATAGAAAAGTATAATACGGTAGATAACACCACAAGTTCACCAATCCATAAGTGTGAAAGAAGGCCAAACGAGCTCTGTTCCTTCCGTAAGAACTCTCATGGGCCAGCACACCACCATGTGGGCCACGTTACGATTAATGTGAGCCCCAGCGAGGCTGCAACATGCAACCCTGGTGTAAAGCACAGAGCAAACAGGCAACTGTGCACAGTTGAAGTTTAGTGCCATCTCGGGTAGGCAGAGGGAGAGGAGAGGCCAATACACTATATAAAAAAACTCCTCTCACTGATGAAGCCACTGCTACTCTTGCTGATGTAGTCACTGTCGTGCGTACTCTGGGTTGCTTCGCGTAGGACTGTAGGAGATTGATGAGATTCGCAAAAAGAATCCAATAAAAATTTTAATATACGGTAATAATCCAGAATTTTACCGGTGGAATACGGGATCCGTGAATACGGTCGGGGATCCATGAATACGGTCGGGAAATGGCCCCAACCGATTCCGTTCCCGTTTCTTGCTGTATATTCCTGTATTAATCAAATTTTATACGGTTACCGATGATAGATTTCGGTCCTGTTTCCTATTGTATATTCCTGTATTAATCCGATTTTATACGGTTACCGATGATACGGTCGGTAATTCCGATTTCATACGGTTACCGATGATACGGTCGGTAAATTACGGTATACGACGTCTTTTCCTGTCCTGTTTTCATCCATATATATATATATATATGAAAATTTAAATGGTCATATAGAATGGTGATTTGCATGGTATAAGTGCTAGTTTGCCAATATTAGAGATGCCACAGCTATAGATACATAGGGTGTGTTTGGTTACAGGGTTACTCTCAGCCTGGCTAAGATTTAGCCATGGCTAGACCGGACCAGACTGCGCTAATACTTGGTCTCCTTGTTTGGTATGTTGGTTTAGGCTGGCATGTTCTTTGAATCTCATTTTTGGTTATATGACTTTGATTGTGTCTAGTCACCTCTTCCTCGCCATGGTGAGTGTAACTCTCTCGCATGCTCACACCGTTGAGAATATTGCCTTTGCACTCTCCATCTTCACGGAGCATGGGGCAAGGGCCGCCTCACACAGAGCCACTGTTCCGGTAGCTCCTGCGTCTTTAACACGGACCTCCTCCATTGTTGACGCGGATTGTCACCCCTCACGCATGTGGGGCTTGTTGACAGCACTTGCGTCGGCGAGCCTGCTCGGCGAGAACAACAACACCAAGTATGCCGCAACCTTCGCGCCTGAAGTTGTCCTGTGCCCATACGCTTGTTAGGTGTGTTGTGTGCTCGTCAATTTCCTCGAGCTGCTTCAACTTCCCCATCAAAAATCTCCTCCCGGATTCAATATTCTCAATCCAACTTCTCCGATGCACTTTCATCCTCCGATTCCAATTTTTCCCATCCAATTTCTCCGATCCAATTTGATCACATAGTTCCATCACCTGGTCCAAATATGCTTCCACAATGAATAGAGGATAGCGATTAGTTGCAATCAACCAGCAAAATCCGCGGGAAGATGCAAACTTGGTGGAGGTCAGCGCAGCTGCGCATAGCACCTCGGTGATGGTGGAGTGGAGGAGCACTAGGCTTCACGGGGGCATCATGCACATCATGGAGGATGCCCGCCGGGCCGACGCTAATCTGATGGACCATCTGCGCCTCCTACAAGAAGACGTTGAGATACCAGAGAGGTCCGTGAGGGGATCATCATTGTGGGCGTATCTACGCCTACTATGGCTCGTCGTCCTCCTACACTTCGACACCACCGCAAAGGCCTTGGCCTGTCGTCGTTCTGCACTTCGACCTCCCGGGATCCTCTCGTCGACCACTAGGCGTAGGACCATGCGCTACCTGGGCATCCGGGAGCGCAAGCAGCCAAGTTAGCGGCGACGTCAAGGGTGGAGCATGACCAGCTGGCCGCTAGAGCTGTGGCCGCATCACAGGTGAAGCTCAAGCGGTGACTGCCTAAAGGGTTGAGCGGGGGACCTGGCTAGCCTTGGCCTGGCTCCGTAGAAATGGCCGATTCAGGCGTAATTGCTGGGCCCGGCTAACAAGCAATTTTGGCTTAGGTTTGGCTGGCTATGTCTCCTAGTCAGGCAACCAAACAAATTCATTTTGCATTTGGCTAGCCAGGTTGGGACTTAGCCACCCAACCAAACACCCTCATAAGTTATAGATATACACAAAGTCGAGTTAAGAATAAGCTCATCCAGAATCTCATTAAATAATATGTGTATCAATTCATTCCTCAAATGATGTGTACATCTCTTGAGAAATATGCTCTACAATCCACATAACGGCACACAATAGAAAAAAAAAACGAATGGGGTATAGACATTTTATTCGCTATGTTATTTTTAAAACAAACTAATTAAGGTAATGATGTTTATCCGCTATGTTATTTTTATAGTAGAGGAGAACAAATTTTATGAATTTTGGTGGTGGCCAAAAGAAAATTCCAAAAATTAATATTACAATTACCATATGTTTTGTTGCAAATATAGTAGTTTAGATGCATATTTCTATCGTTTGTGTTGTATATTCATTCATCAACTTAATAGTTGTATAGCCATAGATCATGCTAGTTATTTGTTTAGATGCAAATTTTACAAAATCATATAATCTGGCATAGACTCTAAAAATGTTTTGGTGAATGTCATCATTTTTTTTGCGAATTTGATAATTTCAATGGTAATAAAAAATATGCAAAACTAAAATTTAAATCCTTGAAGAAACAACGTTCTCTGTTAACCACATGTATCAAAAGCATAGCGGCTAATGATTTGGTTACTGAAATAATGGATCCATTGATTTGCTTCGAGATTTGTCGTGCCACGCGGAGAGGCGGTGTCACACAGCAGGCTCGATGCAGCACCGCAGCACAGAAAATACACCATAGGTACGGTCGTCTAACTTGATAAAGAATTGTCTAGATTACATCAGTGGTTTTTCATCCTGTTCGCATATGTCCTTATGGCACAACCGCACAAGCTAGTGCACAACGGGCCACCGTGCAAAGTGCTCTAATAAGCACATATCACTGTCGCTCTTCGCAGCCCCGACGTACTGAACACCGTGAGTGCTGAAGACGAAGACCCCCGGAGCTCCATCCTCATGGGGAACACGAGGCAGCTCCTGACGGCGAGCTCGAGGGCGACACCGTCGTGGTGCAGGCACTGCGCCATGGGCCTCGCCGCGCCGTCCGGCTCCGGCTCCAGCGTCCTGTGCGCGTTCTGCCACCGGGTGACGCGCATTGAGGAGCAGCGCGGCGTGGGCGAGCGCGCCATGGCGACGTCGCTCGCGGCGAGCTCGCCTCCGTGGCCGCCGCTGGTCTGCCCGGGTCGCGAGATTCCGGCGACTTACCCCAGGAAGTGCGGCAAGAAGCGCGCGCTCCTCGTCGGCGTCAGCTACGTAGGCACCCCGCACGAGCTCAAGGGCACCGTCAACGACGTTGTGGAGATGCGGCGCCTCCTCGTCGACAAGTTCGGGTTCCCCAGCGGCTGCATCCTGGAGCTCACCGGTAACCGAAAAAGGATTACAAGAACATTATTTTTTTTTCTCCTGAGAAGTGAAGTAATAATCCGGTCAGCTGATGTTCTGTTCCTTGCAGAGAAGGAGCGCGACCCGGCGAGGTTGCCGACGCGGGCGAACCTGCTGGCGGCGATGCGGTGGCTGACGGAGGGGTGCGCCGCCGGCGACTCGCTGGTGTTCCAGTTCGCCGGGCACGGCGTGCAGCAGGTGGACCTCAAGGACGGCGAGGTGGACGGGTACAACGAGGCGCTGTGCCCGGTGGATTTCGAGCGGAGCGGCAACATCCTGGACGACGACATCAACGACGCCATCGTCCGGCCGCTGGGCAGGGGCGTCAAGCTGCACGCCGTCATGGACACCTGCCACAGCGGCACCGCCCTCGACCTCCCCTACCTCTGCCGCATCTCCAGGTACGTGTTGTGTACTCACATCACGACCGACCAAATCTTAGTTTTCCGTTCTGTTTCTGACCATTGAAACGTATCACCAAATGTTTTGTGATGTGATGTGATGTGATACAAATTGTTGTGCGTTTCAAGAACGGGGTACTGGCAGTGGGAGAATCACTACCCCGGTAGGACGGGGAAGCGCCCGAACGGAGGCCTTGTCATCTCCATCAGCGGCTGCAGAGACGACCAAAAGTCCGCCGACACCAGCGTACGTACCTCCTGAATGACCAAAAAACTCTGTTTCGTCTTACGCTGAAACTTTGTACTCTATGAAGTTCATTCACTTCTGCACTACTGTAGGTCTGCATTCTTGTTTCATTATGCGTGATGTTCAGATATTCCGCTGATTATACATAATCCGCTTGTTGATCCATGGTTGCAGGGATTTCCCGAGTCGGCGTCGATCGGCGCCATGATGGACAGCTTCATCCAGGCCGTGGACGCCGAGCCCGGGACGACGTACGGGCGGCTGCTGGGCGCGATGAGGGCGAGGATCCGCGACGGCCATGGCAGCCGCCGCCTCCCCGGAAGGCTCGGCTCGTACGTGCGCAGGATGATCCCGTCCAGCGGCGTGCAGGTGAGCTCTGTTGGTTGCCACGGATTAATTGTTGTTGTTGGAGTTGGACTGACGGTTTTCGATCTCACTCACTCTGGATTGCATCTTCGTGCAGGAGCCTCAACTGTGCTCTTCGGAGATGTTCGACATCTACCGGAAGCCATTCCTCCTCTGATTCGCTCGCCGATCGAGTGCATAATTCGAAACCTGATTCGGATGTTATTGACTTAGGGCCTGTTTGTGAGCAATCCACTCCATTAGACATCAGCTCAACGATGGAATGGAGCAGCTCTGGCATGGAGTTGGAAAGGAGAAAGAAGGTGTTTGGCTTGGAGTTTTTTTGGAGTGGAGTTGAATTTGGTTGAGTGAATTGCTCCCAAACATGCCTCTATTACTGTTGTGTGGAACTTGATTGGCCTGCTGTTGCTTCAGCTCAAACCATTGTATCTCTGCCATGTGAACATATTATTACAACCGCATGGGATTTTCATCATGTCTTGATTTTCCAACGGCATGAAACGGTCTCCTTAGTCGACGAACCTTAGACCTTAGCTGTTGGAATTTGGAAACATCAAATAAACTTGACTGATGGTAGTAATTAGTAAATAATCAAAGACATGCATCATTTTGACAGCATCTGAACTGAATAATCAAAGCAAAATCTCCATCTGATGAAAAGCTACATCTACCCTTCTCCATCTGATGAATTTAGCAAAATGACAATCAATGAAGAGATGTTGAATGGTTTCATTATTGCTACAGAAGCAAAATCTTTTACTCCCGCTCTAATTATGTCTAGCTAAATTGTACTTTGTTAGAAATAACACACCTTCATGCACGTATAACATAAAAAAAATCTCAAGTTAAGATTTAGTGGTTCTTTTAGTTTCAACATAACATGTCTAGCATTTGTTACCCCACTGACATTTGTTGCACGACTTGAATTAAGGAGGGCATTATGAACTGAAAAGAATCCATTCTGATGTAGCCACGACCTAATTAAAGGTATTCCTTAGTGTTTTGATGAACATTGCCTATTATTCTAGCAACCAAATGTTGCCACTCAAGTTTATTCACCACTAAAGTTCCATGGAACAAAACAATAGTGGCACGCTATTGAGGACACTAGCAGCAAACATACTCTTTCTTCTAGTAATGTTGTACATGTCCAGGTATTGTTCAATGAGAGGTTGGGTACCAAACAATTTATCTTCCTGAAACCAGTTTCGAGTTCCACTATTTACTTGCAAATTACTTGTATTGATTCTTAGTCTTCATAAGTTCGGATAAAAATGTGAACCGTATGGTTTTGCTCCACTTGAGTGATGTTTAATTTGCCCCTCAAGTACTTATTCCCTAAACTTTTTTTTAAACTCCATTTATAAGCTTAAGAAGTCAACTTTAATAAGGATACTGATTCTAGACATTTAAATTCTTTATACCAAATACCGTTGATCTTTTGGTTGGATAGCAAATGGACTAGCTGAGTTGGTTAGGAGGCTCTAGTAGCGCTTCTTAGTTCTTGGGCTGGTTTAAAAATAAATCCCCTCATCGGCTCGTCTATCCTATGCCAAAGCGCAGATTGAGTTTTTATTTTTGTTGGCATAATACGCTCCACTGGGCTGTGTCCTTTTTTCATTAGATTTCCAAAAGGAAAAACAGACCTGTAATAATGCAGCTTATCAATTATAATTTCTTATGGATAAAAAATATAACAAGAACATAGGTAAGCTAGTGAGAATTGAGTTTATTAGCACCAACTGACCACCCAGTGAGTGTGTTTTTCCTTTGCCACTTCTTAGTAGTTTTACAAATCATTTTCTATTATCCTCTGGTCCTTATTACCGAGCTTTATATAATACAAAGTGCAGACAACTATTGAAATAGGTATTTTTCCTACATGAGATCCAATTATCCAAACAACTTTGTGTATTGCTCATTTGCTCTTCAAAATCTTTTGGTTCTCCACACCCAAAAAAAAGACTCACTTTTATGTAAAATTGGTATTTAAGGACTGAGAGATGCTAAGTGGCACAAAGCAGAAGATCATGTTTATTATATGTTAGAGGAAACACAAAAAAAATATATAGAGAATAGATAGTCCATCCTCCACAGATGTGGTATTTAATTAATTTATGCATGTAATTTGGCCTAATGTGGCTTGAGCAGTTAATAATAACATATCCATGCAGTGTTAAATATGAAAGCGGGCCCCCTTATGTTAAACTTCTTTTGTTCGAAAAATTGGGAAAGGTGTTAGTGGTGCGAACACATCTTCTATAATGCATTGGATGGAAAATTATCAAAAATAGGTATTTCTCACATCACATACAAACAACTGTGTGTATTGCTCTTCACGTTCTTTTGCTTCTTCGCAACAAAACAACTCACTTTGAGATGGACAACACTTCGGTTGCGGCCCTTCTTCGTTCAGGGGACGGAAGCCGTAGCACAATAGCTGGGGTTTGGCATGATATAAGAGAGTTACCTTCCTCATTTGTAAACTTTCGAGTGTCTGTAGTTCGTATGGAGGGGAACGAGGTGGCCCATGCCTGTGCCAAGATTGCTTCTATCTCCTCTCCGTCGCATTCCTGGTTAGGATATATGCCTCAGTGGCTAAGAGAGGCTGTCCTTCGGGATTGTAATGGTCTGATCAGTGAATAAAAGCTTTAAGCTTGCCAATAAAAAACAACTCACTTTTATATAAATAAATATTTAGGAGTCAGGACCGATAGTTGGTCAAAGGCACAAAAGCAGAAGCTTCTTATTGTTTACCTATTGTAAATCATGTTTCACTAAAAATATTTTTTAGAGAAAACATAAAAAATCATATCAAAATGAATAGTCCATCATCCACAAGATATGGTATTTAGTTTATGCGTGCACGATGTGGTTTTTCTTTGGTTCAAGCTATTAATAACAAAACATACCATTGCAACTTTTAAATATGAAAGTGGATGCTGTTATACTATACTACCTCTCTTGTTTTCCAAAAATTGGCCAAGATTCTAGTTCATGTTCATACATGCCTTATTAATACCTAATTGTTTACACCTTCTCCTGACACGAATCACATTCGACGTTAACCACAGATCGAAGGCAGCAGCAGCTAGCAGCTGTTCGATCCGTGGAATAAAGGAAACATCGCTTTCCTTACCATGCTGGCATATACCCTTCTCCAGCCACCACAACCGAGTTCGCCACGGGCCACGCCGCGCAGGATGCCGCGCAAATCGCATATCGCCTCCAACATCTTCTACCTCATGGGCTACACGAGGCCGCTGGGCATGGCGAGCGCGAGGTCCACGACGGCGGCGGCGACGAGGACGACCACGCCGTGGTGCAGCCACTGCGGCATGAGCCTCCCCGCGCCGCCGTCCAGGCCCGGCTCCGGCTCCGGCGGCGTCCGATGCGCGTTCTGCCGCCGGGTGACGCGCGCCGTCGTCGAGCGCCACCGCGACGACCGCGGCGTGGGCGACGGCGGCGCCGCCTCGCCGCCGCGGGCGGCGCCCGTCCCCGCGCGGCGCAAGGTCCCGGCGAGCTACTACCCCGCCGTGAGCGGCAACAAGCGCGCGCTCCTCGTCGGCGTCAGCTACAAGGGCACGGCGCACGAGCTCAAGGGCACGGTCAACGACGTCAACGAGATGCGCCGCCTCCTCTGCGACAAGTTCGGGTTCCCCGGCGACTGCATCCTCGAGCTCACCGGTAACTAACTAACAACCATCAACGAATAATCCAAGAACCTCGTGTTCCATTCCATGACCATTTCCATCCTGTTGCTTAATTAGCTTGCTGATGCTGTCATGTCATGTGTTCGTGGTGGCAGAGAACGAGAGCGACCGGAGGAGGGTGCCGACGAGGGAGAACCTGCTGGCGGCGATGCGGTGGCTGGTGGAGGGAGCCACCGCCGGGGACTCGCTGGTGTTCCACTTCTCCGGGCACGGCGTGCAGAAGCTGGACATGAACGACGACGAGGTGGACGGGTACAACGAGGCGCTGTGCCCGGCGGACTTCGAGGCGGAGGGCAAGATCCTGGACGACGAGATCAACGAGATCATCGTCCGGCCGCTGGGCAGGGGCGTGAAGCTGCACGCCATCGTCGACACCTGCCACAGTGGCACCATCCTCGACCTCCCCTTCCTCTGCCGCCTCTCCAGGACCGGCTACTGGCAGTGGGAGAATCACGACCGGCCTGGTGGCCGTGGGGCGACGAAGCGCCCCAACGGCGGCCTCGCCATCTCCATCAGCGGCTGCAACGACGACCAGAAGTCCGCGGACGCCAGCGTATGGCTCGCTCTGACCAAAAACTCTGTTCCGTTGATCGTCTTGCGATCAATATATATATGAATATATGATGTGCTGTCACTGTGCAGGGATTTTCTGAGTCGTCTTCGATCGGCGCCATGACGGACAGCTTCATCAGGGCCGTGGAGGCGGAGCCGGGGACGACGTACGGGCGGCTGCTGAGCGCGATGAGGGCGAGGATCCGCGACGGACAGGGGAGCCGACGCCTACCCGGAAGGCTCGGCTCCTTCGTCCGTTGGATGATCCCGTCCAGCAGCGTGCAGGTGAGCTTCATCTGGCTTATCGATCAGGATCAGCTCTGCTTACTTCGGCTGATATAGTTTTATCGAGCTCACTCTGGACTGTATATATGCAGGAGCCTCAGCTCTGCTCTTCGGAGATGTTTGACATCTACCGGAAGCCATTCCTCCTCTGATCTACTCGTCGATGGCTGCAGATTTGGAATTCGATTTGAATGTTACTGATGTGTGCAACTCGATTATGCTGATGCTGCTTCAGCTGGCGTGTGAACAAATGTTACAACGGAATGGAATTCGCATCATGTCTTTAAAATGGTATATGTTGAGCATATATCGAGCAGTTGCGTCTTGCATCCACCACTTAAAATCAGTGAACTCCTCACTCGAACTCGAAAAGATCATCTTACCATTTGTTGACCTCGGAACCGGGAAGGCTGTACTCAATCTGATTCAAAATATAAATCGTTTACGTTTAGACATCCAGACTCGATCAGTGGGAACTGGGAAAGCTGTTCTTCAACAAGATAGTTTTCCACCATTTTTCTCCTTTCCCCTTGCTTAATTGTCCCTTTGCCTCATATAACTCATATGGAGTATCATCTGCAGTTAAAGGGTAAGCAGAATCATTGAGCTGCCTTCACTCTTCTTATGTTAATTGGATTATGGTGGATATGTTGCTTATAAAGCGAGTTTCCAATAAAATTGTTGTATTTTTTAAATAAGATGTTTCATTTTTTAGATATTCATGCTGGATAATTGAGCTTCAATAATCATCAAATGATGAATATATTGTACACAGCATATATTCCGTGAATATCCACGTCTAACACTTCAAACAAGCTTTGTCTAAAATATTCAACTAGTTTCTCGGAAATTTCGATTCAAGTTTCACATATTGTCGAATCATTGTGAGTTTAAAAAAATGTTAAAGCATCTATAAATGTTTTAAAGTCATATTCCAATACAACACTGTCAGATGTAGATGTTTTAATAAAAGATATAACTGGCAAAAAAATTACTGGTACTAGTTTTTTTTTTTTGAGAATGTTATGATCTATTGCTGGTGGGTTGTAAAACTTACATTTACAATGGGTTGTTGGGCTATGTCATAAACAAAAGGAATTCCTAAACAAAAACATACTAGGCTTACACAAGATGTATGATGTATAGGGGAAGAGACCAAGCCCAGGCAAGGGCGGCCCAACACGCAGCGGGCTCACACGTGGGCCAGACCACGGCGAACGAAGGAGGCGGAGCAAAGCTGACCGCAGCAAATGGGTCCGCCCACGGCCCACTCACTCCTACTGGTAGGAGCCTCGATCGCCGGCGCCCTCGTGTTCCCCTCCCGCGCGCCACCTCGTGTCCGCCGCCGCCGCCGCCGCCGCCGTCCAGCACCCTGCGTTGTCCCGGCGCTAGCTATCTCACGCCGGACCGGAGCTGCCGGTGCGGCGGCCATGCCGGTAAAGATGCCGCCCATTTACGTCATCACAAATGACGTCGGCTAGCTAGCAGATGAGGACTAGGAGAGCGGCGACGGCGACGGCGCAGGCGACGATTCCTTTTCTTGCCGCCCGGTCATCACACTTCACACCCCAACCTGCATCGCAATTATTTACCCGGACATTCCATCGGTTCTCTTCTATTTATTTCTCTGAAAAAAAAGGGATGGGTAGCCATATAGACCGGAGATGCCGATGCTGCAGGTAGCCATATTCAGGCGGACTCGCAGGTGGCCGGGCGGCGCCCGGCGGTGGCGTGCATATTCCACGTCGGACCACACAGTATCGCCGGCGGCCAATCGATTCCCTCTTATCTCCTCGCATCGATCTGAGTCAAGTTCTTCCCGTCTGCGTGCTTTGCTTTGCTTTGCTCTTGCCCGGGCCGGTGCTGCCGGCCGGCGGCACGTCTCTTATCTAGATGAGGAATATATATGATCACCATGGATGGTCGGCTCTCTCTCTCCTCGGTCATGTACGTGCATCTTCCATTCCGTCGTCGTATTCCACATGGGCTTGCCTTGCGCACATATTCCGTTACAGTGACAGCTCCGAGATAACTACGGATTTACACGGCATTGTGCTTCTTCGGCCAGAGAGAGGGCAGGAAATCGGTGAACGTATTCCTGACGGCCCTGCACTGCCCCGATGGGAGAAACGCGCGCGGTCCTCTGTGTCCGCCAGATAAAACTCGCCCAAGGTAAAGGAAATAAGCTGTGAAATATCGTCAAAAGGATGAGGCACAATTCATATTTATAGTATCGCATTCATATCACAAATATTATTGATATGAATTTTGTTAAAGACATTCTCAGAATCTCAGTATAAGTAGGATTGATATATTCGACAAAATCAGAAGAAGAGATCTCGGTTAGTTGGTTGCTTATCATCATTCATCAGTTAACAGGATCATATCTAGCATGTAGTTGGACAATCCGAGGACTTTATATCAACAAAAGTTAAACCAAAAGAATCAAATTTTGAAGGATTTACAACAAAATTCTGTAGAGTTTATTTACAACCATTTTACTCAAAAGAAAAAAAAGAAACAGAATCACGTGCCCGTCTCAACTTGTCATCTGGAGTATATATATGTATATACACACACATCATCACCAGCCATTTCATTTGATTACTTTGTAGAATGTTCCTATTTTGTTCAGTCATGTGGGCTATATATGATGTATGAACACTTTAAATATGACATAGTAGAATAATCAGACTGTTAGGCTTATTTTGATTAGTTTATAATAACGCCTAAAAATATACTGTACTATCTATTAATTTTCAGAAAAAATCTAAAAAAATACTCTCCGTTCCAAATAAATCTTTGAATAATTGGAATAATAGGTTTGATCTGTATTTGGGTGGTTGGGATATGCGCCCGATCTTTTTTTCTAAAAAAATAGATTAGTGCTAAAATAATCATGACAATGAGACGACCTTGCATGCTCGATCAGTTGAAAAGAGCTTTGGTATATGCATGAACTGATGAAAGTATATTCTCGCTCATTCACCGGTCAAGCTCTTATGGGCTTGTATTATATATTATTATTATTATTATTATTATTATTATTATTATTATTATTATTATTATTATTATTATTATTATTATTATTATTATTAAGAGGATGAAGCTTATTAGAACCTACCCGTTCTGTCTTTCTAGAAAACTACCCGTTCTGTAAGATGTTGGTTCAAATTTCCTCATCTATATATCTATTCTCGGCTAAAATATGTGGAAATCAGTCACCTAAGCTTCTCCACAAGTGTTTTCATGGGTTAATTTGGAATATATGATAAATAATTTTCACGATCAAACATTCAAACCCAATCAGATATTTGTAAAATAGTTGCAGTAATAATAATACATGTATATTGAAATGATGATATAGGTTGAAGATCAGAATCAAGAAAACATGACGACAAGTGACATCAAATATTCTTTCCTGTTGGTCAGTTATATTTTTTGTGTGTTTTATTTACGATGAAATCCGGCCTGATTTTTGGATTTCCTCCTTATTCAGCGTTTCCTTTTACTGTATCTGCGATATGTGCAGCTGAAATAGCCAGACATGTTCCGGCCAAGACAATACGTATATTATATGCCCACATCCACTAAAATGTTCTCCTTTCCCCTTTCAATAGGGACCTGTACTACTAAAATCTCTGACATCGGCATCTGGTAACAGTACTATTTCGTTCGGCTATATAAAGGGGGCGAGCCGATCTCGAAGAGTGTGAGCACAAGGTAGCCGGCCAAGAAGCAACGCAAGCTCTCCCAAGCTAGCTCCCGGCTCGCTCACTCCACGCCAGCCATGAACAACAACTTCGGTGGTGGGAGGCCCCATGGCCATGGGGCGATGACGACGACGATCCGGTGCAAGTACTGCCGGACTTCGCTGTCGGTGATCCCCGGCGAGCGCGCCATCCAGTGCGCGCACTGCAACTGCGTGACGCGCATCCGCCGCGCCGACCGGATCCCGCTGCCGGCGATGGGCCCCATGACGGCGCCGTTCCAGCGCGCCCGCGGCAAGAAGCGCGCCGTCCTCATCGGCATCACCTACGCCGGCATGCGCCGCCGCGGCTGCGCCGAGCTCCGCGGCCCCATCAACGACGTCAAGTGCATGCGCAACCTCCTCTGCCATCGCTTCGGCTTCCCCAGCGAGTGCGTCATCATGCTCACCGGTAATAATAATAATCTCAAATTAAGAATAGATAATTGACATGAGGTGATGATCCATGATCTGATTGATAATTAATCGTATATCTTGTTGATGCATGCAGATGACCAGAGGGATCCGTTCAGGATGCCGACCAAGGAGAACATCAGGATGGCGATGCACTGGCTGGTGCAGGGCTGCAGCTACGGCGACTCGCTGGTGTTCCACTTCTCCGGCCTGGGCGCGCAGGTGGCCGACGACGACGGCGACGAGATCGACGGGTACGATGAGGCCATCTGCCCCGTGGACTCGTTCGAGAGGGGCCCCATCCTGGACGACGAGATCAACGAGGCCATCGTGCGCCCGCTCGTGCACGGCGCCAGGCTCCACGCCGTCGTCGACGCCTGCTACAGCGCCACCGTCCTCGACCTCCCCTTCCTCTGCCGCGTCGCCAGGAACGGCTACTGGCAGTGGGAGGACCAGCGCCCGCCGTCCGGCGCGTGGAAGGGCACCGCCGGCGGCCAGGCCGTGCTCATCAGCGGCTACAGCGACGGCAAGAGCAACTTCGCCGTGGTCAGTGCCTACCTATCTATCAGTACCATACTGTACTTGCTCTGAATGACACCTTCCTCGTGATCTGCTGACACGATCGAATCTCTTGCTCGCGATTCAGATGCCGGATGCTGTTGCATCGGTGGGGGCCATGACGCACAGCTTCATCAAGGCGGTGGAGTGCGAGCCGCGCGGGGTCACCTACGGACGCCTGCTCAACTCCATGAGGACCATCATGAAGAGCGGCGGCGACATGATGCAGGGACCCATCGGCGCGCCGATGCAGCACCACCAGGTCGCCAACTTCAGCGGCGTCCAGGTGAGGGCTCCGATTCAATTCCGACCTATCGATCCCTGTCCGACAATAGCCTCGGATCCTTGATGCATACTCATGTACATATACTACCTTTATATCATACGCGCTGACAAAACTATTCCTTTCTGAGTTGCAGGAGCCTAACCTGTCGTCCTCGGAGATGTTCGACATCTACCGCAAGCCCTTCGTCCTGTGAACGAACACGTACCACAGGTTAATTACTGTGGGTCTGTGGTTCGAGAATAATTTACATAATCGTCGTATTGGAATAATTAATTAATCGACGGGTTTAGCTCTGATGATGCTTCCTAATACATGTGAATCGTTACGTGTCGCCTGAAATGGTGTCTAAGGAAGAATCTAGCTAGATAGCTCAGTGGTTGTGGAAGACTTGGTTGGTCATGATAAGTAACCCCTCTGCCGCTCTGCCTTCTATACCCCTAATGCATCATCGTAATAAGGCTGTTTGGTGTCTTTTGCATGAACTGTATAAGTTCTCTGCTTCGTCTAAAAGAGAAAAGCATAAGTTGGGAGGCTTATGCGGTTATGTAAACAAATTGAAATCAAACCCACTATGTGCTACGCAGATGTGATGTGATTTATGGAACTGATGAAGCTGATGGGTTCTTGACATTCAAATGTTAAGAAAACAGAATCCCAAGCAATTCGCCATCCTATTTCACCGATCATGTTTTCTGACAGTTCATCACAGTTAATCCTGTTACAATATACAAGAGACCTTTCCTCCATGGAGCGAAAAAAGGTTGTGTTACATTACATCAAATTTACAACCGAAGAAATCATAAATTTTGCAAATGCAGCACAATATAGCACTGATTTAAATATCCATTTAATCCATTTTGCGGTTCAAATCTGTAGCAGCTACAAGAAGCTATAGCTGCAGCTAAGCCAATCAGCTGTTTTAAAAAATGGCAAACATGGCTCAAGTTCGGAACAAATTCCTTCCCTTTTATAAAAAGAAAAGGGAGTAGGACAATTTCGCCCATGTGACAATAATGCTATCCCATGTGACAAAACAGACAGAGAATTATTCTACGCTTCAACAATAGTTACAGTTGGCAAGGGGAACAAGGCGAAATTCTGGCACGATAGTTGGCTCAATGGGCATGCACCAAAAAATCTAGCGCCACACATCTTCAGTAAGTCAAAATGGAAAAAATTTCACGGTCCAAAGAGCGCTACATGATCACTTTTGGATACGTCAATTAAACCAACTACACACCACTGAGGAAATAACTGAATACACTGAAATCTGGGAACAGATACATCTCCTACAGCGCGACCCGGTGGGGGAGGATACCATCCAATGGAGATGGACAGTAGATGGAGAGTATACAACTCAGAGTGCATACCGAATCCAGTTCACAGGCTCTGTACCTAAGCCCTCCTTCACACCGATTTGGAAAGCACAAGCTGAGCCCAAATGCCGCTTCTTTGCCTGGATACTCCTATACAGGAAAATTCTAACAGATAGTAACCTTGAAAAAAGGGGGTGGCCACATGATCCCCTTTGCCGACTTTGTAATTTGGATCAAGAGACACCGGTGCACCTCTGCAAAAACTGCACATACACAAGGGAGGTTTGGGGAAAATTAATAAGTTGGTTCCATTTGCATCATCTTCCAAGTCCAGCAACGGTTACAACGATTAGTACTTGGTGGAAGAGAGCCAGGAGATGCCTCCCGAAGGAGCATAGAAGAGAATTTGATGGCTTAATAATCTACTTTTGGTGGAACATTTGGAAAGAACGAAATCGACGGACCTTTGAACACAAGGAAAAGGTGGCAGAGGAAGTGGCATTTCTGATCAAGGGGGACCTCCAGCAATACCGAAGAGCCTCGGTCACGGCTGTTCCTCAAGTTGGCCCGGCTTAGTCGTTTCTGAGTCCTTTGTTGCCTCCCTTCCGTTTCTTTGTTTGGTTGTTTGTTGCTCATGTTTTTAGAAGTTTAGTTGCCAGTTGCTTGTGTTTTTGGCACCCTGCTGTTTTCTAGGGGTGCTAGTTGTTTGTGGTTGTTGTTTTGTATTTTCTTTCTCTCTTCTAATAAAAATTACGGCAAAGCTCTTGCCGTTCCGTTCAAAAAAAATTTCGCTGCCTTCATCACTGGTCATGGCTCATCTTCACTACCATATTTGCAATAGTGTGTGCAACAAATTCAAAGTTGCTTTCCGTTGAGCTATGTGACAATCAACTGTCCTATAATATGAAAATGACAATCAATTGCTAGCCGTAGGTACTACTTGTTTCAAAACTATCTGATCTGCTATATAAAAGGGTAATTGTAATGTATGGGCTTTTCTGTAATCAGAAATGCTCCTTGTGGAAGACAAATCTAGTGAATGTTCTTGTGTTCATTTTATGACAGAGCTTCTCCAACTGCCTTCCCAAATCATCCGGCCCACAGTAGAAGACCCCTGCCATTACATTCAAAGTACAGGTTGAGAAGAACAAATAAGCAAATATATCTTAAAACTGTAAAATGTGTGTGTTAGATCATCTTAGTTAAGAATAATAATATTTCTGATGGTAGGATTCATTCGACAGCTCCTTAGGCGTTTTGACACATCAGCCAAAGCTGTTTTGCACACTTGTGACTTGTTTCACTGTCAGATTATTCTTCTAATGTTATGTCCATAGTAACTCATGAAATGAATACTGCAGTTGTTTTTTTTCCCGAGAGGAATTTACTAGTTTCTAGACATGCATGATTGCACGAACAAGATATAACTCTTACCTATCCGCTCTCCAAGATGCCTTCTTGCAAGACCATGGAACACTCTAGGCCAGTTTGGCCTCGAAAAGTGTGTGCGAATCTGTAGATGCCAGAATTGTTATCAACTTTGCACATAATCTACTGTCCCTCAATAACACCTAGTAACATGTGGTTCAAAAACTAGCACTAGACAATGGAAATCTTATATTATGGCTAATATATTTAAAGAGCGGAAAGACATACTGGAGTTTTGGAGATGATATCGATGCCGTGGCGTGCAAAATGAAGGGCTTGAATTGCGCTTATTAGTACTGAGCGCTTGTCTCCTTCTTGGTAGACACTAGTCAGGTAGTTATACATCTCTATCACACCCTATAACATCAATAAGAGGTCCATAAGAATAAAAGATATGACTTGTCATGGCTTTACGCTATTCCTAAAGCATATATGGGTATTTCAAAGCAATCGATATTGAAACCTTTTTGCTATCCAGAGCTGAAACTTCTTTCATTATGTCCCTGAACCACTCAAACGATCCTTGCTCTCTTGTCACCCAAAAGAAATAGGCCTTCCTCAGCTTGTCAGATTGACTGTTTAAGCTGCCATCTCCCTGGGATGATTTCAGATAAATTTTTAGCATGTAGAAGTAAAATTACATATTATGAGCAGGATGCAGAGATTGCCTTATCTAGTCCATTGGCAATGTCTTTGAGAACACTTATGAAAGGTGTTGCTCCTATCCCAAGCCCGATTAACAAAATAATTTCATATTTGGAGTGATCCTGTGATGCTGCACCGTAGGGGCCATCAAACAATATTTTGGGCAGGGTAGAGTTGCTGGAGAGTAGTGCCTACAAACTCAGAACATATCTTTTAAATATGACTGTAAAGTTCCAAATAATTACATGATGCATTGTTATTCCAATATGCACGAAAAATCGGTGCTTTACCTGTTGAAAGACTTCATATATATGGTAGCTCCAATCACCGAGAGATCTGATGTGGATGCTCAAGTGATCATCATCTGGTGCTGAAGTAAGAGAAAATGGATGCCTGAGACAGATCAAGGAAATATAATCTAGAATTAGTAATATTAACCGATACTTCGAAATTTCAGTTAAGTACGTTCACAAAAACAATTAAAACTAAATCAATATATCACACCAATTATTGACCATAATTTGTATTCTGGTCACAAATGGACGCTTTGACCAAGACTTGGTCAAACTGTTGATCTATAACCTTCAAATATTTAGTTTGAAAACAAAATATATATTTGCCTTGGAAAGTAATTTCGTAACCTCATATATATTTTTAGATAATAGAGCTCTACTCTAGCAGAAAACAATGGCCAAAGTTGCATCTCAAAGACCTTGAAAGTCAACAGCATCAAGTATTTTTGATCGAAGGGAGAAAAGTGATATTCTTTTTTAATAAGACAAAATGATATTCTCACCATTCAAACTTTGATACTTGTGGGCATTGGACAAGTACATACATTCCACTTTGATATCGAAAACCTGGAGGCTTTGTCACCTTGAGTGCTAGCACCTTCCCTGGATAAACTGTTGCCTATAAAGGCCCAAACAAATGTATGCGACAAGGTAAAGATTAAGTTAACATAACAGGTCGTATTTTTATTGAAAATATTATGGAACAAGGTAAACATTAAGTTAAATTGTAGCAGATGTCACACACATTAAGGATCTTGACATCAAATACCATAGATCTGATCATCCTGAACATCCGCTCTCCAAGGTAGATCACCACGGGAACGGCGACATACATCCATGTCTGGTACATTTTGAGATGATAAGATGATATAAACATTCTGCGATTGCTTTAACTAAATGAGCTTTACCGTTTTCTCTGTGACTTCCTTTGCTAAGAAGAGGAACATGGAATGCACGATGAGGAGCACATAGACAGCAATGAAAACATGATGTGAGTACCAGAAAGCATTGAATCCAGCAAACCGTCTGGCTAGAGGTGGCAGTGATCCTGGATTTCTTCTCGAAGGACTACTAGCAAGCAGGAAAGCGATCAACATGAGAACCACCATGGCTATTCCAGTTGTTCCCTCAGTCGATGCCACTATCTCCAGGTAGGATGGCTGGTGGTACCCAAAGTCGGCAGCAATTGTTCGTCCAAAGAAGGTCTTATCTGCCATCGCAATCCTTGGAAAGTCACATGCCAGGTGGATGCCTCCATGAAGGACTATACCTATCACAATTCCTGCTGCAACAAGCTAAACAAGAAGATGAGCCTTAGACCAAATCTAATTTGACTGGTGAGATGAGACAATGAAAATGCCTAATTGATTTGGAAAAAAGATCATACCTTGTGGAAGTTAATGGTGTCATTAAACGGGATGACCGAGTTGATAACACTGCTTCTCCTGAGCCAAGTGACTGTGTTACGGCACACAGGTAGGAGTATGATGGCCATGTTAAATTTGAGCGTTTCCGCAGCCCCCTTGGCAGTCGACAGGCAGTACCCCATGACCTCAAAAGCTAACCGCTGGCGATACTGCATGAACTTCCATGTGAAGAGTGCAGCACATGCCACGAGCCACAACAAAACCACCCATATCCGTCTCCAGTGAGCACGGAAGAAGACAATGGTTGCATGTAGTATCTGTTGGCTGTATTTGGTTGGCATTGGCGTCGGCCAGAAAGTTGGTTGCAAATCCCTTGACAGGCCCTTTTTCATGCGATTCATCTGTAAGTTGGATTCAAATTACCAGGAGGTACACGCCATCTGAATATGCTATTAAGAAGCTTAAATTTATTGCATGTGCCACCAATTGTTTCCTAACAATGTTTACTGGACAAACATAGTGATCCTCAAAAGACAACATCTTAGAACACGGTAGTAGCATATATAAATTATCCATGGGTATCATGAATTGTTTGTTTCTAATTACTAGGAAGTCACCTGGATGAGTCCTTGGCCTGTCTGGATTTCTTCTAGGATCAAGTGTGTATATTCAGTCGCCTCATCTTGGCTTAGTGTGAGCTTGTTCAAAGAGGCACTGAACATTATTGCCTGGAAAATTACAAGCACATAAGGTATGTGTTAGACTCACATCAATAACAAGTAAATCATGTGTTATATGTTCTCTGACTTATACCTGTTTGATATCCTTTTCTGTGATTCTGCTAGTTGAGTTATTACTCTTGCAGCTGCAAAATCGTATAGTTGTGTAAACATTTCCTGTTGATCAATGTATTGCAAAGAGTTGTGGATCATAGTTCAGGAAGGATACCTGTCCAATGCTATTCTGATCCCATGACTAGGAGAACGACTGATGGATCTACTGGGGTTGACATTTAAATTGGCAGGAATAGGATATACGGTTGAACTGGTAGATTCATTATCACCTACAGAGGTAAATAAATTGTTTGAAGATTCAATAAAAAGGGGCATTTGTTTTTCATGAGAACCACAAACTATTGAATATTTTGTTGATTTTTCACCACCATCCATGTCATACACTCATACTTCTATATTGTAGTCACATTTCAGTTAAAGATTGTGTTTTTGTAGATTGGATCCACCTACTAAAAGGGGGTTGGATAGTTGGATCTTAGCATATCTTAGCAGACTCCAACCACTTAATGGACCAATTATTAGCAGGGTGGGGTGCTAATAGAGTTAGCTGGTCTACTACACCCTCTTTAGATCCCCACCCGCAAATTAATTTAGTTGCTAACTATTAACACTGATGGAACCAATGGGGCCGTAGGCTCATTTACTCTCTCAGTTTGGACATAAATAGGTTTGTCTATTAAATAATTTTGTTAAGATCAACTGTTAACCATTCGAATTACCAATCTGGGAAATTCATGATCCTAAATCTGTTTTAGAAGGAAGACAAGGGACATCAACCAAATCGAATGCATCAAGGATGGGACGGACCGACTTCTGGTGAAGGATGAGGAGATCAAGAACAGATGGCGAGAGTACTTCGATAAGTTATTTAATGAGGAGAATGGTTCGACGCTTGAGCTGGATGACTCATTTGACGACGCCAACAGACGTTTTGTGAGGAGAATTCATGAGGCAGAGATTGCGGAGGCTTTGAAGAGGATGAAGGGAGGTAAAGCGATGGGTCCTGATGGTATCCCCATTGAGGTGTGGAGATGCCTGGGTGACAGAGCAATAGTATGGCTGACTAAGCTTTTTAACCTCATTTTTAGGTCAAACAAGATGCCTGAAGAATGGAGAAGAAGTATATTAGTACCGATCTTCAAGAACAAGGGAGATGTTCAAAGTTGTACTAACTACCGTGGGATTAAGCTGATGAGCCATACGATGAAGCTTTGGGAGAGGGTTATCGAGCATCGCCTTAGGAGAGTGACAAGTGTGACCCAAAACCAGTTTGGGTTCATGCTTGGAAGGTCGACCATGGAGGCGATTTTTATAATACGACAACTCATGGAGAGACATAGGGAGCAAAAGAAGGACTTGCACATGGTCTTTATTGACCTTGAGAAGGCATATGATAAAGTACCAAGAAATGTCATGTGGTGGGCTTTGGAGAAGCACAAAGTCCCAACTAAGTACATTACCCTTATCAAGGATATGTACAAGGATGCGATGACGGTTGTCCGCACTTATGGTGGAGACAGTAGTGTTTTTCCAAATAAAATAGGTCTGCATCAGGGGTCAGCATTGAGTCCTTATTTATTTGCTCTGGTGATGGATGAGGTCACAAGGGATATACAAAGTGATATCCCTTGGTGTATGCTCTTTGCTGATGATGTGGTGCTAGTTGATGAGAGTAGAGCAGGTGTTAATAGGAAGTTAGAGTTGTGGAGGCATACGTTAGAGTCCAAAGGTTTCAGACTTAGCAGGACTAAGACCGAGTACATGATGTGCGATTTCAGTGGGACTAGATATGAAGATGGAGATGTCAGGCTTGATGGGCAAGTGGTGGCCGAGAAAGATACCTTTAGGTATTTAGGATCGATGCTGCAAAAGGATGGTGACATTGATGAAGATGTTAGGCATAGAATTTCAGCCGGTTGGTTGAAATGGCGTCAAGCTTCTGGTGTCCTCTGTGACAAGAGGGTACCACAAAAGCTAAAAGGTAAGTTCTATAGGACGGCGATTCGCCCGGCGATGCTATACGGTGCTGAATGTTGGCCTACTAAAAGGCGACATATACAACAACTGAGTGTAGCAGAGATGCGTATGTTGCGTTGGTTTTGTGGTCACACAAGAAGGGATAGGATACAGAATGAAGATATTCGAGATAGAGTCGGAGTGGCACCAATTGAGGAGAAATTGACGCAACATCGGTTGAGATGGTTCGGACATGTCCAACGGAGGCCTCCTGAGGCGCCGGTGCGTAGTGGGGTTCTACAACGGGCCAATAATGTTAAGAGAGGTAGAGGGCGACCCAAACTAAGTTGGGACGAGTCGGTTATTAGAGACCTTAAAGAGTGGAATATCTCTAAGGATTTAGCTATGGATAGGAGCGCTTGGAGACTAGCAATTAATGTGCCTGAGCCGTGATCTTTGCTTTCTTTTCTGCTTTCCTCTAACTCTTTTTCTGTTTTTTTTTTGACCTTTTGGGTTTCACCTCTAGCCTACCCCAACTAGCTTGGGACAAAAGGCTATGTTGTTGTTGTTGTTGTTGTTGTAAATCTGTTTTAGAAAGGAATATACAAACAACTAAAGACACCCACATAGTCTACAAAATTTAATGGGTAATTTAGAAAAGAAATGGATCTTTTGAGTTCTGATCATCCTAGTAGTAGCACATCGCTCATAGAAGCTGCGGCTTGAATCCATCTGCAACCTGCGCTGCCAAATTCTCACATGCCGTTGCTCATGCCTTGCTTCAATTGACCCATCCCACCTCACCAAGTCAATCCCAGTCTTACCCCTAGTAAGCTATCAACGCTTTGTGCATCTCTCTTTGAAGCATAACAGCGAACACTTGGTGTGCAAGTCCTAAAAGAACTAGCATCGCAGAGCATCAGTGCACGGGAAATACAATAGTTACTCCCAACATAAAGCGAAAATTCTTGTTTCCTAAAACATCAAAGAATCACGGTCACAAAGTAGCATTCGACAAATAAGCGCACCTGCATATAGAAATCTTCCATGTCGTGGCGGTAGACCAAGTAGTAGGAGCTGCAGGAAGAATGGGTGGTGATTGGCGAGAAGGAGAGGCCTCCATGGATTCGCCAGAAAGAATGGGGATTGAAAACCGGTGCCGCACTGCTATTTTTGCTATGGCTTACTGCTCTCACTACTCACTGCTCTTTGTGACTGCTCTGCTCCTATCGGGGTGTTGCGAAGTGAACGGAACCACAGCTGGAAATAGCCTGAGCCGCCGATGTCTAATCAGTTATGCTCAAAGTCTAGTTACTTCTCTCGAGTACGGTTAAATTCTGAATAACCTTCTAAACTATTTTTGAGTTTAATTTACCCCTCGACAATATTACTTTGTCCAATTTATTGATTTGTCTTTTTTTCTCCAGATAGAATTTTTAACTTAAAATTTTTGTAGCGTGATAATGGATATCATAATTCATAACATATATGTAAATTACTTCATCATTATTTTGAAAATTAATCCATGGGATACAAAATTGTACAGAGATTAGTGAAGAAAAACTCTGATTTTTTTAATGTGAGTAATGATGTCTCCAATAGAATTTTAACTCAAAACTCTATTTGTACATTGAAAAAAAATTGAAAATATAAAAGTTGAATAAGATTTTGTAGCTTTAATTTCCATAAAAAGGTGGCGCTCAAAGTTTTATACTAGAGACCGCATCAACATCTAAAACATCATATGTTTACCCTTGGAAGAAGTATGCAAATCAAGATGATAAAAGTTTCAGAATAATTGCCTTAAACGTTTCAGTAGCCATAAATTCAGTAATAAAAGTCTAATAAAGAAACAAATAAAACAAGATAAGTGTCCAATATTATGATGAAACCAGATAAACACCCCCAACCAAAGCAAGAGAAGAACAAAAGGGCGGCTGTGCTTAATAAGAACTGACCAGCATTACTTCTCTGCGACCCCGACGCTAAACCCTGAATCGCGCTCCACCTCAGCTCCCCCGTGCTGCCGCGCTCGACGAACTCCACCATGTTCAGAGACGAAGCTCGGAGCAGCCTCGACGTCCCGGCCTCCAAATCCTCCACCTCCCCGTCGCTGCATCCACGGAAGAACGACGCGCTGCGCGGCGACCACGCTGCCGCCGGCGACGCCGTGTAGTCGTCGTCACGGTCGTCGTCGACGTCGCCACCCCCCTGGAAGAGCACCTCGATCTCGATCTCCGATGAGCTCCCGCAAGACGACCTCGTCGACGGGCAGGCGCTCAGGGACGCCGCCACCGCGTCGCCGTCGCCGACAATGACGTTGGACACGAACTGTATGACAGGAGCGCGTGGTGAGAAACCACCTGACGACTCGGTGAACGACCGGCTCGGCTCCATGGCAAGGTTCTTTGGGTTTGGGCCAGGGAGGATGGCATTATAAGGTTCCAGCTAGCGTCAATATATATAATTAGGATACTGTTTTGTACGTAACAAACTGCATATATATGAAGTATATAAATGCAGTGTGTCTTGTAACAAACTGAGCATATATGTGGGTTCTGAGGACAGTGAGCAAGCGTACAAGCAGGGCTGGTGACAGCAGGTGGTAGTGTGGTTGGTTATTTGCCGATTTGGTAAATAAACCGGGAGAGGAGACGGTGGAGTTAGGTAGTGTGTGTATTGACTCGTGATCATGCATATATGTGCGCGAGGCCTTTTAGTTGGCTCAAGTTCATCATTTCGCATGGCATCATCTGGGCGCTGGTGATGATTTGATATGCAAATGCATCATGCATGAGCATTCGTCCACCGGGCGGGTGGGAGTTCGGTGGGTCACGTACTGTTGATCAGGAACCGATCTGGGCCTGGTTCCCCTAAGGCCACGTACGCGAAGTTTCACCATCGTATATCCGGTGGGCTGCTAACATGCCTCCTATATATGGGCTATATCTTTAGACTTGCTCGAAGCATGATCCTAGCCGTAGCCCAGGCCCAGCTTCGCCCCTCACCGATAGGAGCTGAGCATGGAAAGACAGATTTCACCACCAGTTAGCTAATCAGGTAAGTAGCGAACCAACATGAGCACTTATTTAACTTTGAACAATTTAGTCTTCAATGATGTGCAACCAACTTAGTTGTCACATGACTGGATGATTAGTTTTAGAAAGAAATTATCTTTCCACAAGGCATGTAAATAAAAGCTCGCATTTCATTATCCACTCAAACACGGCCAACAAATGTATTATAAAAGTTTGATGAAGAATCAAGTCGCGTAGTGTTTAACAGAATCTTGCGACCATTTCAAGAGAAGAAAAGGGAAAGGAGAAAGAATCATGTACCCACTTTCAACTTGTCATCTGGAGTATATGCAGAAAGCGTCACGGGGTGCTGTTACACGTGATTCCCCTAAGATCACCGTTCATAGCAGCCTACACTTCATAAGAAGAAAATTTGGAACTGTTAATTTTTGGTTTGACAATTATTGGAGTTCGACACTGTTTCACTACAGTGGGAACCTTACCTTTTGAGTGAAAGCTAACCATATCACTCAAATTCTACGTGCTTTCGATGCTTAATTGTGTTTTAGTACTTGTCAACGAGATACAAGTAAATCGATCTCGAAGCAAATCTGATAGAGATAAATATGGATAGGCAAAACAAATTTCACCCAAAAAAAAGAAAAACAAATTATTAATGATCATTCTCATTGAAATCATACATTATGCGCTCTAAGTGCCTAAAATACATGCATGCCAAAATTCTTGCAAAAAAAACAATAAATGAATATATGCCACTTCCACTCAAATCATTTCCCCACTTCAAGGATCAATTCCATCCAAATCTTTCTCACTCCACTTCACCAATTATATATATGAGCCACCATGCTTGCATCTTCGAAAAAGAAGGATATATCTTGGCACAAGCATCTGGCAATAGTAGTTTCGTCTGCTATTTAAAGGGCATCAGTGCAGTAGTATGATGGCAAGGTAGCCAAGAAGCAACGTGTACTCGTGTACGTAGTAAGCAGCCGGCAAGCAAGCTAGCTAGCTTCCGGCTTCATCCCGGCTTCGCCATGAACTGCGGTGGAAGGTCCCCGGCGGCGGCGATCCGCTGCAAGTACTGCAGCGCGTGCCTCACCGTGTCCCCCGGCGAGCGCGCCATCCAGTGCACGCAATGCTGCGGCGTGACGCGCATCCGCCGGTCCTTCCGGCTCCCGCTGCCGGCGCTGCCGAGGCCGGCGCCGCCGGTGGGCTTCCTCCCCTGCGCCCGCGGCAAGAAGCGCGCCGTCCTCATCGGCATCACCTACGCCGGCATGCGCCGCGGCGGCTGCGGCGAGCTCAGGGGGCCCGTCAACGACGTCAAGTGCATGCGTCACCTCCTCTGCCACCGCTTCGGCTTCCCCACAGACTCCATCATCATGCTCACTGGTAGGTAGTATAATTTTTTCTCAAGAATTAACAATGGAGCTCCTTGTGATTTGTGCTCGTATATCATGCAGATGACCAGAAGGACCCGTTCAGGGTGCCGACCAAGGAGAACATCCGGATGGCGATGCACTGGCTGGTGCAGGGCTGCAGCTACGGCGACTCGCTGGTGTTCCACTTCTCCGGCCTGGGCGCGCAGGTCGCCGACGACGACGGCGACGAGATCGACGGGTACGACGAGGCCATCTGCCCGGTGGACTCGTTCCAGAGGGGCCCCATCCTGGACGACGAGATCAACGAGGCCATCGTGCGCCCGCTCGTGCACGGCGCCAGGCTCCACGCCGTCGTCGACGCCTGCAGCAGCGCCGGCGTCCTCGACCTCCCGTTCCTCTGCCGCGTGTCCCGGAGCGGCAACTGGCAGTGGGAGGATCACCGCCCGCCGTCCGGCGCCTGCAAGGGCACCGCCGGCGGCCAGGCCGTGCTCATCAGCGGATACAGCGACGGCAAGAGCAGGTTCAGCGTGGTCAGTAACAATCGATCCTCTGGATGTTGATATGATCGAGCTCGAGCGCAATCCGTGGCCAAGGCCATGAACGTCGGCTATTGATTGGTTTCTTTGCAGACGCCGGAGGCCTACGCATCGGTGGGGGCCATGACGCACAGCTTCATCAAGGCGGTGGAGTGCGAGCCGCGCGGGGTCACCTACGGACGCCTGCTCACCACCATGAAAGCCATCATGACCAATGGCGGCGGGAGCTGCGACCTGCAGGGCCCCATCGGCGCTCCGGTCCGCAAGGTCGCCAACTTCAGCGGCGTGCAGGTGAGTGTGAGCCCTTGATCGATCTGGCCATCGCAGCTTCCCTGTCCGAGTCCGATAGAGTCTCGGATCAGGTGACTTCTTGTTCCTGACAAATTTGTGGCTCGATCGTGTTGCAGGAGCCTAACCTGTCCTCTTCAGAGATGTTCGACATCTACCGCAAGCCGTTTGTCCTGTGATGGCCCATGGCAGACTTGCCCGTACAGATTTACTGATGCCGTCGGGACTATATACTTAATCGACGTGCTGTATTTAAATAATCGACCGACCAGTTTAAGCATGATGGTTGCTAATGTGTGTGATGTGTGACCGGCCATGAGGCTCATAGCTTGTGGAGGAATATAATTGGTTGGTCATTCTCAACCCCATCCATTCCTCTCGAGCCTGTATTGTACCACTTATCCATTGTAATAAGGCTGTTTGTTTATCTGAAGTATAATGTAGTGTACCTTACGGTATGTAAACGTAGCATTTGTGTGATCGAATGACATGAAAACCGATGTGAGCAGTGGAACTGAAGCCGTGTCGCCCGTCGGCGTTTGGCGTTAGCTTGTCAAGAAACTAGTTGGTCGGCCCGCGCTAATTAGCGCGGGTACTAGTATTTTTATGTGAAAATTTAAAAGTTTAATTTTAAAATAAATAGATGTAAATAGTTGTATTTATTCGTATAATCGTAGTAGGTCAATGTGTCATCTATGCTTTTTTACAATTATTATATTTTAGGGCATATCCTTTTGGTGTATTTAATTCAGAAGAAAAGAGTATACCTTGTATATAAACATGTATTTGGCACTTACTAGAAGTAATATAAAGACTTAAATGGTTTCAGAATTTGTTAATGGCAGTATACAAGTTTTTAGGTGAATGGTTCAATGCTACCAAAAAAATAGTAATTAGAAGAGAGGATTCGAACCCCTCCCAGTGGTTTTCTTTGAAGACGTAGGTGGCTAGCACAAACGCATGATTACTTTTTAGTTTGTTCCGGTGGATGAATCTTCTTTAGTTTTTATTCTCTAATCACTAGTTGTTACAACTCCATATATGTATGCTTTTCGTATTTTTTTCTCGCGGTTGTTACATATCTTCCGAGCATGAGTTGCTTTATTGTTTGTAGTACTCTCTCTATTATGTTTATGCTTCCAAGGAGCTTTGCCATCTATGAACCGGTAGATGATAAAAGCATGCATAGTATTTAAGAAGTTACCCTCGAGACTCTTTATTTCTCATTCGTTGGCTAAAAATGAAAATATACTGAAAAAAGGCCAGCAACAGCTCATGTATTCGACTCGCTATTCCTCTGGCCTTGCTATCCGCCTCTCCCCGTTGCCTTTTATCGCGAGCAGCGCCTGCTCGCGATCTCCTCCTTGACGGGCGCGGGAGAGCCCGTGCCTCCCCTTCCTGCACATCCACGGTCGCACCTCTCTTTTTCCCGCGCAGCTCATCTTCCTGCGCAGCTCCGTTTTTCCCACTGAAATCGTCGCCAGTCGCTCCTAGATCAAAGTCGCCGGTGGGGGTGGTCGGTGGCATTGGGATGGCCGTCGACAGCGAGTCGGCGCCATGGGTCCGGACCCGCCAACGGCGGCAAAATATGTGGGGGTGGCAGCGCGGATCTGAAAGGATCAACACTTGGCCTAGAGGGGGGTGAATAGGCGTTCCTGAAAATTATCACAAATAACTCCACGAAATGTCAGTCAACCGTAAATTTACGGTAGCCACTGGAAATTTACGGTGCTAGATTCTCGTAATGCAACAACAATTTATATGAAACAAATGGTTGTATATGATGAACTAAAATATCTAAAAGTTCAAGCACCACTAGCAACCTCACAAGTGGATAGATCGAGACAATATAAGCATGGGAGAGCTAGAACAATTATGAGCACTATGAACAAGAAGAACAACAACGAGAGACACAAGATTTATCCCGAAGTTCACTCCACAAAGGAGCTACGTCTCCGTTGAGGGCCTACGAAAGGCGGGCTTATCAACACCAAGCCACTTTCCTCGTCTTAGTCACCACGAAGGAGCTAAGAGCACTTACTATGAAATCCACGAAGGATTGGGTAATACAAACTTCCAAGGCGAATCCACAAACTTACTCGGATGCTCTTGGTGACGCCTAACCGTCTAGGGAATGAATTCCCAAGAGTAACAAACAAGAATCCGAGAACCACGAACTTGATGCTCAAGAGAGGGAATGAATGTGGCTTGGATTACTTAGCTCAAGTCCCTCAACCAACACACCACCACAACTTGGAAATCGAAGCAAGGGGTGTTGGGAGAGCTCTTGGAGGCTTGGAAAGTGTTAGGGTTCGTCAATGTGGCCAAGAGAGCCGGTATGAGTGAAGTGGGTGGGTATATATAGCTCTCTCATAAATGTGACCGTTGGGGACGAGGTATACCGTAAATTTACGGTAAACATACCGTAAATGTACGTCGCATTAGGCGTAGATTTGCACAGTGCACCGTAGATTTACGGCGTAGATCTAGATAAGTCAACTCAGCCCGGATTTACGGTAGTTCACCGGAAATTTCCGGTGAGCACCGTAAATTTACGGTGGGTACCGTAAATTTACGGTAGATACTGGATTTCTCTCATTTTGAAGTGTCTGGCTAATTTGGCTTTGGTGTGTATTTGAGGATGTGTTTGAGCATCAAAGTCACATGATAGCACGATCACTTGTCCCTCTTGATAGTACGGTGGTCCTATACTCAAATTCAAACCATAAAAAGATTTTAAATCCTTCAAGATCTTCCATCAAAGCTTATATAAGAGTTGGTCACCATACTTTCACATATCCTTTTCTTTTCTTTTTGATTTACACCTGCACATCTCATTCAAAGCATTATATCCAAGTTTCTATTGTCATTAATCACCAAAATTGATTAAATGCCTAGATGCACTTTCAGGATCAGGTCGCAGCGCCAACTCTGGTGCGAGAGGGCGGTTGGCAGCGGCGGAGGACGACCAAGGCGTAGATCAAAATCACCAACGGGGGTGGCCGGTGGCTTCGGGACAGCCGTTGATGGCGAGCCGGCGGGTTTGGACCCGCCAACGGTGATGAAACGACGCGGTAGGCGTCGAACCAGCGCGGGGGGCGGCGGCGCGGAACCGGCTGCGACGCCAGCTCCGGTGCGAGGAGGCGGTCAACGGCGGCGGAGGACGACCATGGCGACCGATGGGAGGTGCCCGACGCCGGCGAGGTTGAGAGATCCGTTGTGGGAGGCGACACTGGCGAAAGGCGGGGGCGGTGCGGTGGATGGAGGGAGGAGGGAGGAGGGAGGAAGGGAAGGGAAGGGAAGGAGGAGGGGAGGAGGGAGTGGCCGCCGCAGCTCGAAGGGTGCCACCTAGCGGCGGCGGCACGGTGGCCCCATGGGTTGGAGAATGGAGATCGAGTTGGGCGACGCGAGGGGGATGTAGGTGTATTGCGGAGAAGACTGATGTGGACCTACTTTTAAATTTAAAGCCTATATTTTTATCTAGTATCTTGAATTACCCCCACTAAAATAGGTAGTTTTCTATTTTGATAAAGGGGTTATAATCTTCACATTTAGCTAACAAAATACATAGTCTCTTAGAGATGCTCTAATTGGCGTGTCTCAAATCTATCTATTTCTTGATCTTATATGACGTACATGAATATATGTTTGTTAATCTTATGTGACACGAACTATATGGCCAAGTGGCCAACTGCTAATTTTCTTATTTTTTCAAAATTCCAAATTTATCTTTTATTAATCACATTTAATATGAACTTTTTGGTCAATTGCTATTTTTTGAATTTATCTACTCCCTTCAACTAATAGAAGATCAAGTGGGCAATTTATAGGAGATGCAAAAGTTTTTTTTTATGTTGATTGAATAAAATGATTGGAGACTACATATGTATCTAGCTCATCGAATACATCGCGTTTGACTATCCACATGATTCATATGAAATTTAAATCATAAATTAGACTTGGTGCAAGATTAAAAAAAAGGAGCATAACAATTAGGGGTGCTACAGTACCGCGGTACTGTAGCCGAGTCCGACTTGGCAAATAATTCTTTGATTTTTAATTTTTTACCTTTTTATTAATTTTATTTGGTATGGATTCGTTGAATTACTATAGACCGTTGGATCTACATAAAATCCAATGGCCCATATTTTTCTCTTTTTTAGATTAATGTGGATTCATTGAATTACTATAGACCGTTATATCTTCATAAAATCCAACGGTCTATATCCTTCTCTTGTAACACTATTATTAACGTGGAAATTTCTTGGTCCTCTCGGCGAATGTGGTGGCTCCTTTTAACACTATTGTATTAAGATAACTTTTTTATACGCGGGTAGCTAGCTTTTTTATACTAATAACTTGGTGGATTTTTATATGATAATACATTTATATAAATGCATTGACATTATTTTTCTAAGTAGTCCGAGTTTTTTTTATCATCACACTATATGGCACGGAACATGAATCCATGATAAAAAATAAAGCACCTTATAAACAATATAGTTTTTAGTATTTATTTAAGTACTATAATTTTATATTGTCTTATAATATAAATTTACGTCACGGAGTTTCACATATGATGATAAATTATTTTTTATGTTTTCTCGAAATTGTAGAATTAAAGGTTGCGCAAATACTCCGTAAGATGTAAAATTTGACCTTTTGATTATTAGTTAATTGGACAATTAGAGACCACGAACATGTAGAGCTTGTTGGATACATTCCATTTTACTATTCATGTGAGTTGTTTGGACTTTAAATGATAGAATTACATTTATCCCAAGGGTAAAAAATCATCTATACAATAATAGAGTCCAATATAGACAATGAGTTCTCGTGTTATTTTTTTGTCTATTTATTAAGGGTTCATTGGATATATGCAATTGCAACTTGACGGCTTCGAAGATATGCCTGCCATTACAATTCGTCTATTTGGAAACATGCCATTACAATTCACCAAAAGTTCAAATCATGACATATTTTGCGTCTTTGATTCCTTTGGACCCACCATCAAACCACAATATTTCTGTATGCCCAAAATGCTCCTGCTACACCATCTCTTTCTCTCTCTCCTCGACCCTTGGACCGCATATGTCATCTTCTTCATCTAGCCTTTATGTTCCTCCCAATAGCACTACGTCTTCACAGCTCCGGGAGGATGAGATGAGGGTGGAGCTTAATGACTCGGGCGCTCAGCGGTGGGTGGAAGGTGGAGGGATAGAGCTAGGTGGCACCGGATGAGCGGCCGCGACACGGAGGTCGGTGCAGGGTAGGGCATGAGTTCCCGGTCGTGCGAGCATCAGGGTCATCTCCCGGTCAATACATCGTGTCGTCGTCATCGTCTCTTCCCGTCCACCGCTTCTATAACCGCTTATAGCTTATAGGGTTAATTTAGAGCTTTTGGTGGCCCACGGGTTCTCCAGCAAGAGCGATCTCCACTTGCTGCTTGCACGGAGAACCGACTATTTATTTATCAAGAAAACTTTTCTCTCTCGTTGTGCTCATAATCTTGGTGAATGCCCTAAATCTAAGCACCTTTCATCAGTTACATGCACAAAACAACGTGATATCCTCTACTCATTATTGAACGCTACACCACCGCAGTTTTTCTGCTTTGTTTTTCCTCTCTCTGTTCTTTCTTGCATCAACACGTTAACAAAGACCATTAAACGGGTTTGAGTGCGGGTAACCCGTTTGATCATCTTCCACTTGTGTTGAAAAAGACACTAAGTGCTGAACGCGACCATGGTGCCCAATCCCGGCAACGATTCGCCCCCTTCGATAGGGAGAATTGTTCTCTCCCTCCATGCTCACAACCTCGTTGAACGCCCTAAATACAAGCACCTCTCATCAGGTACGCATGCAGATCGACGTGCTGTCCTCCGCTTATTGTTGAATGTTGCCTCCTATATAGAAGAACGTGGTTGGGCACATGGGGCTTCGGGCTGTCCGCACTCGTGTACTCTATTCTCATCCTCTGAAAAAAATATTCTTGTCTAATCATTGAGATTCTCTTCTCTATATCAATTTTTTATAAACCCATTATCCTTTATATCTTGTATTATATACCAACTACCAACATGTGAGCCCACCCATCACTCCCCCCACTCTCTGTCTCCCTCTATCTCCCCCTCTCTCTAGTAGTGGCGGCAGCGGCGGCGAGAGGTGCCGGTCTCCCCAGCTGGCAGCCTTCAGTCCTGTCGGCCTCTGGCGGCACGCGGAGCGGCCGGACCCCAAACTCCGAAGACGGCTTCCGCGACATCGACGGCGCCGGATGGCCTCCCGGCAACGGACGGTCGCACGACAATGGCAAAGGACTCTCGTGGTGGCCACAGACGACCACACGACAACGGTTGAGGCCTCTCGTGGATGGCCATGCGGCGACGATGGAGGGCTCCCATGGATGGCCACACGGCAACAGTGGAGGCCTCCAATGGTGGCCATCGATGACTACACAGCGGCAGTGGCGGACCACGAACTCTGAAGACGCGCAGGCGGTTGCCGCGGATAGCTCCTACGACGACGATAGCGGCGGACGGTCGCACGACAACGGTGAAGGACTCTCGCGGCGGTCATGGACGGCCATGCGCCGGCGGTGGAGGGCTCCCGCGGATGGCCACGCGACAACAGCGGAGACCTCTTACGACGGCCATGAATGGCTGCGCGGCAGCGGCGGCGGACCCTGAACTCCAAAGACGCGCAAGCGGCTGCCGTGGTGGTGAACGGTCGCACGACGACACGAAGAACTCCTGCGGCAACCACGGACTGGCACACTGTGGCGGTGGAGGGCTCCCGCGGACGGCTACGCGGCGACGGTGGAGGCCTCCTATGTCGGCCATGGACGGCTGTGCGGCAGTGGCAGCGAACCCCGAATTCTGAAGACGCGTAGGCAGCTACCCGGTGGCCACGGGTGGCCACGGATGGCTCCCACGGCGGCGGACGGCCTCCCGGCAACGGACGGTCGCTCGGCGACCGCGAAGGACTCCCGCGGCGGCCACGGACGGCCACGCGATGGCAGTTGAGGGCTCCCGCGAATGGCCACGCGGCGACGGTGGAGGCCTCGTACGGCGGCCATGGACGGTTGTGCGCCGGCGGCGGCGGCCATGGACGGTTGTGCGCCGGCGGCGGCGGCCGCAGATGGCTGTGCGGCGACCGCAGAGGGGTGGCGGCGGACGAAATAATATAGACAGTTAGATCTTCATTAAATACGACGACATATATTTTTATCTTTTTTTAGATTAACGAAATATTATAGACCGTTAGATCTTCATAAAATCCAACGGCATATATTCTTTTCTTTTTTTAGATTAACGGAATATTATAGACCGTTAGATTTTCATAAAATCCGACGGCATATACTCTTCTCTTTTTTGGATTAACGTGGGAATTTCTTGGTACTCTTGGTGAACGTGGTGGCTCTTTTTTAACTCTATTGTATTAATATAATAGATAGATTAAGACATGGCCACACAGCCTTCTTTCACCGGTCAAAAATATATTTCTTTCAACGGAGAGAAATCCTCGGACGTGTTACAAGATATGTTAACAAAAGATCTTGTTACAATTACAGTAGTTCAAGAACCAAGGGGAAGTGTAAAATTTTGTGAACCAGCACACAAGATGTCCTAGTTCAGCATTTGGCACCATCAGTACAGCTGCCCGTCCTGATTCAATAGAAGGGATGTTAGTGATTCCAGAAAACCAATTATCTATAAGTAGGCACTTCAAATTCTATATGTATGTCAAATTGTCAATTGAAATTAGCGCAGTTAAACTGTTGAGCTTCACAAACAAATAACTGTCACGCTACACGGTGAGGCGGTTGATCACATTATATACCTTCCCCCAACTGAAGCACTGGAAGCCGGTTCCTGCAAATAGTCGACGATGCTCTTGCACACCTCTTTGGACTTCTCTATATTGGCCGCATGCCCAGCGTTTTTTACCACTACTAGTCTAGAATTATCCCCGAGATGTCTGCAGAATATTGAATTGCAGCTTAGCAATAGATAATGTGTTTGGTACATCAACCTGCCATTTATAATCAGAGGGAAGCTCCAAACTGACCTCTCCAACCTATGCGCCAGCTCCATTGGAAAAACCTGATCCTGCTCCCCCCAGATGATCAACGTTGGCTGCATCCAGAGTTGAGCCAAGAACACCAATTATTGAAGGTTTTCACTTTTCAGAATTGTTTGTAATCAGAGGGACCAACTAGAACTACCTGTCTTATCTTTGGAAGATCCGACAGTTTCCTATCGTTGATCAGAGAAAACAGAAGCTCGGTCTTCTCCTGAATGTGATCTGAGCCCATCACCTGATGCATCATCATCGATCGAATTCATCATCATCATCCATCAGGCAAGCAGATGCAACTCATCGATAAGCAGAATGGAAACGAAATTGACGATGAAATTGACAAGAGAGCTAGGTAGGAAGCGGAGCAGACGTTGATGTAGTCCCTGAGGAAGCAGGACGGCATGATGGGCGGCGGCCGGACGAAGGTGAGCTTCACGAGCCGCCGCACCTCCGACGGCCGCCGGGGCACGAGCAGCTCGGCCGCCTCCCCGACGTCGGCGACGGGGAACAGGCCGGCGGCGAGGTCCTGCTCCTCCAGGCACACCCCCGAGGACACCAGCACCACCCGCTCCACGGCCTCCGGGTACATGGCCGCCATCCGGTACCCGACGAAGCCGCCGTAGCTGACGCCGACCACCGCGAACCGCCGGAGGCCCATGCCGTCCATGGCGGCCTTGATGGTCCTCGCCTGGAAGGTGTCGGAGCGGTCGGGCAGCGTGGACGAGGAGGCGCCGAAGAAGAGGAGGTCCGGGACGATGGGGTCGAACCCGGCGGCCAGGAGGCTGCGGAGGTAGGGGGCCCACTGCCAGGTGGCGGAGGCGCCGAAGCCGTGGAGGAGGAGCACGGGGCGGCGCGGGGGCCGCGGCGGCGCCCAGAGGTGCACGACGGTGCTGGTGCCAGCCGGGGAGGGGAGGCGCACGGAGAAGGGGCGCAGGCCGGCGGAGAGGAACCGGTGCCGGAGGAAGCGGTCCCGGGCGGCCGCGAAGCTAAGGAGGGCGCATGGCCGCCGCAGCCGCTGTTCCGCGTGCGGAGGTGGTGGCGCCCCCACCGCCGGCGACGCAGCTGCGGTAGCGGCCATGGTTGCTGGCGATCGCCAGCGCGAGGGGGGCCTCCGGCGATCGCGGCTGTGGCCTGTGGGCTGGGCAGGGCAGGCGAGGATCGATGGCGGGGTGGGCCGGGTTTAAATGGGGTTGCTATTTTTGGCGGGCCGTGGGCTCCGTCCGTTGTTGGGCATGACACGTGGACTCCCATTCCCAAGTTGGGAGGTTTCCTCTAAAAAAACTTGGGAGGTCTCAAATAGGAACCTCGAGAAGCCAGAGGCGATCCATGCTGATGGCACTTTAAATTGAAGGTGTTGATTGCCGCCCCGTTAGTTTGGATTGTTTCCAGCGAGCCAACAATGTTTTTCTCTCAGCGAAAACCAGCGCCAGCCACCAGTCACCAACCAGCCAGCAGTGTTTTTCTCTCAGCAAAAATCAGCGTCAGCCACCAGCCAAACGAACAGGGCGTGCATCTGAAAATGCTAGAAGAACCTAATCGAATTTTAATAAGAACAGCTAAGAGCCCAAAAACTCGTCTTCTCGGGAAATTTGATAATAATGTCAACCAAAATCCTATTTTACTGGCTCTAGTTCTAGACTCTGTTGCAGTTAGGGGTGGTAATGGATCGTGGCCCGTTTGTTTCTTCACAATCCAATTTGGCCCTAGTCAAATTTAGATCAAAAACTAGTACTTTTTTGGCCCGGCCCCTTAAAATTTCTAGTACAAAATGGAGGGCCCTTTACCACCCCTAGTTGCAGTGCATAGAAGAACAAAAGCTCCTGTTTCCACCTTCACATTATTAGACCTGAGTTTGTAAAGTAAAATAAAATAATGTGAATATCAATATTTAGTCTAAAATCGGACCAAAATGAGTCACCTAGACACTCTACATGCATTCCTAAATCTTAGAGCTAGGATATATCAACTCCAAGAATTCTTGGAGCTGGATGTGACGTGTTCTTGGAACCAGATTCCTGCTCATGGAGTTTTGACGTGATATAAATGGGGCCCTTGTTTGCTGCTTGCGCCATTGCCAAAGCTTGTCAGTTGTCACATTCCTTTACAATGATGCCGATCATCAGCTGACTCGTCTCTCCGGTTCCTCCTTTCGGCGGATGCTAGTGAAAGACTACTGGTCCAGCCGTCCACGATGGAGAAGACTGGAAGTTCCACGTGTCGCAGGGGAGGTTATGTTGGCAACTAACCTGTTCTAAACATATCGTCAAAATACTATTGTCTATGCCCCCGTGATGATTCATGGCCTTTGAGCTACTTGAACAACAAACAATTCAAGTAGGTCCATGAAAGGACAGCAACCAGTGTATTCTTTAGGCTCCAACCATAGACAAGGACAAGGGACGTGACACTGAGAACGCCGGAATGCAATTATGCGTGGTGCGTGTGCATTATTGGGGCATGTTAGATGCTGCAAATTTGCACCATGATGTTCAGATATCTAATTTTCGTTCAATTAGAGCATGTACAATACTTAAAAAGAGCACTTGCAATAGACATGCTTAGATAATGTGCTTAACTAAAAAAACGTTTTATTTTTTTTTGTCTATTTGTTTGCACTTTGCACTAGATGCTTATCGTGTGCTAATAAGGAAGTTGAGCCTATAGAAAGCACCAGTTTGCACTGCAGAATTTAATTTTTATTGAGATGTTTAATGATGTGTCAACCTTCTCTACCTTTAATGATGCATTGCCCATATCCTCGTAATACTACCCGGCGCTCACATCGATGCACAAGTAAGATGAGAACCGATGTACACGTACAACGTACGGAAGCTGAGTTGCATGATACTAGCAGAATGCGAGTCAAACAGTTAACAGTCAGAGGTGAACAGCTAGCTGAAGAATTTACAGAACTAGTCTGACAAAAGGCAACCGCCTCCCTGCCTAACTGATCTAACAAGTTCAGCTTCACCAAATGGCAGGCATCGCCGCATCGTCTATGCAAATCAAGTCCTCCAGCCCAGCCATGAAATCGTTCACATCACCGCCAGCCGCCTCGCTTAGCATCTCATCCTGCAGCACCTGTTCCAAAATAGGCGACATTAAAGCATGATCAAACCAAAAAATCACAGCCTGTAGCAAGCTTCCAAAGTTTAGCAGTAATCATATCGTACCCTGGACTGTTTCATTTCAGCAACACAGGTTGTGAGCCTATGGTACTGCTCTCTTGCTTCTGGGTACTGCGACATTGAGTGCACTCGGGCCAGTGATCTCTGTAGCCTGGCTTCGGCCTGCCTTCTGCCATCGTGCAAGAAATCATATTCATCCTCAGCTTTTGCAGTTGCAGGTTGGATTTGCGATGGACCTTCAAGTTGTTTCTCAGGTCGAAATCCACGTAGCCCAGGCCTCTTTCTCCTCCATCTCAGTATAACTTTCTCCACGATACATACTGACCAGACTACCTTCCGATAATTTTTCCTCACTTGATGCCCTCGTACATGAGCCTAATGACAAACAAAGAAAGAGTTAAATCTTATGTTTGAATAGGACAGCCTGCATTTCGATAGTTGCAAGTCATCACTCAATCATTCATGATATGGCATTCAGTCAGGAGAAACTAAGGTTTTACTAGCTTGATGAATGTAGTTTGTAGCATGCATCAGGATCTACGAGCTACACTTCTGTGGTATTTCAAACAAATGATCTATTCTTAAAAAAAGAAAAGAAGAGATCAAGCTTTTGCTATAAGCTACATGCAAGATCATTGCCGACTGTTAATATTCTAGGTCAACTAAGTGGAGTTACTTGCAACCCTATATAGTCAGGTAGGTTCAGTAGATATGCATATAAAGTAACACAAACATTTGTTAATTGGTTATTAGCATTACCTGTAACTTGACAATTCTCTGGCGAATGATCATAAACTCCTTTCTTCCCTTCCATCCACGGAACTTATTCTGTATACAAACAGCAGCAGAATGCAGATGTGTATCATGTTGTCCTGGTTTAACATTTTTTAGGGAAACAAGTGAAAGTGTCTGTTCATCCGATAATCCACAATCATCATCTCCATATTCCACGACTTTCTTTCTGTGGAAAGACTCCACCCTGAAGGCTTGAAATATCCGAGCTGCAGCTTGAGTGGATTTACGAACAGCGCTTAAAGAACCTTCGAGTGATTCAGGATGAGAATCTTCAGCAAGCTGGGCAGAATTAATGCCAGTGAGACCTTCAACAGCTGGTAACCCACACACTCCTGCAGTGGTATCCTTTGATTCTCTAATAGTGAGTGCTGACAAATGGCTTGTCAAAGCAGATTCTGCGAGAAAACCAGCAATCCCCTTGTGTCCATTTACTGATGCTAAATCAGCTGGACTTCTTCCAGAAGGGAACTCAGAAGTTGGATCTGTCAATGCACCTGCTGCGGCGCCATTTGTCATGAGGACGCCAATTGTCCGCTCCCTGAAAAGCATATAAATATAGAATTCAATAATAGAAAAGGACCAAGTTCTATTAAAGCACAAACAAAGTGCAAGAAATAAAGGTAACTTCTTTTCACAAAGTTCTAGTGAACATGGACATCCTATGTTGGAACAGCGTCATGAAGAATGTGTAAACATACCTTCCTAAAGATGCAGCCCAGTGAAGTGCAGTCCATCCATGAGCATCCCGGAAGTTCACATTTACACCAGCAACAATTATCGGTCTGATAGCCCAATCATAACCCAGTGCTGCTACAAGATGAATTACACCCTGTCCTTCCTTGCACAGCACATTGGGACCCTTTCCGTCATCGTTTATTTTACAGATAAGCCAATGATGCAACTTCTCTTTCACCAATTTCTTTAAACTTTGATCCCTAGCAGTGGAAGCTACTTCATTGGCAGAAGCTGATTCTTGATCTGACCATTTCACATCAAGCATCAAGGAATTAATAGCATTGATTGCTTCGGACTTTACATTCCCACTGCTCAAAACAAGCATATGATGGTCGTCTGGCCCCAAAGCGAGTAGCTTCTCAAGACGAATATGAAGGTGCATTTCATTTACACCATTGGCTTGGGAAGGAGAACTCTCCATGTACTGAGCATCTGGATCCCGGTACTCAAATTCTCGTACTTCACTACAAGCCACCCTGTTTGAACAGGTCACATAAAATGGAACTCTTCCTGATTGATGTGCTGGTGCATAGCAGCGTAGGGTGCCATCAGTTAAAACCTCAGCTGGTACTTCAACATTCCCAAACATACATGACCACTTCTGATTTTCCACATGTTCTCTATTCACCAAGAATGTGCCAGTAACCGAAACCTGCATCATTAGAATAATTAATAACTAGAAAAAAGAGGTATGAGTGATGCAAACTGCTAGATGACTAAGTAGAATTATCAATCTATGGAGGCCTAAACCCTACATATTGTAAGAATAGAAGCAATTATGAACATAAGAAACCTGCATCATTAGAATAATTAATAGGTAGAAAAAAGAGGCATGAGTGATGCAAACTGCTAGATGACTAAGTAGAATTATCAATCTATGGAGGCCTAAACCCTACATATTGTAAGAATAGAAACAATTAGGAACATAAAACAGCTTACACACCTTTGTATTTGTACCAATATATGCACGACTTGGTAAGACATCGAGAATGCTGAATAGTTGATCTCGAGAAAGTGAAGGGCTCATTACATAAGCATCTAGCTGTTCATTAGTCAGCACATTAGAACCATCAGGAACCTTCACTGTCTCAATGTTAGTCCAGAAAGCATCAGAAGTGGATTTGATACCCAAATCAACCACTTCTTCGAGTTCTTTACTCATCCATCTTGAAAAGCTGTCATGTTTCTTCAAACCAGTAGCCTCTAATGATGACTGCTTCAACAGTGGATGATTGATGCTACCTTCAGTATATATATTTCCATTTACCTGAAAATTTGGTATAAATTAATTTTTCTTGTATCAGGTGTAATACTATCAAATAGCTATTCCCATGATGTTGGAAGTACACCTAGTCCGAATGAACTGTGGTTCTTTTGATGCAACAGGTATTCAAGATGTTAAATAAGGATCAACCAAGTTGTTATTGCAAGGAACCAAACAGGTTTTGCTTTGTTAAGTTGTCTTCATAATTTTTTTAGTGTCTACATACATCTCTTGGGTCCACTAACACCCAAAGTAAACTCCCATCCGCTTCTAAAGACTTTCAGAAAGTTAACAGACAATAACAAAGTACCTCTGATGATGATATGCCAGCAAAACTCAGTGCATCAGCTTCCTCCTTGCTGAGGTGGTTAGTGCACAGAGCCTCGGATGTAAATGTCTGCAAGCGAGAGCTATCCTCCAGATTGTTAGCCTCCAAGCAGGCAAATGAAGAATGCAGTGTTGGTTGAGTGAACCCAGTTGAATAATCTGTGAAGGGCTCGTTGAATGGCACTGAATCAAACAGAATTCTAGAAGCGCTGCTTAGCCCAGTGCTGCCATCGTTGAACATTCTAGCTATGTCATGGTGAGAAAATGAATGATTCTCTACATTAGCTGTTGTTGGCAGCATTTCACCATGATAACCTGGAAATGTTCAAGAAAAGAAATGATTTAAACCACGGTATTAGCATGGAAACCCAAGATGTCAAATAAATAGGAGTGATTCTTGCCTTGTTTACTACCAACAGTTGAAGAAGAAGCGTATAACATGTTTTCTGTTATGAATCCATCCACAGGCTGCTGCATCTCAGCGAGAGGGTGGTATCTGGAGCTTGCTCGGAAATTATCTGCTGCACCGAATTTCGCTTTAGATACACTGAAAGAAGGTGCATAATTGAATCTGCATCAGTTAATCTATTCTTAGTGTAGATGATGCAGAAGGAAGATTGAGAAATTGTAATACCTGATTCAGTGTCTTCATAGTCTGAAATTTGCCCACTTATTGGGCTTTCAGCAGCCTCCATGGTTTGTGGGCCCATATGGTTCTGACTAGTTATAGAATTTGAACATGACGGGCTTTCGACATTGGATAACTGCATAAATTCTTCTTTCACACGACTGAAACTTTGCTTGCATCCCTGGAAAGTTAAACATAAACAAGAATAAACAAATGTCTTAACCTTCTACTCACCCAAAAGCAATGCCTTAGATAAGCTCATATTTGTACTCACAGAAAAAAATTGTTTATTACTATACGTAAAACAAAATTGCTGGAGACCATTAGCAAATAATGACTCCATACAAATCATAGATTAATTTGTGCGCATGCACTTTAGAAAGGTATATTTTATAAGGTAGTGTCTATCGTAGCCAGGGGCGGAGCTACAGGGTATGCCAGGTATGCCGCGGCATACCCTGTAGATCGAGCCCATATGAGCTGTTCAGCCCATATACGAGTATATGACAGCCCATATACGAAACAAAAGAAAACGTCGACCCTACTACAACCTCTCCGCCGCCTGGTTCTCGCGATGTTTCAGTTAGACGCGTTGGCTTCGGATCCCGATCGGTGAACAGCGATCAGCCCGCGTCGGCACATCCGTGCCTCGCCCATCCCACCGTCTGCCGTCACCCGTCGTTCCTTCAGGCGTCAAGCTGCAGTGCTTCGTTGCTTCTTGGATCGTTGATTGATTTGCTGTGCTCAACTGAGTCAAGCTGCCTAGACACTCAGCGAACAGCGGCCACCGTCCACGGGACAGCGCCGAGCGGCCACCACCAGGACTCCAGGAGGCAACGAACAACGGCCACAGATGTGCCACTTCTTCTAATTTTCTACTCCGATGGCGTCGGCTTGCCCGTGGAGAAATAAATCTACTTTGCTTATAAATGGAACAAATATGATGTATGCAATATTTTTGTTTGTAGAATTGTTGAATTATTGAAAGAACATAGACATTGCATCTTTTTTTCAAAAACATGTATTTTTCATGGTCTTTAGAAAGACAGTCCGGACAAGAACATGCTAGAAAGACAGTCCGGACAGAAACATATGCTAATCTTCTTTGAGCTGATATAACTATATAAGATTCTTTATATATATTTTGCACTTAATATCTTAAATTTAAGATTTGGCATGTTTTTTGTTGATATTTAAAATTATTTATCTAATTATATTTTGATCATACCATGTATATATATTGATTGAATCAAATTATATATGATAAAATTGTCGTGGCATACCCTCTAGTAAAATCCTAGCTACGCCACTGGTCGTAGCCTAGCTGAATAGCATGGGTTGTATAGGCTAAGTGATCACCACAAAACACAGAAGATAATGCCAAGTGCTATATAGCATCAAGTATAAGGCAGAAAGGAAATTATGGTGGACACTATATAGCCAACAAAGGCTGTATGGTACATGCCGGAAGTATGTGAGCATTTGCTCATACAGTATTTGGACATATTTGCTGATACAACTGGTGAACATAGAATTTACATATTTCTTAATATAGTTTCTGAACATAGGTTTTTAGACACATCCCGTAATAAAGTTGACATAAATCTCCACAAGCCATTTCCAGTGACAAGACACCAACAAGAAAACACACAAAAAAGGAACAGATGCCAGAGAAGGTTACTGCGGTATGAAATAGAGTGTACCTTGACTTCAAGGTAGTGTACAAGAACAATATGTGTGAAATCCCTGAAAAATAAGAGAAGTCATTTGATTACACGGTCACACTTTCCTCTGGGTATGTTAACTACCAGTGTACCATCCTAACAAGTGTGGAATCGAATAGATGCAACACTCAGCACTTACTCTTCCAACAGCCAATATGTTCGTCTTTGAAAGTTTCCGTTCTCCTCGCCATGGGCATAGTAGCAGTGGAGTACATCGATGCTGCCTGCCTAAAATAACAAGCTTCAGCTTTAGTGGACAAGTGAATGCACAACAGAAATAAAACTAAATAAAAATATATGGGAATTAATCGAAATGGTTCAGATAGCAGTACATTTCAGCTTGCTGGAATCAAATAATGCAAAAGTAGGACTTATGCCTGTACCAAATGCAACATAATTTGTGTTTTCCTTCATATCATGGTTGTACACAAACTGTGAGTTGTGAAACACATCTTTCGTGTAAGTACGAGTACACAGGTAACATGCTCTATCAATGGGATGATGTAGCTATGCCCCGGCCTATGGGATGCAACATCTTGCACCTTCATGCACTAGCTTGTCTCCCAATGGAGTGCTCATAGCTTATAAGTCTAAAATCAGTATAGCAGTGCAAGCTGCAAGTTGCAAGCAACTCTACAAGTATATGGACACAGCAGTCTATGGACACGCAGTGTACAAATTATATACGAACAACAGCACATGCTCATGCTCTAGCAATACCAAAATGATATAAAATATACATTAATAAGTGCCAATGCCAAAATGATGCAAAATGTCCCATCATCTACAGTCACTTGGTATATATGGAGCTTCCAACCACTGACTAATTTTTGGAAGAAAGTAACCAATATTTACTTACTTTCAATTTCTCATGAGCTTCTTTCACAGTCTTCCCATCCTTTTTCTTTCTCCAATTGTGGCCATCCTTTCTGAAGTACCTCAGTACTTTGCGATCGAATAGAAAAAGAGTGCCACCTATTGCAATCACATGAAAGTCAAGGAGAATCAGTGCCAATGAATTTCTTTTCAGACAATGCTGAGGGTACACATACAAACCACAAGAATAGGTTTGATCAAATCAAGCAATCAAGCTCTAGAGCTGATGTAACTGGACTAATGCTTTCTGTAAGGGAAAACTATTAGATTATCCTAAGCATCTAAGAAAAGGGGGATACTGAACACGTTTAATGAATTATCAGTGATGACTTGAAAGCAAATCACCCTGGGTGGTATTGTCTAGTGGCAATCATATGTACTGTTCACCATGAAATTTAACCATTATTGCCCTTTTGCCTTTTTCCCACAACACATCACGCAGTCTGTTTCAGAATGCAAATCCATTTTTGAATTCGTCATTAGTTCAGTACCAATGAGATGAATAAGCATCTTCAGACCAGCGTTGACTACAGTGTACCTGAAGAGAAAACTGAAACAACAGGGAAGTATAGAGCGAGGAGCCATACTCATGGGCCTGTTGGGCGGTTCGGCCGCGATGGAGAAGAGCTTGTAGTTGGACAGAATCTCGCAGATTTCCGTGGGCCGCAGCCATCGCTTCTGAGCCTCCTGCAGTATCTGCGAGATGTCTGCAGATTGAGGGCGAGGCCAGTTAGTCACCCGTTAGTCAACGCCAACAACTGCTCCCACCACTCACATCAGGCCCCTGCTTTGTTTGGTGCCGAAAACCTTTTGTCCGTTCTGAATTATTGGGCGGAAAAGTCATGAAAACGCCGGAGACCAGCCAATCGCTTTCTTTTAAAAAAATTAAAAAAAACAACCGGCGACCAAAGAGGATTCCATTTAGCTGAAAATCCCACAAGGAGATAAAGCAGAATTGCAGGGCCGCAAGTGAAACAGAAAAAAAAAAGAGGAGTGAAAATTCGCACGAACTGCAGGAACCGCAACGCGCGAGACCTGTCCTCGATCGACACAACAACGTGCGTTTTTTTTAAAAAAAAACAACGCATCCGAACGAAATCGCCTGAAAAAACCCCCACCGAATTCCCCATGTTATCTTCCCCCGTGGGGAAGCGCACCCCAAAACCCGGAAGCAGAGGCGACCGGTCTGGAGCCGCTCGTACCTGGAGGCTGGCCGGGCAGCACGAACTTGCGGTTCTCGGCCATGGCTCCTCCGGGGCCCCGATCAGACAAACCCTCCCTCTGCCCCCTTCTCACGAGCCTGGTGGCGGCTCGCCGGAAGGCGCGAGGCGGGCTTAAAACCCGGGGGAGGAGGGATCGGGGGGAAGGTTCGGGGAAGGGAGGAGGAACGGCGTGGGAGGGCGGGGCGCCGTCGCGCTGGGAAAATTTATTGGCCCCGGACTGGATGGACGACTGCGGGAGCGGGCGCGCGTGGGGAAGGGAGGGAGAGTGATGTGACGACGAGGAGGGAGGGGTGGTGAGTCAGTGAGTGTGAAAGGGCAAGGGAGGGCGGAAAAGTAAAGGGAGGCGTCGTGGGGCGGAAATGACGGGGGAGGGAGCAGGAAGCGGGGGTGGGTGGTGGCGAGCGTGAGGTGACCGGGCCGGGGGTGGTGGGTGCGTTCGTTCGTATGATCGTCGCCACTGTGGGGGGACACTTGGACTGTTGCGCGGGGGGAATCCGCCGTTTTCGGATCAGCGCTTTTCCGTGCCGCCCGTGGGTGCTCTGGTTCAGGTTCAGGCTTTGCTTCAGCTTGGGCACGCACATGTTCGCAGCGGAGGAAATTGAAGCATGCGAATTTCGTGTCCGAGATGCTACTTTATGCAACGAGTGTTTGTTTAAAAAAGCATGTAATGGGTGTTTGAGGCCGTGTTTCTTTGGGGTTTTTCCACCCCATTTGACCAATAATTAAGGGTATTAAATAAAGTTAGTTTACAAAACTACCTTCACAACATTAAACTATTTCGCGAGATCTATCTAATAAAACCTTTGACCGCACGATTAGAGGATGTTTACTGTAGCATTACTGTAGCAAAAACATGAATTAATTAGGCTCATTAGATTCGTCGCGCAAAGTTGCGCTCATCCTAAAAGAGTTTTGCAAATAGATTTTATTTAGTACTCCATGCATGCAAGATTTCCTTTGAAAATTTTTTTCCAGGTACGAAAGAAACACGGGCTGACCGAAAGGACAGAGAGAGCGCTGCAAACGTCTACTCTATGTACCCTTCAGTTACATAATAGTAACGTGAAATCTTTTCAAACTTTTCCAATATCTTGTCTGAAATACGAAGATCAAATGAGTAGATTTATGTTGGATTTCATATAGTTATAATCTTTTTATTTTGAACCTCACTAGTATTGCGAACTTTTTTGAGCATTCACATTATTCCTTGCTTAGCATGCTAAAATATAAATCCTAAAAGTCCTTTAAAAACATAAACTCCTACCATTTTTCACATCTGTGAAAATATAGCCTAAAGTAACCTCTTAATGTTTATCTAAATTACACATTATGCCATTAGGGTAGTACTAGTCAAGTTGACGCACGATGCGCCGTCTATAGAAAGAAACATAAAACATTGATTAAAATACAAAATTGTTATCCTATTATGCTTAAATTAGCACCACATCCATTAATTGAATCAGATAAAAAATAAAATACAATTTAAAATAAAAATGATCGCATCCAATCTTAATTTTTTTTCTTAGCTATTCATTTTTTTAGATATCTGTAGACATACAGAATTGATTGGCGTGCTATGCTATACCGATTCATAGTTTTAGTAATATTAAAAATGGAATCAATAATGAATGAATAATTCAATTATATGTTGCCAGTTTATAATTACTTGAAAGGATAGATCAAAAAAGTATTAAGGCTAATGCAACATACAAAGTTTACCTATTGTTTTTGTACAAGAAATAGGTAAATAATATTTTTATTGCCTATGGACAATGTAACTGCAAACAACAAAAAATTATCAAGGATATTTTTTCAAAATAATTAAACAATACCATGGGACCTATAAATCGATAAGTGTGTCGCACATAATATGAGGCTATAGATGAGAAGTAGCAGAGCATGGAGAAGACAAAAGAGAGATGGAGTGGATAAAGATAGGTGAAGAGAAAAGATGATGTATTGGATGGTTGGTGGTAAGGAGGCCAATGGAAAAGGTAGTGCTTGATGAGATGGGCTGGTGCTTTCATGATAGATCTAGTCCATCATTTGACACTTTAGACGTCTTAAAGGGAGCATTCCCGACAAATTAAAGAGCTACTTCTTTGTCTATTGAAGATGTTCTCGGTAACATGAAACAATGTAGCTAGTCTAAGGAACCTTATCCATGGTATTTTTATCATTTTTCTTTGTAATGCAGTTAATATGGCTTTCAAGAAAATCATTATAAGGACCTAGAACACCCTTAAGATAAATTAAAATGTTTCTTTGTCTATTCTGCATGTTTTGGTCACCTAAAATAATCTAAGGTCGAGTAATGTCTAGTTCATCTTCATGTTGAACTTCCATGAAATAACTTCATGCATAAAGAACTATATGGCGTGAGTCATCCCAGAGTGGAAGATTAGGCCGTTTCAAGCATCTCGAATCCGCCACGAGACCATTAAGATCACATTTGTTCTGATCGAGGGGAGCCGACGCTGCAAAGCTCATGATGGACCCCATCATGTAGCTCAATCCTGAATGCCCGAGAAGGACCAAATTCAGATGTTTGTTTCTTTTTCTAATAATATGTCTTAGTAGAGATTGGATGTCACAGATGTGGTAAGCCCCCGAATCTTGCTCGTCTTCGGTATGTACAGATCCATAAGCATCGCAGTGTAACGTCCGGCTGTCCGGTCCTATCCAACGCTCAGGTTCACAAGGGCGAAGAAAGCTGGTGAGGTCAGAGAACATTTACGAGAGAATTTCCTGTGTGCCATCTAAAAATGCAACCCATGACTTTATAGGAAAAAGTTAGTTAATCTTTTTTGTCTCCTCCTTGCCATTCAGTTAGTTAAGTAACAGAAGAAGATTAGAGTTGCGGATGACATGTGGACCAGGAGAAGAAAAGGTTGCTCTCATCCGCGGACCGGACCGCGTCCCACTCGCGGGGAGGGCCGGCCAGGACGCCGCGACACCGCCGCTCCCGTCTACGGGGGAGAGGGTCGGGCGCAGGCCATCGCCCGTCCAGGGAAGGTCAGCGTAGGGCGCCATCGCTCCCGTTTGCGGGAGGACTGGCGCAGACCCAGCTCCGCTCTGGCAGACATGGCCGGCGCCGCGGTGGACTTCGCGAAGGCTCCGCAACATTGCAAGACCGCCGTTACGGCTCGCATGCTCTACCTGCGACATCGACGACGAACGACGGCCACCGCATCGTCGCATGATGGTGAGTTCAGAGAACGTTTACAAGGCCAGAGCTGATCGTGTCGCACACACTATCTTAACAGCGAGAGAAGAGGGCGGGAAAGACGTCAGCGAGAGGCGAGCCAGGGTTTCCGGGTGGATTAAGCGACCGGGAAAGAATCTGAGTCTCCATCGCCGATGTCATGATGCTTGGTTATTATTTGGTTGGAAAGTCAGAGAAGCAGAGTGGCGTGCAGCACTGCAGCGGCGAACTGGAGATGGGAGAGGAAGGCGACGATGTGCCGACGACGCTGCTCCAGCGGCGCTCGCCGCCGCCGTGGAGAGCGACCAGATGGCGGCGGCTGCTGGGTGCCCTGGCGGCGGACAGCAAGGGCGCGTGGCGGGCGCACGCCGGGATGGCCTTCGTCCAGCTCGTCTACAGCGGCTACCACGTCCTCACCAAGTCCGTCCTCGACGTCGGCATGAACCAGGTCGTCTTCTGCGTCTACCGCGACCTCCTCGCGCTCGCCGTCCTCGCCCCCGTCGCCTTCCTCCGCGAGAGGTGCGCCGGCAACGCTGCTCATCTCGATCCTCTGCTCTCCCTCCATGATCTCACTTCAATCATCCATTTCCTCCGGTGTTGCAGGGGAGTGAGGCCTCCGGTGACCCCTCGGCTCCTCGCGTCCTTCGCTCTCCTTGGCTTCACTGGGTACGTACGATCACTTCAAAGCCACGAGCATTCCATCGGCCGGCCGGCGACGCTGATCGATTTCTCCGGCCTTGAATTTCCGCAGGCTCTTCGTGAACCCGCTCCTCTTCCTCGTCGGCCTCCGCTACACCAACGCTTCCTACGCCGCGGCCTTCGAGCCCTCCGTGCCAGTCTTCGCGTTCCTCTTGGCTGCGATCGCAGGGTAAAAGTAAAACAACATCCGATTATTCCATTGGCCATGCAATAATTCAGGAGACAAGTCAGGTGTTAATCCTGAAGCCAACAGCTACTGCATTCTAAATGAAACTCTCACCATTTTTCCAGCGTTGAAGCGATCAATATCTCCACGAAGTACGGCATCGTCAAAGTTGTCGGCACGGCTGTATGCGTCTCCGGCGCCGTTCTGATGGCCTTGTACAGAGGCCCGTCCCTGATCAGCCTGGGAGAGATGACGACCACTTCTGCAAATGGAAACGTCACCCTGTATCCTGCTGCTGAGTGGTTGAGATCAGCCATGCTTGAGTTTGGTGTAGAGACATGGCATCTTGGTGTCTTGTGCCTTGTAGGACACTGCTTCTTGGTGGGTGCTTATCTAGTCATACAGGTAAATGCGAATTTTGGATGGATCCTGCTTTTTTGGGTTGATTGATCCCTGCTTGTGGGTTCAGTATTTATTGACCAGGTTCTTATTTTTCTACTAGTGTACTCCTATATTCTTAGCCAAGGACAAGATAGAGATAGGGATGCTAATTTATGGTCACGATTGATGCAAAAACTAGCAGTGTCCTTTTCTGCTGTGACCTTTTACAGGTTCCCGTGATTATAAGGTATCCTGCAAGCTTATCCTTGACAGCTTATTCCTATTTTTTTGCCGCCATATTTATGGTGTTAACTGGAGTATTTACAACCAATGGGCTCCACGAGTGGGCACTGACAAAAACTGAGATCGTTGCTGTTCTATATGCAGTAAGTATTTCTATATGCCTTCATGCTTTAGACTAGTTACATCACTAGCTTGCTTGCATAGCAGTGATGCCGAGATTTATTGAACCGTGTACTCTTTCCTGGTTATGTCACCAAATTTCTTACTTGTTCCTTCAGGGAATTGTTGCATCTTGTATGTGCTACGCAACCATGACGTGGGCAAACATAATTCTTGGACCTTCTCTAGTTGCGCTCTATAATCCACTCCAACCAGCATGCTCTACCATCCTCTCAACTATTTTTCTTGGTGCACCAGTTTACGTTGGAAGGTTTGACTCAACACACTACCATCTAATTTTGCCAAAAAAATGTGCTGTTTGAACGTTATTCAGTTATTTCTCAAATCATGTACCCTTTCAACTGGTACCTCTTGAGTTGTGATTTTTATTTTATGTTTTTTATAGTAGTGATTATTCTATTATTTTTTCATGATACGCTGTCAAGCTAATTAACAACATTTGTGGTACTTGGTGAAACGTGAAAGTGGTGAAGTTTGTGTAGACATATATAGCTCTTGATTCATAACGTCTTACTAGTTAGAACCTTAATAAACTTATCATGTAGCAGAGCAGCATTGATCCTGACCGTGTGTATGCCTGTATTCAACTCCTTTCAGCATTATTGGGGGAGTCTTCGTAATAGCTGGTCTATACATAGTTACTTGGGCTCGCTACAATGAAGCACACCAAGCACTGACAGATGATTGTTATTTGGACCATCTTCTTGTGGGTTATCCAAGAGTCCCCAAGACACAAGAAAGTTCCATCATCGATCCTTAAATCTCAGTGGATCAGATGGTTGTCTCAATCATTTTTTTCCAAGAAATTGACATGTTTATGTTTGTATAGAAAGATACTTGTATACTTTTGTATATTTGTCAACCTTTATAAATATATTCTGATAAACAGAAGTGGTGAAAGGCACAGATAGGAGACTTTGTCGTCATGTCCAAAACATCAAAATGATTTTTAGCTGATAATGAAAAATGTAAAAAGACAACCAATAGAAAATCAGGCACACAGTAAACTTCCAGCACCTCTCCCCTGCTCATATTTATGGGCCTATAGCTAATTCGCATGCAGTCCTATCTCTAGAAAATCAACATATAAGGAGCGTGCACCCGTTCGTCCCTTCTCCTCTAGAAAAAGTGTAAACATGTTCGGCCATTTCATTTATGTACACATCGTCAAGAACCACAAAACATTCTTGGAAGAAGTTTTCCAAAACTTAGCAAAACGTGTATAGTCCTATGAAGATCCTACCATTTTTTTTAAAAAATAACTTAGCTAAGAACGAAAAAATATGCTTCATGCATTCACTATATATTGGGGCCCACATTTTTAGCACCCAGTTCTCACCATTCCATGCTTATATAGAAGAGTGAAGCGAATGGGAGTGAGCCCTAGCGAGTAGCGATCATATCTTCTAATCCCTTTGCGCTACCTTAGATTCCACATACTCCGCATGTCTTATGTTGACGTGCCGCCTACTTCTCTGTGTTTGGCAAGTATTCCCAACCATTGGATCTGTCACCCCTTGACATCCGTTTATTTGCTAGAGAAAGACTCATATTGCTAACTGAAACACAAACGTTGAGGAGCATTGGATGGTGAGCAATATGGCCTAATTTAAAACCTTGAGACGCATATGTATATTTTATATGTTATCTTGGTATTTGCCAGTTAAAATAAGCCACCATATTTTTCCTCGTAAGGTCTACAAATAACCATATTAATCGAAAAAATAAAAAGTACCAACATTGTTGTTATAATAATATCATGACCTAGACAAAAACAAAGAGTCTGTATCAAATAGAATTAATAATTAGCTATGAAAATATTGTAGTCTGGTTTCAATAAAAAATAGGAAGAAAATACCTAAATAAAGAGCACTTAACAAATGTAAATTTAGAAAAAGTAACAAAAAAATATGGTAATGCTTGGATTAGGATGTCACATGGCCATATAAAAAATCGAACGCTCCAACCCAATGGAAAATGTTGCGATGAGAATCTTTTACGCTTATTTTTGTTATGATAGTCATGCGATGATGTGGTGGGAGTAACACTCTAACACCAACAACGAGTATTGCAGTGGCAACTTTTTATGTGCACTTTAATTGTAATTGTGATGATGTTGCAGGAGGAGTTTTTTGTTGCAGTAGTTGTTTTAAGATGACATATAATTTTGTAGCGATTACTTTTGGGATGTTTGACTTGTGATGTGATGTTGCAATAATTGATTTAGGATGTTACACCAGTTTATTATAGATGTACCAATAGTTGATTTTTGATGTTGCACGCTTTTAGTCTAAGTGACTTTCTATTTATTTCAATGATATTTTATAAAATATTTAATATATACCTCTTTTACAATGTGGCAACTATAGGCTAAAAGTATTAAAATTATAATTTCAAATTTAGCAAAAGGCAAGGATCCAAGCTATAAACTTTAGCCCCCCTTCGGCATGGCTCCACACCTCCACCCTCTTAGGCTTCAGCTAGCTACACTGCACGCTACTGAGCTATAGAACGCAGAACTAGAAGCAAAACGAACTACATAGGAGGAGCCGTGGAGGCCAAAAAAAGTGGCTTCCCCAATCTGACTCTCCCTAGCTGCAGTAGTGCTACAACGCTTGGAGCCAAAAACCCACGGAGCGACACCAAACATACCCTTTGTTTCTCCAATTTGCCTCTCAATGGATGTTAGGCAAAGCATAATGGCATATTGCGGTAGAATCCTCAAACTGTGTAATTTACAATATACCATCAAGAGATGTGAATTCATATTGTATTAACATATATAAGAAATATGAAGCTAATTATATAATTATGAATACATACAACCAATAACTTTTTAAATTTAAAATTTTATGATTTTTCCAAAAAGAAGTATGAAGTTTGTCTTTTCAAATCTTACTTAGCACTAAAAAATAGAGATAATATTAGTCATAACTGATAATATGTATGACAAAACTACTAAGGAATTAAAGCCAAGCCAAATCATGGGGTGACTAATGGGAGACATGGCAGGCTTCGTTGGGAAAATAAAACTCCGTTCGTGAGGCTTCGAAACGTTTGTATTTCCACACTGTACGGTTCCTCTTCCGTAATGAGCAATTGGCAGGTGGACCTTACTGTTGAGCAAGCAGCGCAGATTATCAGCGATGCTGATAATCTCTTTGCTTACACTCCACTGTGCCCGTTGCGTCACTTGCGTGTAGTTGGGGGCTCGGGGCAATGGCTGTGTTTCTTTCGTCACTGAAAATAAATTTCTAAAAGGAATCTTCCATGTATGGAGTACTAAATAAAGTCTATTTGCAAAACCCATTTAAGAATGAGTGCAACTTTGCGCGACGAATCTAATGAGCCTAATTAATCCATGGTTTGCTACAGTGATGCTACAGTAACTATTCTCTAATCGCACGGTCAAAGACCTCATTAGATAGGTCTCGCGAAATAGTTCAATGTTGTGAAATTAGTTTTGTGGACTGACTTTATTTAATACCCTTAATTATTGATCTGGAAAAATATTCCCCCGCCCCAGAAACAAGGCCATTGGCGTTCCGCCGCCAGCCGCCCCAACTGAGCAACTGCCAAAAATATGCTGTACTCACGCGGAAGCGGTTCCTCAACACGTGTAGTCACTGACAGATGGACCCCACGTCCAGCGGGCCCGTACTGGAAGTGAAAGCGAATCTACGCCAAATGATTTCTCCCCTTCGACTGACGAAATGCTCGCTGCCTGTCCCACCCAACGAGCTCCCAATTCTGGAATTCCGCAACGGGAGATTTTTATTTTCCGAGGCAAAAATCCAATCAAACATGGGAGGAGTCGAGACGGGAGACGGCGGCGATGGCGGGAAGGCGGCGCTGCTCCGGTGGTGCCCGTCGTCGTCGCCGTGGAGCGCGAGCGGGCGGCGGCTGCTGGGCGGGGCCGGCAGCACGGCGTGGCGGGCGCACGCCGGGATGGTCTTGGTCATGCTCGCCTACAGCGGCTACCACGTCCTCACCAAGTCCGTCCTCAACGTCGGCATGAACCAGGTCGTATTCTGCGTCTACCGCGACCTCCTCGCCTTCGCCGTCCTCGCCCCCGTCGCCTTCCTCCGCGAGAGGTGCGCCGGCGCCGCTACTCCGATCCTCTCCTCTGCTCTGCTGTGCTCCTCCGCTTGCTGCTAATTAATGTCGCTCCAATTGCTTTCGTTTTCTTCTTCTAAATCTACATGTTTTCAACAGCTAGAATCATAGGAATAAGTGCGCAGAGATACTACTGAACCGAATTATGAACTTGGTGCTCTTTCTTGCAGAAGTGTGAGGCCGCCGGTGACCCCTCAGCTCCTCGCCTCCTTTGCTCTGCTTGGCTTCACTGGGTAGTAGTATTGGCTAATTCCTTCCTTCCTCTGCTGTCATGGGGTTATGTAGCTAGCGATTCAGTGAACCCCCTGGAAAACTCAGTGACGCTCGGTTTCTGCAGGCTTTATGGGAACCCGCTCCTCTTCCTCGTCGGCCTCCGCTACACGAACGCTTCCTACGCTGCAGCTTTCCAGCCCTCCATACCAGTGCTCACATTTGTCTTGGCTGCTATTGTTGGGTGACTATCATAAGATTCTTCGTACCACTGAATTTCAATTGGGAATTCAGGATCCGAGTTCATTGTCTCACTCACTGACTTGTCACCCCCTGAATTTCCGCCAATTTGGGTGTTATAATCCTGCATAACCAGACCTGCTGTGAGAGATCAACTGAACTCTGACTAAAGCTCCAATTTTTTTTCAGTGTTGAAGCGATCAACATCTCCACCAGGAATGGCATCCTTAAAGTTCTCGGCACAGTTGTATGCGTCTCTGGTGCCATTCTGATGGCTTTGTATAGAGGCCCATCCTTGATTGGCTTGGGAGACACAAATACAACAAATGATATTGTTACTCCCGGCACATGGAGCAGCACTACCTATCCGACCATGCTGGAGTATGGTTTAGGAACATGGCATCTTGGTGTCTTGTGTCTTATAGGAAACTGCTTCTTGGTGGCTGCTTATCTAGTCATACAGGTAATGAAAATTTTGGAGCTTGCACTTAATCCTGCGTGCATTCTCCCTTGGTGGGCTTATTGTTTATTAACCGGACCCCTTTTTTATGCATTCTTACCCGTCAACAAGATGGGAAAGTCAGTATACTGTTTATGCTCGTGATTGATACAAATTGGTGTCATTTTCTGCCGTGACTATTACAGGTTCCCGTAATGATAAGATATCCTGCAAGCTTATCCTTGACAGCTTATTCATACTTTTTTGCTGCCATCTTTATGGTGTTAACTGGAGTGCTTGCAACCAATGGGCTCCATGAGTGGGCAATGACAAAAACAGAGATCATAGCTGTTCTATATGCTGTAAGTATCTCTATGTGCCTTAGCCTTATTTCCTAGATTGCATTACTTGAGTTACAATGATACTAATATTTAGCAACCGCCTCCTTTGTTATCTTATCAAATTTCTTGCTTGTACCTTCAGGGAATTGTTGCATCTTGTATGAGCTATGGAATTATGACATGGGCAAACAAAATTCTTGGGCCTTCTCTAGTTGCTCTCTATAATCCACTCCAACCAGCATTTTCCACTATCCTCTCAACTATTTTTCTTGGTGCCCCAGTTTACGTTGGAAGGTTTGATTCAACACACAGCTATATTAATGTTGCTAAAATGTGCTGCTCGAACATTGTTGTTGGGTTTATTTTTCAAATCATGGATCACTTGAACTGTTAGCTCTTGCATATATGTTTTTAGTTTTGTTGCATGATACTCTTTCTAGCCAAATAACAACATTTTTGGTGTTTGGTGAAACATGAAAGTGGTAGAGTTTTTACCGGTGTAGTTGTTGACTTGTTATTCTTTATTCTCACCTTATCTATCTATCTATACTAGAAGGATCATAAAGAATTGAAAACATGTTCCACCAAAAAATCCACCCCCACCCTCTCACAGAGGACCCACCTGTCGGGCTTTGGTGGGAGGGAAGAACAAAAAACGCAACAAAAAATTGACTGTTCCAGGCTCTTTTAGTTGTTTCCCCGCTCAACTTTTTTCACCCAAAAAAAGACCCACCTAAATATACCCACATTTGTACCCACGTCTATCCCGTATTGCTAATAGACAATAAATCGGAGAGTTTTCCTTCGTATAAATAAATGCCAACTATTGAGTTTTGAGAATATACATAAAGCTCTCTATACATGAGAGAGCGAATATAAAATATTTTTAAATTTTAAATAAACGTGCGTGGCACATGAGTTGAGACAAATGTATAGAAGAGAGCGCGGGCATTGCAACTATATTTTATATGTTGTGTTTGATTTATTTTATTTATACATGTGCGTGCGCACATGTGCCTTTGCTAGTAACCTCACTGAACTGCATCATTTCTGACCCTGTACACTTTTATTCCACTCCTTTCAGCATTGTTGGGGGAGCCTTCGTAATTGCTGGTCTATACATGGTTACTTGGGCTCGTTACAAGGAAGCGCAGCGAGCTATCACCGATGGTTATTTGGATCCTCTTCTTGGGGGTCCTCTAAGAGTCTCTAACACACAGGAAAATTCCTTCATTGATCCTTAAATTTCAATGGATGGAATGGTTGTCTCAAAGCATTCAAGCTACTTTAAAGGAATTTGTTTGGGTTGTTCTGAGAGCAAAGAATGGGTCTGATCTCCACATGGAACAAAACCTTAGTGTAATACTCCTCGAGTCTTGGTTCAACTCCCCGTGGGGACGAATTTCTGACTGGGTTAAAAGAATCCCCATGTCACCAAACCAAAGCAAGCACAAGTCTAAGGCCCGGCCCAGGTCGTTGTCTCATACCGATGAAGTATATAGAATCAGTTGGGGGATATACTGCTATTCCATAAAAAATGGTTGTCTCAATTGTTTTCTCCATGACAGCAACAGAAGTCACATGTATATCCTTTCTTAAAATAAATGTATAGATTTATCTTAAAAGACATTTTTGTAGTCTCATATATTTATTAGATAGATTCCTAAACAGCGACGTGCCAACGGTGAATGATATATATTTTTTTACTCGCAAAAAAAAATGATATATTTTTCGGGGTAAGAAGTTGACACCGGACACATCAGCTCGCTGCTCCACTCGGGCCCTCAGCCAACCGATCCATGATGGAGACCCACGGACCTCAACGTACTCTATATTCTCCCGTTACCTATTTGTTTAATTTCTCTTTTAATGTCAGCATGACTTGCAAGCTTCGAAAGCAACAATAAAATTGCCCTTAATTTTGCCTTGGCACCTATCGCATATATATTCAATGCAAAATCATTGAATGTATAGGAACAAAATAAGTATATCAAATACGAAGGCCCTTGTTGCTTTGCGTAGGCTTTCTCTGTTATCTTATTCATGGTTTGAAAACTGGTATGCAAAATTACAAATGTAGCAAATTGTTGAAAGTGCGAGGCAGGTGGTCATAGTCAAAATGGCAATGGCCCAGGCTGTCCTTTCTTTCCCCGAACAATGACCAAGATGATCTTATGAGTAGGATTTCTTTTGCTGAGAAAAGAAAAGGTCTAGCTAGCGTGAACACAGCTTGATGACAATACTTATGGTTATGGGGTAGGATTATTTGGCATCTTTTCAGAATTAGGGGACCATTCATCTCAAGCGTAAGAGGAAGCAAGTAAAAAATGGCGCGCCAAGAAAGATTTTAGTTTGAAAAGATGCCAAATCATTTGTGATACGGTCATCAGAAATATTTAGTCTGACTTTTCTAAGCCCATATGTTATTTAGAGTGAGTTTCTGCCACACGCACACCATTTCCGCAACACAATGGTCCAACTATACGACAAATGTCCAATTGGCTTGCCTGTTACCATTTTCATTATTTGCCAGATTGGACTAGTCATTTCATAACAAATCAATTGGTTCTTGAAACAACCATTATTTTTAGTGGTTGATACTTATATTCTTCTCAATAAAGAAGTGAATATAATTCAATTCATTAGATTTCTTGTGGTGGAATTCACCTACCTGAATTTTCTAATGTCATCAATGTCAGGATATATCAACTAATCTATCACAGGTGCTCATAAGGCTAGTTTATATTCAAAAGGGTGACTGTTCGTGCGTGTCATGAGCATTATCTTCACAAAAACCCTTCTCAATGAATAGAAGTCAAGTCACTAGGTAATTCAGTCGGCGAGGAAGATGGATTAGTAAAAATGGAAAATTGAATATTAAAAGAGGGGCAAACTATGCCTAACTAAATTGGGTTAGGGTTCTTGTGATGCTGAAACCTTATAGGTGTTGGCACAACACAAGGGTCGCAGTGGTAATTGCACGCAGGTGACAAGCTGGAAATGTTGACGCTCTTGTCATAAATTGACCATGTTGCCCTGCTCCAGCTTCAGTTTGGCATAAACTGGATTAGGGGACAGTGTTCCTGGTCAGTTTGCGGCTAGAGAAACCACAATTTATTATTTATGGATCGTTTGTTCCGGCTAAAGTTGCATGTGCACTACATGTTATTTTTCCTTTTCTTTTTTTGCGCGTGAGAGACAGAGAGGACATGATATTGTTTTGTATGAACCAGAACAGTACAGTGCTATCAAGTCTTTTCAAACTAATATTTGAATCTCTCATGCGAGGCCAGTTTGTTTGACTATCTTTTGAGCACACATTAATAATTTAATATTAAGATGCATATTGTAGCACCTGCATCATACACGGCTTACAAAGTTTTGTTCATGCAACAATAATTTATAACAAACTTACCAGCGCAAGTTCTCGTGTGACAATTACAAACATATACCTGAATGATGTGTAACCTATGGAAAACATACTATAAAGCTCCAAAGCGAGAAAAATTCAAACCAAAAGAAAATAAAAAATCATAAAAGTAACATTGGTTAGCATAAAAAAACAAAATAAATTTAGAGCATGTACTGCCTGCCGCCCAGCCCACCAATGAACTTCGCCAACTCATCAACTAACCGAAATGTGCCGATTGCTCCTGGGGCCTGGTGAGAAGGCCGATCGCTCCTGTGCCTCCAGTGCATTGTTCTTGCATCGAAATGGACCGACTTATGAAGAGCCCGCCAGGCTGGCCTGCAGGCCTGCCTTTTAACCTCTATCTCTCAGATGGGCCGGACGACGGCTGGCCTCGGAGCAAGTTGGGCTTTCTACCTCCCTGTTTCCTGGACCCTTCCACCATTTCGCCCACCGGCAAGCGAACCAACCTGAAACCCCCTCCCCTCTCCACCGATCCGCCGCCGCTCGCCTAAACCCTCCGCCGCCACGATCCGACCAGCCCTCGCCGCCGCCCGGCAGCCATGGGGAGCCGGCTGGGCCGCCGCGTGATCCACTTCGCCAACCTCCCGCTCAAGCTCATGCTGCCCCCGGCCCCGCTCTCGTCCGTGCAGGAGTTCGCCGTCCGGACCGTCCCCTCCGCATCCAAGGTGGACATACGCCGCTGCCTCGAGTCCATGTACGGCTTCGACATCGCCGAGGTCCGCACCCTCAACATGGAGGGCAAGAAGCTCCGCAGGGGCCCGTTCCTCGCCGCCAAGCCCGACTTCAAGAAGGCCTACGTCACGCTGCGGGCCTCGCTCACGGTCTCCCCCGACCTCTTCCCCATCGGGGTTATCCTTGGGGAGCGGGAGCGGAAGGCCAGTGCAGCCGCCGCCAGGAGGAAGGCGGTGGAGGGCGCAGAGTTGGAGGGGCAGAGGGAGGGGAAGGGGAAGCACTGGATGGAGGACGACAGGGAGGGCTTCTCCAGAGCAGGGTGTGGCAAGGTCGTGTACAGGAACCCCGGGAGGCTGGATCAGAGGAAGAGAAGAGGCGCCAGGGCTAAGGAGCAAGCTGGGGAGGAGGGGGCTAAATTCCCATGGACCGGAATGCAGCTGGCTACTGAGAAACCTAGGTGAGCATCTCTATGCCACTCGACTCTAAGTGATTAATAACATGTTTCTGTTCCTATAAATCTAGAACTAGAATCTTAGAAATAGCAGATGCGAGGGGTAATGCAGAAATGGTAATCTTCATCACTTGATTCTGGTAACCCTTATGCAGAAACCTTGATTCTAGTAACTCCCAAGTGATTAATAACATGTTTGTGATCATATGGAGTAACAGATGTGGATGAAAACATAACGTTTTTCATCACTCATTTTTCAATGGCTTTTATGTATGCTTCAAAGTACATGAAGGATTTGGCTGCTCAGTTGCCCATCATCAACTTGTATGCATGTGGTGGCACCATGAAATTAATCAAGTCTGTGCAACTGGAAATGGAAACAAAATGGGTGCATTTTTCTGTACAAATGGTAATAAGCAAACAATGATATGCCAGCATGAATTATTTTTTGGAAAGCTCTTCAGTAGGGAAGGAGGTATAGATTTAGACACATATAAACGATATTATGTTGTAAAATATGACATTTTTAGTGCAGTGTTTTATGTCCGTTCAGTGTTAAAGTTTGACAGATTTTAATCTTTTTGGTTGCTCTGGTCACACTCTTTTGAACTTTGTGTTTCTCCATCATGGATTGGCACATCTGCATACCACATGGCTATGAAATAGGCAAATACAACATGATGTGAATTCCTTAATAGCTGATGTTAGCCTTTGGTGTGTAGTAAGATAATCAAAGCCAACTCTGATGGAGAAGACCTTCGAAGTGTGCATCTGACCAGTGATCACATCTACTGAGGAAAAAAAAATCTGTCCCAAGTCAATGAATAAAATGTTGGTTCACTAAGTTACTGGGCTCTTCCTTGGGCATAATCATCATTCCATGATTGGATCAAACAATAAAGCTGCATCTGCATGAATGGGAAATGAAATCTGGCATTAGTGGTAGCTATCACCAAAGATTAGATTCAACAAAATGTAGAGTTCAAAAAAATGGAATTCAAAGCACTTGAATTTGTTTTGGTCAGAGAGTACCTATGCTAATCAAATGCAATGTTGTAAAAAGCTACCCTGACCTTACTATTTGGGGCTTCTTCCAAATCTGGAGACAGTTGATTGCTTAATATGCATCATTGAAGTTGTACATTCATAGTGTGAGATAATGGACCATGATAAGTGTTCACTTTATTCCACGAAACGTGTCTTTGCTAGAAGTATTGTTACGCAATCAAGTTGGGAAATTAGGGTGTGCTTGGATCTCAAGCAATAGCTAGCCTACCCTTGCTTAGCAAAACACAGGCATTTTGTCCCTTCCTCACACTTCACCATGGTCTGCCTCTTTAAAGTGCTTTCTCTTCTTAATTCTAGAATAGTTTTGATGTGTCCCCCATGTATGCCATTTTGTTGAATTTTGTGCCATATGATGGTGTTATGATACCACACTGAGTTGTCCAAACATTTTTTGAGCAATTGCCTTTTGGTTTTAATTAGTTTTGCATGAGTGGAGTGATTCTATCCTTTTTGAGCTTCATGATCATCTGTCCTTTCAAGTCTTGTGTTGAAAACAGTTTTTATTTAACTTTGTTTAAATGGCACTCTTCCAACATGTAGGGGGGTGACTTTGCCATGCCTTCACATTAAACTGATGCATAGTCATGTCCTATTTTCATTGCTGGATTCGCCATCCATGGAAAGATGATTATCTAATACTAACATTTAGTCCAAAATTCTAAATTAAGTATAACTCTTAGATTGAATTGTGTGACAACAGAACATTAGTTTTTGCATTAGGCATATTGTGGTCATTTCTCGGGCACAAGCTTTTCTGCACAAGCTCAGATTCTTTTTCTTGCTTTTTAATATAATTGGACAAAATGAAATGTACCTCAATAAATAAGATCCAGGTGGTGGTAGTGGTACCATTTTACTGGACTGATGACCTGGCTTGCTGCAGTAGTACTAGTCTGTTGTTGCACGCCCTATGTTGATTGATACCCGAGGAGATAACTGGTTATAATGTTTGATACTCAGTAAGATCACCTTTGCATTTTTTTATTGGTGCATTTCTGGAATTGGGTGCCTTTTCTTTCTATATGCTGATTGCGTCAATGATTATCATGGGAAGGAATGGCAATTAGGGATGCAAGTGGGGTGCCCATTGTGTAGTTCATTTTGTTGCTTTGAAATCCGGGTTAGTGCATTTAGAAGGGTTGGATCGACCCAGTGACCCAAAGAACAGAAAACTTGCATCCCTGATGGCAACATAATGTAGGCTTGTTTATATTTATGGTGTGCTCATATGCTGTATTCTGATTCGTTCTCATGCTATGATTCTTTTTTATTAGGAGGGTGAGACTCTCTCCCCCGAGGAAGAAGGCGGGTATAGCCTTGAAGCATAAGTCACGGAAGGTATCTCTGCAGCACCGCTCTAGGAAGAAGCTGGGAGCTTAATAGTACTTGACTTGGGCTGCGGCGCTGCAACCATGAGAGGATCATGCCATGAAGCGGGATGCAGACCGGGGATTGATGACTACACCGGCAGACCCGCCTTGTTTTTAAGTTGCCGAATAAACACCGAATTTTAAAGAATCTGTAAGAATTTTGCGCCTTTGATATGAAATGCAGTTGTTATTTGTAGAGGGCTGCCTGAGCCTGACGGGCTGAGTGAGGCATCAGTCTTTGCTGAAAGACTAGGCCAGGAAGGGTTCATGTCCCACACTCCCACCAAGCTATTGGATCGATTGTGTCCCGTGCGGCCAATTTCCTTTTGAGATTTGTCTGTCGTCTACTGATTAGTACTGCTGATTAGAGAGATTGCATTGTGCACCCTGTTTTTTTTTAGTTTTGCTGTTGCAATGAAATTCCACCGAATGCTATGAATTGCACTACTATTGCCTGCATACTGCCATACTGGTGTCTGTCAGCACTTATTGCTACGGTCTGATGGCACGCGATGGGCCACGACCCACGAGAGGCATGTGATGCACGAGAGCCTCTGATGGATCCGCAGGAACACGTGGACCACGCCCCCCTCTGGTTCGGAGAAGGCCCAGCAAACCAAATCGAATTGAATGGATGTAAACGCCGCGAAGTAACTGCTCGGAGTCGTAGCAGAGCAGCAATGGAGCCTGCGGTTGTTAGGAGGGCGCCCCTCCCTCTCCCCGCCGCGGGCAGTGGGAGGCCCGTCGTGCTCCTGGCTGCCCTGGCGCGACCCCGCGGCGGGTTCGCCTCCTCCTCCAGCGCCGCCGGCGGCGGGGGGCGCTTCTCTGCTGGCGGCGGCGGCGGCGGCGGCGGCGGCAGGGGAGGCGGGGACGACTCCGGCGCCGGCGCTGCAGCGGCCGCCGCGGCCGTGGCTGCTCTGGGAGAGGACGAGCCGGCGGACGGCGATCCCGACGCCATCGTGCTCCATGTCGGGGTAATAGCGCTCGTGCAATGCTACTGATTCCTTCTAGAATTTGGTTCCCATTGCTGAATGCTGATGCGTCTGCCTTGTTCGCGTGCAGGGGATGTCGTGCGGCGGGTGCGCTGCCAAGGTCAAGCGGATCCTCGAGAACCAGGTACATTGTGTTTGCATCCGCGCGGCCTTCCCATTCCGCTTCGGTTTTCGATACAAAACAGCATATGTAGAACTAGCACTTGGTATGCACGAGTTGCGACTTGCGTTTGCTTGCCTGTATAGGTCTATGTGCTGATCCATCAGTTCTGCTGATCTGCTCTGGGCTAACCAACTAGCAACACTGTTTTTTATGCTGTTTCTGCCGATTGCGGCACCCCCACCCCAAGTATATACCATACCATTACCGTGTAACTGAACTTCAGCTGATCGGTTTTGTTGCAGCCCGAGGTTGCTGCAGCCACGGTTGATGTTGAGAAGGCGACTGCTGTTGTGTGGACGACACCTGAAGCGAAGGCGACGAAAGATTGGCAGAAGCAGCTGGGCGAGAAACTCGCGAATCACCTCACCGCCTGCGGATTCCAGTCTTATCTGCAAGGTGATAAGCTCCATTTTCACCCTTCAATCCATCTACAGAAACCTGTAACTTATTTAATGCAGGGCTGTAAGGATTAGACAGTTCTTGTCAACTGAAGCATGACGTATTCCCAATCGCTCTTTCTTTGGTCATTGCAGATGAAGGCGAAGCTGAACCGACTGATTCTCGACCTGCGTTGCGTACTAGACTACTAGCCAATGAGTGCCCATGAAGTTTTTTTTTCATCGAGGCAGGGCCTTGCATAATATGCGAGGCCAGTTCCTCCTATTTGAGAAGTTGTACAAGCATAATATGCGGCTCTACAAAGTACATTTTGACTGAGTTATACGGTTCAAAATAACAACATTTATGCTTGTACTCACAGTAGCAGCTATCAGCATTCTTCCATCCTGAACCAGAGACACTGCATTTTTTAATTGTAATCCAAAAGCAGCAATAGGATTTCAGGAGATGGCTGTGACTGAAAGAGTTTATTTCAACAATCTTCCTGTTCTTCAAGCAATGAACTTGTTGAACATTTGAGTTTAACGTTGGAATAAGATTCGAACATTTAGATAATAATCTGAGAATTTACTCTATTTTTGTGAGGATTCTGATAACTTGCTCAGGAACTTATTTTAAGAACTAATAATCAAATTACAACGAAATGATTAGGCATATTCGACAAAAATAATAAAAATGGGCTTGGTACTGTTATATGTTTTTACCAATACCATGTAATAAATAAAATTACAAAGTACTCCACTCTAATTAAAAAAAACTAGTAGTTCACATGGGTATATATCCAACCTTATCAATTTTAAGTAGATCGGATGGAAGTGGAAAAATCAGCAAATTTATATATTTTTATTTTTGCAAATTTAGTGGGAAAAGTGAAAACAAGCCGAATACTCCGTACATTTAGTTGGCAAAATCTATTTCTCTAGCACCAGGGGGCAGGGACCACCTGACCGTTCAGTTCACCCCGTCCCAAACGGGGCCAAACCCTGACCAGAACCCCCGCCGCCGCGGCGCCGCCCCTCCCGTTCGAGGCCGGCGGCCGCCACCGTCTCCGGCGATGTCGCACTTCAGGCGCTCCGGGCCGCCGGAGAACCGCGACACCTTCTCCCTCCTCGTCCTCAACGTCTCCTTCCGTAAGCAACCTCGCTCCCCAACCCAACCCGTCCCTCCCCGGCTCCCGACTCCACCGCGTTCCCAACGCCCCCGCGTTTGCTCACCTCTCCGGTGAACCCCCTGCTGCAGGCACTACGGCCGACGACCTCTACCCACTCTTCGATCGCTACGGCGATGTCGTCGACATCTACATCCCGCGCGACCGCAGGTGGACGCCATTGTAGCTTCCGCCTCGCATCGGGAGGCTAGTGCTGGAGTTGTTTTGTGCGTATGGGGCGATGCTTATGCCTACATGTCCGCTTGCAGGACTGGAGATTCGCGTGGGTTCGCGTTCGTGAGGTACAACTACGAGGACGAGGCGCAGGATGCCGTCGATGGGCTTGATGGTCAGCGAAGGGAAAACTTCCGTCAGTTTCAGGCTTTGAGATTCTTCTATGACTTGTGTTTCCATTGTTCTGTCTGGTGCAGGGAGGAAGGTGGGTGGGAGGGTGATCATGGTGCAGTTTGCCAAGTATGGACCCAATGCTGAAAAGATGTAAGATCTCACACTCTACGACCTTGGTTATGTACTGATTAAATTATTTGTTTAATTACATTGAGGCAGCAGAACACTAGGTGATATGGGCTACATGTGTAATAGTAACAGATGCCCTGAAGTAGAACGAATAAATGGATGTAAACTGTGTATTTTAGTATCTGAGAGATCAAGGGTTACTGATCCTTGTGGCTTTCATGGTTCTATGGTTGAATGAGGTACTGATTCTGACAATTATGACTTCAGTTTCCTGTTTGGATGTTCTGACGCTACTTGATCTGTTATCAAGTTATCTTCATTTTTTTTCTTTCAGCCTTTAAACTTAGGCCCTGTTTTGGTACAAGGAAAAAATGCATTGTAATTTCTAGTGTGGTTGAAACATTAGCCCTCCATAGTAATGCCAATAAGTGATAAACACTAACCACCTGATTTAGCTAGATTGTTTTATGTCTTCAACAGAGTATTTAAAGGTAGACAGGAAATCAGATATCTACACATGGATATGGCTACGTGGGTCTCTAATAATCGTGATGAGGAGTGTATCTTGGTGTTAACTTTCACAATTAAAAGATTGTTAACTTCTCTTTACTTCCACAATGATAGTTTGGGTTGTTTAATCTGTCAAAGCATCCCTGTGGTCTAGGTTGATTTATATATTCAATTCAATGGATGGAAATCATTTCTCGGGCTTGCTTGTGATAGATTTTTTTTAACAAGTTGATGATACATAGTGGCCATTGATGTGAGTTGTGCTAAAGTTTTTACCTGTTACCATTTCTTTTGTGTTTATTGGTTTCATGTCGTTTTGTTAGGTTGGCTAGGTGCATTTGTTGGTTGATTACCTTTCATAGTCAAGAACTCTAACTCTACCTATATATGTGTGAATCAATTTCAGAAATGACATGTAAGAGTTTATCTGGTATACATATAAATCCGAACTACTTGTTTACACATCTAGCAGAAGGAAGCGCAAAAGTCACCTTACAGGGCCAGTAACTTGTATTGTGTTTTTTCTAAGAAAATCAATTACAAGAATGCTGCTAGCTATCCTGTAAACTATATTCATACTCTTGTTTTACTATTGATTAAGTATACAGCTCGGAGAATGGTGAATCACTGAAAGCACTTTCACTTATTATGCATTACTTTCTTGTTTGTGTTTGCAGTCATAGGGGTAGGATTACAGAAGAAACTCCAAAGCCAAGGGGTCATTTCAGAAGCCGCAGTCCAAGACAGAGGTAGGTAAATATGGCCTGCAATGTATTTGAATCTTACCAGTGACAACCTCCCTCTGTTCCCTTTGTATATGATGTTTCAGAATTGCACACACTGAAGGAAAACAAGCTATGACCCCATATCCTACTGACTTTGTGTACCTTGCTGCCTGCTAAATTCATCTGTCTCCTAAACTGACCATAATTAGTCTTATTAACCAATAAATAAAGAGATTGAGTCTTCAAAAGTCTAGCCTACACTAAATGAAATAGACACTTAGTAAGATATGGCTGTCTCCTTGAACTACTGCAATGCCAAATAAAGAGGAATACTCTTCCACTACCAATATGAAATGGAAATGGGTGTAAGGAGCGCATGTTTCCCTTGTGATAAGCATGCTAGTTGGACTTGTAATTGTAACCATGATATGCTGATGCAACGCCTTGATATGTAGTTTTCATGAATATGCTATAGTTAAGACTTACATTACAGCTAACTCTTTTCAGCGCTGGTAGCTCTGTCACTTGTACTTTTAAATTTGATATAACACAATTGTATTTATTTTTAATCTGAAGGTACCGAGATGATTATCGGGACAGAGATTATAGAAGGCGAAGCCGGAGCATAAGTAGGGAGCGATATGAACAGGACAGGTACAGAGATAGTGATTATCGTCGCCGTAGCAGAACTCGCAGTATTAGCCCTGATTATGACAGGAAACATAACAGCTACAGGTTTGCCCACTGGACTTGTACTGTTTTTCTATTTTGCATTCCCATATCTGAATGCATTAACCCATTATTCAATTATCGGCAGTCGCTCTCCTGCACGTAGAAGCCCAGGTCATGGCAAAAACCACTCACCTCGTAGGACACCAGCTCGTGAAGGAACTCCTAGCAAGCCCAGGGATGGCCGTTCTCCATGTTCTGGAAACCCTTGAGCCTGAGCCAAATATCATACACCGCTCATCATGGACCCTTGAGGTGCCTATCTGACATTTTTCGTCATTTGTATTTACATACTTTTACCTGGCATGTTACTAAGGTGACTTCTGCTTCAGTGCAGGTTGAGTGGACTAGAGATTTAGCAACGACAGCTGTCTGGTTGGTTACAACTTACAAGAGCTATGTGGTGGCAATGGTGGAATATTCCATGTAGCTGCATTCAACTTTCTGTACTGCTTTCCGTGAACATTTGAGCCACTTTCTTAGAACTATATGCATATTAGATATTATCGTCTCAATACTGGGTGCTTACTATAGCTGGCTGCCTGTATATTTCTAGTTATATGATGAGACAAAGAGGCGTTTTTGTGACAAGTGACTAGTCAGGATGCAAGTTGATGGCATGTCCTTGAAGTTGACAATAGTATTGCTGGCTTGCCTTGGATGATGGTGGTGGTGATGCTGATGATTTCGTTGCCAACCTTTGCTGTCTGTCAAGTGAGAGATTCGACTGGCAGATTGCTTAATCAATTTTAAACCATCTGTGAAGCATGTTTCTGCTTGTAGTACTGTCTGCTAATGTTCTTATTGGTTGGATTGGCAGATTCCATGAGCATGTTGCTTATGGAACTGTTATCTCAATGTTATGGTAATATGGTATTTCTAGGCATGAACATATCCAGAATATTGATATCTGTTATTTTGCCTGTTTGGATTGAGCCGTAGCAAGCAGCTCAGGCAGCACCGCAGAAATACCAGCCCCAGGCGAGTAGGCAACCGAGATTGGATGCCTGGGGTGCTGCTGCCTGGACCAGGAGCCAACCAAAGGGCAATATAGATATCGTTTTGTTCTAATGATGGCATACTAAATAGCCCATATGTGCCTTTTCACCATAGAGTTGTAAGATGATCAGCATGCTGAACATGTTAATAGGTTTTATATTCAAGATCTTGAGATGATATTCTCGCCCTGTTCGGCTGGTTTTCAGCCAGCCAGCAGTGTTTTTCTCTCAGCAGAAACCAGCACCAGCCACCAACCAGCCAGCAGTGTTTTTCTCTCAGCAAAAACCGGCACCAGCCAAACGAACAGGGCGAGAGATAGCCATAGGTTGACTTAATATAGGAATAGACCCTTCTTTCTACGAAGAAGCTAAATAGACTTCAAAAAAAATTACCTTGCAACAGAAGTTTTTTTTAGTAGTCCACTTTGACTGATAGATCCCAGATCTTCAATTACCAGCCCCAAAAGTGCCACCCTATTTTGGTAAAATAAGATATGCGTAGCGCTTCATATGAACATGCCTCTATCAATTGAGAGGCTCTAACTGAGCTCTTGAATGCTCTTAGGCTACCGTAACGATAAGAATGAATTCCGACGCGAGCATTCCATCTTACAGTAATCCCTTCCTTTTTCCCTATTGATTATCCGATTTAAACCAACAATTCATCCTTATGGAAAAGAAGGGATGCTACTTTCCGTGTCGTGATTACCCACCACTTGTCCTTGTACGCGGTAAAAGATATAGTATGCTTTCTATGAAAGCTCGTAAGATCCACTGACAAAACAGAAAACCAATTCACTCGCTCAGTCTCTTTGTGAGAAATAAATGGTTAAAGCACTTAATCGGCTTACCTTTTTCAGCTGCATCGTACCGTGGGTCAAACTCTGTATGTAGATAGAGCCCCTATGCTCCTAATGTAGAGCTGGAACTACAACAGTTACCGTGGAATCCGCGATCACACATGAGTTACAGTTGTTTTTCCGGTGAAGCTAGTACTTGACTTGAGTATACCATACTTTTAGTGTTGGAAACACCATTGTCACACGGGTCTAATAAGAATATTGACTGGCAGGTGAGCTAAAAGCCAACACCTGAGTCAGTCAGTCTTCCACTTCAGTTGCTGGTTGGGTAGGTCAAACCGCGAGTACGAGATAACTCAGAGGCACTGTAATACCAATCGATGTTGGTTGTCAGTCTTCGGCATTGATTTTCCTTGAGCGGAGGAAATGGTGCTTTGTCGATCCGATTTCTCACTTCTTCTCTTACGAGATTTCTAGTTTCATGAAAAGAGCGCTCTTTCTATCAACGCAGGGCTCAGACCTTTTTACAGCAATTGAATGGGTTTAGCTTAGAATTGAATCATGTCCCCGCAAGATTGGCTGGCCATTGAGGACTTGTTCCGATGAGTTTGAAAGTGCCGGCGAGGCACGGGCTTAGTAAGTGAATTGGCAAGTTGGTCAGAAGCATGAACATGAGAAATACGTAATTTACCAGTAGCAACTTGATCTCGAATGAAATGGAAGTCAATGGCAATGCGCTTCATACGAGAATGGAACACGGGGTTGGCGCAAACATAAGTGGCACTTACATTGTCACAATAGATGACTGGAGTGGGTGAGATTGGAACCTTCAGCTCTTGAAGAAGATTCATGATCCAATTGACTTCAGCGGCAGTGGAGGCAATGGCCCAATATTCGGCTTCGGTGGAGGATCGAGCAACTTGAATCGGAAAGTTGGGCTTCTAGTAAACTCATAGTACGCGGAACAACTTTCTTATCAAACTTCCCCCTAAATCGTCAGTTATAGGCGAAAGAGTCTGCTGTTTGAGCTAAAGGCAATCAAGGAAGGCGAGTAGGGAAGAGCTGAGGAAACAGAGATAATCGAGTAATTAAGATTGTACTTTCTTTCGCCTCTAATTTCTTTTTTATTTATTTATTAGTAGATTCCAGTATCCGACCAGCTATTCTGAATGAATCAGATCTGTTTCTTTCCGATGACGCTGTTGAACAAATTGTGGATCAGGTACTGCGCATCCAGATGAAATGTTACTTTCTGTTTATTTCCTTCACAAAAAGTTGTCGCAGGTTTCATGTCGACTCTTGTGGCGCAAGAAGCGTTCACACTATGAGGTGGCCGACACATGGATTTATGCTAACTTCAGTTTTGACAGACATTCCAGCAAGCAGACTTCAATGGTGACGGGAAGATTGATCCTGATGAATGGAAAGCGTTCGCGAGTCAAAACCCAGCTTTGCTGAAGAACATGACTCTTCCATACTTTAAGTTTAAGTAAGTATATTTACATTTTTCAGTTTATAAACATGCTTTCCTGAATACTTTCAGGGTGACATTCCAATTACTTGCACAATAGTTTATCCCACACTGTGATGTGTTGTGCTCATACATTAATTTCCTATTCAGGGACATAACCATGGCATTCCCCAGCTTTGTTTTGAACTCTGGTGTTGGCGATGAAGAGTTGTAGCCTTGTAGCGCCCTTGGATGCACTCCATGCTCTTTCTTAATATTGCTCATAAATGGGCATGGCCAAACTATGGGGACAGTGCTGGCTCAGGTTGCTAGACATCAGCACAAGTATCTGAGGTCTCAAGTCTTAGACATGCCTCCTCAAAGTGCAGATACAGATCTGGGATTGGGGTTGAACTTAGGTGTATTGTATTTGGTAACGAAGAGCCCCGGCATTGAAGGACAGTGTGCAAATCGGTATCTAAACAAACTATAAGGTTGTTGTAAGCAGGTGGTCACTTGAGAGGAGGATTGTACACAATGATGGAGTGTCAAACCTTCCTCACTTTGTTTTTCCTTTGCTCATTGAGGCTGTAAACTGGTATGTAAAGTGATTGATTATTAACTAATGCTGTAGGATATAGTGTTTGCATCAACAAGGATGATCGGTGGTACCAGCTTATAACAACATGTAGCCACCGAAGTCCAGTTGTGAAACTTGGAAAACATTTCAGATTTTGCCAAAACAATTTTGTCAGAATAGCAGGAACCACAACAGAACAAAGTTTTGTCAGAATCTATTTAGGAACGAAACATATCGGGTACACTATTCCACAATCCTTTTTGTCACCTAACATGCTCTGTATCTATGCATCCGTTCCACTTTGGCCATACAGATCCTTTGCGTTGCATTTACGTATGAACAAACATGACAATGTCGTACTTGCTGGTAACCTGACCTATCTAAATCCAACAAGTCTATCGGTATGAGAACTTTGTAATTCTCCACATATACATTTCGCTGTGCCGCCTCGTATGGGTTCTTTGTCAAAAAAAAACACAGAAGTTGACCAAGTAACTGCAATGGAGATTCAGGTTGGCTCTACTGCTTCAGTTTTACCATCTCCTGCAAGTCCACTGGATAGCACATCTTGGTGTGCTCACCGGACCACACATTATCTGCCAGGATTCGGTTCACAGCATCTGTCGGGTGGAATTCATCCCACCAGACATGGCTCGATGCGTCGCAGCACGCCATCCGTGGAAGAACACACATGAATAGAATAGGCCTCCATACTTTCCCAGCCCACAGCAAGCATCAGTGGTGGTCACAAAACCTGCACATTGTAATTCGATCATAATGTGAGTGCTTCCCTAAGGACAGCAGGCAATCTGAATGTAGTACTTATGATGCATTTGCTCACCATAGCGGTCACGGTTCTCTAGTATGTCCACAGACCCTGTGTTTTTCTCTCAGCAAAAACCAGCATCAGCCAAACGAACAGGGCGAGAGATAGTCATAGGTTGACTTAATATAGGAATAGACCAGATGGAGACAGACAAAACACTCCTTTTTTAGAAACAAGTGTAGGATAACCACAAGGGATTTCTCAATTCATACCCATATTTATTTGATTTTATCTTGTGTAATCTATTCTGGAGTAGTGGTTCCACATGTTTATTTTTGTGGCGTGTTGAACGGCACAACTTGGCCGCGGTTGGAGGTGGAGGATTTGTATTCTTCCAGCCGCTGCTTTCATTTGTGAACCCTCCACTGTTCCCATGTTGGGATTCCAGAGAATATTCAGGAAATATGAAAAAGGCGTCATCTATGTATAGAAGAAACTAATGCCTCACAACTAAACTTGTCTGGTGACTGTCGTAGTTAAGGTCTCTTTCTAAAGAGTTGTTGATTTGACAGCCCGTTGGTAGCCTCGATGATGGAGTTGTATAGCACAAGATTAATCGACCGACAATGTGGCGGGTGCTAATTTATTCTGAGAGAAAAATAATATTGACTGATTTATGCTGAGAGAAAAATACCGCTGGCCGGTTGCTGATAAGTCAAGCGTACATGGTGAATAATACTCAGGATTAGGACAAAGTGCCTAGCTGATAATTTACTCCCCATGTCCTCACGTATGCACTTGCCATTTTGTTACGCATGGTGCTATTGTATGCAAAGTAACAGCATATCCTTTTTGAGGTCACTGCCAAGCCAGCGAGACATGGAGCGAATCAAACTTTCAGCAGCCGAAGCACCTGTCAAGTTTTGCGTCGGTAGACTTTGCAATGATTGAGGTTCGGTACATCTTTTCACAATCAAGCAAATGTCAACCGCTAATGCATTGTTGGACCCACAGTCTAATTGGTCGGTTCCACCTGTCTCCCTCCTGCACCCACGCGACACAACTGGGCTTGCAGCAGGAAATAAATAACAATAACACACTGATGGCGCGAGTCATGATCATTATAATTGTTGATGCGCAGTGGAGCACTTCCCAGCTAGTAAGTCCTCTGAAAAAAAAACTAATGTTTTGAGATTACACGAAATGTGAGTCGAACACCTCTAGGGTCAAAGGGACGGTCTTCACAATAGGATACAAGCATGCCAAAACCAATGTGATTGGAACTGACTAGAGACTACTTTGTTTGGGTACACAGTAAGCTTGTTCCACGGATCCTAACCAAGAAACATCATGTGAATGGCCCCCCTTGTACGTCTGCAACAATATTACACTACGAACAATCACAGGCGTTGGAAGTTCCCACATCATGCTGCTTTAGCTCGGGCAATGGAGAGAAGCGTTGTATATTCAGTAATTGTCCCGGGGTTGTGCATCCTTGGGCCCTCCTCCCCGCCCTCTTGGGGAATATATCGAAGATGAAGCCATCACATGATGTTTGCAGGAGGGGCCTGGTGTTGTTTTTTCTGCACCGTTCAAATATAAGGCTCATCATGCTTCAAGAGTTACGACAGCAGATGGTTTTATTATGATGGAGAAGGGAGGAAATCATACACTAGCAGGGGATTTTAGTGATGAGGCATCGTCCACAGCTCCAGCCGCATGGTCCGACGACTGGTGGAAAAGTAGCAGAGCTATAGACCTGTCGATCGGGTTGGTCTGCGTCTCGATGCTCCGAGGATCAACAAACCTGCCAAACAGAAACATCGGCAAAGCCATTTTCATGCCTCCCTTGCATTGTAAGTACTGTAACGAGGATCAACTCCAGAAATTGCGCCACACTATCAAAGAATGACCAATTGCCTCCTTTCTTGTCTTTTTGTTTTGTGATAATAAAGCAGGCAACTATGTATATGATATGAGGGGCATTACCTGCTGACTGATCATAAAAACAACTACAGCAACAGCCTAGAGATCATGGCATCACAAATAATTAATGTTAACAGTCAATCGGCACGTTAGCCATGAACCATTCTTATACAGCACTATAGATCAAATCCAATTAAGAGCTATATTTTAACCTTAATCTACCGGCATCGCAAGAACTAAGACATCGGCATTTGTTCTTATGGTACAAGGGGTTCGGAATGACAATTTAGTGATATGCAAGAGATTTAGTGATATGCAAGAGACGTTGCATTGGAGCATTCAGGCAACACTGTAGTCGTAATTAAACAATAAGGAAAATATATTTCACTCGCTAATTTCAGTTTCCAAATGCATAAATACTGGTTCATGATTGAGAATCTTTTGTTAGGAACAACGTACTTGCGAGAAGTTTCTGCATTCTGCATATCCTTTACATCCTGGCTATCTCCATTGCTGTTCACCGTATTTGGAAAAACTTGCCTATGCTGCGCACTTCTTGCCAATCGGTATAAACCATCTCTAATGCACAATTTGGTTTGGACATCCAACTGAAGCAGACACGCAAAGTAATCTTAATACTGCGGTACATAGTTCATTAAAATTAGTTTCATCTCCTCTAAGAGGAAGGACACAAACAGGAAGTTTGGATGTACCAAAACTAAAGGTCGTGCCTTTGATCAAGGTTATGATCATTTAGAGAAACCAAAGAGCCAAGATAAAAATAAATGGAAACACGGCATTAATTTGTAATAACAAAATGAAGGGTTATTCTAGGCTGCACCTATGAAGTTTCTGCTTCATGAAACATTGAAAGAAAAGAAAAGGAAGCTAGTAAAACATGATACCTGACTAACAGCATCCTGCAGTTGTCGAAAGCTACTTTCTTCAACCGAGTTATCAGAGGACATAGATGATACAAATGAGCCGTCCACTACCATTGAAGTGCCCATTGTAACTTGAGGATCCCCCAAAGTTCGTTTCCCTAGCCCTCTTTTTTCAGTTCCATAGTTCTCACAAGGATATGAAGCTCTTCTTGTCAATGCTTGAGTATGTCTGTTCACCACATTATCACTTGTGGGTGGCTGTATGTTCATACTTTTCTTCTGCGCTGCATTCGTAGCGTTAAGTGTCACATCAGCTAATCATAACACAAGAGTACAAGATAAACAAACATGTTCAGAAGAACAACTAGAAAAATATTACATCTGAAATTCCACTAGTATATTACCTTTTGAATTCCTTTGTGCAAAAGAACCACCAGATGGACTGAAGTTTTCTTGATAGGACTCAGAAGTAATGTTGCTTGGTGAACTGGAATCTAAGTGGTGCCCTTGCTTCAGTAAATTCTGAGAGGAGCTCAGCTGAGAAGTTGAAGCTATAGAAAATTTCTTGTCTTCAATACCTTGAAGAGCATTTTCAGATGAATACTGATTTCCAACCTGCAACTAAAACCATGACATTAAATCATTGAAGAACATCAGATTGAACTGCATAAGTGATTTATCCTTACGATAAGATGATCTCTCAATCTTATGGCACTACCTATTCAGCACTAAGCATACTCAGAAACAAACATTCCGGTGGTAAACCCAATACAAATATATAAAAGCAGGAAAATTGTATCAAGATCTTGCATCCCCTAAACATAGAAAAGTAAAAGTAGTAGCAACACAGTAGCATGGTTGTACTTTAAGTTAACAACTTTTTCATTTCTGTTTTTCCTGGTTGCACTAGAGTATCAAATCAACTATATGTCCATTTAAGGAGCCTAGGCCATAAACCAAAATCAAAATAAGATAACCCTAAGCCACTTAAGACAACAAATTTTTGGTGCTGCTTGAATTATTGAAATAACCTGAGGAAATTACCATATCAATGTTTCCATGTCCGTTGCATATTTGGTCAGAGGGCAACAACTCCATCACATCCTCTTGGTATATCTATGGTGGGCAAATGAGATGCAAAAATTAAAGATAATAGAAGATAAATATCAGGTTAGTCAATAGAGGCTAGAAAAAAAGGAACAAATTTACTTGCCTGTTCGCCATATGCATTCACATTCTTTTGCTCACTGAACAGGTAGGTATCGTTGAATTGATTGTCACATAGAGCAGCTGAAGGATCAACCGAGGGTAGTGATTTATCTTCTGCGCATTGGAATGCTGAGAGATCATCCAGGATACCATAATCTGAATAAGACGACTCAAACCCTTGCTGCAAAGCAACATCAGAAGAGTAAACAGCATCTGAAGAAGGAATCCAAGATAGACCATCTGTGTTCTCCAGCTGTTGATGACCATATGTTGAATCGGACCTCCTTTTCCAAAAAGAAAAAAAGAAGAGAAGAAACAGGGTTATCCTTGTCACTTGTTTACACAATTTAAGATCTTAGCCAAGAAGCTAGAAGTTCAGAATACCTGAACAACGTATCAACATCCTCAAAATTGTCAATGCCAGGCCAATCAATGTAGTTTAAATCATTATCTCCATAAGTGAGACCATCTTGTGCAGCACTGTGGTTATTGAGAATGGCAGAACCATTGCTCAGTGCAAACTGACAGGAGTTCCAGTTATCTGTTGGACATCTGGTTTCGGTGATTGTATTTTCCTCTCCCAAAGGAAAAGCATTTGAGCCATCTTTACAGTCACCGGTGCTGTTTATATTTTGGGATACTATCCCATTAGCACATGGGATGTGCTCTGAATTACATTTCTGTGAATCTGAGTTATCTGTTCCAGAGATGACACCCTGGTGGACTTTCTCACTGGCAACTGCATGCTTCAACTTCTTACTACTAGTGACACCAGGAGCCTCAATTCCACTTTCATGTTCGTTTCTATTACTCTGGGCAAACTCATCAGTGAATTCACCTTCAAACTGTAATAGCAATATTAGTCAAAGGCCTAGAACAGACAAATTCAGTAACCTCTACGGATGCCAAGAGAAGTAAGAAAGGGTGTAGAGAATCTAACAAAGCACTGTTATTGCCAAAGGTCCAATGCAAAAGCCAACAGATGATTGTGACTAGGGTACCATCCACTATGGAGTAGTGTACTAGTGTGTCAATAAAACCATGAAATTTTAAATACTGGTCAACCTAAGCAAACTCTCTGTAGTTGACACTTGACACCTTCCTATACGAGGGGCTAGCCTACATAATCCCCACTCATCTATCCACAACAAAAACAATTGTGGATCTACTATGGGTAGCAAGCGCACTTCATCAATGAATAAACACCAAGACTTCCACAAGGCAGCAGAAGCCTTAACCTTCTTCCCTAACTAAAACTAAGCTGAGTACCAATAAATTAGAAATAACTCAAGCTAGCTAAGCAGGACAGGGATTTGAGGCACTACCATTAGATACTGAACCCAATTAGCTTGAATGAATATACATATATTATTCATTCTTCCGTCAGTCGATCGAAAAGAGAACAAACATGCATAGTGCTGGGAATCTTATATACACAGGATGAAACCTTGACGGGTTAATTTATCAATGCATCCACGTAGACAGATTATTCAAAATCGAATAATGTATTGTGCACAGAGAACAACCTCTGACCTATTTTGTTCTTTTCATTTTTTTCCCACGTCTATTCAACTACTAAATCTAAGGACACTGGGATCTCTAAACTGTTTTCCCTAAGTCACAAACAAATGCATCCCAAATCGTTTGTTATAATCCCATGTACCAAAATATGTGGCTATGAAAAGTAGTGAGATGCTATATCCATGAAGAAATTCGAGAAATTGAGATTACCTCGCCCGCCCTCCAATCTGGCATCCCTACAAATTCTATCCGGGTCCAAAACTGTACCAATTCACAGGATTTGATATCATACTCAACTCAGGATCCCCAGTTCTTGATCAACTCCTACAAAACCACAAAGGAAGGAATTGAGATGAATTGGTGTCTGTAGGAGAAAAACGAAAGAAACTGTAGCCTAAACAAGTAATCGTATTCTCAATCCAGGTTGATGTGGTCGTAGTCTAAACAAAACTACAGCAGCTAGGCAATAGTGGCTTATGTATCTGGGGCCTTATATCAAACACTGCGTAAAAAAAACTTGAAAAAAACATGGATACATCTAACAAGTAAATATCCAAAAGAGCCTGAATCGAGCATGGAAAATCGGGTGAGCTCACCTTTCGGAATCAAGAGCCGTAGATCAGATCCTGCAGAAACAAAGAAAATCCTTTGTTAGAAAATCAGCAGGCTGTAGAAGCAACCTCAGCAAAGATCCAAAACCGTATTTTTTTCTATTGAGGAAAGAAAGAGAGGAAAAGAAGCCCAAGCAAGAGCGCAGAAACCCAGCAGCAGGCCTGCAGACCACACGAAACTTGCAAAACCCCACAAGCAATCGCTAGAAACGGAAAAAACGGAAATTTTAACCGAGGCGAGGCTGGCACGCGAAACAGGGGGAAATCCGAGCGAGGCTCCCACCGACCCACCCCCGGAGAGACGCTTTTACGGCAGCGGGAGCGGGAGCGGGGGCGAGAGAATTCCCACCTCGGGGAGACTAGACCTGAGCTCCGGCTTGGCCAAAAGGAAACAAGCAAACAGAGGAAAGAGGAAGAGAAGCGGGTGGGTATGGATCTTAACAGTGCTTCGATTCGCCGCCGCCGTCGCCGCCGGCCGCCGCAGGGAAGGCTTGCTTGCTCGCTCTTTCGCTCCGCTCGGTCAGGCCGCGCGCCCTGTCTCTAGATGCTTCCGGAGACTTCCACCCTTTTTTTCCTCTCGCTCTAGCAGCTGCAGTATTTCTTCTTTTTTTAAAAAAAAATCCTAGTAGCAATAGGATGAGAGAGAAGAAGATGATGATGAGAGAAGACGAGGAGGAGAGATGGGCGACAGCATATGGGATGGGATTTCTGGGCACCGAAATTACCTGAAGAATGAAACGGATTTCTCTGATTTTGCTCGGGTGGGTGGGGGAGCGGAGATGAGATTGGTGGTGGCGCGCGTATCCATCCGCGGCGGGGGTAGTTTACTAACTAGCGGCTGGGAGCGGGCGTGGTGGGCCCGGGGGCGGTGCGGAGGTAGTGGACACGAGGCGCCGGCGCGATCCGATCAGTTGCCCGCGCCCCATTGGCCGCGGCCTTCGCGCGCGGCGGCGGGGCCCGCGTGGCAGTCAGCGGGCGGGGCCAGCGGCGAGGAGGCTTCTGGAGGCTGGGGACCCCCCGGGCGCGTGGCGTGGACTGGGCTGGGGTTTGCTGCTGTGCCTGGGCTGGGCCTGGGTGGAGTGGAGGGGGCACCCCGCACGTGACACCATCCTCTCTCGGCTCCCTTGGCGGCAAGTGGGCAAGTTGCCGTGCGCCGCTTGCGCTCGTCCTCACACGACCGGCCGACCCGACTCAAGAAACAGGCCAACAGCGACGCCGGCCCGGCCCGGCTCGGCTCGGGGTGGAAAACCGGGCGGTTTTCCCGGGGCCGCGGGCGCTCGCTTTGCTTGGGTCGCGCGCGCCGTCGTTTCCGGCGACCCGGGGCTTGGACGACACGTCGCTACCCTCCCCAGGATCCGATCGCTGGCTGGTTGGCTGGCGGTGTTTTATGCTCCCGTGGTAACATTTCTCGTGCGGGAGAGCCTGGCGGCATCAATGACCTCAAGAGTCATCAATGACACGGAGTATACGGGTTTCGCTGCTATATTCCGCACCTCCCTTGCGGCATCGATGACTCAACTATCAAATTCATATAATGGTACTTATTTTTCATATCATACATATTAATATTATTTCATATGAATTTGACCAAATTTATAATTATTGACTTCTCAAGTAGCAAGGATTACATTCCTTTTGGATATAGAGAGAGTAACCTAATAGAGTTGTATATTTTTTGGACAGAGATAGTAAGCAACAAAAATTTTCTTGTTAAATATTTATTGTATATTTGCCAATAACGATAATAAACAACTAGCCTTCGCACACATGAAAGATTAGAGATCTAAATAGTAAAATAATATACTCAATTCGTCGTAAATTATTATTTGATATGTGACTTTTACTTGATAAGTAACATTTGACCACTCCGTGTTATTAAAAAGTGTAGTGCAGATATATAAAGATAATTTGTGTTTAAAATTATTTGAGATAAAATAAATCTAAAACAAAATAAATAATGTTTATATAATTTTTGAATGAGAAAAATAGTCAACCGTTACGAGCGAAAACTGAACGGCGAATAGTCGTAGTATTAAACAAGCCAGCAGCGATCGATCTAAATGATGCAGGCAGCTATATTGTCCGGGCGTGGTGATTGGTGGCGTCTTCTCACTCACCTCGTGGCCTAACATGAGCTTGAGGGGTCCAGGTAGCTGTTGTGTTGATTTTTTTTTGAGATTATGTTGTGTACTTTGTGTTGATAAGTTGATTAATAGGAGGAACTAGATAATGCACTCTTCCCCCGGCCCAACATGACAACATGAGCTTGAGGGGGGGACCAGGTACCGCGGCCCAGCAAGCTGCAGACGAACGTCTGTCCTCGTGCATGCTGCAGACGACGTGTGGTGTGGCAGCCCAGCATGCGCGTTTAGCAGCGTCGGTGTGCTTGAGCAGCCTTCTTCAGGCGACAGGTACTGATGGGTGGTGACGCCCCCCGTTGGGATATCCATGATCGAGATGGTGTTTCTGCTCAGACTCAGACGATCGAAAGCGTAGCACTACCGCACAACCCGTTGCCGCATGCTAGTGTTAGTACATGAGACGAACCGATTTTTTAAGGAATATGTATACGATCCAAGCATGATCCAGTTCTACCTCGCGTCCTCGCCTACCGTTGTTTGGAAATGAAAGGACATTACGGTATCCTGTTGAACTTAAAAGCATGTTCTGTCTGCGCTTTCTTGTGAAAGTCAGTAGAATGCATCACTATGCGACGATTTTATACTCTTGGCAAAAAATATTATTACTGGCTGGTAAAAATTGCATTTCGCGTGTCTTTCAGAATTTTACTATCGAAAACCTCGGTAATAAACTACACTAGTACTCGTGATTTTTGTGGCACATGCATATATATTGGTTGATACATTGTTCTGTATCATGTTTAAAAGGAAAAAAAACAGAATAGACCCCTCGGTCATGTGGCTCTGTCACAGTGTCATGGCAACCTTGGACGAGATCAGGAGGTCAATGTAATAAGTTTTCAACGTGTAACTTTGCACGTGAGCTCGGTTCCAACTCATTCGTATACCATTAACCGATTTCTTATTCACCATACACATAATATATCCACCGTACACACAAGGAAACGGGCGCCACACGCCACATGGGGTTGTTCCGTTGGGTATGTCACAACCAACCCAAAAACACATACACAAACCAAACGTAAACCAGATCGTCGAAAGGACTCGAGGACGGGACTCATCGCCTGATGATGATCATCACCAAAACAAGGCCGCAAACTGACGGCCCAACCACCCGTGCGGCATCCAAGGATATGATGTATCCAAGACGCTAGGCCAGCGAGATGCTGCTGTCGCCGCCGGGAGGCTGCCGGGTCCGGCGGCCTGCATGCTCTCCGTTTGCTGGGGCCTTCCCGTCTGCAAAACCGCTGCTACCAGTCGTTTCTTCCAGCTTTGGTCGGTTCAGAGGCTGCTTCACCGTGGGCGCTGAATCCCTCTCGAACGTGACCTTGCCATTCAGATCAGTGGGCTTGTTGCTGGTTCCTTTCTTCTTTGCTGTCTTCACCGTGCTGTCGGTTTCGGCCTCTCCGAATGAGAAGGTGCTCACCTGTCAATGAGGGCAATGATAGCTGTTCAGTAGAGTTTCGAGCCACCCACAAATCGAATTGGAATACCAAAACATAGATGGAGCAGGCATTACATTTGCATTTTTCAATGGTGAGAGGGACGTGGAGCTGCTGTAGTCTGATTTCCTGGACCTGTTGGGCTTGGGGTCCTCATGATCAGCAAAGATATCGTGGCCACTGAGCTCCTTGGATTTTGCATTGGAAACCTGCCTCTTCACCTTTCCGTCCCCCTCACTCTGAACTGTATGGCTAAGCTCACGCTGCCTCGCCGCCTCAGCTACTGAAGTTGGCTTCCTCGGAGCAATGCTCCCGTCCTGAGCAAAAGTGATCTGGCTTGCCTGCAGATTATAAAAGTTGATGTAGTTTCACTATATCAAGCAGCATTGTGAGATTACCTTTTTTCCTGATTTCTTTCAAGTAATATGTAGGTCGTATAGAAGGGAAATATATGTTGTTTTCCTGTTTCTCAGCAGACAATGTATAGTGCATAATTAACTACCATGTCACCAAATTGTGCCATATGCACTAAAGATTTTTAGATATGAACTTGCTGACCGTGAGTTTGTAATGTGCTACTTGAAAAAGCAAATGGAGAAAGTTGATCAAGGTTTCATGAAAAAACAAAAAATTAGTTGATCGCCAATATGATGGTTGGAAATGCTGCTGATGATTTAAACGTTCTGTTTCACAATGAAACATACAATTTGTATCCTCGAACACCAGACCTACTTTTTTTCAGTATTGAAGAACTAAGAACAACATAAGATTTCTACTTTACGCACATCTCGATTCAGTATGAGACCAACATTTCGAAGAATACAGAACAACATAAGAGACTAACTAAATTTCCAATCAAACAGTCATATGGTGGCAATGCTGAATCTCTAGATCCTGTTTAATCGATCAGATTTGCACTTCCGCTTTGTTGAATAAAAGAATCGACTAATAACAGGGCTAGCTAACTCTGCAAACTCTACTTCTAGTAACATTCAGCTAAGATCTACTAGCATTACTGAATATGGACAAAACCGGAAACCGATCCCAACACTTTATGCAACCAATCTGACAGGCATGCTTGATTGGTGCTACCGACATGACACGTGAAGAAGTACAGATGAGGAACGCCAAGCAATGTTCCTGTTCTCATAGAGAATGCAGATCCAAGAGTTGCGCACCTGACGATCGCGGGGGACAGTCGGGGCTGCGGCGGCGGCGCTCTGAGCCTTGAATATGCCGCTCCCCGTCATCTCCTTCCACTTGGGCGCGGAGCCCGACCTCCTGGAACGATCAGAGCAGCAGCAGAAGCAGGCGCGATCAGTAACAAGCCACACTTGGGGGAATCACGCGTAGATTCGGGTACCAATCGCATTGATCGGTTTGATCCGATTCATATGAAGCGATATCTCACATCTTGGTGAGGCCGTCGGCATCCTCGGCGGCCTGCTGCCCCCCGAACACCACCTTCCTGAACTCCTCCGTCGGCTGCGAGGCGAGCGAGCGAGCGAGGAGTAAGATAGAGCGCTCCAAGGATCGGAAGCGGCGGCGCGCCGCGCGGGGCGGGTGGAGGAGGGATCGGGGTATCATCACCTGGTTCGGGCGGCGTGCTGGAAGAGGCCCGGAGCCATCGGGGTGAGGCCACGCGAGCAGGCCGGCCGTCGAGGTGTGGGAGCTCCTCACCGGCGCCGCCCTCTCCATCTCCGTCTCTGGCTCTCTCGCTCGCTCTCTCTCTCACCAAGGAAGGAGAAGAAGAAGGAAGGCGTGAGGTGGAGATCCGGGGGCATTGCAAATATCTCCGATCCGGGGGTGTTTAGTTCACGCCTGACTCGGCCACATGCCCATATATCTTCTTGTAAGGCATTATGTACCGTAAAGATAACGTGACGAAGGAAATGAGTGATACTCCGTACAGGTTTGGCAAGAAAGCGGTGAGACATGGCTATTACGAATCACAACCTCCGTGGATTAAAAAAAAGCATAAGGCAATGTAGAGTGCGTTTGATTTTTGTAATGAAATGAGTTGATTCTTCCACCAGCACGTGCTCGTTCTACCAAATTTATAAGATCAATTCACGTGGAACGAATTAGTTTTACTTAACATCTTCTTTAAAGGATATTGAATTGTACATATTTTTCTATTGTATTATAAGATTTCGGGTTAAGTCGACTTAATATGTCTTACTTATACCTTTCTATTATACGGACTATATATCTAGAGTCTGAATTATATCAAGCATAATTAAATAATATATAACCACATGTGACTTCTAGTTAAATATTTAAAGTCAGAAGAAGTACCACAGCACGCATTGAGATATTTCATTGGTTTGTTTCAACTAGAAGAATGATTAATTTCAGGGGCGGAGTTTAGTGGGAATCAAAGGGGGCTTTGGCACGGCCTCCTACCTAAATGAATAGTAAATTCAGTACGGTAGCCGTGAGTTACATGGAGTGCCCACCCTAAATATGCGGTCAAGCTCCGCTAATGATTAGTTGGACCTATCGGTTCACCAAGGTTGCTAAAAAGGCTAAAGTTTTTAGCACACGTGAAATCAACCAGATCATAATCAACTATTAAGCTATGTTATTCTTACCATCATAATGCAAAAGTAATATTATTATACCTTCGTGTCAAAAATATATTATTATACCTTATATTTCGTCGTTATGATACTTATTTTTTTTAGCAGGTGGTCTGACCAATGAAACAGTAAACAGGACGGCCCCGGCATGTTTTCTTATGCATATATATATAGTGCAGGAGAGCGCAAAGCATTTTCTTTATTATTTTTTTGAGAGGGAGAAGCCATTTTTTTATAACCAGGCTGGACCAGCTGAGCCTCTGTGGGCTTTGTGGGCTCGCTCATGACTCGTTATTTTCTTTTGAAAGGAGAGTCTTCCTTGACTCGGCCTTTTTTTTGTTTTGAGTCACAGACTCGGCCTTTTCGGGAAGCCAGTAGGTGCCAGACTGCCAGGGTTGGAGCCTTGGTCAATGACACCGCCTTTGGTGCATTTTGCCAGCCGAACGATGCTCTCATGGTGTTCATCGTTATTGCTGCTGCTTCTTGCTTTGGGCAATGTTCTCACGCGTATATTAGTGAAAGTGAACTTGGTTCACCGTTAAACTAGTTAGGTATGTCCGTCGACACTGAGATATTTATGATAACTTCATCAATTCTAAGATTTGTTAGTTTAATCTCTTAAAAATATATATACTTATAGTGCGTGTATTTACATAGATAAGTATTCATGTGTACATAAATGTCTCCTCTCATACTTAATTTGAAGAAGGAACATTTTCCCGGTCGTTCCCAACTGAGGATACCAACGAACCAACCCAAACGCTAATCCCCTGTAAAAGCTAAGCAGGCTGTCTCAGTTGTATAAAACACATTTTCAGACGATTGAATTGTATATTTTATTTTATTACAAGGAAAATGTATAATAATACTTTAAACGGACCCTTACAATTTTTATCAAAATTGGGTACTTTTGTCTTCTTGTTTTTGTTTTTTTTGGAAAAGCCGCATTAGTTTGCTACTTGTTTCACTATTGCCATTGCGAAACGAATTTCTGTTCCTGAGACCACCTAATACGCATATTGGGCCTTTTCCAGTAGTTTTAGCTATACAAAATCATGGCAAATAGAATAATATTTATGATACTATCAGCATTTATCTGCTGAAACCTGAAATATGCCGATAGTTAATTGCTTCGTGCGTGCATTTGTGCTTGGGGCAAAATAAGCGACGCTTCGTCCATACACAGATGATGTGCAAGATGTGAGCTTGGTTCAGACTCATGTTATTATTTGTCAAAACATATCCACCGTACACACACACTACACACTGACAAGAATATGGCACGGGTATCTCACAACCAAACCATACATGCACACACCAAAAGTTAAACTAGACCATCATCAGAACTAAAAATGGAGCTGCTCACTGCCGGATCATGGTCGAAAACAACACATTAAACTGATGGTCAAACAGCATGTTGCATCAGCGAACTCCTCCTACAGGGATAGACATGGACTAAGGCAAGGTCCATCTCCGGTCCAGTTCAGGATGCTAAATCAGGGCGATGCTGCTCTCACCACCGGGTGGCTTGCGGTTTCCACCTACACGTTCGCGGGTCGGTTCCTTCCCATCTGCAAATATGTTGCTTCCAGTGATCTCCTTCAGCTTTGCGGTGCTCAGGTGCTTCTCAGCAGAAGCTGGAGGCACATCTCCCTTGAAAATGTCGTTGCCAGAGAGGTCATTGACCTTCTTGCCAGTTATCTTCTTTGCTGTCTTTGGCGCACTGTCAATGTTGGCCTCTCCAAACGAGAAGCTGCTTACCTGTTGAAAGAAAAAAAAAGTTGAGTAACACTTTGACCTGAAAAAGGCTAATGGAGTACCAGATATGTTGCAGCTGTAGTACGTGTGCGTTTTTAACAGGTGTTTGAGAGGCAGAGCTGCCATTTGACGAGTTCCTTGCCCTGTTAGACCTGGATTCCTGAGTATCAGCAAAGATATTGTGGCCGCTGAGCTCCTTGGATTTTGCATTTGATATCTGCTTCGTCTTACTGTCTGCCTCGCTTTGAAGAGTACCACTAAGTTCACGCTGCTTTGCCACCTCAGCTACCGAAGTTGGCTTTTTGGGAGGATCAGTTCCATCCTCAGCAAACGAGATGTGGCTTACAGTACTGGTCGCCTGAACGCAATATAAAACTTAATTAGTCAACCAATAAAATCAAGCTTTATGATTCATGTTGCTTGATTTCTCTCAGGTAAGAGCAGTAAATCTAGATCATGCCAGAAAATCAAGTGCACAATTAACTATTAAGTCACTAAAGTATGGTTCAGACACCAAAATTAGGAAATGTGAATTGCCAAACAACACAAATCTATTGTATATACAAGAAAATGCTTATAAACAACACTGAAAACCAAATTAATTATTACACCTGCTTTAGGCATTTTGATTCACAATCATGACTACCGAAGAAGCGTGAACAACATAAAAGGCTAGTTAACTTGGATTTTGCGTCAGAACACCTCTCATAGGAAAAAGCTTATAAATCTTAGAGCAACACTATCACTACAAGCAGGAGCAAATTGACCAAATATAAGTTCATACAGTTACCACAAATACGAAACCTTAAGTTGCTGGCTCTAGTCCATGTGTTAAAGAAAAAAGATTCAGTTAACAGCTGATTCAATTGACTAGATCTGGTCAAAGACAAAGAATCCCCCAGGTGAACCATGCATGCCATATGTTGCTGGCTCCAACCCGATATGTTGGTAAAAAATCAGTTACAACTCATTCATGCTTGGTGAGATTTGATTAAGTCAAAGATGAAGAATACATCATGTGTTAACGGTGCATATATTGTGTAAAAGAATGCAGAACTCTTATACTCAACCAGCTGATGCCATATCAATACATGTCCAGTAGATGGCGGACTAAGTTTTTGTTTAGTTCACTCTACACTTATTTTTCATATATTTAAATAAATTGTGGCGCCATTTAGTGCACCATGCTTTTGTTGGATATGGCATGGATGATGATCATGGTGTTCATTGAGTAGATTTAACAGATCTCCAGAAAAGAGATCTACGTTCTGGAATATTTTAATCTGACCATTTGAGTTAGTATCAGCCAGAGTCAATTTACCTACGTCATCTGTACAAAAATACCTTCATTAACCCTGGTAATTCTGGTCTAAAATTTGTAACTATTCTAAGAGAGGTTTAGCGAAAAAAAATCCATTACCTTTTGAACCAACCAACTATGCAGCAAGCCAGCGGCACACTAAAATCTCTAGAATGATCCTATAATTAAATTTCCTATTTCAAGTTTGTTTCATGTAAGATCAACAAGCATGGTAGCGATGTGAGGCCAGTCCCACAGCAGTCATGGTCATTAAAATCCGCACATTAGAAAAAATTAATGTGTCCTGCAACTCCAATTCTAGTACCATGCACCTAAGATCCATAGCATTATTGCACATGGACGAGAAGTTCGCACTGAACCCAACAGATGTGCACCCAAGATGACAGATATGTTTCATTAATTTCCTCGTGAAATGCCGTATGAAACAGAAGGGTATATCGCCAGCATATTGAGCAAGTACGCTGTACATAGCACACAGTACGACAGGACTGGCAGAATCTAAGCGCTTCCAGCAATCATCAACGTAGCACGCAACCACGCAAAATCAAGCAGGAATGCCGATCCAAACAAAGTCTGTCTATGCACGAAGGAAAATTCGCACCTGGCGCGAGGTGGAGCGGGCGGGCTTCGCGGCGGCGGCGGCCTCCCCGGAGTCGCCATTGCCCCCTGCCGCGAATATGCCGCTCCCCGTCATCTCCTTCCACTTGGGCGCGGAGCACGGCTTCCTGCAGAAGCGGCAATCAGAGGTCAGCCTCAGATCAATCGAGGTGAAGGAATCTCTTGATCCGAATCGAAGGGCCGCGCTTGTGCAGGAGCGAGCTCGGCGAGGAGCAAGAGAAGGAGGGGGGCGGGGGTGGGGGTGGGGAGCAATCTGACCTCTTGGTGAGGCTGTCGGCCTCCTCCTCGGTGACCTGGCCCCCGAAGACCACCTTCCTGATCGCCTCCGACGGCTGCGCGGAAAGGAGCGAGGCGAGCTCAAGGGTCAGTCAGAGCGGGGGAGAGATGCAGCCACGCGTGGAGGGAGGGAGGGAGGGAGGAGGAGGAGGGAAGCGAAGAAGGGGGTGCGTTACTGCTAGTGTTACCTGGCCGGGGCGGCGCGGCGGCGACGGCGTGGCGGGGGCGGGGCCCTGGCCCTGGGGCTGCGGCCACGCGAGCAGGTCGGCCGTGGAGGTGTGGGAGCTCCTCACCGGCGCCGCCCTGTCCATCTCCTCCTCTTCCTCCCGCTCGCACTGCCTCTCTCTCTCTCTCTAGGAGTTTCTCTCTCTAAAAAGGGAGGGGGGAGGTGTGAGACTCGTGAGGTGGCGTGGAGCTGGAGCAGCGGCAGAGGATGGCAGGAAGGAAGGTGCGGGGTCCCTGTTCTTCGCTTCCTTTTCCATCCGGAGACGCAGCACGTGGCTGCCATCACTGACTTCGCACTCGATGACAAGTGGGGCCGGATTTGGTCCTGACGTGCGGGACCACGTGAAGGGGTTTATTGACCAATGAGATATTTTCCATTGAGAATATGTCTATATTTGTTTAATCGGTATAGATATAGACGTATAGTTGTACGTGGAGCATTCTGATTATTTAAGGTCCGAGGCAGCTCGTCACCGTTATTTTCATTGCACAACGGTTATTGAGCAACTTTGTCAACCCACTCAGCCTCTTCTCTAGCGTGATCCCAGCTATCATTTTCTCCTCTGCCAATTACCGTAGTTATACAGCCGACTTAAAAAAAAGAAATCTTACAAAAATAAAAATACAAAACGAAATGTATATCATTTACTATACACCAAGATTGTTTATTTGTAAAAGGAACGGCTAGCTACTGTGTTATTTGAGTAAAAATATAAGAGCTAATATATACTAGTATATTACATTGATATACTCTCTTCATCCAAAAATAATGCAACTCTAATTTTTCAAGAAATCATCCAACTTTCAAATTTCATAAAAAATAAACAATTATGGTGTTAAATAATTTTAGTATAGAAATATATTCTATGCTCAATCTAGTTGAAAGGACCTTGATGTCACCTAGAGGGGGGTGAATAGGTGAATCTGCACTTAACAAAACTTTTTCACAAAATCAGTACTGAAACCGGTCAGACCGGTCAGACCGGTTTCTGGCAGAAACCCACAACAATGCAATTAATCCCCTCTACGAGTTCTAGCATAAACCAAACTTAATGTGTGGCTCTTGTAGATGATTTCTAGCAAGGTCACTCAGTCCCTACACACAAGTAGAGCACAACCAAGTAGATCGAAGCGGAAGCGAATATAAATGCTAGAATCGAACTTGTGAGGCAAACCAAAGGTGACACGATGATATGTTACCCGAAGTTCGGATTCACCAATGCCACCAAGGCAGTCACAAAGACAAGATGAATCCTACTCTCCGTTGAGGGCATACGAAAGGCGGGCTTATCCACTCCAAGCCACTTTCCTCGGTTCCACTAGCTTGTGACCCTTTTCCATGAAGGAGGCAAGGTCGGCCTATACAAACAATCCGAGGCTTACCACAAACAAGGTAGCTCACCGGCGACGCCTAGCCGTCTAGGAGGCTTCACCTCCAAGAGTAACAAATGCTTCGATGGTTGCTAGACTTCACCGAAAGTGCTCAAGCTAAGGATATGCTCCTTGCTGCTGCAATTAGCTCTCTCAAGCTTTCTATAGCTCACACACATACATCCCTCAACCCAAATCCAAAGATATGATCAAAATCAATCAACTCTCACAAAGAGAGGTTTGGGGGAGAGCTTGCTGGTGCTTGGAAAGGCTCTAGGCGTGCAAGGAAGACAAATGAACCGGCAGCCCTCAAAGGAGAGGGCCAAGGGGTATAAATACCCCAACCCCAAAAACTAGCCGCTATGGACAGAGGCAAACCGGTCAGACCGGTTTCCCAAACCGGTCAGACCGGTTTTTCAAACCAACTAGCCGTTACACCTGTCAGAGTCCCAAACCGGTTAGACCGGTTTCCCAAACCGGTCAGACCGGTTTGGGTCGAGTCAGCACACTTGAGTCCCAAAGGACTCCTCTCACAAGGCTATCTCAGATGGGTTGACCTATGAGCACTTTTGGTGTTGTCAATCAACTAATGTTGCATCCCTCTTGATAGTACGACATTCCTAAACTCAAGATTAAAAACAAGAAAATAAATCTTCCACTTGAGCTTCTATGTCTTGATTGTTGCCATACTTGATCTTTTTTAACTTGAGGGCTCACAACATTCATTTCTTGCTGAGCAAATCCAACTTGAGCCAATGACTTAGAATTTTCCAAGAATATGAACCAATTCATAAGCCATTCCAATATATGATCAATAATGATTAGATGCATTGCATAGCTTCACTCGATAAAGCTTGATTAGTGCGTAGAGACCAAACCATGATGCTAATCTTCACCTTAGCAAAGTTCCTCGGCTACAAGACCAACTTGCCCTTCTCTTTGCTTAGTACCTGGACACCGTCATCTAGCTTAACCCCTCTCACCATATCTAGCCACTTTGAGTTCCACTTTGTATTGCATCACCATGAATACCACATTGAATTCCATGTCTTCAACTAATTTAAGATATATCCAATATCATCTTCTATGTTGTCTTTGGTAAATAACTTATCCATACGCTTCCATGCATTTGAGACCATATACTAACCATAGAATCATGTCTCATTTTGAATGTAACCAATGCAATGGATCAAGCCCAAAGAAATCCCAATTTCTTAATTAGTTTATCCCTAAAACCTTTGACAAGTATCTTCTTGTTAAGACCAATAAATATGCATAAGCTCTTGTCACTTTTCATTATTCATCTTTTGATATCATGGGATCACCATCACTTGTTTTGCTTTCATATCATTTATACCAACAATGAGCTCTCATTCTTCAATGAATATATTTCATGAATATCCTTAAGAATAAAACCCTGCTCATATGCTTAGGCAAACAAGTTAAATTACAAATCATGTTGTCATCCAAAATCACCAAAACATATAAGTGCCTAGATGCACTTTCACTTGTAATAATTAATTTGTATCATAAATATTAGTTCATATTGTTCTGTATAAATTTGATCAAATTTAAAATTATTTGACTTCTTGGAAACATAAGATTTCATTATTTTTTATGACAAAGAGAGCATGTCATCTTGTCATGCCATTGTTCTAATCTTCCACATTATTTAATTTGTGCTTGGCCCCTCCTGTACTGAAATTTTGGCTCCGCCTCTTACTATTGTACTCCCTTTGTTTCAAAAAACGTAGATCGTCATTTCTACATACATAACAAATTATATGTATCCACAAAAGTCAAAACATCTTGTATTTTAGAAAGGAGGAAGTATTTAGATATAATATATGGCTACTTATGAAAAGTCATATATGAGGGCACATATCATATCATAAACGATGCATGCCGATCGTGAATAGCCAACGCTATCCCTGGTCATACCGTCGTCTCCTTTCTCGGCCATATCGATCGTCCATGCTGCCATCTCCTTCCTAAAGTGTATTACGCAACAAGCGTCTCACCAACAAGCATCAACCGATGCCATTCTCCCCCAACGAGTAGTTGTCGGCGATAGAGAATGCACTACAAGCAAACAGCTTCCAATCCCAATCCGATTCAAAGCCGCAAGCGACAAATATTAAACAGTGGTGCCGCCGTGGCCCGTGGGCCTTCCACCTTGGAACAGTAGCAAGTCCAAACCAAACCGCCCAGCAGCCGGCCGGCGTGTCGCGCGTCGCTGTCCTCCGCCGCTCCGCAACCTGCTGGCACGCCGCCGCGCGCGCCGGAGCCGTACGTGGCGTTGACTCGGGCGGTGGGGGATCGCCGTCGGATCATGTGCGCGCGCCGGCCGGGGGAGGAGATGGAGATGGGATCGCGCGCGGCGGCCGCCTGTCGGCTGGGCTAGCTCTTCTTCTGCTGGTCCGGCGCACGGGGCGTGACGTGACCTGCCGCCGGACGATCCGCGGGGGGCGATCGGATTCGGACGAGCGGTTAGCGTCGTCGCCGCGGGCGGCTCGTGGTGGATGCGTCTGCCCGTCGATTTTATGGGACTGGTGCTTTCTCGTGGCGTCCACGTACTGTGCTGCACCGAGACACCAGCGGCTGTGACCTGTGAGTGTGAGGAGCTATGGCGATCCGAGAGGTCAACAGTCGCGGGCCGGGCCGGGCCGGTCGGGGTCCTTGATCTCCTTGGGCTCTGCGACGACGGCTGGCCGCTGGCGGCGGTGTGCGGGCCACATCGGCACGGCACCAGCGGAGTTTCCGGGAGCCCATAAAGCAGGGGCCCAACGCTATTCCTATTCGTGCGGCGTTTCAGGCCTGTTTCGTTCATGTTGCTCCGTGATGATACTACGTGCGGCCCGGCCCTGGTCCTAGACCAGGTTTACGAATTCACTATTTTTTTCTTTCATCAAGAAAAAAAGACATAAGTGTTACTGTTCGCCCATAGTGATTGATCAGCTGTATTGAAATTATGGATCGTGGCCCCCGTAAGCCTTTAGGGCACGTGTTTGGTAGCTTTACCCAGCACTGTGTTGCTTCGCCCAGGAGTTGGAACGGGGTTGACGTTTGATTCTCTGGCCAGAATGCATTTGGGACCTGTGCGAAGGTTTTACCTTGCCTCCGTCGGAGGCAAGATCATCTTTGCTTGTGCCAGCGAAGCAAGACGAGACAAGCTAGGTTGGTTTGAGTGTAAACAAGCAGGCTATTAATGGACCAAAATTCGTAGTACTGTATCTCTGTCATCACGTACTCGCCAGTTCTAGAAAAAAGTAGCTTGATTCGTGAAGAGGGCACCAACCCGCATAGCGCTGCAGCTAGTTGTTGGCGCACCTCACATGGGAAAGGGAAGTTCCCGTTCGATTGTGTAGATCACTGCGGTCTTAATCCTCAGGAGGCCAACCGCACCAAGCGGTCGATCGGAGAGGAGAGGAGGAAGAGAAAAAGAGAATAGCTCGGGTTAGGGTTTTAAAGTTGGGGTTGCCGGGTTGGAGAGGAGGACACAGACTCTAGAGAGGAGACTGGGGTGGCGGCTGCCCGACGGTGGGGGCGGCGAGGTGGAAGGGACGCCGCGGACCGGACGACGGAGGACATCAAGCGGGGAGGACCGGCGCGGGGGCGACGGCCGGTCGAAGAGGTTCTGAAGGGCGGAGCTGCGAGCGATGGGCGGGAGGAGGGCGGTCGGCACAACGGTGAGGTTGTCGCCGACCGTGGGCGATGCGGGAGGTGGCGGGGGAGGAGTAGGATTAGCACGGCGGCCGGTTGAAGACGTTTTTCAGGAGGGCGGGGCGGCGGGCAGCAATATTCCGCAAACTAAAGTTGCACAAATTATTGTCATGTTTAGATCGGTGAATTAAAATTAAAGCTCTGTCAGGATAAACTTTAGCTGAAAATTAGTCATAGTTTATTTAAATTTGTGAACTTGACCCCTTGAAAGCCCAAAGAAGGCCACATACTACAAATATCAACTCTTATTTCTACTAGGTCCTACGTACCTAGCTAGGGCACGTGTGTCGTCTTTGTCTGATGATTCGGACGATTCATCAGCCAAACCAAGGTAAACTGCTACAGTAAGGCTACATACAAGAATCGACCTATCAATAGATCCACAGGATATGCGAGAGAGATGGCTCTGAAAGAATTTTCTGGATTGGATGTCTTAGTGCGTGTTAGTTCATATCAAGAATAGCATTGTCCCGTCGTCCGGCCTAGTTTTATTTTAGACTTTGCGTAAGGCATATGCACTAAGATAAGTCATTTTTCCAAATTTAGACACAAGGATTTAAACACCTGCAAACTATACAAGTGCAATTCACATCAATCCACTGAACAAGCTCAAGTCTTTGATGATGTCAACCATCTTAGATAATGTTTTTCCTACGTACTTGTGCATATATATATTATATATAAAAACCTAAGAATGTATCTTTCGCAAAGAAAAAGACCTAAGATTGAAAGAAATGACGCAGTCATATCTATAAAACCTATATAATTGATACCCACTAGCATATCATGGCTGATTTCTCTCAACATGCAAGATGTCCACGTCACCATGCATCCACTAGATCTTCTCTCAACATGCAAGCTGTCCACATCACTATCCACTAGAATTATAAATTTATGTTTTCTACTGATTTTCCGCGGCTATGCATTGTGTTAGTCTTTGCGAGTATCATGCTACAAATTTCTAAGTAGTTCTCTCTTAATAAAATGAATGTGTTTTCCTCTACATTGTTGTTTAAAAAAAATATTGCAATGTAATTATTTTAGTGTTTCTATTTTCAAATTACATCTTTAAATTTTGTATAAATTTCCGCAACGCGCCGGTATCACTTATGACATGCCGTCATGCATGAGAAGCCAACGAGCGAGCCGGCCGACCATATGCTTATATGCATGCATACCCTTTTGGAGTGGTCTGGGCCCCCAAGAGCAATAGCTAAATGGAACAAAGAGCTTGGCGGCCCGGCATGTCGGGGCTTGAGCTAGCTAGCTAGAGTAGTGTAGCCAGTACGTAGCGCCACATGTGTCACCAACCATGTGCCCGGGGTGGCGGACAAGCGAATATAGAACGTGCACCAGGGCCCACCTGTCAACTACTGCCGGGCACTCTGTCTTGATAAGCCACATAGCCCATCTCGCTATAGCTATGCAGGGAGAGGGACACATGATGCCATGGAAATGGAACTGAGCCATTGATTGCCTTCCAAGCTTTTGCTAGTTCTGGAGTAGAACATATCACGTACATCACTACGGGAAAGCCCACGTTTGCCGAGTGTCACAGGCACTCGGCAAAGGCCGATATACACTCGGCAAAGACTTTGCCGAGTGTCACACTCGGCAAAGGGGTTACGGCATATCTCGTGTCGGCAAACAGGCCCTTTGCCGAGTGTCTTCTGTCGGGCACTCGGCAAAGCCTTTGCCGAGATTAGAAGCCGACACTCGGCAAAATAAAGCACTAACAGACGGCCCGCCGACGGTGGCGGCCGTCTGTTAGTTGTAACGGAGCCTTTGCCGAGTGTCGCGCTCGGCAAAGACGCTAGCCTTTGCCGAGTGTCGCGCTCGGCAAAGACTCTAGCCTTTGCCGAGTGTCACACTCGTCAAAGACACCTGTCTTTGCCGAGTTTTGGGCCCCGACACTCGGCAAAGGGTGGTTAGGGGGCAGGCCCTGGACAAACCTTTGCCGAGTGTGAGGGCTTTAACACTCGGCAAAGGCTGTTCCAGAAAATGACAGAAACAGCCTTTGCCGAGTGTTAATGCCATAACACTCGGCAAAGGCTGTTCCAGAAAATGACAGAAACAGCCTTTGCCGAGTGTTAAAGCCAATACACTCGGCAAAGCACCTCTTTGCCGAGTATAACACTCGGCAAAGGCTCAAATTTTTTCCTGTTTTTATTAATTTTTTGCGTTAAAAGGACCCCTCAACAAAAACATCACATGCAGTTTATAATAGGCATCACAGGCAATTCATATATATCTATATATAGCCACTAAACCATCAAACAACCATAAACAAACACATATAAGTCACTAAACCATCCAACATCATAGAAATGTCACAAATTCAATATCCAAACATCCAACATCCATCATTCATATGTTACAAGTCCAACATCCATCACTCACGGAAGAGGGGGTCCGAACAACGATCTAACCGCCCGCGCCGCAAGGTCTTCGTCTTGAGGGCCGTCATTCGACGCGGCCGAGCCAGGAGCCTGCCCAAAAGAGATTAGTGGTGTGTGTTACAAGATTTTGGACAGAAATGAGTTGTGAAATGAAATCATAGGGTTCTCAAGTGACTCACGGGAGAAATAGGAGCACGTGGTGGTGGAGGCGGTGGTGGCATCGGCGGCGGCGGACCTTCACCCACGCGCTGGCCAATGCTCTGCAGGTAGGCAAATACCTGCTCCTGCCACACTCGGTTCGCCCGCTCGGCCTCCTCCTTCTGCCTGTCTTTCTCGGCCTCCGCCTCCCGTATCTGCTGCACCTCCAACTCCAGCTGCCTCCGTCTCTCCGTCTCTTCATCCAACCGGGCCTGCAATATTCAATCACATTGTTATAATACATTATAAACGTAAGCAAACTTCACGTACAAAGATAGAAATAGAAATAACCTGGAGTGCCTGCATCCCGAAAGGAAGAGGCTGGCGGATAGCCGCTGAAGAGCTCGTGCTCCTGGCTCGAATCTGGGAGAGTGTGGGGGTAGAGGCCGTGTCGATGGTGTTGTTGGCGATCAAGTACCGCCCGTGCTTCTTGCCTCCTCCCGCCCTCATGACCACTTCTCCATCAATGTCGTGGGCGGTCGGATCCCAGTCTGGCCCGTGGACCTCCTTCGCGACCTCTTGATATGCTGTGAGGCGACTGTGGACGCTGGCGTTGCTGTATGCTGCGGGCCCGTCCTCCGGGTTGTACCGGACGTCGGAGGTCGCCTTGCCCTTGTGGGCCATAGCAAAAGCCTCGAGCTGTGAGCAAGGCGCACCACCATGTGACGCCGACTGAAAAAACAAACAATATGAATTAGTAATTACACAGAATAGAGTGAGCGAATATAGAAATGACTCGGCGTACCCATTTGGCCCTGTACTCCTCGAGGCTAAGGCTGCCCTGATGGTGTGAGACACCGGGCATCAGCAAACGCCGCTCCCGGCAAAGGTCGTGCTGAGCGGCCCACTCGGCGCTGCACCACTTGTCGACTATCACCTCCCAGCACGTGGGATGCGGGGCGCACCACCACGGAATCGCCTACAAGACATCAAGTGTACGACATATAACAAGATCGTATTTAGAGTACTTAATCTTAGAATAAAACAGTATCGATTTACATACCGCCAGATACTGCTCCTTGGTCAACTTCATGTTTCTTGCCTCCCTTTTCTTCATGGAGATCTTGAGTGCCGCGAAATAATCAATTACGGCCTGCACGCGCGCCTCGTAGTGCAGGTCCTTGACAAGCTTCCAGCAGGCTGCGTGTGCCACAGCATCCGCCGAAGCCTCCTCTCCCGGGGCGCATCTGTAAAAGTCCTGCGCACATATACATGATGAATGTTGCATTATTTGTAGATTGTTCAATGAAAGTGTTGTGTTGAGCAGTGTACTGCAACGAATACTTACCCAAAGCTCTCCCTTTACCCGCTCGGCCTTGTTGTTGAAGATCCTGCGCTCCCGGTCCTCCTGATCGCCAGCGGCGACGTAGTGGTCAAAGGTGTAGGCCGGCTCCTCCCTGCCGCCAATGGTCACCAGACCCGGAAACAGCTCCCTACAAAGAAGACCCAGGATGCCGTTGACTCTGCGGGCGTGACCAGCGCCTGGGGTGACCATCACCCAATTCCTGCCCAAGTGATTAAGATAAATTGTTAGTCCATCTTGTGATTTCCAACATATGAATATGAAACAAGAAGGTCTGTGTAACATCTAAAATTACTTACCTTGGAGGGCTGGGTGCGATCACGGGGCGACGCTCCATGGGTATCGGGCGCTTCGGGAGTTGCGAGGGGCCTCGCTGCCAAAGGGCCAAGTTCTCAGAGCAGGTGGACCCCTCGGCGTCCTCGCCCTCGGGGTCCTCGGCCCCGTGCTCCTCGGCCCCGTGCTCCTCGGCCACGTGCTCCGCTGCCTCGTGCTCCTCGTCCTCGCGGTCCTCGTGCTCTGCGGCCCGAGTGTCCGCCGCCGAAGGAACAAAGTCCTCGTCGGACGAAGACGACGAAGGTACGGGGGTCCGCTCTCGCCTCTTGCCCCTGCCTCGCCCCCCGCCTGCGGCCTTCTTCTTTCGCCCCTTGGCACCAGACGACCCAGCTGCCTCGGACCCCCCATCTTTAAACTTCCGGTACAACGACATGACGTTCCTCATCGCACCGCCACGACCCACCATATTGGTCCAATCACCTGCGATCAACAAAAACATACATTTATTAGATTTCACATATAAACATAAATAATTAGAAAAACGTGTAATATATAAGAAATATGACCCAACATAAACTATTAGACAGAGATGATATAATATATAAACGTACTTTTATTAGAAATAATCATCCGGATCAGGATTATCTGGATCAACGGTCGCATCATCACTATCGTACATTTCGAGATGTTCATGGTCGTCCTCCAAAGGCGGAGAAATGTCGTCGTCTTCGTCATTGCCTAATTGTAATCGCTCTAGTAACTCTACCTCCTTAGCATTACGAACCACATCTCCAGTGTCCTCGTCAACAAACATTTCTGAGTCTAAATCCATTCCGACCGCTTGGGTTAAGTCTATCTCAAAAGACCCTTCTAGCCCATTTTCTTGGAAGAACTCTCCATCATAGGTGTTTGGATCTATGTTATAATCTTCATTGTTTGGGACTGGTAGTTTACCGCGTGGCGACACTTTGTATACAACGTCCCAACCCTCAAGCCTTTTGTCCTTTTTGCACGGGTATGGCAAATAATACACCTGGGTGGCTTGTTGAGACACTATATAGACATCATCTCCAGGTAAGACAGATGATTGTCGAATTTCGACTAGCCCAAGACTAGGGGTTCGTCTCACCACTGAAGGATCAAACCAATGACATTTGAAGATAACAGGAGAAAGAGGTTTGCTTCCACCAAAATTAAGCTCGTATATTTCTTCAAGTCTCCCATAGTAATCGACCCCATCAGAGCCTGGAGTATAGACTCCGGTACTTGTAGTCCTTCGATTGGGCATCCTCTGCTCATGACTTGTTGTGCGAAAACGATAACCATTCACGTCATATCCGGTAAATGACTTGACCTTATACGCACAACCATCGGCGATTTGTCTCAACTCGACACTCATAGACCCATCGGATTGACCCTGCGAGTTCGACCAGGCATGTTTGTACCTTCCGTTACTCATAGACTCAGTAACGTCGAATTTAGGACAAGACTGAAATTAAGTGTACCTTCCGTTTGAACCAAGAAATAAAATCTGGGTTTCCATGTTTAAGAAGGTCATCAACTTCGTGTGGGGTAGGAGCCCTCCTATTACGCCAGAATTGATCAAGAAATTCCCTGTATGAACGAGAAACAAGAGTGTTGGATGCAGAATAGTGGCTAGGTACTTGAAAACAAGATCGTTCTGAACTTACCGCATGTATGGCTCAACTTCGGATAGATTGGTGAGCACATAGAGCATGATAGCGCGCCACTCTACATTTGTCAAATTTTTGTTGGTGCCTTCACTTGCACTTCCTAGTTGCCCTCGGAAAAGGCTGAGGTTCGATTCAACTTCGTCAACATTATAACGAGGCGGTGGATTGTGCACGTTAGGAAGGTTGTCAGCATAATACTTCGTCGTGAAGTTTGACACCTCCTCGAGAATGTATGCCTCTGCAATAGATGCTTCAATCTTGCATTTATTTTTGCATTTAGTTCGAAGAACCTTCTGACATCTTTCAATTGGATAGCACCACCGGTTCTGCACAGGCCCTCCCATTCGTGCCTCATACGGAAGGTGCAGAATCATATGCTGCATCGGGTTGAAAAAGCCCGGTGGAAATATCTTCTCCAACTTGCATAGCAACACGGGAGCAAGCTTTTCCATTTCTGCAAGCATGGGCTTCGATACTTCCTTAGCACACAGCTGACGGAAGAAATTGCTCAACTCCGCCAGCACTTGCCAGACATGCTCGGGGACATAGCCTCGAACCATCACCGGAAGAAGCCGCTCAAGCCATATGTGGTAGTCATGACTCTTGAGCCCGTTGATCCTTAGAGTAGTTAAGTTCACTCCCCTCTTCAAATTCGCTGCATACCCATCAGGAAATTTCAATGTTTGGAACCAACTTAGCACTTCCCTCTTTTGGTCATTATCGAGAACGAAATCGGCCTTAGGTTTTTTCCATGTTTTGCCGTCCCTGGGAGGTGGTATATTTAGCTTCGGTCTATTGCATAACCGCTGCTGATCCACTCTAGCCTTGGTATTGTCTTTGGTTTTATCAGGAATGTTCATGATTGTACCCCAAAGTGCCTCGGCAAGATTCTTTTCAGTGTGCATCATATCAATATTATGTGGAAGCAGAAGGTCTGCCATGTACGGGAGCATCCATAGGCCCAACTTATGAGTCCAGGCATGTTGCTCGCCATATCCCACAAAACGGCCATCCTCCCCGACCTCGAGAGCGTCTAACTCTGCACGAACATCCGCACCTGTCATCATGTGTGGTGCAGGGTCTAGAACCCTTACACCTTTCGTGAAGTTCTTAATATCTTGTCTGAATTCGTGTTCAAGAGGGAGAAATTGACGATGTTTGTCGAAGCATGAATATTTTCCACCCTTGGTCAACCAGATGAACTTCAGAGATGCCTTGCATATTGGACATGGGAACTTCCCGTGGACACACCAGCCGCAGAATATCCCATACGCCGGATGGTCATGCAGGGAGTACTGGTAGAAGACATGCATTTTAAAGTTTGTTTTTGTAGCTCGATCATATGTCCATACACCTTCCTCCCAAGCACGGTTCAAATCATCAACAAGAGGCTCCATATACACGCTCATATTTTTCCCCGGGTAATTAGGAATAATTAACGACAAAAAGATGTTCTGCCGTTGAAATAGGACACCGGGGGGGAGATTGAGTGGGATCACAAACATTGGCCAACAAGAGTATGGGGCAGCCGTCATTCCATACGGGTTGAACCCATCTGTTGCCAACGCAACACGCACATTCCGAGCCTCTCTAGCCTTGTCATGATGAATCCCATCAAAGTGCTTCCATGCTTCACCATCGGATGGATGTACGAGCTTATCAGGATTGTATCGCACTCCACTTTTGTGCCATGTCATCTGTTTCGCGGAGTCCTCGGTCATGTAAAGCCGTTGGATCCTCGGTATAGGTGGAAGGTACCGTAGGATATTCACGGGTATTTTGCTTTGCTTCTTCTTACCATCAGCACCGACTATCTCCACGAATCTATAAGCCTTGCACTTCGGACATTGCTTTGCGTCCGCAAATTCTTTCCTAAATAAGATGCATCCATTCGGACAAGCATGTATCTTCTGATACGGCATCTTAAGTGCATTTAGAAGTTTCTGTGCCGCGTACATGTTCTTTGGCAAGCCGTGACCTTCCGGAAGGAGGCCACCCAAAATTGTCAGGATGTGGTCAAAGGCGTCTCGACCCAAGCTAAACTGGGACTTGACGGCCAACAGACGTGCAACGGCATCCAATTGAGAAACCTTAGTGTGCGAGTGAAGTGGTTGTTGTGCCGCTGACAACATGTCATAATAAGCCTTTGCAGTGGCCTCCGGCTCCTCCTCCCTAGGTCCATCATTGAAGTGTGCTTCGTCGTAGTCATGCAACATGTCCCCTACCCCTGCCTCATCATCAAACTCCTCGATGCGCTGCCTCACGACCTCGTCTCTCACACGATCAACGGCTTCACCATGGCGTGTCCACCGAGTATAGTTCTCCGTAAATCCATTCCTGACGAGATGTTTACCCATGACAACTTCTGTTTGGCGTTTACGATTGTCGCAAACCGCGCATGGACAGAAAGTAGTTGGCACCCCTTTCGCATTGGCAAAAGCTTGCTTCAAGAACGCATCAGTCTTGGCAATCCATTCATCTGTACATTCACCTTTACTTGAGCGGCCAGTGTACATCCACTCACGGTCATCCATCCCTTTACATGTCACCGAGCAATAAATTTCTTCCATACCAAATTTATAATAATAAATGCATCTACCGGATGCTAGCTTTATGTCTAATAGGTAAAGATAGGTCCTAATCCCACCCGAGGATGTGTAGACGGGTAGTTTCCATGCTCTACTCGTATCCAAGACGGAATTTCGGCAGCACCTCCCCGCTGTTCTCCAAATACACGTCCAATTATGGAGATTGTGTATTCGGAGAACAACAGGGAGATGATGCCGAAACTCAGCCTCGGTACGAGTAGAGCATGGAAACTACCCATCTACACATCCTCGAGCTGTCCAGAAACGTGGACAATTCGAAACAGATACGGTTAGACATATGCAAAGATTCACATATTCACAACCGTATCTCTTTCGAACGGGAGATGCCTAACTAGGTTACGTGACACAACTTAAATATGAATCTACGAATTAAACACTGAGGGCGTATGGTTTCGCATGTGCTCACCTACGGGCTCGACGGTGGGCGAGTCGGTGACGCTCGTGTCGGTGCAGACGGCGGCGGGGAAGAGGACGGCGGCGGCGAGGGAAGAGGACGGCGGCGGCTCCGGGCGGCCGGGGAAGAGGACGGCAGCGGCGAGGGCGGCCCAGGTCTCTCCCTGAAAAAATAAAATTTTGTCAAATAAAAATTTCGGCAGCACCTCCCCTGCACGGGGAGGTTTCTGAAACCCAATCCTGCAAAAAGACACGGCACGAAGGCCGACAACCACATACACAAGGATACGGCACGAAGGCCGACAACCACATAACAACGATATCCACGGCACGAAGGCCCACAACCACATATATATATATCAAAATTCTATCATCCATATGAACGGGGTGGCTAGCATTCATTGATAAATAAAAATTCTATCATCCATTCATATACATATATATATGTTTCTATCCTATGTATGAAAAACAACAACTACCACATCTTACCACATAACAGCAACTAAGTGACATCTATTGTCCAATATTTTTCACAAACAGCAACTAGTTTTCACAAGTATTGTCCAATTTTTTTTAAAAAAAATTACCTCAAGGGAGCAGAGGAGGCCGGTGTGGACGCCGGCGGCGGAGAGGAGGCCGGCGAGGAGGCCGGCGGCGGGGACGAGGCCGACGGCGGAGAGGAGGCCGGCGAGGACGCCGGCCGCGGGGAGGAAGCCGGCGAGGAGGCCCGGGGCGGCGGCTCGGGCGGGGCGGCGGCTCGGGGAGGCGCTCGGGGCTCGGGGAGGAGGTCGGCGGCGGCGTCGGACGGGGCGGAGGCGGCCCGCACGGCGGCGGCCCGGGGCGGCGGCGGCGTCGAGACGGGGCGGAGGCGGACCTTGGCGGCGGCGGCGGTGTCGGGACGAGGCGGCGGCGGCCCTGGGTGGGCGGCGCCGGCCCGGGCGGCGTCGGGACGGCGGCGGCGGCGGGTGGGGAGAGGAGGCGGCGGCGTCGTGTGTGTGCGTGTGTGCGTGCGTTGTGTAGGGTTGGGGGCGCGTGGGCGGTTAAGTCCCCCCGGGCAATCCCCTGTTTGCCGAGTGCCGTGGATCTGGCACTCGGCAAATAGATCGGCCACGTGGCCGCGCGCTGGCCGCTAACGTGGCCGCGCGCGGCCGAGGAGGACGGCCACGTGGCATGTTTGCCGAGTGCCCGATCCACGGCACTCGGCAAACCTGCCCTTTGCCGAGTGTTGGCCCTCGGCAAAGGTGCCACGTCGGCCAATGACGTGGCCGGCGTGGCCGCGGGCCGGCCAGCCCACGTGGCATCATTGCCGAGTGTCCCATGCCGGACACTCGGCAAAGGTTCTCTTTGCCGAGTGTCGTTGACCTGACACTCGGCAAAGGTCTTGTTTGCCGAGTGTAGCACTCGGCAAACATTTCCCAGAACAATTCTTGCATACCAAATTTTTCAAATTCGATCAAATACACATCAAAATATCTTGTCAAATACATTCAACAATGCACATTTTATGCTTAGATGAAATGTTTTTATTATTTGAAGCATATATATCTAATAATTCCTTCATATATTTCATTATTTCATGCGGAGAAGGGCGTAAAAATAATTTAAAAAATATCAAATGGGTCCGAAAAAATATGATAACTTCAAATGAACCAATCTACGTCGTCTATTGCCTATAGAAAAAGTTATGAACTCAAACTCTAATTCAACTTCACTTCGTTTCGAAATCCGGCTGTCTCCTCTCTCAACTCTCCGAAACTTCCATGGGGATATGCTCCGATTGGAAAGGGTCGTATATATAAACTTTTCGAAATCATCTCAAATTTTTTCCACAGACTTCACATAAGATATAAAGAGCCTTTGACAAGTATCACTAGAAAAAAAATAAAGTTTGGACCCCAAAAACATAAGTTAAAAAACTAAGGTCCTGACTTTGCCGAGTGTTTACCAAGAAACACTCGGCAAAGGATATCTTCGCCGAGTGTCGACTGGTGAACACTCGGCAAAAGCTACTTTCGCCGAGTGTTGCCTGGTAAACACTCGGCAAACCCACCAAGTTTTACAAAAATATTTTTAAATTTTCAAAATTTTATGTTTGAATTCCAAGAATATTTTCAAATTTTCAAATTTTTTCAAATTTTCAAATTTTTTGCCACCTCTTTGCCGAGTGTCGGATGGAGGACACTCGGCAAAACTGTGACGACTCAAACGGCCGTGGACGAGCGCGGCACGCGCTGGACACGTGCCGCAACTTTGCCGAGTGTCTCTGACCTGGCACTCGGCAAAGGTGCTCTTTGCCGAGTGTCTTTGACCCGAGACTCGGCAAACCGATGGCCGCTCAAACGGCTACGGACGGCCGCGAACGGCCGGTGGCTGACGAGCACGTGCGCCTTCTTTGCCGAGTGTCTCTGACCTGACACTCGGCAAAGGTGCTCTTTGCCGAGTGTCGCTGGCCTGACACTCGGCAAAACACCTCTTTGCCGAGTGTCCGGTGTATGCCGAGTGTCTTGCCAAGGGCACTCGGCAAAGGCTTTCTTTGCCGAGTGCCCGACAGAATACACTCGGCAAAGGGCTGGACACTCGGCATACGTCGGGTTTCCCGTAGTGCATACAGTGTAAATAATGCTCCATGTCGTCTCTTTTTATAGTTCTATTAACCTTATTGTGACAAAGAAGAGGTCGAGTAGTGTGCTTTCTAGGAGTACTGTAAGTTCTAGTCGCTGCTGTTGGGCCAAACAAACACAAGGAATTGAAGCCCAACAGCAAGCAAGGTGGATGCGTCATGGTTGTGGCTAGCTGTAGGACCACGAGCTGCGTTCATTCAGTACTGAATAATGGAATCATATCATGCGTGGTTGGTGATGTCCTGATGAGCAAAATAAAATGGAGATGGGAATGATGGCGCAAATATAGGTGCTGCCAAGGCGGGCGCGCATGGGGCATCATCATTTCCATGGATCCATCGATCTAAAAGAGATGCAAAAGATGCTGCTGGCTGTGGTGTTTTAGCTAGTGCATGCTTGCTGGCTAGCTGTGCATGTAACGTAGTGGAGGATTCAGGAGTAGGCCATCATCACACACGGTCTCGGTCAGTCATCACACATGCATGCAAGTCTAGAGAGAGAGAGAGAGAGAGAGAGAGATGTCTTTGTTCTTTGCAATCGATTTGTTCCTCCACTACTGGCTACTACTGACTGCAGAGACAGATTGAGCGAGAGGAGAGAGAGAGTTTTTCTTTGGTTGGTGTAACACACCACACCGCTTTGTGGATGGAAAAGGCTCGGGCCTTTCTAAAGGGTTTTTAGGTGCGCTGCTTTCCGATCTTGTTGTCCTGCCTGACAACTCCCCATCGACCAAGCTATCTGTCGGATCGGCATCATCATCATCCTTACCAACGTGTAAACCATGGCCGCCGCGCTCTACCAAAGCTATGCATATGTGCCTACATAGATAATAAGCTGCACTGACCCCACAACTCCCTCTCTCTCTGTCTCTACACGTACATTACTAGCTAGGGTTTGTGCTGTCAATTCCTAACTACCATTAAACTGCTCCATGATTAAGGCCGTGTTTAGATGTAAAATAAGGAGTGGGGATTTGGGTCTCCTCGTAATCGTTACGATAATGTAGCATTTTGTTTGTATGTGTGAAAAATTTATCCAAAAATTGATTAATTAGGTTCAAAATATTCGTCTCGCAGAATACAACAAAACTGTGTAATTAGTTTTTGATTTTATCAACATTTAGTACTCCATGCATGTGCCGATAGTTTAATGTGATGGGAATCTTCTTTTTGCATAGTGAACTTTGGGGGTTGAAATTTGTGATCTAAACAACAAGGCCATAGCGACGATCTTCGTCATCGATCGGGCCACTATTACACCGTCAAAGTTGGAGCTTGGCTAGCTACTGGCCGGGATGTTTTTCCTCGTTGACCTAGGAGTCATCAAATTGAATGTGGTTTCGTACGTGCACCATAAAAACACGATGGATATATATGTTGTCCTAACAGGTGAGGTTAGGACCTCTCGATTTCTGCCTAGATTCTCTGTGTGTATGTGTACAATGGGCGTTCTCTCCTTGTGATGCGGGTTATTTTTAATTTGTGCTGCTTCAGGGTTCGGGGTGAAATGAAATTAATAACTAAGCTCGAACAATAACACCGTACCGTTCCCTGAACGCAGTAGGATTTAGCAGGTCCTGGGTGTCATACGGCTCAGCAATAGCAGTTTCTGGGTGCTCTTACACGTTTCCCTAGCTTGTGACGGAGTAGAGATCAGTTGGTAGGGTAGGGAAGACCATATCTCACAACTGGTGTGCATGCATTGCAGACAGTACCTATTTTTTGCCTATAAGATGAATATGATGTAATCATGGGTATCTGTTCTGGTGGATGACGCGACGCTTTTCCATGAGGAATCATGCATTTATGTAATTCTTCAGGTTAAAGCTGGCTAGCAAAGAACTAGAAAAGCTAAGCAAAGACTACAACTACGCGCGCGACTCCAATGTAAAGAGCCCACATTGGCACTAATAAGGCCTCATTTGGAAACACATCAGTCATGCTCAATCTATATGTATTGGGATGGATTGAGATGGAAATTAGTTTATTGTCTACTTCAATCCGTATTAGGAGGGATTAGTTGAATGGATTTACACAAGAAATCCTCCTTTTATTGAGTGTATATATGTGCCCACCAATTTAACCCAAAAGTCTATAAGCTAGTGGGAAAGGTTGGTAATTTACATATACTTCAACACTCATTCTCATGTAAAGGCTCTCGCAAGCCCTCAACCATAGAAATATGATTCATCTAAAATTATTTTATTCAATTATGCATATCATCAAGATTCAAACTTGAGGCATCTATCATATATGAGTTGCATGCACCAACCAAAATTCAACCCACAACAATTCACTTATACCTCAAACATGGTAAGTGAAAATATGAGTCGACTACATTTATTTTGTTTAATTGCACCTATCAAGATTCTATAACTAAAGACACCTCGTCCTTGTGAATTGCATATACCAATCAGTTTAACCAAAAGGTTTAAATTGATAGGAAAGATGAGCAATTAACTTATACTTCAACCCCTATAAGCTCCTAAACCCGAAATTCCCGAGCCCTAATGCCCTTTGTTTCTTTCTAAAATTTCGGTGTCTTATACATCTAGCTAGCAAGCCTCCAAGTATGTCACAAAAAAAAAGACATCATCATATATGCATCGATCAGTTATGGTAGAAAAGACAGTATAAAAGGGCAGGCGCATATATGCTGGAGGGAAAACTAAAAAGGTAGTATGCCAAAAGAAAGAAAATATGATGAAGTTGGTCACACCTCTAAGTTTATGTTTAAAACAGATAATACTCTTTTTTGTCGAACTTTAAATAGTGCTTAAATACAATGTAATGGCTGAAACTACAAATCATCGATGTAACTACCAAGTAATTAACGTTTCTAAAAAAAACTACCAAGTAATTAACTTATTACTATTATAGACAACCCTCGTCTACTCCATTGTTTCTGAATATACAAGTTAAATTATATTTAACTTTGGGAGCATGGACTAATTAATATTTAGACGGTGACCTTCCCTGTTTCACATGCACTAACTATCCAGAAATACCACACGTATGTACACATATGCATACAATTGAATTGACAATGCACCTATGATGTATTGCTTCTCTATATGTACGTGAAAGTGAAGGCTCCAATTGCTCTGAATTGAAGATGACAACACGGCGCTCATCATCATTTCAGAGTACAAATATCATCTCACCATTTGGCTCGTTGCAGCACGCTCGTGGAAGTGTACACTGTATATGATCCCAAGCAGCTTTAACATAGAACTAGTATGGCTAGGGACGGTCAAGAGTCAAGACTCGTCTCAACCTTATTTTTTCTTGCATAAATTAATGTTTTAGTTTCTAGTAGCACACTCTGTGCGATCAGAAAGAAAAGACTGATCATATCGACGCAAGTACTACACTATATGCTATTTATATATTATATCTATATGTGTACACCAACCCGTAAATAGACTCAAACGTATGCACACGTGACGACACAGGTACGTGTACGAGTATAGTAACTTAATGTCCTAATATAGGCACACAGCACTATACACCAGTACTTCATTTCATGACGATCTTTCAAGTACATATGAGATGATCAATGGCCGCCTAGTATTACTTTTGCATTTGAAACTCAGTAATGGGGGATTACATACTCTTTAAAATGATGTTTCATTGGTATAGACAATGCCATTGTTAAAAAAAGCAAAAAAAAAAAGAGAGACAAGAACAAAGGATGCTAATTGACTAGAAAACAGTAACGTGGTTCGATTGTTTATATATGGGACTAGCTTTGAGGTAAATGTGCAATGCAACATCAGTTTGGTTAAGTAGTTAAGCTGGTGTGCAACTGTGTGGAGACCTTTTTTTTCCACAGAAATTCAGTAATTCATGTGAAATGTTACTTTATCTGAAAAGTATATAGATAAATGCTAAGCAGTTACGTATAAGTCCAAGAAAAACGGCGCATGCTAACTACTTGGCACCGCGAGCAATACTGTGAAACCATACTTAGCTTGAAGCTTGATCGATCTATAGCATGGATGAAAGGGAAAACGGAAAATCACCTAGCACTCCAAGCATATACTCTTGACTCTTCAACTAATATAATGTAATATATAATTTTTTCCCAATCAATTTGACAATGCTCCTTCGTTTTTTTAATTTATTTATTCTGCATATATACTGGTCGACCATGTGCCAACTGGAAATTACGGCCGGCCAATATTGTGTAAAAAAACTAAGACTACACGTTCACTTGTTGACATGTGCAAGTATATATAAGACTTATATATTCCTCCCTATATAAAGTTAGAAACATATGTATAGTATAACATTTACAAGAAAAACACGTTTCAACAAAAAGTAATCAGGATCAAGCATGGAGATGCATATCGATCTGCAAGCAGCCAAAGAAGAAATAACCTAAAACCTAGTACTTGCTTGCTAGCAAGCTAGCTTCTCTGTTGCACCCACAGTTTAGAGATGAGCTTGCGCATATCCAAAAATCCAACTCCAAGATTCAATCAGCAAGGAGACATAAAAAAGCAACCATATCTTTCACCGTACGGCATTTACATCCAGAACCGAAAGGAAAAGAAAAGTTAAAAAGGAGTCGGATCATTTCATCTCATCTCGACAATGACACACTTGCTAATAGCGATGGAAGCCGAACTAACCGGCTTTCACCCCCATTACAAGTTTCATCACGGCAATTACCCTTATTTTCCTTCCAGCATTTTGCACCAACAAAAACTTCAACATCAGAAAGCCAAAATTAACTTGGAACCAGTCAAAAAGGCCCAGATTTATGTATATGTACATATGCATCATCATACCAAAACCAAGAAATCATCAAGACTCACAATTATGCAGCTTGCTTGCCCAATGCAAAACAGTAGTAGTGGCCAAGTAGTAGAAGCTAGCCAAGAATTGATTAGCTTTGCTTCTCCCCTCCATTTTCTCCGATCCACACGGAACTCAATCTCTCCATGACGAACACACAGATTTATCAGAGAGAGTGAGAGAGATCGCGCTTACGTACTAGTGCCGGCCGTACTTGTCTCCGGCGGCGAAGGAGGAGAAGAAACCATGGCCGCCGCCGCCGCCGCTGCTCCCCCTCTCGCCTTCCGCCGCCGCCGGCGGTGGATCGAAATCATCGAAGGGGTTGAACCCTCCCATGCCGATGCCGTGGTAGTGATCAGCGGCGCCTGATCCGCCGAACGTTGCCGCCGCCGCCGCGCCGCCGCCGCCTGGCATCGCGTTGTTCTTGGCGAACAGCGCGAGCGCGTCCACGAGGGAGCTGGTGCTGGTGGTAATGTTGCTGCTGCCGCCGGCGTTAATGGCGGCGCTCGCTAGCGTGGTGGTGCAGGTGCTGGGAGGCAGCAGCATGCCGGGGTACTTGAGCGGCGAGGGGCGCATGAGGAACGACGGCGGCGGGCCGCCGAGGCCGCCGAGGAGGCGCGGGCGGACGGAGGGCGGCGGCGCGGGGGCGAAGGGCGGCGTCGGGAATCCGGTGAACTCCTGCACCATGGCGCGGAAGTTGGAGGTGTCGGTGGTGAGCACCGTGGTGGGCGGGCGGCGGGAGGCCCTGGGGCGCTTCTTGGCCGGCTTCGCGGGCGCCGGCGCGGCGGGAGGGAGCGGCGGCGCCGGCGGTGGAGGGGAAGGGGACGACAAGGCCGCCGTGGAGGAGGTGGGGAGGAGGCCGTGGAAGGAGGAGTCGAGGTATAGGCTGGCGGGGGAGGAGGAGGAGGACGGGAGGAAGAGGCTTTGGTGGTGGTGGTGGTGGTGGGAGGAGAACTCTTGGTCGGCGGCGCCGTCGAGCGCCGCGGTGGTGGGGAGGGAGGGGGAGGAGGGGAGGCTGTCGCTGGTGGTGGACGCCATGGCTAGCTAGCTGTGGATCGGTGGAGGTGAGGGGAAGAATGAAGGGGAGCGAGGAAGAAGGAAGAAGAGAAAACGTGGAATAGTGGAAGCTCCTGATAAAGGGACAGATAGGGTTTGGTGTGGGGAAGCTCTGTTGAGGGATACGGAGATCTTGATGCAGATGGATTGGTGATCAACAGCTAGCAGCGTTAACTTTTTGATCCTTTCGTTTAAATTTTGCATGCATGGATACGGTGTAGTAAAATGGGTGTGTTGCTGGACTTTAATGGATCATACATATGGTTTAGGATGCTTATAATCGTGGTAATGTCGGTCGCATTTCTGCGTAACGCACTTTATACATGCTAGGCTGGTTCTCTGTGATTCATTTCCGGTCAAAATTTGCGTAGGGAGGAGGGTTTTTTTTTTCATTCATCATGAAAAATTGTGGTATGCCATACTCTGTGTAAAGAATATTCGCAAAGTACGTGGACATCATTCAAATAGAGACCCTATCGTTAGAGCATCTTCAAAAGAGGCTATCTAAAATATACTCTCTAAATTATCTTTTGGAGAGTAATTTGAGTAAAAAATATTTTCTATATCTAAACAACTTTCTTATTTGAGTTATATGGTATAGTTCTTTTGAATTTTAGAGGGATGCATGAGAATCTAAGATAAACCATGGTGGACAATTCTTATGCAGGACGATGTGTATGTGAAGGCGTTGACCATCTAGAACTATATTTTGCTTACCAAGATATATAATTGTGGATTAAGACCCACATCCTCATTTTTTTCTAACAAAACACAATTTAACATCTTCAGAAGCACCCCTAGCTAGCTAGTAGTAATGCTTTCGACAAGGTTTTGTGTAGCCATGCATGAAGAGGCGTCTGTTGCTTGTGCACCAGTGCATAAGATCGATCATAAAGGCAAGGCATACTATGTCCGGGCAAATTAAGCTTGGTTACAATGATGGTGTCAAGTGCGAACAATTATCTACAGCTAACCGGATATGATGCCTCTGTGATCATCCCTAGGCGCAGTATAGGCTGCCTCAGTTAATTCACTTGCTATAGCTGCACAGCATCAGTGACAGTGACCGCCGTATGCGTACGACGAGCACCTAGCAGCCAGCCACCTGTGCAAAGTTAACAGGTGACCTTTCTACACGGTTTTCTCTTCAAAGAGATCGATTTTTCCAGATTATTTCTTAGTTTAGTTTTTCTGTACTCGACTGTGTAGTCAACAAATACGCCGGCCCTTAATTTGTACGTGGTTTGTGTGCCTCAAATACTCGTATCAAGTTGGGAGCTGGTACGGTTCAAAATTGATGACGTGCTGTACTCCCAAAATATTGATACCGACATTTATAAAGTAGGTGGTGATATTTCAGATGGCGGAAACATCATCAATACCGGCATAGCATTTTTCAAAATTAAACGCCCTCCCTTGATATATTGGTTAGACTCTTGCATGGCTGGAAATTAATCAACATATCAATAATTCATTTTATTTTTTTAAGAATAAATAAATCAAATAATAGACTTGTTTTGTTAGGAAGTCCATCCAAGAAATTTATGATATATTAGGTAACCTTATAAATTGAAGCAAGTACTAGTTGGACTTCTTAAAAAAAGGGGGAGAGAGCTAGATGCAATGAAAAAGAAACTAAGACTCTTCAATATAATTAGTGACAGTGTTAATAAAAAGAGATTTACTCCTCCGCCTGACATAAAAAGAGCTAATAAAAAGGTCCATACGTACCATTGTGTTTCAGATATTTATTGTTGATATGATGATATAAGGTGTTTTCACGTACTCCCTCCGTCCCTAAATAAGTGTCGCCGTTGGTTTCCGTGCCACGACTTGAACTCAATTTTTAGAAAATACATGCAACATTTTAATTTCCAAATAAGTTTATTAAAAAACTAGATTCAAATATCTATCTAATGATATTTATTATGTACTATAAATATTAATATATATTTTTATATATCCGATCAAAGATGTTTATCGGGAAGCGAAAACGGCAGTCTTTTAGGGACGGAGGGAGTAGTAATTAAGAAAGGGTAAAGTAGTTTATCAAGAGATAAGCCGATCGATATGACTGCGATAGTTCATACTATAATTGATGGGTCGGCATGATCAGCTTCCCTTAACCTGGGAAAGAAAATTGAGTGCTGGGGACGTGATGTATCCCATTAGTGGCAAACACGCCTGTGTGTTTAGGCGCGTGCAATGCAAACATATAATACATACACAACACATGTAAAGACATGTAAACCTCTTATTAACGACGTGCATCAGCAGCAGTTCGATCGATCTAGCGCTCGAGCAGTGGAGCTACAATTATATTAAAGCTTAATTAGCGTGTCGATCACTCTCTTATTGGAAATGCATGCGCACGTGTCCGGCGTATATTGGAAGGTTGTGTAGGTTGGATTCCGTTGGCCCAAACAAGTAGCGATTTGATTAATCATGCATATGTATATATCAGTGCTAATTTAGGTGCACGCGTACGGGTGGATAAGCCCTGATGAGAGCTCATTCTCACCTAGCTAGCTGCTGCTAGCTCCTTTGGGCCTAGCTTGAAATCGATCTGGAAGCTAGGTGTGAGTTGGTTCAACCACGTACGTACTCCCACAAGCGTTGGTTGAATTGCACCAACGAACGCATGATGCATAGCATATAGCATGGGCAGCGATCCCATCGGAATTAGAGTAGTAACCAGTAGCATGCATATCCTCATAATTGTATATACACAGATTACCTATATTTATATGCCCATCCACATGTGGTACATGATCTGCGTGCATCGCTGGCCGCCGGTTTCTTGCTTTCTTCAAGAAAGATTTGGGGTTTTCACTAGACCTGCAAAAGTTGGTACATACTGTGCACGGGGTAGATTTTTTTTGTTATTTTTTTTATACCACGCCACGCCCAATGCCAACCCAATCGATCTCGACGTGTGCGTGCGTGCGCAGATAGAGAAGCTAGTCCTGCCAAGAAATAATGGCTCGTCTCCTCTTGCTCTCGATCATATATATGGAGTATATATATATATGCATGGCTAATCATGACGGGGTAGATGATGTTGTACATATACTGTGCCAATGCAAGTTGCATATATATGCATGGACGCATGTGCGTAGCCCTGCCAGGGTTGTAGCGCTGTAGAGTGGAGTGTGAGTGAGGTTGTGCGCGAGAACGTACTATTGGATCTCGTCCCGTTCCCGGATCGGATGTGCTGCGCCTGCGCGCGAGTACGGCGGGCCAGCGATAATGCCTTCCATCTGTCTCCACTCTCCGGCCTCTCGACAGACGACAGTACCATATAGGATGCCCCTAAGTTCTTTTTTGCCTATTATTAAATTTTAGAGGAGCAAACAGCAAACTCATGTTTGTTACATTTCAGCTTGGAATATGTCACATCCGGTTTTCAAGGCAAAACCAGGTGCATCTCATATGTGCGCCAGGATCAGTTTACACACATATGGTAGACGTCGCAAGTGAATATCCACAATCATGCATAACGAAAGAGTATTAAAGTGCATTTATTACAATCTCAGAGTTGACTCAAATGTCATAGCGGAAGACTTAAATCAACGTTCATCTAACGAAGCAAAAGTGACTCCAACTCCACAGGCATTGACTGGGGGAGACTCGCCTAGAACTCCTCAAAATCAGCAGTGAAATCCTCAAAATTCTCCCAATCTGAGCAGCATTCCGGGTGTAGTTGATGCAATAAAAGAAAGAAAAACAATAAGTATGAGCACATGACGTAATCAGCAAATGTAATATGACATACAAGGCTGAGGCAAAAAGGTTGGCTGACCATACTGCAGTAAGCACTTTTAGTTGGTCAAGTTTTATTAAGCAACTATTTACTAGCAAATGAAAGTATATACCACCCACGAATTAATGAATGTCATATTCCCAACATATTCATATAACCACGATTTAGATCATGTTCAAGTATGATTATCATGTAAGGGTCCAGGCCGCTCTTGACCGTGAGCACGGCTATTATAACAGTTTTACACTCTGCAGAGGTTGTACACTTTCACCATAAGCCGCGTAAAAGTTCAAAAGAACTTTAAACCCAACCATGCCGAGGGGGCCAATCCTCTTAAATCACACTACCGAGGTGTGACCGCATAGGGACGCTATGAGGCCTTTACAAAGATTCCTTAGTAAATAGTAACCCGCTAAGATTTCCGGTTCAGAAGCAAAGCATAACCCTCCCAAATGAGATCTGTCTCTTACCAAAGCCCACAGCTCAAGAGGACCGAGATATACCCCGTCAACCGCCACGCCTCTTGCCCCTTTCGGGTAAGGTTACCATCCACTAAAGTCCCTAATTAGTTACCCAAGACCAGAGCCATATGGTACTTATGGTTGCACTGTTTTCCTGGGTGGTTCTCCATGTTCCAATTAAAAAGATATGATCTTGCCAATTAATTATTTAAAAGAGTATATGGAACATAGAGTAGGGGTTCATTTAACCAATCCCAGTTGAGCAAACTAAGCATCATCTACCATCAAAATTAATTAAGTAACCCAGTTTCAGGGACAGGGGAATATAGTGGCTAGGCAAATCCTTAAATTGGAACCCATCAAATTAAGACACATGCATGGGTGATGAAATTAATAATTATTAGGACATTTGCATGACATAATACACTTGCCTTCTTCCCAACTCTGTTGCTGCTCAAATCCTTCTCCAACAGTTGGTTCTTCAGAGAAATCCTCAAACTGGTCGTTTCCTAATCGCATCACACATTCACATGCAAGGAAACAATACAACAAATAAGAAACAGTACACCAAACAATTCCAACAGAAGAAAACAACAACACAAAACTAAACTACGCGTTACAATGAACGCGTGAGCGCGAGAATCACTAAAATCGGAGTTAAAACGCAAAAGATATGGCTTTTCTAAGGTTCAGGGGGTTGTTGGCAAAGTTTTAAAAGTTCCAGGGGCTTAACTGCGAAAATCTGAGGGCTAAAACATAATTTTGTATAAAACTACGAAGGCTAAACCATAAAATAACAAAACTTGGACCTCGGGCATAATTTTAAAACTTGCAGGGGCTAAAACAGAAGAAAAAGGACCTATTTGGAATTATTTTTGAACTAACTAGGACCGCGGGTTGATTTCCAGAAAACTCAGGGGCTCTTTAGCAAATTTGCCAGCGCTGACCGTTACGGGTCTGGTTTGACTCAGCGCTCGTGCGGCTGTGGCGCGTTGGATCTAGATCGGACGGCCGGAATTAGATCTGGGGGAGGGGTGACGCCGGCGACGACCGGGACGGCGGCGCCGCTCGTTCCCGCGGCGGAACATCGCCAGAGTGCGATCGATCTACAGCTACGGTGCACGAATTTCGACGGGACTTGGACGGGAAGCAAGAGGAGGGGACGGCGAACTCACTCCGGGGGTTCTCGTCGAGGGAGACGCAGCGACGGCGGCCGGCGACGATGAATGGCGGGCGGCGGCGCTGTTAGAACGGCGGCGAGCGAGATTAGCGCGGAGCGCGGCCGAAATCGAGACGAGAACGCGAAGGAGAGGTGCGGGGCTTCAAGACGAACCTCCTGGAGTCGTTCGGGTCGAAGGAGCGGCGGCGACGGCGCAAATCGGCGACGGCGGTGCGAAGCTCGACAATGGCGGCGGCACGGCGCTAGGGTTGGGGCTCGGTTGGGTTTGGAGGAGAGGCAAAGGCGGCGGCCGCGTTATATAGGTGCGGAGCGGGGCACAGGCCACGCCTTGGCGTGCGTGTCCCGGCCGGACACGGCGGCGCTCGGGATCGAACTCGGAGCGGCGGCGGACTCGGAGCAGAGTCCCACGCGGAGACGACGATGCTGACAGGTGGACCCCACCTGTCGGCGAGAGAGAGAGCGGGAGAGAGAGAGAAGTGGAGCGGGCCGGCGCTGGGCCGAAAAGAAGTTGGGCCGGGGAAAAGAGAAACAGGCCGGGGAGAAAAGAAAGAAGTAGAGGGGGCAAACTTGGACCGGGCCAAGAGTTGGAGGGGCAAAACTAAACTCAGACTAAACAACTTTTCTAAAACTCAAACAAAAGCAAATCAAATTCGAATTTAAACAGAATTTAAATTCCAACTTGATTTACTAGCAACCAAAAACATATGCAACAGCATGAATGCAACAAAAACTTATTTTGACTAAAATAATTATTTAAGGTGATATTTAAATTGATAAAAAGGCTAGAAATTCCAATTAAATTCTAGAAAATTTATTTAAGCCTTAATAAATCCTAGAAAAATTCAGAAGGTTGCTACAATTTAATTGTGATGAATTTTAGGGTGTTACAGAATATGCCCCATAATCAGATTTTACCTACAAAAATATCGCGCTACAATTATACTCGCTCAGTCCCAAATTACAATTCATTTTAGTGTGTTATCTATGACATGGTCACATACTCCTGGGTAAATATTCGGTGCAAAACATCTCTTCGGTGGAAACGTACATGAAAACCCTATAAACAATACACTTAGAAGTTTTCAAAAATTTTGAAATGGTTCAAGTCCATAGTTCATCCATAGATTTAACTTGTTAGAAAAGTTGAGGTTCAAACTCATTTTGTAAAAATCCATATGAAAATGATAAATTTCATATGCATGTGTACTAGAATTGGAATTACCAGAATTTTTGTCTTCTAGTGCACTTGCAATTGAAATTTGTTATTTTTGTAGGATTTTTTTTTGTAGATTTATTTTTCCTCATAACTTTTACAGCATGTTACATCTATGTATTAACTATGGACTTGCATCCTTTCAAGATTTTTAGAAACTTCTAAGTATGGTTTTTAGAGGGGTTTTCATGTTTCCACTGAAGAGGTGGTTTGCACCTAATATTTGCCCCATACTCCTACATCTATATGCATAATAAAAGCTATATATTTAGAAAAATAAAAAAATATAATTGAAGCAAAAGAATAACTTCTAAAAAGCAAGACAAATTATTGTTTGACGTTCAGACAATAACCCGTTTATTATCATACTTCAACCTTCTAATTTCAACCTGGCACTCAAGTATTTTTGTGTGGGCCTTTGAGCACGCTTTCTGAACTCGTGAGTTCACAGATGAACTAAACAAGCTGTTTTTTTTTCAAACTCACTTGCGCGCGCAACAGCTTGATTTTTTTCTCTATCCCTGATATATCAACTGAATACAGCCTGTTTCTAGAATCTAAGCAAATAAGTTTTTTTTAAAAAAATCCCCTCTGGAAAGAAAATTTGAAATTAGGCATGACTACACGAGGAGTGCAGTTATGTTCATAATAACTAGGCATAGAGATTTCGAATTCATGAAGCTCATCAAAAGGCTGTGATCAAATATCACAATGCTACGTTCAGTTTGATTTACAAATCATTAGGGCATCTACATATGCGATTTCACTCCAATGCACATTAAAGTGATTGTGACGAGTACTCGCAAAAAAAAGTGACTGTGACGAGAAACTAAGTAATTGTGAAAACTTTTAGAGACTAACTGTATGCCGTATGCGTATCATCTTAATTAGGGGTTGGGTACGTACGTTATACTTATAATACCTAATAAAACGAAAGGTACAGGTCAGGCCATTAGTAGCATACAGGATTAACTTCCAAATAATCGCGCAGCAATTTTGGTTTGTGGTTGTGTGGTCGCCGTGGTCGAGCTATTTACGCATCCATTGACCAAGACAAGAGCTTGAAAACTTTCAATGGACACAAACGCCCATATGACAACAACTGGTACGGAGCACCTTGGTTGTGGAATAGATAGAACAAGCTAGGACAACCGAATGGACCAGCTGTATAGTTGTTGTAGTTCACAGAAATTACAATTGGTTCGACATTATTCACTTTGCCGCTAGATGATCTTTCTAAACAACCGTGTTGCAAAAGATTTCACTTGCACCACCGATCAGAGTATTCAGTATTTCCTATATTGCCAAGTATATTAGGAGCTTTGGAAGAAATCTATCACGATTATTCACGAGGTCCAAGTTCACTGTGAACTGCCTTTACTGTCTTCGTCTCTCCTCAGATTTCCATGCCCTCTTTCCTGTGTTCCATTGGTAGAGTCAAATTTTTAGTCGTCATGTGTTTTGCACTTACATCACTGCCTAGATATTTCGTCTTCCCCTTTCCTGCGCCTCACGCCGTTCTTTCAGTCTTTGCGAGATCCTGCAATTCCTCTACTTTTCTTTCTTACTATTACACGTTCCGACGAGCCCGCCTATGGGGTATTGAAGAACTAGATCTGCAAGACGTTGATAGGATGAGCTATTGTTGTGGAGTGACTTGGCCAGCGCATGATGCGAAGACAGAGACATACTCGGCATTACACGAGGGGCCAAGCCAGTAGCGGGGTCCAAACGGTGCCAGTATGCAATAATACCATGCTGCTGTTGGTTGCAGGAACTGAAATTCCGAAAGCCACAACAATAATTCCGTTGACGACGCTAAAACCACCGGCGGCCAACAGTGCAACACCACACAAGTGCTCAGTCAAAATGGCACGAAATTTCCCTGGTCAAAATGGTGAATCGCCATACGAAGCCGGGCACTCCTGATCCATGCATGCAGCTAGCCAGCCGACGTGACCAGCTTTCCCGCGTGCGAACCCAACCTGTCGAGTACCAACCATGCCGAGCCATTGAGCAGCCTGGTACGTGCACCTCAGGTGGTTTGGAGAGAGGTGGTCAATGGGGCACTTAATCGAGCCGTACAGGCTGACAGCCTGGCCGAGGTTGACAGGTGACAAAATGCGTTCACCCGTCTCCCAGCCACACAATCTCCAGCCAACGGAACCGACTAAACGTTGACAACTGGGGGATATCAGCTCAACACGCCTGACGTCAAACCTAGCGACTGGAAGCAGATTTTTCACCCTGATTGCGAAGGTCCCGTTTGACTTTGATCCCTATTTTATCTTGGGCGACGCAAACAAATCCGACCATGTAGATGCTTGGCTGCCCGCTGATCAGGGCAGGGAAATAGATGTTGTCCATTGCACGACAGGCAGGGTACTACTTGCACGACGCGCCTATACCTGGAATCCTAGCTGCTCCGATCGAGACTACGATGTGCCACTGTGGACAATCAGTTCTAAAGATTGGGGAATATTATAAATAAAAGATTCGACGAACTTTAGGGCGCCGTTGGCTCGACTGCTTGAGTTCGCTTTTCTCGTCTCTGAAACCAGCGAATTGTTGAGGAACAGATTACTCCACCTCTTCTAGGAAATCCTTGATCTCCGCTGGGCTTAGGACCCTGTGATTTGCATGGTGAAAATTTGTGTCAGCAACCATTTGATTGCAGCAACGAAACATGTATTCTCGGTAAACATCTTTACTGAGCAACTGAGAGTAGGCCTAATGAATTCTATTCAGACACAAAGGAAATGATAAATGATGGAACTTTTTGCCACCGAATAAACATTGGATCTATTAGAAAAAAAGGAAGTAAGAAAGCACAAGGATTTATGATCTACTACGAAGAGTTAGGGAAATATGGGAGTTAGATCTTCAACATAAACAAAAGGAGAATGGGACCAAGTTGGAAAGTGTTGAGAATGGGACCAAGTTGGTAAGTGTTTTAAGATGTCATACCTGAATTCACGGTCAGATCTAATGATCCCAATCTCAATATTGTTGGAAGAGATCTGCCCTTCATATCTGCAAGCCAGAGTTCTGTCAATGATGATGTTCACGAAGTAGCTAGTAACAGAGGCTATAACAATATAGAAATCAGATACATACCCTTCTTTCAGAGTCAAAATTGCAGTATGGATGGCATCATCAAGCTCCATATCTTCTGTGTACCTTCAATGAAAATAAAGGTCACATGAGAGTACACAACTAACGAAAGAGATCAACCTTTATTAGTTGTCACTTATAAGCAGATAAACTATGAGGTGATTCAGGATCTGCTCCTGTATTCATGGACCTGTCATGCGTGGCAAATCATCAAGTAACAAGATACGGATGCCAAATCAGAATTTTTCCCTAAAGTTCCTACATAACTTATTTATGATCAAACTGAAAATAATTTTAGAACTGGTAGCAGTGTCTACTGCAATATTATATGTCAGCATATTATTTCAAGTAAATATAAATGGAACCAGTCAACCAGTTTGCCATCTTTTAAAGTTTCCAAAGCCAGACTCTGTAAAATGACAAGTGTGGTTGATCTTCTAGATACCTCTTCTCAAGAAATGTCTTTGCATTGGACACATTTTTCCCCATAGCTGATGCTTTCCAGGAGAAGTATGATCCAGATGGGTCTACCTACAAGAAAATTATTGATTATGTCAACATTACAGAATACCAGAATTTTATTAACAAGCAGTGGATGAAACAGTTCAGCTTAGAAAGTTTCTATTTACATCTCTTTTAAGTCAACAGTCAGAACAAATAATCATTATAAAATCACTCAGTCATTGAAAAATGAGATAAGATAATATCGTTTGTTGGAAAATATACAATGACCCAGAGATAAAAGTCATCTGTTTTGTATCTCTCTCCATACCTGGTATAACTGGGGGCCATTGTCATCATAACCAACAATCAACAAAGATACACCAAATGGTCTTACACCACTGCAACAAATAAAGCCAAATCAAAATACATCCAAGAATTAAAAAGAGAGATATTCACTTCTTCAGGCTTCACCAATGAGAACAAGAACTATAGACAACATAGAGACCAACTTTTGGTTCGAGCATGGATAAAAAATTGGATTACTAAAATTTACTGGTACAACCTGCACTGGCCTGCTAGCGTTATTTTTTTTTTTCAGTCTACTCTGGTTATCAATCTTCATTTTGTTCTTTGTACATGGGTTTTCCTCACAATATCGTGTTCGTTTGATCTTTCATAAGCATGAGCACTAAGTCAATGCTGGTAATGTTTTAACCAGTCCAGGTTGGTAGTTTTGTACGCTGGTAAAAGGCAATCAGCCAGTTACCACCACTGTTCTGTTCCCTGGGTAACAGGAGAATTGTATAAACTTTCCTAAAAAGAGATGGTTGCAGAAACTGTTGCATCTGGTCCAGATCTTAATTTTAGTGAGCCAAACTTTCTAATAGAATGTTGGACTATTTGAAAAGAAAATTATACAACTTATTGAGTCATTTGATAGTTTATTTTGAACTTATTCAATGATAATCATACCATTGTAAACCTCCATGTTGTACAGTGATGCAGAGTTACTTTCTGTTATGCATCCACAATGTCCAGAAATCTTTAGTAAATAAATAAATCAAACATAGCTTGTTCATAGTTGAACAATCTCGACAAAAAGCAATAGAAATGAACACATGTATCAACTTAACTAACATACCCAGATTGTGTGAACTCCTGCATAACAGCAGTGGTTTCTCTGACAAGCTGTGTAACAGGTATGGTTTCCTGTGATGATTTGGAAAATTAATAAATAGAAAGAACACTTTTATTGTCACTTCAAAATAACAGGAAACCTATGGGTTTGCATATAATCACAAACGTACATGGTAATATTGTTAATCAAAAAAACATTTGCAGAGAAGAAAAGGTAATTTGATGCCACATTCAAAGTGAGAACTTTGTTTACACATCAATGCAATAGAGCAACTGTACTTGCAGTCTTCTATATGGCACTTATCCACATACGCATTGCGTCAACCTTAGTGTTGTTTAATGGGTAATTTGACCAGACTAGTGGGCCTCACCAACTAGATTAATAGCAATGATGATCTTTAACTCTTAGAAACTTGATGCGCTATATGAGCCTTTTATATTTAACCTCATTTGTCATTTAACCTCCTACAGATTCAATGGTGTCTACTTGCCACATGATTTTGGACAGAAAAAAAACAGACATGATGCACATCACTTAGATATAGTGGTAACTGGTTTTAACGAAAACACCAAGTAGATATTCTGCATATCACTTTCATAAAATCATAAGGGCACTTCTGCATCAACATATTTAAATAGAATGATAATGTAAACCAAGTGAACTGTCACAAATACCTTATACAATCGATAATACTGCTGTGCTTGCTTCCGGCTTTTCCTCACTAGAACACGGAAATCCGGGCCCATCCCACTGAAAAATAATACAAGGTAAGCTCATGGAAATGCAAAAAAAAAGTAAGAGTTCATGATCATGGTTCTTGTCAATGGTCAGTAATGCACATATCATTGGGTTAAACTACTAAAACTAACATGGATGATGGGAAGCTGAAACAAGAGGCATTAAAGAGAATAAAATATAGCTTAACTTGGTCTAACTTGAACAGAAATAAAATATGGCTTAACTTGGTTTAGCTTGAAGATGAATAAAATATATGCATACGGGACAGATCCTTCCAATATGTAATTCTCTTATTGTAAGCATAGTGCCTTTTTAGATTCTTACACACCATCTAATTAGTGAGACAAGTGCAAGGAAGATGTGACAGCTAAGAAGCTAAAATTAAAACTCTAGATCAGCCATGTCGACATATTATGATTTGTGATCTCATACTTTATCCAGTTCAGAAATGTGAGGTAAATGGATAAAGCAACAAGCACGACTTTCAGCATCCATAAAAGTAAGATGTGAACAGCTAAGCAACCAAAAGGTCCAAATAGCATAGGAAAGTACCTGTAAACAACTCCAATATTTGGAGTCAGTGCTTGAATTTTTTGTACCTACAGGTTTGCATTTGGCATTTTATTAGTGCCTGTACCAGAAGAACAAATGATGCTATTTGACTGAGAGAAGGACACCAAGGATAATGATGGCATTACACATACAGATGTTTCATCCACTAAAATAGATGGCAATTTCTTCTCAGTGGCAATAACAACACCATTAGCAGCTGTAAAATGGCATGTATCAGAAATTCAGAATAAATAATCAAGAGAAAAAGGTAGTGAAATGGTTACAGGCTGCAGAGTAATAACATGATAAGTAGTATTAAGTCAGAAATACAGGCCAGTTGTTGTTCCATACTTCCATTCAGAAATTTGAGTTGGGACACATACTGCATATATCTAATTAACCCTTTAATATATGGATATATGGATATGGATCTTTCACTCTGGTTATCAGTATGTGTCCTAAGTCAAATTTCTGTATTTTGATTAGTCCGGGCTTAGTTAAGGAGACAGCACTTATATCCACAGGACTCCCTGATATTGTGCAGCCTAGCAGTGTCTATGGTGCATCTGGGGCAAGACCATAAGAGAGAGGGAAAATCCAGACCTCATGAAGCCTCAGAGCTACATACCTCTGCATGTATCTAGGGAATCACAAACTCACCAGCACAATTGGTACCAGTGCCCATAGCCATCTCAAGCCTCCAAAAATCCACACATTATGGACCGAATGTACAATTCTATAAAGCAATTCAGTCCGATTAGTGCGGTGCAGACACACGCGATCCCACCTAGCCAAACCCTAACCCCCAAATGCCACGCGCACTCAAAATCCCGCAGCGACAAACACAAACCCTCGCCCCGCATTGGCCCTGACACCGACGGAGGCGCGGTAGAGAAGGATTAGTGCAGGGGCACGTATCGCACCTTTGATCCCGAGGGAGGTCTGGCCGGAGCCCACCGCCGTCAGCGCGTGCTCGATCTGCACCAGCTTACCGGACGGGCTGCAAGGCACCGGAACCTCGTTAAGTGAGCAGCTCACCTCAAGTCTCCGCGGGGTTGGAGGGGAGAGAGAGTAGGGACCTGAATGTGGTGAGGGAGAAGGAGTACTGGCTGTCCCCCATGGCCGATTACCTCGCCGGCCGCCTCCTTCCTTTCCTTCTTTCTTCGGTTTGTTTCGAGTCTCTGAGTCGCCGTGGGAGAAGAAGAGATTCAAGAGGGGGACGAAAAAACGCAGGAGAGGCTGAAGGCCTGGAGAGGAATAAACCATGTGGGCCCAGCCACACTTATGACACTAGCGCCGTCGGCCTGATACCCGTCGTCGTGTGCACATCAGGCTTCTCTTGAAACCGGGCCCTCCGTTTCAGTGTTTCGCTACGGCACATGGCGTCTCTTAAGCAAATGGGAAGATGCACGAATAGGCTCAAGATGCATGTGAAAGCGGATTCACCACTATCCACTTTGTTTAGGTTCCTGTGAAAGCAGATTCACCACCATACTGCCAGTTTGTCTGGGTTACTGTAAATAAAATCTCGAAAGCTTGTGATAATTGCCGACCACAGATTCAACCTAAAAATGGTCAAGACACTGTAGACGTCAATACGAAGTTCAGAACTTTCAACACTTTCTCGGTCACATTTGACGAGATATATATGCGTTCACGTAATCACACGACAGCAGTAGCCTAGTGCCCTACAAGGGGCTATCAAAATGCTAGTCGTGACAAAGTTACAACAATCAATTATACAAAATCACGTTCCACTGTGTGCTCGCACAGCTATGTTAAGGAGGGGACTCCTAGATAAAAAAAAACGTTTTTGTGCACGCTCAAGGCCTTTTGAGAAGCTCTGATATCCAAGCGATACTGACAAAGTGCCAAAAGCCTCCTACACCATTTAACGCATGTGGGATACATGAAGACATCGTTGCCTGAACATTTCCCTGCACAGACTGGCCAAAATAGAACAATCTTCATCTTCACCATCGATAAACGACGGAGCACGGTGGCCACTGGTCACGGTTCTTCCCACATCTTGGGGCCCATTTTATCAGCATAGGCAAATTTCCAAACTGGCCACCACCATACCTCACTCCTCATCCATCTTGTTCTGCTCTGAATTTTCTTCCTCCACCTTGTCCTTCGATGTGGCATCTCCTTCCTCCATCTTGTCATTTGCATCAGCATGGTCTTCACCTTTATCCTCTATAGCCACATCACGGCCCGCATTCACTTGGCCCGTGTTTTTTCCTTCCTGCATCCTCTCATCCTGTTCACCTGTGTTGTTTGCTTCCTGCATCCTTTCATCCTTTGCCTCAACGGTGTCTTCATCCATCCTGTTACCTGTGGTGTCATTTGCACTACCATCTTCTTCCACTGCGATGTGCTCATTTGGCTGATTAAGGACACCACCATTTTCTGAAGGGACTACAGCAGCAATATTTTCTGGCGCAACTGGAGGTAGCTCATTTGCTGGAGGAGCATAATACTGCATGTATTGCATCTGTTGCACCAAGAAATGGACAAATGGTAATTATGGCACAGGTTGTTTGGAATACAAAAAAACATATTGATTTAAACTTAATTTCACAGAGATGTGCTGGACAACATACCTGACGAAGGTGTTCCAGTCTGAACTTCACTAGATGATCAATGTCTTCAATACCAGTAACATAATGGATGTTTCCAGTTTCCCCCAAAGGCCGCTCTGTAAATGGAGTGCACTCCTCAAGATTCAAGGCAAGTTTATCGGGTCTTTGAAGGAGAAGCTGGAATGTTGGCTGCAACTCGTAACACTGTTCAAACAGTGAACGTCGGCAGAACACATACAAGCCCAAGCGAGCACGGGACATAGCCACAATAAGTCTTCTAACATCACGAAGATGGCCAACAAAACGGGTCCGGACAAGAGAGAGTAAAATGAAATCATTTTGCTGACCCTGGAACTTGTCCACAGTGGTAACCTAGATATGAGATAACAGAAGTCAGTACAAGAAACTTAATAGCTAATGAACGGTTAGCTTACGAATCGAAACACCATATTTGTTACAAACCTTGTTAGGTGGCTCAATATTATGTGGTTTGCATCTTCTACTGATAACATCACGAATAAGGAGCTTCTGACCATTGTAAGTAGTTAATATCGAAATCTTATTAGCAGGGTAGCCAATCAGGCGCATGTAGATATACACGCTGACAATATACTCAGCCTCCCCTACATTCTGGTAGAACCAAGGAGACGGGGCAGACTCGCCTTTGCCCTTATAATCAGGAACATCAACCAACTGATACTCAAAAGAGAAACCTGCATTAGCTTTATGGAACATTGCTTGCTCACGCACATAAGGCAGATCTCCCAGTTCTCTGTATCTCCAGTTATAAAGCTTAGCGATACTAGGCCTTGCACGACCCTGAGCATTGAGCTCAATATAAGGAACACCGAGACGGACAAACCTAGTAAAGAGACTCTGGTCCATGTGACTGTACTTCTGAAAAGCCATGTTCTTCACCACAGGGGGTAACTGATGGTGATCACCAATTAAAATGCAGCGTTTAAGACGAGCATAGCCATCTTCTTGTCGTTGCAGCAGCATTGGGATAAAAGTCTCTATCTCCAATATCTGTGCACTTTCTTCCATCAGTAAATTGTCAAATTTGAAACCTAATTGAAGAAAGTCTCTCCTCTTTAATGCCGCATGAGTGCAAGTCATAGCTACAATCTTCGCCTGCTTTGTCATTAGGTAATTTGCTCGCTCCACCGTTGACTTGAGTAGCTCAAAAGCCCTACACTCTTCCAGCTCTTGAAATATCGTAGAAAGATGTTTAAAACAACCTTTGGCTGCATGCATATCTTTCTCAAAAGACTCTCCGGTAAAAATAGGCTGCGGGGTATCTGAAAAGAACTCCGAAAATGGGAAGCGATCTTTGACAAAAGAGGGGTTGTCTTGATTTTGCGCACAGGCAGCTAAGAATTGTTCCCAACGGGCATAAACATGTAATAACCAAAAATATGCAGCAGTTTCACATGTGTAACCCACATCTTCTGGAAGACGAAGAGATCTGGCCAATTTAGAAACTTCACCTAGCAGCTCTAGCCGTCTAACAAGCATAGCATTGACACGACCTTGACGGCTAAAATCAAGATCAGTGGCCAGCTCTTGCTCACCCTGACCAAGGCGAAGAAGGTACCTAGCAGGCACATCCCTCTGGAGAAAAAAATAAAAACATCAGACATACAGCAACAAAATAAAATGCAGTAGATAACCATATTCAAAACATCTCCAAAATTATTTAAAAGCTCATCTAACAAACTTATATTGCCCATCATGAAGTGATAGATGCCACCAGTTAAAATACAATGAAAACAAACAGATTAATAATAGTTTTTTGACATGTTAAACAATAATGCACAGAAATGTGACGTTACATTCATTTCATTTTATACAGAATCCCTCAGGACCAACAGGTACCCTTTTGTCATTTGGATTCCATTGACAGAACAAATCGGAAACGACAAGTCAGAAACAACAAGGAGTAAAATGAATATTGCAATACATGGAATTGCAAGGAAAATGCTCCAGTCAGGGGCAGCAGCAATAACAAGTCACTCACAATGAAGTACAGCATAGCATTGATCAACTGCCTCTTGAAAAGGTACTAACGAAAGGTAAGCGGTAAGAGTTCAGATAATATATTGCTCAGTAACAGTACCTGCATTATCTTCTCAAATAAGTCATTCAAAGCCTGATTGGAATGGGTTATAATCAGTGTTCTTTGTGAAGGACAGTTATGATATAGAACATTTAATATCTGCACAGCTGTATCTGTTTTTCCCGTACCAGGAGGACCAACAACCATTGTCAACCCAGGTTGAACACCAGATATTATAGCACCGATCTACAAATAAACAAAATTGTCAGTCTCAGAATCTTTAAGCTGAATGAGATTCTCATTCATCTGGAAAGCAAAGACACTAGCGCAGCACACATACTGGGCCTAAACATATGCCAAATGTAAGTTTATGTTATTTAGCTAAGAGAGCAAATATGTCATGTAAGGTTCCAGTCCTGACACCCATAATCTTGATTTATGTGCACTTAAATAAAATATTTGATTTTGGACAAGATACAGTATCATATTTTCAAAGTTGAAAGAAGCATATTTTCAAGTGCTGATTAGCAAAAGATAAAAGGGTCAGCAACACTAAAACGCGCACAAGAAATGCTCTAAATGTGGCTTTGTAATTACACAATCACTATCAGACACGAACTAATTAATAATTTAATATTATTGGATTATCCCAGAGTCTGAAGAGTACCTGGGTAGGTGTGAACCTCACTGAGTTCTGTCTAGGTTTATCTTGAGGATATGGCCCAGGATCAGCCGGAACATAAGTCTCAACAATTAGTTTCTCTTTCTGAGACTCGCCATCAGCCATGTTACCGTCGTTCTTAACAGTTAAACTGGAATTCACATTGCCGGGTAGAGCATGACTGATTTCCTTCATTTTCTTGGAAAGCTTGATCTTAAAAGGGGGGCTTGGATGCATGTTTTCTGTACCATCAGAGTTGATAAATGTAACCTGGAAAAAATCAATGATTAGAATATTGGAGATTAAAGCTGCCAGTGAAAACATATCCACTTCGAGGAAGCAAGATTTTGAGTTAAAAGTTTACCTGGTAATCTGGAAAACTTTGCTGTACATGATTAGCATCAAGAAAAGTGTCCTTGAAATCTATCACTTCCAGAAGATCAGGCATATTTATCCACTGTGCGGCAGAAGGATTTCCATAACCCAAGAATATGTTATGCAACCATTCTGGAACTACACACGTTTCATTCATTAGATCACGTATAGATTCTAATATTGCTTTGAAATTATTCTCCTTGGGTTTCCTTCTCATCAGAATATTAAATGTTCCATACACATTTTCTGCACCCTTCTCTGCTGTCTCAGTAACATCAATGTGGTACTGTGCAGTATCTAAGGCAATCCGGACAGTACGAATCTCACCCTTGGGTGGTTTCCATTCTTCTCGCTTTATCCTTCCTGTGAAATCATTCATGAGTGTTCCTTCCTCGTCACGGATTTCAATGACCTCACATCCACGTACATATTGCAATCCTAGCCTTTCTGGGACAGTTGATTTTGCAGCCTCTTCAGGGCTAAGAGGTTCAAAAGAAGGTCGGATAGACAGCAAAAATAGAACATCATGCTCCTTCAGAGCATCCCATTCAGATTTTATCTGATGCCTGTAGCTTGATATACTGAATGTAACATCAGCAGTTACAGCAGAAGGCTTAACTTCTCCAATGTTTGGCTGCTTCACTTCTGTAATCTTAAATTCCTTGATCGGAACAGCCATTCTGGACCACCCACGGAAGGCAGTCTCCCCCTCATTGTTGATATAAGCATGTAGATGAGGAACAGCTTCCTGAATGTCTTCACGGATTTCGTAGGTTGATTCAAGACGAAACAGATTGAAGTTTCTTAATAAATAATCATGAAGCGTCAGGAATTGGAGATTGAGTTTTGGTAGAGCAAGACAGCCTTCTCCAGAGTAATTAATGTTAGGAACAAGGCTTTCATCCCACATGATTTGCTCATTTGGATAAAGGGGAAGTGCATTTACTGCATCTTTTTGGGATTGCCGCTTCTCAAAAAAAGCAACTAGGACTTCGATAAGAAAATCACGCCTTCCACTGCATGGGTCTTTCTCTGAGATTAACTTGAGCTGCTTATAAAGGGCACATTAGCATCTCAAAAGGCATGCATTCAGGTACACATGTAAAATAAAACGTAGATGCATAGCACTAATAAGCAATAAAGAAATTAATTACGAAGCACGTGGACAACTTTTAAGCTAAGACCAGTATGGAACTTATTTATTTTTTGGGTTAAAATATATGGTAGATAACTTCACTGACCTCTATGACTGGTGGCTGTCAGTTCAATATTTCATCACTTGACTACTGATATCATTTAACAGCACAGCACATGCTACGAAATAAGGAAATGAGAAGTATTTATTTGGTATATTAGCATGTATGAAATGTATTTGCTGCTTATTTTGAGAATGTGTTTACTGCTTTTAAACATCAAATTCATGAAAATCACCCCTTCACATATTTATAGGCCTAACAAAGTCAGCATATGTCAGATCTCAGAGCTGTCTCTAGGGGGGTATATCATATGCAGACCATATACTCAATGATTCCAGGTGCAACCACAATGGATACAGTTTAATTTGAACTCTTACTTCAAAAAAAAATAATGTGAACCCTGCAGGCTAGATAATGAGGCAAAAGGTAAAGCTTCACTTCATCAACCCAAGAGGCCAAGCTAAGCAACTCTAAGAAGATATATACAGTGTATCCAGCCTATTAAGTGCCCTGAACACCCAACCTCAAAAAAACATCCAATATTTTTCAGAAAAGTCCAACAAAATACTATCAGATCAGGCATTACTGATCAATCCAAATGTATGCATGTAATTTTCATGTTGCTATCCTAACTTAAACCTGGAGACTGGAGCACCATCAAACTTTTAAAATAGAACACCAATGACAAGAAAAGGCATATCCAGCTGCCACATGTCAAGGCACTATTTACAAATAGCAAAAGAGCCTTATTAAGTAGTAATAGATAAAAAGCACAAACTGGTAAAGTAATATGTGAAAAACAAATTCTCACCTTGTTACAAACCAGATCTTGAAGTTCCACATCTGACAAGACAAGCAACTTCTTTGTTAAATCAGCTCGCTTGTGCAGTGAACCAATACTAGACAAGGCAAAATCTCGCAACTGCAATGATTAGAATGGAAGTTACTATTGGCCTTCTGTGTTACTACCAATTACTATTGTCATAACTGAACCACAAAGTGAAAGTCAGAATAGATAACAAGTTGCCCACCTTAGGCACTTGTTTGAATGCTAGCAGCTGAAAAGCTTGGAAACGGGAATAATGAGTTTGCAGGACATCATCATCACCGAGCTGTGTTCCAGAATGATCATTGATCTCAAAGCCTTCATAAAACTGCAGTAAGTCAACCAACTGTGCAAAAAGGCGTCCCTTTTCATGAGTATAGAGTGCACTCAAGTGGCACTTGGCAACGACGGCAACATCAGCAACTAGGGGCCTCAAAAATCTGTAGATTATAAGTAAAATAAGTGGAAAATGATATAACATATAAACAAATACAAGCTAAGGTTGTTAATATTGCCATTTGCCAGCACTATTTAACTGAACCAAGGAATTTCTTTGTTTAAGAAATATACTGGTGTTTTCTTGAATAGTAAAGAAATAGGGGTAAAAATGCAATGGAAAAATGTCATATGGACATGATAGGAACATAAACAGATAACCAGGTCAAGCAATTGATGTTCAGTTATGACAATATGAGAGATTCGTACAGGAGAAAGATTAACACCCTTGAACGGAGGGATGGTCTATGACTTTATTGATTGCTAAAGGTGGAAAGAGCCAGGTACTCTTAAATCTGTTTCTATAACTATTTGATGTGCAAGGACATTGTCAACTGCATGGTCACAAAAGGCAGTTACTCTGAATATGAATTGTATTACATGACTTAACCTTCGAATACATTTCCATTTGGATCCATGAACTTGAGAATTGTAAAGCCTCTATAGGTGGATGTGTGCTTACATCACAAGGGACTCCTACTTGCACTAACTAGACATATTTTCAAAAATTAAAAAGCGGATGTTAAGTTCTCATAATCTTAGATGTGATGGAATATACGTGTATATTAGAATGGCCCAGGTACAATCTACATTTATAAGGATCCTGGCAATACAAGATTACTAACTACATACCGTCTAGTAGGAAGCTGGCTCAACATGTCAATCAAAAATTCCATAAATCTCTCGCAATACAAGACACAAGAGTCATCAATTTGCCCACTGAGTGACTCGTTCAATACAGATTCTTCACTATCATCCTGACTGGATAACATGACCTTTGAATCAAGAATCTACACAAAAGTTTCACAGGAGTTAAGCAAAGTTCATATATATCGAGCAATAATAGGCACGAGAATAGTTTCTAAGGTGCACCTCCAAGAATTCTTCGATTAGATTCCTAAGGAATTTATTCTCAAGCATTTCAGAAGGATTGGTAGGTTGGTCAGCCTTTTTGGCTTCCTTTGCCTCTTTTCTTTTGATTTTGGTCCACTTCTTAATCAATTCAGGGTTAAGGCAGAGCTCCATCTGCACACGTTTGAAACAAAGATGAGAACCCAAAAGTAAAGCACAGAAAAAAAAGAAGTAACTTTTATAGTGGAGAAAAACCTAAAACTACCTGAAGTCGTCCATAAGAAAGAGTATTCCATAACTTTAGGCTTACTAACTGAAGTATAGTTTCCCGGACAAGCTCATCCTCCAAACTCTGCAGCGAAGCATAAAATACATGGCCAGCGTAAGAATTAAGTTCTCATAAAATCCACAGAGAGTGATAATCCTAAATTCCTGATAAACACTATGTACAGAGTAAGCCTTGCATAAGTAATTTAAAGTTACAAGGGAAATCTGGCAATTGTCCATAAACTTGAAAATTTTGAAACAAATATCAGAGGCACATTCATCATTTCCATCAAGAACTTGTATGGATGTTCGGCCCCAAAATCATGAGGAATGTGGTGCTGGTTGAATATGAATTATTTAAAGTATATTGGGAAAATGAAGCATCAGCATGTGATGCAAATAGGAAGTACCTGAAATGCATTTATCATGAACAGGAGATAATTTGTTTTCTCTGCCATATTAAGGGCCCTTTCCTGTAATAGAACATAAGATAATTTCAGTATGAGAATTGCAATATCATAATAGGAAATAGCCCAGAAGACACAGACTAGTACTGACATAAGCACATAAATTTTGGGTTGAGGTGGAAATACAACCGACCTATTCGTCTTGAGAACAGCTCATATGTGCAACAGAAGACAAAATATGTAAACAAAACACAACCAGAAGAAACCCAACATTCCCTGATGCCCCTGAACTCTATGACGCAGCCTTGTAAGATTAGCTAGTTGCCTAGATCATTTGACATTCAAAGAACCAGTACCAGAGCATATCAAAGGAACTGCTCTGCACAAGCTATTCAACTGGAGCTCAAAACGACTGAACAATGTAGTGGTGAGAGCATCATTCGTGCAACAGAATTGATATATAAACCAACGAACTTCTCAAGCTTTTGTCATCCAAAATCTGGTGCTGTCTCAATTATATATACTACCAGCGATAGTGGCTACTAGCTAGTGACTGCATCTCACTACCAATTAAAGTGAGATGTATAAAATTGTAGATTGTAGTCACTGCAGCACCCTAATTGTTGAATGGCCTCAATGCTAGCACGTACCTATGAATGCTTTATTGCTTTTGTTAGAACCGAATTGGACAGCTAAACCAGTCCTACTGACCCTACATTTAACTGGGAGGGTTATAACAACACAACCTATATTTATCCAAGCTCCACCGAATAACAATAAAATTCAAAGTATATGCATAAATAACCAACTCCAAACTCAATTGTATCCTAGATTAGATCTCACATGAAGACTTTACTAGAAAAAAAATATGCATAGACAGGTAAAGAAAAATCAACACGAACCTCTTCCTTGAGCTTGAGAACCCGCCAAAGGAACCCCTTGAAAGCATCCTTACGGTCATGGAAACATGTCCACGCTGCCACATTCTCCCGAAACTGCACAAGCTCAAACCATGTCAGAAACCCTAGAAATCGCCCAAGCTAGCAGCAAGGAGTACGAGCTCCAGTCCAATTCGGAAGAGGCTGACCTTCTCGTTGACCATGAGGATGATGGACATGACGTGCTCGAAGGAGGCGTCCGCCGGGTCGAAGTGGGGCCACAGGTAGTTCTCGAGGTACTGGCTGACCTCGAGGATCATGACGCGATGCAGCGGCGCGGTCTTCCGGCCCCGCCCCTCGACGCGGAGCTCGGTGGCGTAGATCTCCCGGACGAGGTCCGCATCGAAGGCCGCCGCGGCGGCGGGCGCGCCCCAGTGCTCGGCGGCCACGCGGGTGAGGCGGTCCCGCTGGATGTCGAGGAGCGTGATGGAGGCGCCGCCGGTGGACGCGGGGACCTTGTCGGGCGCCGCGGCCGTGGCGGGGGCGGCGTCCGCGGGGAGCGGGTACTCCGCGGCGCGGGGGTGCCGGAACTCGAAGACGCCGGTGCCAAAGACCTTCGGCATGGCTGGGGCAGCTCCCGGGGTTCACGAGGTTTAGGGTTTGGAAGGAGTTCGCGGGGTTTGCGGGTTTTGGCGTTCGGGTATGATAGGTTGGGCAGTGGGAGCGGAGGCGGCGCAGGCGGAGGCGGAGGGGAGGCGGCGCCGGCGGCGAGAGGAGAGGAGACGGATTTCAAAGAGGAAGGGGTTTAGCCGGAAGCCACCATTTTTTTTTTCCGGCTCGAGCTGCACAAGCCCGCTACAGAGGAGAGTCCCGCTTTGTTTTAGCTAAGCCAAGCCCAATGGCCCATGTTCGAGGATAGTCGGTTGATTGTTCGTCCTGCTTCCTCACGCCGCATGAAGATTTTTGAACGTTTTCTTTCCTTTTTCTGAAAGGGCAAGGACTTTTAGTTTTTAGAAAAGGAAACTTAGCACACAGTTTCAGTGGGATTAGTGTCAATAGCACATACAGTAGTTAAAATCTCTCGTTTTATTTTGAATGTCGAGTCAATAATACAATTTTCAATAACAAATGAAATGGTACAGTGACTATGTACGAAGATGGAGGATGTATTACACACTAGATCTTTGGAAAATTGAAATTTAATAATTAAAAGGAGTTAATGAAACAGTATTAGTGACTCATCATGCTCTTTGTATGCTCTGAAGATATAGTTATCCTTACTTCTCTGGGCCCTCATAGACTTATCGGTGACTAATTCACTATCTATTTCGTTTACTTTGGCCTTATGACTTATTCTCTCCGTCCCGAAAAAGAAGCCACTCTAGAAATTTTAGGACAGGTTAACGAGAAAATAAAATGACATTGATTGCCCCTAATTATTAGCCATATTTGGCACTAATTAGTTGTTGCATGCACATGCACCTACTAAATTTTAGTAGTAGAATGACTTCTTTTGTGAGACAAATTTTGAATTCTAGAGTGCCATCTTTTTGGGGACGGAGGGAGTATCACTCGTATTTCTTTACGGTGACTGAGTATGGCAAATAGAGATGAAGGTCGTAAACTTACCTATGACTATGATCACCCATGGGTGTGGTGAATCCGTATGCGACACGAAGGGCATTTTTATTATCCAAAAAAAATCAGAGGACATTTTACTTTATTAGCTACTTGTGAATTCTCTCTAATATTATTTCTCCGTTCAATTTGGCCAAAGATGGTCGGTTCTGCTAGTTTCTTAAAACCCAAATTACAGGCAGTTCCTTGTCATAACAAAAGAAAATAACAAATTGGTGGCGTAACAATTACACCAAAAGGTAATGGTTTATAATGAAGATGATATGGATGCTGGCTTGACCTGCCGTTCAATCCATATTGCAGTTCCAAGTCTGCCATATTGGTTCGCATTCACTCAAGTGGATTGGTAACAGAAGATAGAAGAAATGGCACGGTTTTAATAATCCAAGTGGATGATGATTCATAGATGTCCCATGCTTTTAAATGGTAAGATACGGGCAATCAACAAAACTTGGAGTGCTAACAACAAACAACATCCATGCTAGCTCCTACTAAATCAGATTTGAGCAACTAATTTTCAGTCAAATGACTAGAACTTGTTCTCTATGTAACAAAGTACTACCTCGGTCCTAAAAAGAATGCAATTCTTAGTCTTGTCAGAGTCAAACTATCTCAACTTTGACTACATATATAATGAATAATATTGACATTTATGATTTCAAATTGGTATCGTGTGAACATATATTACATGACAAATCTAATGATATATAGTAAGTATGATAAATGTTAATATCTTTTGTTATAAATTTAGTCAAATTTACATGAGTTTGACTGAGTACTATGCTAGAATTGCATCTTTTTGAGACGGAGGGAGTAATACACACCATAATTTTATTTTTTAATACAAGTATTTTAGGGACTTTTAGAAATTTTATGGCTTCAGCTTTGGGAAAAAGTGAGATATTTGGCCATAACAATTCTTAATAACTTCAAATATTATAGTATTGGTACTCATAAAAAATACTATAATATTGTTAAATTCCGCTCTTTGGGGGGGGGGTTTTAGGCTGAATCGACGGTTAATGCAAAAACAATTTTTTATATACATTATACCAGTAATAAAGATAGAACGAGTGATATATCATATTTTCATGTTGCAACGTGGACTCTATTTTTTTCAGTTTGTAACAAAATATACAACTCTCAGCAGCTGAAATATTAATATATATTTTTATTAGAAAAACCCAGTTTTTTTTCCTGTCGACCGATTTCTTTTTAAAAAATCTCTGTTTTTTCATGTCGCGAACCGATGACATGACCCCCCGGTTTACCAGGCGAGAGACGGTGGTCGGCGTCCGGCGACGCGCCCCAGTCGCCACTCCCGTCCTCCGTCTCGGCTTCGTACAGCGCGGCGCCCGCGCCTTTCCGCGGCCACCAGCCCGCCACCTCTTCACCGAGGTTCGCTCCTCCCTTCTCTTTCCCTAACCCTCCTCAGCGCAACGCTGCGACCTGACTACCGATATATCTCCCTTCTCTCTTTTTTTCCTGCTTTTTTCCCCTTTGAGGAACTACTCTTCTATCTGAAGTTCTGAATGGCCTTCTTCTTTTTTAATGTGCGGATACCTGGATTCTACGGCGTGCGAATTATTCCAGGCCCACTGATGGCGTTAGCGCTGACACCGTTCACTTCTGTGAGGAACAATCGAATATGCTTACAACATGCTCAGGATTCAATACTGCTTGGACTTCTTTTCTTATGCTAGCTACATACCAGAGCTCATTGGGCTCCTTATTTCACTCCAAATCGCTCAATCGGAGCAGAATTACATAATTTGCTTCGCATGCACAGGGAAATTATACTGAAGCCAAGCTTCAAGTGTAGTATGTACTAGGGCCTTTGGACTGCCTATGATTCCATAGACTGTGGAAGATACTTAGGCACTTAGCAAATGACACTAGCGAAATCTGCTAGCTTATTGGATCAGTGCGGGGGGAGCTTTCCTTCTAGGAACGATGAGAATAGTGCCAATGCCCTGCGAGGCTGGTAGTATGGGACCATGTGCCCGGCTCCTCTGACTGTAGCAAAGACTAGGCCTTTATACCCAACAACATAGCCAGCAACCTGCAGTTTAATGAAAGATTAGGAAACATATGTTATTTGTCACAGCTATTTCTAGACGAAATAATGCATGTATGATGTTTCAGCATGCGCACTCTTTTGTGGCAACTTCTTGTAAACTATAACCATTTTATGTTCAAACATACTACAATTTTGGTATTTTAGGAGTTCAGGAACTTGGCTATCAAATTGCTCTGAAGACTAGTGATCATTCTGTCAAGCAACAATCCTTTTATTTTTTATTTTTGCATGAAGCACATATATATAAATGCAAAGGAATCCTTTGACATGAATGCTGATGTTCATTCTTAATCATCTGATGAACACTGGGCTATATACCTCGTTATCGAGGCGCCATGGACGCCAAGATGTTTCCATTGGAAGCCCAAGAATGTCCAGCACATATTGTGTCGAAATGAATGAACACACTGCATCCATATCACCACTGATACACAACGGTAGAGTTTAAATCATGGTTTTTGATGCAACATATTAAGCCAAGTATTTTGTCACACATGAAGGCAAACATCTGTACCTGTACAGCCATATTCTAATGCCACTTGAAATGAGCTTCTTGATTGATGGCAGCATTGTCTCTGGTGAATCTTTCCAATTATCAAATACATGCTGACTGCTTGAAGAAACCATAGAAATAAATCATAAACATGTCGTGCTGTTGACTTCTCCTTGATGCCCAATTGCTAATCTAGTAAGAGGTTTGCTTGAAACTGAACAAAAGCTCAAGATATACCTGAATGAGTATGCACTGGGGCATGCGCAAGCTCTCACAACCATTGAGGATGAATTAGAATACGTGTATTTTGGTGCACACTCACTGGTGTGGATATGCAGTGGATGTGGCCCTAGACTCGCCTTTTCTTTTCCCGTGGTTGAATGGGTTAAATATCTTTATGATTTTGAATAGTTGATTGCTGAGCGGGCTGAACATAGGCTTCAGAATCATTTGGCATTATGCCCTCTTTAATGTAGACTTATCAATACCTTTTTGCATATAACAATTTATGCTAAATGAATAATTATTGTTAACCGTGGTTCACAAACTCTTTGATGGTTGGCTGGTAGAGGCTCTCGCTTCCTTTGGGAAGTGTGTGGCGAAAGATATATAAGTATTCTGTTCCTTTGGCTTATATAAGTTTTTGTTTGTACATAAAGCATCTACCTTTCCAGGTTGCTTTAGCAAATCCAATAACAGATTGCTAATAGGTCACACAAGGGGTATGGTCTGACAATGCACATAAATTGGAGGCAAATATGGTAAACATATTCGGATATTCAACCCACATACCTGCAATCCATCCATGGGTAGTCTAACCCCGTTGTGTTCGCGTGGAGTGCCTTTTGGACCTCAGGACGATTTAGGTAAGAGGAGACATAGTGGTTTGTGCATGGATCACCAAACACTAACTAAAAATAAACCAAAGTTTCAGTATCCCAAGGATCATATAGAAAGTTTTAAAAAAACATATGTGAAACTTATGCATGGTGCTGTATACCGAGTCACTTGATTTAGAAGGATTTGAGGCATCATGGCATGTTGGTGCATAGATGTCATAGTCATCAACATTTCCTTTTTCCTGGGTAGCTAAGTTCATGGCATTTTGACAATCTTTAGTGTATGTCCCGTTAAAGCCACATTTATCCTTGATGGCTCTGTAAGCTTTTCTAGAAATCATAGCATGCATCCAATAGTAGTCAAATGATGCTTTTAGAGTCAAATTGTCATCCAAGTCTGCATTTCCAATCTGATCAAGTTTCCCAGTGTTACCATAGGTTAGAAATTTACCAATCTTACAGGTTACAGAAGCATTTATGACTGAAAACTTACCGCAACACCTTTAAGCTTGACATTAGTTGCATTGCTGGCTCTATTCTTAGAAACAATCAGATTAGCAAGCTCTGGTATATAGTGACCTGCATAGCTCTCACCAGTTATGAAGAAATCACGACCCCAATACTCAGGAAATTTCTCTAGCCAATTGACAAGAAAGGTATACGCATCGTCTCTGGTTCTTTGGTCACCAGTGCTATAATAATCTGAGGTAGTGTTCGAATATGAGTACCCAACACCAGCTGGGATCTCAACGAACAGCATATTGGCCACTGCATTTATGGATCAACGATGGAAAACATGGGTGTTAATCCAACTAACTTATTTAACAATTAATCCGGTGAAGGTTTAAAGTGATTTACCTCTGTTCCATGCATGCCTTTTCCTGTGCAGTGTCTTGTTGTCACTATTGACAGAGAATGGACCAAGTTCAAGCATGGCCCCAGATCCAAAGGATGAACAGCCGGGCCCTGCAGATCCAGTAAATGTTTCATCTTATTCTTTGAAAACGACGCATCTTGCTGTAGCATTGCTAACAGAGATGATATGTGTTCTAGTATCATGGACGTGATTTCTTCCAGCTGTTTGCTGACCCTCATTATGGCAAGCAAATAGACCTAAAATGTTTATAACAGCAACCTGAAGAAAGAACTCTACAGACATATGGGGTGCTTTGCTTATACACTAAAATGTTAAATGTGTTACAAATTGCAGTGAACAGGGTCTGTGCCATACCTCCATTCAGCCATAGGACTAGCGGTTTGTCCAAAGGATCTTGAGGAGCCTCAACAAAATAGTAGAACAATGCCCTTCCAGCCTTTGCATCCACCGTGACATATCCTGCATATTGGTCAAATTCTACTACCCCTGTTTGCCCTGGCATCGATACAATCTTATCCTGCTCATGTAGATTGTTTTTTGGGCCTCTATGGTCTGAGGGACTAGTTCCATTCTTCAGAGTTGAATCTTGTTTTCCTTGAACATATTTGCCAGATAATCTCAAACGATCAAATTCAAGAGGCTGGTTGGCCTGGTTTCTAGTGGGTGTGTTTGCAGCACTGAAGTAGAACAAGGACCAAAGTATCAGGAGGCCTCTTTTCATCTTGATAGGAAGCGTGTGCATGGGTGTTTGGTGTCTTGTGCTAGGTTGCCATTGGTCAATCTTTATTTATAGAGGGGGGACATTCTGTTTGCAGTACAGTTGAAGAGTCTTCCAAGGAAACCATAATATGATTGATTCTTTGACTTTTCCGTGCAAGTTGGACTTAAAGCTCTTAATATTCTCTCTTTCAGATGGCATCTATATTTGTAATGTCAATGGTGTTCAATTGAAATTCTAAGTTTCTTTTTGTTGGCTGTGACCTAACAAAGTCAGCACAATTTCTAGAAAGGCACAGGAGCTATCTCTGGTTCAATTACACTCATTATATGGGAAAGAAAAGGGAAATGTATGCAAATCAGATTGGGGGTGCCTCATCCATCAAAACATTGAGGAAGTGTACTGTATGTATCTTGATCTTTGACTTTATTTTGCTTAGTATCATACATGCTCATAAGCGTCCTGTCGTCCTGTTCACTCGATTATATTCTGCCAAGATTCCCATGCATCTTTACTTTAGTGCACCTTTCTGCTGCGGTCCTTAGTCTAAACCACGGGGGTGCACTGCATTAGTTGCTGCTTCTGTAAAAGTGTATTTGGAGCAAAAAACATTTGGTAATCCAGCGATCCCACAGAGCCAGCTGAAGTCAGACTTCTGGCTTAGTGCAATGGTCATTATCATAAAAAAAAACTCGACCATGGCTTAGAGACTCCCCTCAGGCTTTGTTCTAATAAGGTATTGTGCTTCGAACCTGGGTCAGGAGTTCAACGCTCTAACCGGTCCACCACGAGAAGCTTGGCAGTCATTATCAGAGATAAATATGTTGTTTCCTAGTTTCTGTGTGGCTTGAGTTGTTATTCTCTTAAATTGAAGCCCTACTTTTGTTGATAAAAAGCTTGTGAAATTTAGTTGGATTCATGATTCTTTAGTATTGCTGGTTTCAATTGGTTTAGGTTAAGCTAATCACAATTTTGTTGCATAAAATACTGTCTTTGAGCATTGACTTTTTTTCGTGAAGCAAGACAACATGTTGATACCCACTACTCAGAGGTGACTTGTTGATAGCATCTGATCAGCACCATCACTGCATTGATGCATCGGCAGTTGACACCTTCTCATTTCCACTTCAATGAAGTTGGATGTTACTTCCATGTTCTATCTCATGTATCTTCAAAAGAATAAATTGATCCACCTTCCGAGTATGTGCGCACATTCCATTTTGTTCTTGGTGGTGTGGCTTTCAAGCAACCTGCCCTTTCATCTGAAAATTTCCTGTAGAAAGGTAGATTCCAAACTTGAGCTGTGAGCATGGAACAAATATTTTCACCAAACTGCCATTGACTGTTGACAATAGCCCCTCTTCTTCAGGAAAAGGAAACCTGGAAAACAAAAATCTTTGAGGAAAGGGATAGTCTCCTGGTGTCTTTTCCTTTTAACTACTTTTCTTTTTTTCTGGCTGTGTCCAATTAATAAGGTGCCTATGCTACTTTGAATAGACTATCTCTTACCTTAAATCTATGCAGGCATCATATAATCATTGTATTAGTGCATTTCTTTGTTTCCTTATTTTTCATTTCCAGTTGGTTGTCATGCACTGAGTGGACCCACTTTGGGTTAGAGTTGAAAAACGAGTTGATGGGACAGGAGGCATCAACTTTAGAAGGGAATCCCACTTTCTAATAGTGCACATATGCAAATGCCTTCCAAGACAATACATATTTTCAAAGAGAGAACTGAGAAGTGAGCGAGAAGAAGGAAGATGCATAGAGCAAGGCTTCGAAAGGCAGCAAGGAATATTTCCTTCTGCTGGTATTCTGGCCCCTTACGAGTTCATCTGTTTACAATTATGAACAAAGAAAAATCCCTATAAGTCAAGTTTATACTCTGCAAAAAAAAAATCAAAATCATCCTTTAGTGGCCATGCAAAAAGGATTCCCCAACACCAGTGGGGGTCAAAGTCAACACTTTCCTTTTTTTGTCTGTTTGACTTATGTAGGTTGCAGATTGGCAAGGAACCTGCTCATACTTTCTTGAGCAAACCAATGCACTCTCTGCTGTTGGATTGCTCAACGGGCCTCTTTAGATGCTATTGGAGAATCATCTTGTGGTCCATTGAAAAATACAGCAGTGACGGTAACCCTAATACACCAAGTATAGGAAGCTACTCTCTCTGATTCGATCGAACCTTTTAACTTCTATCATCAATAAAGAATGAAATAGATTTACAGTATAAGATAGATGCTACTACCTCCGTTCCAAATTATAGTTCTTTTGACTTTTTTTACCACAAGTTTGACTGCTCGTCTTATTCAAAAAAATTGTGTGAATATAATCAAATTTAAGTCATTTTTGAAGATTTTTTATTAATAAAGCAAGTCACCACAAAAAATATGATAATTTGCACAACATTTTGAATAAGATGAGTGGTCAAACTTAGAGTCAAAAAGTCAAACAAACTATAATTTGAAACGGAGGTAGTACTAGTTTTGTAACGAAAAGCACTTCCATTATATTTAAACATCTTTATTTGAAATGACACATTTTAAAGAAATTGTTAGCTATGAGCTTATATGGAAATCTTGGGTTCCTCCCAAATGCCGATTTTTTATGTGGCTGGTTGCTCACAGCCGCTGTTGGACAGCAGATAGGTTGGCTTGGTGGGGACTGCCCCGCCTGGACCAGTGTCTGTTGTGTGACCAGGAGGAAGAAAATATCCAGCATCTTCTTGTTGGGTGTGTCTTGGCAAGGCAATTCTGGTATTCTATCCTGACTCCTGAGCAGTGTTGGACTTACTTCGCTTGCCCCTGAGCCTACTGATCTTTCCTTGGAAGCCTGGTGGGACAGAGCAGAATCTTCTGTAAGTGCTGAAACACCATCCTCAGAACTTGGTCTATCTGGAAGCTTAGGAATGATTGTGTCTTCAACGGGGCTGTCCCCAATACGTCTACTGCATTGAACCTTGCGACGGATGAAGCCCATCTTTGGTGTATGGCTGGAGCCAGGGGATTGCCCCTGCTCACAGCAAGAGGTGTTAATTAGAGTGCCATTGGGGCTAGGTCAAGTATCACCTTTGCTACTTTAGGTAATTAAGTCCTTGTGTTTCAAGTGAGGTGTGTGTGTGTGTGGTCTCTGAATGACTCTTCTCGTACGACTAATACAATAATACGTAGCTTCTCCAGCATGTTCGAGAAAGAAAAAAAAGAAATTGTTAGTCAGGTATCACATTGTAGATCCTGTCAATCTATACTATAAAGATCCAAAACTTTCGAGAGTCGACGGGCCCACAAATCATTGAAAAATTACACCTCCTGTCTTGAAGAGTTTGACTAAACAGTCCGTGGAAAAAAAACACGCAAAGTCGAGTTCGTAACCAATACGGTCTCCGGCCAATTATCTGTTATATTTTCTATTAAACGTGCGTGTACGCACGTGTGTTCTTGCTAGTGCTCTAAACGTCATTTATTTTCAATTGGAAGGGACTATATGCCATAATGGTGTATAATTGTACAATTTGGCCTTAAAAGTTTTGACCAGCTACTTTCTTCTCCTTAATAAGTTTGCATTTCATCCAACTGAAATTTATTAAAACCACCGTATTCGAGAAAAAAATTATTAAAACCACACATGAGAAACATCCACAAATGTACACCTCCTTCCACTATTTACTGTATTTTGTTGCACTAAATGTGAAACACAAAACATCTAAAACTCATAAAGCTATAAGAGGTCTCTATCTGGCACAAAAAATGCAACGATTTCATGATAAGTATGTCATCAGAATTGTTTAATCTTAGGCTTTTGTGTGGAAATTGGATGATTCAGAATACAATGTTCGTTCTTTGTCATAACCTCCTTCAATAAGCAAGTCTACTGTGTTCTGCTAGTATGTTTATATTGTTTTTTTCTGATGAATTCCGGTCTATCTTTCATTGCGAGAAGTAATAAAAGAATAGAACCTTGTAAAGTTCCAATCATTCAGGGGGCAGCTTCCCTTGCAGGAATGATGAGAACAAGGTGAGCGCTCTTTGAGGTTGGTAGGTAGGAACCATGTGTCCAGCTCCTCTGACCGTTGCAAATACTAGACCTTTGTACTCAACAACATAGCTTCCAACCTGCCATCTCATAAACAAACAATGGGTTTCAGAATCCTACACAACAACAAATGCTATACCGTACCATTTAACCTGTACTTCATACCTCATCATCATCAGAATACCATGCCCGCCATGATGAGTTTATCTGCAGCCCCAGGATGTCTAATGAATACAATGTTGAAGTTACTGGACACACAGCATCAATATCACCACTGAAAGATAAAATAGGTCATTTCTTAGTAGGGTGGCCTGAAATCAGAAGGGGGGGGGGGGGGGTTGCGTGAAGGGGATTGCTCTAGTATTTTTTTTTGGAATTCAATCAAATTTGAACCCAAATCATAAGGATTTCGATCCAAATGACCCATATCCAAACATATGCTTTGTAATGCTCGTGGACTTACCTATATAGCCATGTGCTTACTCCACTTGAAATTAATTACTGAATAGACGGTAGCATAGAGACTTGGGCATCTTTCCAATTTTCAGGAGAAATGATACGACTGGTGCTCAGAAAGCATATAGAATTTTGTTACCTGAAGGCTAAAATTTATTATGAAATACTTGAAAGAACATCAGTTATGTTCCTTTCACCTGCAAACCAACCATGGCTGCTTCAGTCCTGTGGTGTTAGCATGAAGTGCTCTCTGCACCTCTTGGTGGTTCAGATATGATCGCATATAGTAACTGGCACAGGGGTCAGTGTTGGTTACCTGCAACACCACACCATCAGTTTGGGAGAAGTTGAACTTGTTGAAAATCTGTGAGATGACTTTTACCGAGGCATGATGCTGTTGGGGAGCTGAAGCATCCCAGCAGAAGGATGCATAGATGTTGGAATCATCAATGAGGCCCTTCTCATTATAAGCTGCTTCTATTGCGGCTCTACATAGTCTCGTGTATGTTCCATTAAAGCTGCAATTTTCCTGGACTGCTTTGTGAGTTTCTTTGGAGATCATAGCATGTGTCCAGTAGTAATCGATGGTTGCTCTTGTGTTTGTGTCATCATCTAGGTACGCATTCCCAATCTATTTCCAATAAGTGAATGTTAAATTATAATATGAGTATATACATAGACTCAATATCCATGGAAGCATTACTTAGTACTAACTGTTATTGTCTGAAACTTACAGCAACTCCTTGGAGATTGATCTTGGTGGTGTTCATGATTTTGTTGCTTGACAGAATAGTGTTGGCAAGCTGTGGTATGTAGTGGCCGCCATAACTTTCACCAGTTATAAAGAAGCTGTGGCTCTTGTACTCTGGGAACCTCTCAAGCCAATTGATGAGGAAAGTATATTCCCTCCGGTATCGTATTAGAAGTCCTTTAGGACAGCGACACGGTCACCAAAGCACAACTTTGACTCCACTTTTCTATAAAAATATTTTTAAAAAGTTATATATGTATATTTTTATGAAAGTAATTTTCAAGACCAATCTATTTATATGATTTTCACATTTCCAAACTCAACGACTTAAATGTTATTCATAATTTATATTCCCAATGTTTGACTCAAACCTTGTCCAAAAGGACTTCTAATATGATACCGGAGGGAGTATGCATCTGCTGCAGTGCTCCTGTCACCAGTGTTATTGTAATCTGAAGTTCTGTTCGAGTATGAGAAACCAACACCAGCAGGGCTCTCAAGGAAGAGCATGTTTGCCACTGTCATCCAGAATGATCAGTTAGCGCAATGGTGTAATGAGTGTCATTGTCATATATAACCTTGTGGGAATCAGCCTACCATTGTTCCATGCATATTTGTTTCTTGACAGTGTCTTGTTATCTCTGTTGACAAAGAATGGTCCAATTTCAAGCATTGCTCCTCCCAGAGAAGAACAACCAGGCCCTGAAATTTCAAGGTAACTATTTCTGTAACTGCAGAAGAATATCACATGGTAAAATTGTTGGTCACGTGATTTTTTTCAGGAACATATGTCTAAATATGCTAAGGAAAGGGCAACCTGTGAACAATAAGAGCAGTAGCCAAGGACTGCAAGTATGAAGTACACAACATACAAATAGAGAAATCCTTAGCATTTAGTGTGAAAAATATATAGATGAAATACTTTGTTATCCATGAATTTTAGCAAGAGTAACCCTCAACCTTCTACTTTGAGAGGAAGGACAAGCAGCAAAGAAACCATGCACCGGATGCCTTAGTATATCGATAATATATAAAAGCAGAGGTGAATTGAGGCCAGGGAGAGTGCCACCAGGTCAACTTTGGAGGGGTGAGAGATATCTGCTTGGTGGATGCGGTTACCCTAGCTTAACAAAATATTTCCTCCATTTAAGACTCCCATTTGATGTGCTTCAATCCTTCTTCTCCTACCAGATGCCGATTCTGAGCCACTGCTGGAGATCCCACAATATCACCTCCTCTCTCTGTTATCATCTTGCACCTTTCCTCCTCCCCTTTCTCATTTCCCCTCACCTTCCTCCGCTCCTCTCTCTCCTTGTGTCTCCATGCCGCTTCCCTACACCCACTCCATCCTCTTATCTCCACCTCCCATAAGCTGCTACTGTCATTGCCCTCTCCCATGCCGCTGGCAAGGAACATGTTTAACAGAAAATTTTAACAACAGTTTGCTTTTTCTTTGGTGTCCTTATTTTCATTTTTCAACAGAAGCAAGTTACAAATATCATAGATTAACTTACCAGATTATTAGGAAATGTGTAAATGGTTTTCTCACTTACATAGAAGTACATTTGATATGGCTAGATTGGTGGGAACTAGATAGCACAATATAGCAGATGCAGAACCTGCTCGCCCTCCTTAGAGGCTCTGAGCTTAGGGTTTTACTTCTGCTTAAAAGATTACAGAAAGTCCCTGACTCCTTTAAATAGAGCCGGCACACAGAGTCCTAAACAAACTAAACAACCCTTTCCAAGGATAACTCACGCTTCTATTAAACCAATCCAAATCTAACACGACCACATTCTAACAAACCAAATAAAACTCAACCAGCCACCGATGCCATCTTCTTGCGCCTCTGATAAGTCCTTCCATAGAACGTGTCCATAACAACATTATTTGATTAATTGGAAGCTTTTTATAGTTGGATTGGATAGTTGAAAAGTTCAGAACTATTTCATCATGCTTGGTACATGTGCTGTCAAACTTTACCCTGGATACAGCCTATCTCAATAACTTACTTTGTCTTTAATCTTCTACATATCATTTCCTACAGATGAAAGGATTAGAGTTCATCTGTAATATTCTTCTACTAAAAAAATATAGTTTTTTTTTCTTCTCCACGTATTTCCATGCCACTTTATCCTTATCAGTGGTATGTGATGAAAGATATGTTTCAAGATATTACTGTGCAAGTGAGTTATTAGAAAACAGAAAGAAAGAAAGCAAAGCAAAGCAATTTAACAATGACCTGAGTTTATGCAGCGTTGAAAATCATGCATTGAACAATGTGTGTCATGATTCATGAAGATTTCAGATTGTCACTATTATTTTGGTTCCAAATTTAGGTCAACATATTAAATCAATTAAAGCATTGCAAAGCTTGGGAGAGTCTGAAAATTAAAATCTGTTGTGTGGCATCAAAGATTAGTGCACTCAACAAAGGATCGACTTTGGGCATCATACTAGCTAGGTCAGTTCGCTTAACAATCGGTAGAAGAATTACATGTGTCCTGTTTGTATATAAGTAAACAATAGCCAGCTCCTTTTCCATTTCGACAAGATAAGGTTGAGACTAGTTATGATAGACTGTCAGCTTATTGCCCTTTGCATGTGTCTTTGCACACTCTTGGTGGTTACATTGTCTTAAGCAGCAACAAACACCATCAATTGTCAGTTCTTCCAGTAAATGCATGTGGATATTTTGTATTTAGTGAACCACTAGTATGTCACTAGAACAGGAGGGGAAAACTATCTGGTGCTGATTTGTAGCTGTATCTCAATTTTGAACCTAGAAACCATGACTTATATGGATGGATGGTTAGGACAACTATCCTTTTTGCCAGACTGCAAAGCATAGAAGAACATCTCTCTGACAAAATAAACCACATCACAATTGATTCCTTACCTCCATTCAGCCACAGGACCAATGGTTTGGTAGATGGTTCCTCAGCAGCCTCTGGAAAGTAGTAAAAGAGGGCCTTCCCAGATGTTGCATCAACTGTGACATAGCCTGCATACTGATCAAAGACAGCTTTCCCCGGCTGCCCAGGAAGCTCACTGATCTTATCAACCTTTTTCAGCCCATCTTGCAGACCCACATATATTGGATGATCCATGCTCCCACTCATAAGCATTTCACTGTCTATTCGATCATATTGCATCTCCAGCCTTGACCTGGAGAACTCCTGCAGCCGGCCAGCCTCATCAGCAAGTGACGCTTGTATGAGTATGATGCAGAACAATTGGATGGCAAATGCATCTCTTCTGATCTTGGAGGCCAAAGGAGAACACCTCCAACAAGAACTGTCCATGGCTGGTGGTTTTTGTTTGGCCTACTGGATTCGTTGAAAGGGTCTTTATATAGAGGGGGCCATACATGATTGTCATCTTTATCTTCTTGGGTTCTTTGTTTAGAAATAGATATACTGGAATACTGGATCATTCCAAGGATATGACCACACAACAGGTTTATGCATAACTGATTCTTGAATGTGCATAGAGAGAAATGTGTGGTGTCTTTTTTGTTTAAACCTTGTGCTCCAAATTGAGTGCCTTGCTGGGTTAGTTGGGTTGATCCAATGCTAAAATGAAGGTGTATGGATGTATCAGTCAAGAAGGAAAAAAAATATAGAAAAGGTGCATTATGCTTGCATTTTTTGCAGATCAGAATACTTTGGTAAAGATATAGCATCCCAACGTGGGTACTCTGGACTTTAAAGTTGTTTGAACGATTGGTATCTGTTCCATCGGACCACAAGTGGGGATGAGGAATTTGTGCTCGGAGGTCTGATTTTGCACGCAACAGTGTTGTCAACTTTGCATCATTGTTCATATTTCTTAGCACCCCGACTTTGTCACTCATTTTCAGGATCTGCCAAGCAAGCGGAAGCTGCCATAGTGACTGAAACTTTACATGGTTCACATCAATCCACCCACGCCAAAATTGACCGGAATCTATATTGTTAATGGGAGAATGAATTAGCAAGCAATTAGTCTTGCATCAGCATCAGGTATCTTGTTCTCTTCTCCTTTCCCTAGCACTGTTTTTGGCTACACAGATTCAAAGAGATATCCATTGAACTATTTAAGTGTACTGCTATGTCAATCGAATAAATAGTTTTTGTAGCTTCCTTATCCGATGCGTCCAGCAGAGTACCACATTATGTGCTTGTTCTCAGTAGCGGAACTGGAGAGCAAATAGAGGGACCAGACAAACATTTGCCTGTTCAAGAATTTTGCAATTTGTCCCAATTTTTTACTATCCACGCAAACATACACTAGCTAGCCATGATTATAGTAATTAATTATGCAATGGCAAACACAGCACAAATGGTCAATACTTTACTTGATCATTTAAATTTCACTGCACGATTCTTCAACGTGTTGAAATCACCAATAATCCAATTTAGAAAAAAAAATCTTGCCCTTCCACATATGCCTTCTTTTTTTTAGCAATATTAGCCCCTACTGTGGTAGGTTTTTTTAATATAAAAAGGGCCAAAACTAGCCACAGTAGTGGCAAAGAAAGAAAACCAGGACTATCTGTACATGTTTACAGTGCTTGAGAAAAGTGTAGCTTTATTGGTATTGAGTTGCTTCCTTTAGGGCACGTACAACGCCCCGTCGACATCCGTAGACATGCAAACAGATTTTGCAGAAACCCCCCTCACGTCCCGCGTCTACGACCGAGCCGTCGTCTCCTTCGTCTACGATCCGCGGCTCGTGCTCCAAGGCGAAGCGACGGCAGAGGCTGCCGTTGTACGGCGCGCTGCGAGGAGCCGCCGGAGGTAGAGATCCCATGCGTGCGCAGAGAAGTATTCGGCAGGTTCTGGGCAGAGCACGCACGCGACGGCCTGCGGCGCGGGCGCCCTCCGGCGGCGCTGGACGGAGCTCGCGCGCGGCAGCCGGCGGCGCTGGGTGGAGCGTGAGCGCCGCGGCCGGCAGCGCGGGGTGGAGCTCGTCAGCGGCCAGGAGATGCGGGGCGGCAGCGCGGACATCGGCCGGCAGCGTTGGGTGGAGCTCGCGCGCGCACGGGATCTTCAAGGAATAGGGAAGGTGCTGACCGCGCGGGTGAGCCTCGCTGCGGGGGCCTCAGCTCGCCGGCCGTGCCGCCGGAGCCTCGCCACCCATCAGCATCAGGCACCTTCAGTTATCGCATCTTCCTGCTCCCCTCGATTCCTCTCGGCAGGTGCCCAAGCGGCAGCTAGCAGCTGCTCCCCTCTCTGAACCAACCAGCCATAAATCACTTCATGCTCCTCCCAAAAATCTCTCTGCTGAAGCCTGAAGATGAACCGTGAACCGGAGCAGATGTACCATGCAGGGAAGACGGAGTTGTCGCCGCTGTGAACATTGACGCAAAGCTGCTGCCTACCATCTCCTCCAACACAGTCAACCTCCACCTCGCCCTGAAGTCCTGAACCTGTTCGACATAATGCCCCAAACACGTCACTGCTTCCTCTCCAGCGCGGCCTTTGATTCATTTGATTTCAGAGAACAAATGTATCGGTATGTGTATGCTCTGTAAAATTTGATGACAGATTTACAAGTGTATGCATAGATTGTAGTAAATCATAATGTGGAGTAGTAGCATATGAATTATTTGAATGTATTGTGCATTATCCCATGTATGCAATAAAATGGCTACAAAGATCAACTATGCACTAAATCACTATAAATTTGTGTGTCAAAGGATGAATTAATCACCCTACAGACAGCTAAATAGACAGCTCATTGTATAAGTTGTCTGTTCAGCCGTCTATTTGTGTCAAAAAGACAGCAGCTGTCGGCACTGTTGTACTTGCCCTTATTAATATGCCTTCTTATTGAAAGAATATTGTCTTTCTTTTAGGTTTTCCCTTGGTATCCTACAAGGATTTGGTCCAATTTCATAAAAAATCCCATGTCAGTATGAGATAAGAAATTACACTATAAATAGTTTGGGGATATAGATTAGAGAAATAAGGGCTTGGTTAAACTCATTGGTTTAACTTGGAAGAGGAACATAAAGAGGTGGAGGGTCCGCTGTGATGCCTGCCTCCCCGCTGTTGTTGATGTTGGCATGTTGCCCTCCATCGCAGCCGCCTGCTTGCGCCTACTCACCGTTGTTGGTGGCTTGGAGAGATGGTGCCATCGCGCGTCACGACGGCAAAGCCAGAGTTGAAAATGAAACATCACGAGGCGCCGATGCGAGGGCTGCTGAGCTAGACACCTCGACTTTGTGTAACATAAGTATAACGCGCAATGCTCAGCACTTGGGCAGGGCACTCTGCCTGGCAATGGGGCTTGGCTCCTGCGGACTATGCCATGCAGGGGCAGAGGTAGAAAGGAACTCGCCATTAAAAAGCACCGAATATCTCTTTTACAAAGACAAAATGGTACTACCTCCGGTTCGTTATAGTTATATTTGACAGGGCCCGTAGACGATAACTAAAACGAATCGAAGGTAGTATTATATCTAGGCCAGAGTTTCATGGGGTGTTTCATGATATTAAATGGGCTGATGTAACACAGGAGAGAGTTTCATGGAACGTGAGAGGAGTTTCATCACCATGAAACTCTTATGGTACAGTTACCCTGATCTAGGTAACCGTGCAGTGAAACCTCCCACTGAGACTGGCCTTAGAACATAAACTCCTGGCAAAAATCACAAAATAGTTCTGTCTTGTTGCTGGCATGGAACACGGGCCGCGCTCTGTGGCAGTTCTGGGGGAGGGGGCGATTGAGGGTCGCGCCAGTGTCCATTGACTAGGAGCGAGCCGTTGCACAACGCTCACGACGAGCTCGCCCGGCCGGCGGCAGCCTTCCCCCATCTCCGGCGGCTCCCGCCGCTAGATCCACCGTCGGCCAGCCGCCTCCGCGCTAACCTGAGTAGTTTTTGCGCCCCCCACTCGGTGGCGTCCCCCGCCATTGACCGCGCCAACCAACGACCCGCCACCGCTGCCTGGCTTCCTTGCGTCCCCCAGCCCTCTTTCTATCGCGGCGATCAAGGATTTCCAGGAACCCCCAAAGACCCTAACCGGAGTTTGCGGGAGGTAGAAGATAAACAGTGCGGCGGGCCCACCTGGCAGTGAAGAGTCGGCCCTTCTGCGGTCGAATGGATCGTGTGCGTGCGACCTGGATTATTACCCGCTCCCGGCCTCGCAGCACTTGCGTACTTGCCGATCTAGTAGTGCTGCGAGGACACCACCATCCGGAGTTCCGGACACGACGGCGAGAAGGCCGCGCACTTCGTGGTGCGCCGCCGCCGCGGTCGCCAGGTGCTGCTGCATTTTCTTTTCCCCTACAAAAATGGGCTTGAGAGTTTGCCCCCTGTTCCTTCAAAAAGAAAAGGGGGCTAGAGAGCCTAGGCTATCTTTGGGCCCATCTTGACTTGACGAATGGGGAGCTCATCTAGGCTCTGTCTAATTGCATTCAGATTAGGCCCACGCCGCGGTATACTGTACTATTGTGTTACACGTGGCCAACAAAATCGAATAAAGTGCACTCCAATGGTTTGATTATGCTAAAATACATCTTATTTCAAGTCGTTTAAACTGTTGAGTAGAAATATGAAAAAAAAGACGAAAAGCTTGAGCCGTGAGCGTAACAGCTTGATGCATGGAATGATCATGGAGGCCAATAGTTGTACTAAGGGGAAAGAATTATCTAGATAGCAAGAGGGGAAGAAACGTTCCAAGAGGAACACACATCGGTCATTCAGACGGCCGCCTTTAACCTTAATCGCTGTGAATATTATGGCAGCTAGCAGAGCTTTTAACTGTAATGTGTTGGATTTGTTCAATCCTACCTTCTTGCATTATGCCTGACACATTGGCATGTGTAAGTTGATCTTGATTGCTATAATTGATAAATGATTTTTTTTTATACGGAGGGCCACTTAATGTGGCGTTCGTCTAAGCTAGTTAATTAATTATATATTATCAGGTATATAGGAGAAAAAAATGGTATGTATATGAGTGGTCCTGAATCCTAATGGACTGTTTTTTCTCCTAAAAACTCTATATGTGTGCATTTTGGACGAGGGTACCTTTTGGGCCGTCTTTGACTTGATAAATGGGCTTGCCCTGGTCCTGGACTTACAACATTTGGATTAGGCCGGCATGGTATAGTAAAAGCTACACACCTGCATAAACGCCGTTCTGCAGCATTTGGACATCAGCAAACTTTCAATTGGTAAGTTCAAATTGCCGTGCATAATTGTTGTCGTCCAGGTTAATATATATTCAGATTTCTTGTACAATTTGTTTGTAGGTACTTGCAGTACTTGGCATGGTATGAGCCGGGCGTTCCCAATTTGGCATGGCTCGAGTATATAGGCCGGAGATGGAGAAAAAAATACCGGGTCTGTCTATGTGACTGTACGTTCTCACTTACGGACGGCTTGTGATACACTTGTCCCAACGATTATATTGTTTTCTTATAAAAAGAAACGGTTACATTGTTCCCAATTTGTCATGGCTCCGTGTGAGTGTGTGACCGTGTCCCAACAAATGAATAGTAGACATTTAAGCTTGCAATAAAAACTAGTTAGCTTGAAAAGCTTCATTAGCACCACCTTCATGTTTGATGTTTCTTCCAGTTGTTTTTCTTCCGTTTGTTAAAAAAAAAGAAACGGTTACATTGTTTCAACCAGTCTCCGTGCGACCGTGTCCCAACAAATTAATACTACCTCCGTTCGCGTTTAATTGACGCTCCCGACCAGGATTTGTACTGAAAGCAGTTCAAAACTTCTGTCTGAACGTCATATAAAGAAAAGCAGAGGGAGTAGTAGACATTAAAGCTTGCAGTAAAAACTAGTTAGTTTGAAATGCTTCATTAGCACCACCTTCATGTTTGATGTTTCTTCCTGTTTTTTTTTCTTTTTTTTGTTTGCATTCCTTTACTGAAAGCTGCGCCTCAACAAACTTCCATTATAAAAGTTTCATCCGGAGGAAATTAACAAAGGAGAAAACAACAAAGGGAAAAGAGTTTCTAGTTATTGGTCTGATTCAGTACAATCGGTTTCATCCTTAGCTTTGCACTTTGGATAAAGGCAAAGGAGATTCAGAGTACGTGAGGCCGTCATCATATTAACCATAAAAAAACCAGGAAAACATGTGCTACAAACTTGTCGCTAGATGTTTGGAGTCTCACGCATATGCTGTATGTATGTTCCCTTGATATTTGCTACCCCTATTTGACACGACTGACTTTTCTCGAGTCTTAAAAAGGCTCATTGAATAAATGACGCATGCAGTTTATAATTAATATAGGGGAACGAGTGGATCGGAGGAAGTACGTGAAGCAGAACAGATCCTTTTGTTTAAAGCTGGGAATAAATATAGGTTACTAGTTTCTTAGTGCAAACATATGCTATTTTTGAGTGGATAAAGTGGTCGGTCAGTATTGCTAGGGGAGATGCAGTGTACAGAAAACACTATACTCCAGAGCCCAGATGTACAGTACCATGTAGAATCTGAAATCCCGAAGCGCTGCTGCAACGTAACGATAAGCACGCACGTCGCCATGCATCCCCTTGGGGCGGTCTTGGCGCCAATAGTACATACCGAGCAATGGTATCTGCAAGAAGAGTGTTAGGCCGCATGTCTGACGAAGCCACACGGCATGTACTGACGATGTGCTGTGCATGCACATAGCCATCATCTTTTCATTCTTTCCGATCCCGATGCCAATGCATATTTATCAGTGGAGCACTGGAGCAGTGTCATCGCAGCACACTAGTATGATGTGTCGCATTGCTGGAGCTGACACTCCTTTTTAGCCACTCCGATGTCTGATCGTGATCGTGATCGACCCGACCCGACGCATGCCATGCCATTGCCATCAGTGTCTTCCCGAACGAACTCCCGATCACGCACACGCCGGAAAAAAAAGAAAGAAAGGGGCTCGAACCAGGCAACCAGCAGGCTAAAAGGGGGTCCTTTTTACTGGCCTAACCCGGCCTCTTTCGTCGCGTTGCATGCCTAGTCGCCGGCTTTTGTGGCGTGGCGTGCGTGGCCACTGCGCCGGCCGGGGCGCCTGGCGGCGCCACCGGGCTAGCTGATCGGCGAGGACCACCACTCGCCGGTGGTCACTGCTGCTGACCGACGACGAGGAGATGGCCGGCATGTGACGGCTACTAATTATAAGCTCCGGTGGCTGTAGCCCCGGCGAGTGACAGAGAGATTATATTCGCCGCCGTTGTTTATTCACCGGCTCGATCCCTAGTAATTATAAGAGTCTCTAATTAAGACGACGACCAAGATGGCGCCAATGATTTGTTTCATCTGGATGGAGCGATGATCATCTACCGCACCCATAGATGCGGTCGATCGTGCGAAAAGCGAGGCTAGCTTATTACTCGTCAGTTGCTTTTGCATTGCTGATTGCTCAGTGTGGGTGGGGTGGCCTGCTACTGCAAAGTGCAAAGGCGCCATTGCTTGCTTCCTTCTGCTTGAGATGACACCAATCATATGTATTTTGTTTTGGACTGTTCTACGGCAGGCAAGTTGCCCGCCTGAACTTTATAAAAGCATGCAACGTTCATTGGCACACATGGATTTTTGAAGTTAGGGAGAAAAGAGAGGTGTCCTGAGCTAGCCTATTACAGCTAAATTTTTTTCACTCCAATCTCTAAGGCATAGTGCATGTGTCCTATTGGCGGCCCGATGTGACCATAGGTGTAGATCGTTAGCCATTGCTCGCAGCACCATTGTCGCAGGAGTGGCCTCCTGATCGAAGACTTTCCGGTTCCTTGCCTTCCAAATATTCCAAAAGATTGCCGAAATCACGGTGGACTGTAACTTTTGCTCCATGCCAATCAGCAAGTAGTGATCCCATAGATCCTGTATCTGGACTTGATCCATTGGACAGGAGGGGCAGAGTATAGCCCAAACTGCTTGTGCATTGGCGCATGACATGAATAGGTGCTGTTGGTCTTCTTCCTGACCGCAGGCAGCACATGCCGAGGAATCAGTTATGTTTCGGTGCAGAAGGAGAGCTCTTGTGGGTAATCGATGTCTATGAATGAGCCATAGGAACTGCTTAACTTGTGGTGTGGCATAGTTATCCCATATGCGCGGATCTTCCAGGACCGGTGGAGCCATGGCCCGATACAGCTCCGCTGTGGAGAATGGTGCCAGCGATCCCCTAATTTTCGACGCCAATCATATGTATCATCCGCTACATATATATGTTGATGATCTCAGCCCATTCGGTAGATATATTCTTGGACGTACGCACATGTACGTATATGCGAAGTTGTATTGGGCAATTGGGCATGCGTGCGTCTAGAGTTGGGGGAAAGGTCCCCCCACACAGAGAGGTACACACACATGCATGCATGGGCGCGGCGCGGCCACGTCGATGACACGGAAGAAAAGTCCTCCCCGATCGCCAGCTCAGTGATCGATCAGAGATGTAGTACACTCCGTATCTAATTAGAATTCACTCCCGTCCCGGCCGTGTCGTTTTCGATCGATCCCGGCTTCCTGTGTCTGTCCGGAAGAGTAGCTGCTTCCTGCTGAGACGCATGGGCGATACATACATCCGACTGGATCGGAGTCCAGCTCGTCCTAGTACGTGCAGCCTAGTAGCTTTCACGGGAACAGTAAGGAAGAACCAGCAGCAGGAGGCACACGCATAGGCGGCATGCGCGACGCGTCAGCAGCTGCGATCGAATCAGCACTCCGTCAGCAGCCTGCTCTCTAAAGGCGCCTGTCGTCTACGCCTCTGGTCTCTGGACCATGCATGCATGCTTCAGCATCGGCATCACGGCATGGCTGGCCCCTCGATCTGGGCTTTGTTTCCCCGCTCGATCTGCAGCCGAGAGAGAGGGACGTAGGTAGTATGTACGGGATCAACCATCAATAATTATTGCCGAGGACTAGCTAGCTATAGCTCGCACAGGATTTGGCATCCTTCATCCTTCCCCGCGGCGGCAGCTAGAGCTGCTAGCGATCACTCACTCACTCACTGATCATATATTGATGAGTGCAAGGACTTACAGCTAGCTAGCCCTAGCCGATCGAGCAGGCCGGCCGGCCGGCAGCGCGCCCGTGCCGTCGTCATCGCTAGCTCGCTGCGATCGGCTCCGATGCGCATGCCAGCCAGCCATAACGAGGCACCGACACTGCACCTCTCTGTCTCTGCCGGATCCAGAAGACAAGATCGAGAAGCTTACGCATACGCCCGTGACGTCAGGCCTGCGCCTCAGCAGCCATGGATCGCTGGAATGGAATCGGGCGGCCGCCCACGAGTACGAAGCATCGATCCGATCCTGCGATGTTTTGTTTTGTTTTGTTTTGTTTTTGACTGGACTAATATAAATTCCACAAACATGATGATGAGTCCCCCGCTGCATATGCTATCGCGTATTCGCTGCCGTCCGGCGTGCAGGCTAGGATATATTCATATATATCCGACTCAAGCTTTCGTGCATTGCGATTTGCGACCGATCAACAAAATTAGCATGCGCACGCATATGCATGTGCTTAATCCCTCGGCTCGCACTGCAACCTGCACCGGCGACGCCGACGCGTCGCTTTCCGGTCAAAAGGTGGAGCTAGCTAGCTCTGCGCATCGATCGGGTGGCCCTGGCGAGGTCGATGGATCCGACCCCCGGCAGGCTGCACGAGGCGACCCCGGCCAGACAGTCTCTGAACTAGCTAGGCCCTGGACCCCGCTCCGCTCCTTCAATTCTTCCGATCGACATGGCCGCGCTCCCAGCCCGTCGGATCGGATCCCCCATGCCGTACACGTACGTGTCCATTCGTTGGCCATGCATCATACTCTATATGGATACATCGATCGACCCATCGATCGGGGCTCGCCTGCCGCGCTAGTACGTGCGTGCTGCAGGGCAGGGAGGCAGCGTTGTTCTCAGGGCAGCGCGATGATTAAGAGGGCCGGCCGGCGCGGCGACGAGCTCGGCGTCGGTATGCATGCATGGTGGCCAGCGATCGATGGCGACGGGGGCATGGCCGGCCTGCCCACCCTAGCTGCTGTCGAAATTTGCCTCCGATCAAGATCGTCATGGCCGGGCGATAGGCCGATAGCTAGCTGCTACGCAGGGATCATGTGCCCTGTCTCGCAGCGACTCAGAATTCAATCAATCTGCCTGCTAATTAAAGCCATCAGGCAACAAAGATGCAGGTGACGGTCGCGATCCTCCATTGCGCGTGCGTGCTTGCAGAAAAGGCGAGGCGCGGAGGCCTCCTACGTGCTCTGCAAAGGATCCATTCTGCGTCTCGCTCGCGGCCGTTTCATTTTCCGACTGAAAGAAAAGGGGGGAAAGTAAACAGGGTCCAAGAGCCGAGCGATCTTCTTCTGACCGAGGACACAGTGTACATGGTCCACAACCTATTGCTTTCGTCCTGAAGTAAACCTGTGAATGCGAAATGGGAACACGTACAGCGAGGAAGTAGCTGATGACGAGTCAGCGTTGACAGTATAGTATAGTACAGTTCTAGAGCAGTTGCCATACTATTATGTTTGTTATTTACTCTTCAAAATTCCCAAGAAGTTTCTCCACCTTCGTTTTCCTCTCTCACTTTTTCCCGATCGGCTTCACGCATGTCCATTCCATAGAAAAGACGCCGCAATTAGTACCCCGCTGTCACACCCGGTTTTCAAGGCAAAACCAGGTGCATCTCATATGTGCGCCAGGATCAGTTTACACACATATGGTAGACGTCACAAGTGAATATCCATAACCATGCATAACGAAAGAGTATTATAGTGCATTTATTACAATCTCAGAGTTGAAACGAATGTCATAGCGGAAGACTTAAATAAACGTTCATCTAACGAAGCAAAAGTGACTCCATCTCCACAGGCATTGACTGGGGGAGACTCGCCTAGAACTCCTCAAAATCAGTGGTGAAATCCTCAAAATTCTCCCAATCTGAGCAGCATTCCGGGTGTAGTAGATGCAATAAAGGAAAGAAAAACAACAAGTATGAGCACATAACGTACTCAGCAAATGTAATATGACATACAAGGCTGAGGCAAAAAGGTTGGCTGACAAATACTGCAATAAGCACTTTTAGTTGGTTAAGTTTTATTAAGCAACTATTTACTAGCAAATGAAAGTATATACCACCCACAAATTAATGAATGTCATATTCCCAACATATTCATATAACCACGATTTAGATCATGTTCAAGTATGATTATCATGTAAGGGTCCAGGCCGCTCTTGACCGTGAGCACGGCTGTTATAACAGTTTTACACTCTGCAGAGGTTGTACACTTTCACCATAAGCCGCGTAAAAGTTCAAAAGAACTTTAAACCCAACCATGCCGAGGGGGCCAATCCTCTTAAATCACACTACCGAGGTGTGACCGCATAGGGACGCTACGAGGCCTTTACAAAGATTCCTTAGTAAATAGTAACCCGCTAAGGTTTCCGGTTCAGAAGCAAAGCATAACCCTCCCTAATGAGATCTGTCTCTTACCAAAGCCCACAGCTCAAGAGGACCGAGCTATACCCCGTCAACCGCCGCACCTCTTGCCCCTTTCGGGTAAGGTTACCATCCACTAAAGTCTCTAATTAGTTAGCCAAGACCAGAGCCATATGGTACTTATGGTTGCACTGTTTTCCTGGGTGGTTCTCCATGTTCCAATTAAAAAGATATGATCTTGCCAATTAATTATTTAAAAGAGTATATGGAACATAGAGTAGGGGTTCATTTAACCAATCCCAGTTGAGCAAACTAAGCATCATCTACCATCAAAATTAATTAAGTAACCCAGTTTCAGGGACAGGAAAATATAGTGGCTAGGCAAATCCTTAAATAGGAACCCATCAAATTAAGACACATGTATGGGTGGTGAAATTAATAATTATTAGGACATTTGCATGACATAATACACTTGCCTTCTTCCCAACTCTGTTGCTGCTCAAATCCTTCTCCAACAGTTGGTTCTTCAGAGAAATCCTCGAACTGGTCGTTTCCTACTCGCATCACACATTCACATGCAAGGAAACAATACAACAAATAAGAAACAGTACACCAAACAATTCCAACGGAAGAAAACAACAGCACAAAACTAATCTACACGTTACAACGAACGCGTGAGCGCGAGAATCACTAAAATCGGAGTTAAAACGCAAAAGATATGGCTTTTCTAAGGTTCAGGGACTTGCTGGCAAAGTTTTAAAAGTTCCAGGGGCTTAACTGCGAAAAACCAGGGGCTAAAACATAATTTTGTATAAAAACTCGAGGGCTAAACCATAAAATAACAAAACTTGGACCTCGGGCGTAATTTTAAAACTTGCAGGGGCTAAAACAGAAGAAAAAGGACCTATTTGAAATTATTTTTGAACTAACTAGGACCGCGGGTTGATTTTCAAAAACCTTAAGGGCTCTTTAGCAAAATTGCCACGCTGACCGGTACGGGTCTGGTTTGACTCAGGGCTCGGGCTTACGTGGTGCGTTGGATCTTAATCCGACGGCTCAAAATAGATCGAGCGATGGGCTCGCCGGCGGGGAACAACAGAGCGGCGGCGCCGCTCGCAGACGCGGCGGAGCTTCGCCGGCGCTATGCGCAAACGCGCTAGAGGCCACCAAACGCGACCGGACTAAGTCGAGGAGGGAGAGGGGAGGACGGCGAGCTCACCGAGCTAGGTCTCGACGAGGGAAGAGCAACGACGGCGGCCGGTGACGAGCGACGACGGATGGCGGCGCTGCGAGTTCGGTCGGCGAGCAAATTAGCGCGGAGCGCGGCAAAAATTCGAGCAAGAACGCGATGGGTAGCTTCGGGTTATCGAGGCGAACCTCCTGGAGTGCTTCACGGCGAAGGAGCGGCGGCGACGGCGCGAATCGACGACGGCGGCGCTCGGCTCGGCAATGGCGGCGCGGACAGCTAGGGTTGCGGGCTCGATGGGCTTCGGTTGGGGGAAACAGCAAGGGCGGCGGCGCTTTTATAGGTGCGGAGCGGGGGCTCAGGCCACGCCTAGGCGTGCGTGCCCGGGACGGACACGGCGGCGCGGCGGAGACGGACTGGGAGCAGAGTCCTGCTCGGGGAAGATGGACCCGACAGGTGGGTCCCACCTGTCGGCGAGAGAGAGTGAAAGAGATGAGGGGAGAAGTGGAGCGGGGCGGTGCTGGACCGAAAGCGGGGAAGAAAAGCGAGTGGGAGAAAAAGTCCAGGGGGCACAAACGGACTTCGCCGAGAGTTCAGGGGCCAAAACTGAACTCAGCCTATTTTAACTTTTCTAAAACTCAAACAAAAGCAAATCAAATTCGAATTTAAACAGAATTTAAATTCCAACTTGATTTACTAGCAACCAAAAATATATGCAACAGCATGAATGCAACAAAACTTATTTTGACTAAAATAATTATTTAATGTGATATTTAAATTGATAAAAAGGCTAGAAATTTCAATTAAATCCTAGAAAATTTATTTAAGCCTTAATAAATCCTAGAAAAATTCAAAGGGTTGCTACAATTTAATTGTGATGAATTTTAGGGTGTTACACACCCGCTGACCAGTTCTTGTTGCATTCATGTCTGTAAACAGTGCTGTGACAAGTGCACGTAGCGTCGTCCATGGGGCTACAGGTCGTCGACAACGACAGCCCAAAAGGACGGGAAACAAACCAAGACCGCACATGCCGTATCCTACATAGAGAAAAAAAGAAAGAAAGAAAAGACATCTGCACAGTTTGTTCAGTTCTGTTTCTGTCTTCCGGGGGCGAAGCACCATCCAGTCAAGCAAAAGGAGCGCACAGCCCTTCCCCAAAGAGATGGGCAGATCGATGGCGTTCTCAGTACTCACGAACCTCACCGATTTCTGGCCTGGACATGGGTTTCTCTGCTGAATCTTTCAGAAAGCTACGGGCCCTTTCGTGCAAGCTAGCATGCATACGATGTTTGGTTTGGGAGTTGGGACCAAGCCTTTTGACAAACGCACGCCGCATTTATAGGCAACTGTTTGGCCGTCATGTCATCACATAAGCAAGCGAGCGAACACTGAAATGTGGCCTCGCTCTTGGCCTCTTGTTCTCGGTTCCGTGCAGCTGTCCACGGACGTACAAATGCCAAAAGTAGCATTTAGAATGAATATTGACAAATAATTAAGCTCTGATCATCTGATCGAGAACGAATCAGAGCTTCGTCGTCATCGAGATCGGCAGATCGCAATCTGAACTCAGTCTGAAGAACGTACACGAGCATCAGGCCGGGGAAGGCTGAATTCTGAAAGTGGATTTCCATTGATTTCCACGGTACAAATTAACAAAGCAAATAAAGGTGCTAGAGCGAGCGAGCGACTAGTTACAGTAGTGCCTCGCGGGAAGGGTTTGCAAATAGAAGCCTTCCCAGCCGACCGAGGCCTAGAGGCGGCAATGGCGATGGGATGGTACTGAAACAGCAGCAGGATACAAAAAAGGATTCTATGAACGACGTACGATGCTCTTCTCCTAATTAACAATGAGCTTTTGATAAGATACAGATGCAACGAGAACAAAAACTCCTCTGCCATTTCTTTTTTCCGCTCTGGAGGGAGGGAGGTGTGGTGGTAGCCGAGTCAGATCAGATGTAGTAGAGGCATCGAGCTTGCTGGTTTTCAGGTGGTGGTGGCGGCGGCGTCGGCGACGAGCCTGCGCAGGAAGTCCCTGACCTCAGCCGGCTCGCGGAGGGAGAAGGACGCGCTGGTCTCCTTGGGGAACTTGGTCACGAGGATCCCCGCGCCCTGCCCCCGGCCTCGCAGCACCTGCCCGACACAAACCAACCATGGAACCGTCAGAGACAGAATGAATATTTTTCAGCTGCAGAATGGAATTCCATTCAGAGCTAGCTCTGAAGATTCGGCTGACGATCTCAGCAAAAGATGTACCTTGAACGCGTCCTCGTCGGTGCGGTCGTCGCCTATGTAGATCGGGAACACGTCGCTGCGCTCCGCGTAACCTGGAAGTAAGCATCAAAGGCTGTCGTCAGAGCAAGAACAAGAAGAAGAGGCATGGCGTGCTGATGATTCAGAGATTGGGAGCAGAAGGAGAGACTGACCGACCGAGGGATTGGAGGAGGAACTCGAGGGCCCTGCCCTTGTCCCACTTGATGATGGGGCGGACCTCGAGGACCTTGCGGCCCTGCGTGAGGCGGAGCCCCGGGTAGTCCTTGAGCACGGAGCGCACCCGGTCGAAGAGCGCCGCCCACGCGCCCTCCTCCACGCACCGGAAGTGCACCGACAGGCAGAACTTGTTGTTCTCCACCTTGGCGCCCGGGATGGACGCCTCCACCGCCGCCACCAGCGCGCCGTGCACCTCCTGGATCACCGGCAGGAACTCGGCCGCCGGCTGGCACAGCACCGACTCCTGCTGATATCCATGGGAAAAACAGCTAGCCACGTCAGTCAAACAAACAACTCGAGGTTGAAGGAAGAAGGTTAACTATTACTTAATAATAAGCGATCCGTGCGTGGCACGCGTGTCGTTTCCACCAACCGCGGTGTCGCGCGCGGTGAACAAGAACAAAACCTCGTTGCTGTTGTTGCTTGCAGGGATGAAGAGATGATATGTAAATTACTACAGTACCTTGTTGTCGTCGTGGTGGTTGGGGTCGGCGGTGGGCCCTCGGATGTCCATCCCGTGGCTCCCGGCGTAGTAGAGCTCCTCCAGCCGCACGAAGCCCAACACCTGCGAGCAGCGAGCACGTCAGCGTCGTCGTCGTCCGGCACGTCGCCGTCCGTCGCCACCGGGAGGGTCCGGCGGGCCGTCCGGCTACCAAACACTACTTACTAATGGCTGGCGGCAGCAGGGAGAAGGAAGGAAGGAAAAGGGGAGAGCTCCCGCCAAGTGGAGGAGCTTCTAGCTGGGTCTGCGGTCTGCCCCGTGAGCCAGCCAGCGCCTGGCTACCGGTGGCTGCTGGGTTTCGTGTGTGGCGGTGAGAGGGCGAGGAAAGGGACGGACTTTTCTTCTTTCAATTCAATGGGGGGAGAGAGTGAGGAGGAAGAGACGGGAGAGAAGAGGCTCGTGGAAGGAAGGCGACGAATGTGTATGTACCTTGTCACAGCACCGCCCGCTGACGATCGCCGTCGGGAAGCGCGCCGCCACGCCGCGCACCGCCTCCCTCATCTGCGTACGTCCACCAGTTAGTTTTACAGCGTCAGTCTTCAGGTCAGGATGCCCCAAGAGGCCAAGAAGAAACGAAAAGCTTTTGCTTTTGGGAAGCAGAGCATGCTCTGCTTTCTTTTATATGATGAATGCATGTCTGTATGTCTGTCTGTCAGATGCGAGAAGGTGAGGAGGATGAAGACGAAGGGCAAGTAAGTACCTCGTCGGTCATGACGGCGCAGTCGGGGTCCTCAACGATCGGGGAGAGCGTGCCGTCGTAGTCCAGGAACACCGCCACCTGCTTCCCCTTGGCCGCCGCCGCCACCGCGTCGAACCGCTCCAATGCCGACGGGTGCCACTCCTGCACGAATCCATGAACGAACGATGAGTGAATGAATCCGGACATGTGCCAGACATTTCGAGAGGCCATATATCCATCCATCGGCGGCCGGCGGCGTGTACTTACCATCCAGTCTTCGTGCTCGGCGTCGCCGGCGCCGGCGCCGGGTACCAGGGGCGCCATGAGCCTGTGCCTGGGCGAGGAGGCCTTCATGGAGTCGAGCCAGGAGCCCATGACGGCGGCGGCGCTGAGGTCCACCTGCGCCGCCGCCAGCTTCCTGCACGACTCGCCCCCCGTCGTCCGCGGCGGCGGGAACGAGAAATGCCGCGCCGCCGCCGCCACCACGGCGTCCTCGGGGCCCATCACCACGCCGTGCTTCGTCATGCTCACCGGCTCGCTACTCGGCTACCGACCGCCGCCGATCAATCAGGAACAGCAGCGGTGGCGGCTAGAGAGAGGGCGAGCAGATCGAGGTGTGGGATCGGAGGGGAGGGAGGCGAGATGGATGCTGGCCGATTTCAAGCTGTTGATGGATGCTTCTAGCTTGGGCTGTGTGGGAGTTTGGGGTGGTGGAGGAGCCTATTTATAAGGTAGGGGAGGAGGAAGGGGGCAGGCCCGGCCAACCCTTTTTGCTGCCATTTTTCTTTTTCCTCTTCTCCTCCGTATTTAAATTTTTTTATATTTTTTTATAATACACGTAATTATAAAAAGATGCGAGTGTTTTCTTGGCCCCCGCGGGGTTGTTGCGAAGGTCCCCCTCAGGAAAACACAAGTGGGGTATTTTTGTGGGGCCTTTTTTTCTCCTCTTGTCCTCCTTTTGGTCCGGTTCACTACAAGGGTGGCTTGGCTTCATCTATTATATTAATACAACAGTGTTAAAAGAGGCCACCACGTTCGCCGAGAGGACCAAAAAATTCTCACGTTAATCCAAAAAAGAGAAGAATATATACCGTCGGATTTTATGAAGATCTAACGGTCTAGACAAACCTGAAGAGTCCATGTCCAATACGATTGGTAAATAAATTTATATTTATATTTACAAAGTTTGGAACTAAAAAAAATAAAACAATACATCGCGTCGGCAGCAATAGTGTTGGCAAAAATAGTAGTGACACACGAGTATACCGTATACGACTCTAATTCAAATTCGTTTGTGTCCATAATATGATAATAGGAAATTCATCTATATAATATAGCAAAACAATCAACACCTTCTATAGACACGGGCACCAAAAAAAAAGTGAGGAAGGCTCATACGTTCGTGGAACATTAACCGCCATAAAACAGGACCACAACGACACATATGATTTTTTTGCCGTTGAAATCAAAGAAGAAAACAAATGTTCTTATTAGGAGGAAGAGGCTCAATGATTGGTGTTAATAGAACTCTAGAAGCCATCACCTTCATCAAAAAGGACTACAAATTATGTGTCGATAAAGCGTAAAAGTTCTCATGTTAATCTAAAAAAATTATTATATTAATACAATAGTATTAAAAAAGCCATCACGTACGCCGAGAGAACTAATAAATTCTCACGTTAATCTAAAAAAGAGAAAAATATATGTCGTCGGATTTTACTAAGACCTCATGGTCTATATTATTATATTAATCCAAAAAAGAGAAGAATATATATCATCACCTTTGATGAAAATCTAACAGTCTATATTATTCCGTCCATCGTCGCCGTTGCGCAGCCGTCTGTGGCCGTCGTAGAAGGCCTCCACTGTCGCCGTGGGAGTCCTCGCCGTCGTCGCCGCGCGACCGTCCGCCGTCGTTGCTATCGCGGGAGCCGCCTGTGCGCCTTCGAAGCTCAGGTCCGGTCGCTTCGCGCGCCGCCGGAGGCCGGCGGGGCTGAAGGCTGCCGACCGGGGAGACCGGCACTCTCGCCGTTGTCGCCGTGCGGCCATCCGCCGTCGTTGCCGCCGCTGGCTCGCCTTCAGAGTTCAGGGTCCAGTCGCTCCGCGCACCGCTGGAGGCCGGCGGGGCTGAAGGCTGCCAGCCAGGGAGACTGGCACCCTCGCAGCTTCCGTCGCCGTCGCCACTAGAGAGAGGGTGGAGATAGAGGGAGAGAGATAAAGTGAGGGGAGTGGTGGCGTCGGTGAAAGAAAAGGAGAAAAAGAGATGGGTGGGCTCACGTGTTGGTAGTAGGTATAGAATATAAGATATAGAGGATAATAAGTGCAGAAGAAATTGATATAGAGGGGAGAATCTCAATGACTAGGCAGAAATATTTCTTTTAAAGGATGAACATAGAGTACGACGATTGCAGACAGCCTGAAGCCCCATGTGCCCTACCATGTTCCTCTATATAGGAGGAAACGTTCAACAATAAGCGGAGGACAACATGTCGATCCGCACGTGTACCGAGGTGCTTGGATTTAGGACGTTCAACAAGGTTGTGAACACATCAGCAAAGAACAATTCTCCCTATCCAAAGAGAGCGAATCGCTATCGGGATTAAGTACCATGGCCGCACTCAACACTCAATGTCTTTGCAAACGCAAGTGGAAGATCATCAAACGAGTTACCCGCGCTCAAACCCGTTTGATGGTCTTTGTTAACGAGTTAGTGCAAGAAGGAGCAGATAGGGAAAACAAAGTGAAGAAACTAAGGTGGCGTAGCGTTTCAACAATGAGCGGAGGACATCACGTTGATTTGCACATGTAACTGATGAAAGATGCTCCGATTTAGGGCGTTCACCAAGGTTGTGAGCACAATGAGAGAAAAATTATCCATATGCGAATGTAGTGAATCTTTGTTGGGATTCCACGCTCAGCACTCATGGAAGATCATTAAATGGTTGCCCACACTCAAACCAGTTTGATGGTCTTCATTAACGAGTTAGTGTAAGAAGGAGCAGATTTAGGAAAAAAGTGGAGAAACTCAGGTGTCGTACAACTTTGATGATGGACGTGCTTGCTGTGCACGTGTTGACATGGAAGTTGAGTAACAATAGTATGGTCAAAGAAATGTTTCTCTTGATGCCTGATACAATCATGCAAATTATAAACTATTGTCGATCGTTAACTAGATCGGGCATCAACCGTGTTTATATATTACTCCATATTTTATCGGAAGAGGAAAAAGGCAAAAAATTGTTCCATAACCATGATAAGCACCCATTGTTTACTGCAGCCTAAGTTCTGATTGCATAACTACTAAAATAGCAGTTTTTTCCTCATAAAATTTTGTTGAATAACATTTTTCTGGTGTGATTGATTACTCTCTATATTTGATTTCCTCCCTCCTTAAGCTTTGCCTCATGCTATGTCATTCTGATCATTGATTTGTGCCGCAAGTTAAGCTAAAACAATCATATCGCTGATTTGAGTCGACCCAAACACCATTATGTTTTGTGGAAGGTTTATGCTTTAATTCAATCGTCTGTGTTACGCTATTGCAAGTTCGTCGACGTAGTTCGCATGTCCGAAAGCGAGTATCTCATGTCAGTAAGTTGCATTTTATATATGTAAAGTTATATGAATTACTTTATTCACTTATCCATGATCACTGCCTCAATATTAGGTCATACAATCTATTATCTTAGAGCAACTCGAGCAGACCCAACAAGCTCATGTCCCGAGTTTAGGGGGTCTAGAAAATAGTCGCACTCCAACAGACCCGACAAGCCCATATCCTAAGTTTAGAAGGTCCAGAAAAAGTAACACTCCAGCAACCATCTACTTGAACCATCTATTCTCGGGAGTCTATAAAAACCCCTATATTTATGATGGATATTGTAGGAGTTGTAGCATTTTTTGCCCTTAAAAATAGATGTGGTCTCCATTTAGTATTTGGAGAGTCTGGTTTAAGAGGGTATTGGTGGAGTTAATCTTAATAATATAATGTTATTACCATATTAATTAAAATAAAAATAATACACAATGTTGGTTTTTGTAAGATGTAACAATCTATATTAACCCTTAAAGTCCATTAATTAGAGTATATAAATAACTAAATTATAAATTAAATAAATAAGAAAATTATAAATTGATCAAAGAATCAATGTGAAATACAATTAGTAAATATAGCTTGCAGCATTAATTCATACCATGTGCCACATACATGATGATAAAAAAATAATACGTTAGTTTGGGTGCACTTGAACAAACCGTATTGACAATAAAATAATGGATATTTAAATAAAATTATATTTAAATTGAAGAAATCTAAATATAAGCATAAAAACTAGCTACCCGCGCAAATTTACGCGGGCCACCTTGCTAGTTTTTTATTATCAAAATTTCGTTAAATGTTGTTATGAGCACATTTCAGTTGATACTTGATGACTAAGCAATGAGTAGACGAGAACTGAGAAGGAAAAGGAGTGCATGCATGTGATACTAAAACTGTATTCGGTAACTCAGGAATAAGAAGATGTGTCCCAAAATACACAAAAACATGTGCGTAATGTGAACTAGTAGTACTCTTTCTGATGTACAATAACCTAGGGGAAGTACTGGTACGACTTTGGTTTCTGATGCACATACTTTCTGATGAAGCAGTTTCTTCAAAAACGAGGGAAAGAAAGCAAGAAAAGAAAAGAAAAACATCAGCACTGCAAAAGTCAACTATTGATCTGGTCAAGGTTTGCAACCGAGGGCTGGGAGGGGAGAGGCATCAGATGGATCCAATTCGCCAAACTCCCACAAGCCTTCGCGTTAACCAACGCGCCAACCGCTTTAACTAACGCAACTTCGCGAGGGGAAGACGAGGCGGAGCAGGGGGCGGCGGGGCCCACTGCCGCCGGGGACGGCGGCCACGTCGGAGCTGGGTCACGGTTGGCGCTGTCGCCCTCCACACGCGTCCACGCAGCGGCGCCAGCTCGGACGCGCCGCCCTGGGGCCCGCTCGTGGGGCCTGGCCCGGGGCCCGTGTACACGTGTTGCTACGAGGGATCCTGTGGGGCGCGGGGACCGCGCGTCGACATGGAGTGGCGCCCACGACATCTCCGCACGCACCGAGCCATGGCCGCAGCTCCTCTCGCTGTCGTGTGAGTGTAGTGTACGTATTTTCTCCGTTACTCTACACGCCACTGGAATGTTTTTACCGATGGGACAAATACGAGATCAGAGCTCTGCTCTACTCGTAATGAACTTTGGTGGTCACTAACTGTTTGGAAAGAAATGATATTTTCCATTTTAAAGACGACCAACAACCATTGTGGAAATAGTTTTATGCGTACGTGAATCTAGCAAACTATGCAAACATGTATTGTAGGTTGCCAATGTACACAGACTTTTTTTATACTGGTAGGTCCAAATTATCTGATGATTGGAAATAATCGTAGATGGAGTATATTTTGAATCGGAAGAGCATACAACAACAGATTCATGAGCCAAATGTACGTAGCATGTTAACAACTCTGGAAAAGATAAAAGATGTTGTCTAATTTGATAGAAATCTATCTCGCCCTCTCTCTTACTTTTTGGATAAAATTTCGCTACCTTTTGAACAAGTACGTTTTGATTAAGCAAAAAAGCAACAGAGTTTTTTGTTTCCCAAGGCATGAACTACTCGCTCTAAACCTTTTTGAAGGGGGAAACCGTGAGTGGCCTTTCCAGGAGAGGGAGGGAGAGGCTCCGCTAAAGACAGTAGACGAACGCCCATAGGAAAACCCCTTCCGCATCTGTGGGCTACCTGTTTCACCTGTCGTGGACACCACGCATACCAACTGTTCCTCTCTTCAAAAAAGAAATCAATGAAGGACCCCCTTCTAGAATTGGATGCATGTCCATGTTACTTTACACTATTATACTACTCTAAAGAACGGTAGGTAATTCATGGAATGCCTCTCACTGCCTAACTGACATGTGGGCCCTGTAACCCAGTCTGCCTCCTATGCTCATCAGACGTCATGGCTGATTGGTTGTTGCAATAGCCCTACGCCCCTACATTGGTCCATAAGATGGGATCTGTTCTGATTGTCTGTCGAGAGATCGAGGGAAAGATCCATTCAATTCCAGAGTCTCGAACGCTGTAAACTTCACGGACGTAGAAGTTTCAGAGGCGTCGTGCGCCGGCCTGGGCCGGAGTATTCAAATGCACGCTGCTTGGAAGATTCTTTGTTCGAGCCCGCCAGACCGTCAAAGTCACAGTTTCTAGGTCACCACCCCTCTCACGCACATAATGTGGAGCCACCACGCTAACCTTTTAGTTAATTTCTTAGTGTGATTGTATATATGCGCGCATAATTGTACGCATCTGCATACAAGTCGGCTGGGTCTGTCAGAACTTTAGACTTGTGGTTGCGAGTATAGTATATCCAACTAGCAAGGTGGCCCGCACTAATTAGCGCGGGTAGCTAGTTTTTGCTCTGCCTTAACATTTAGACTCCTTTTTACTTAAGAATTCATGTCTATATGTCTATATCCATATTGTTTAGGGGAGCGTATGGACTTAGGCACCGGAAACGTAGGAGGACGCAACAATCCACATTCAGTAGTATGTTGTTTTGATGGGTTGCCGCCTGAATCACCTCTGAGACGCAACTTGTATAGAGCGCACACTCCAGGTAGCATGAAGGAGCTTCACTACCGTCATGCAGAGAAGAACAGGGGAGCTCTACTGCGGTCACCCCACATCAAGCACAGAGGAGCACCACCCCCATCAAGTCGAGGAAGGACGGGTGATTGTGATATTCCTGCCTAGTCATTGAGATTCTCCCCTCTATATCAATTTCTTCTGTACCTGTTATCCTCTATATATCATATTCTAAACCAATTACCGATACATGAGCCTACCCACCTCTCTTTTTCTCTTTTTATTTCGCCGACGCCACCACTTCCCCCACTCTATCTCTCTCCCTATATCACCCCCTCTCTCTAGTGGTGGCAGCGGCGAGGGTGTCGGTCTCCCCGGCCGGCAGCCTTCAGCCCCGCCAGACTCTGGCAGCGCACAGAGCGACCGAATCCCGAACAACGAAGGCGCGTGGGTGGCCCCCGCAGCGGCAACGGCGGCGGACGGCCTTCCGACGGCGATCGGTCGCGCGACGATGGCCAGGACACCCGCAACAGCCACGAATGGCCGCGCGGCAGCGGTGGAGGGCTCCCGCGGTGGCAGCGGATGGCCGCTCGGTGACAGTGGAGGCCTCCTACGGCGGGCACGGACGACTGTATGGCGGCGACGGCAAGGGGTACAAGTCTCCCCGACTGGCAGCCTTCAGCCCCCCTCCCTCGGCCTCCGGCGGCGGGCGAGCAGCGGCCGCGGATGGTTCCCGCAGTGGCAACGACAGCGGACGACCTCCCGGTGGCGGATGGTCGCGCGACGATGGCGAGGACTCCCGCGGAGGCCACAGATGGCCACATGACGATGGTGGAGGTATCCGGCGGAGTCCGCGGACGGCTGCGCGACGACAGTGGAGGCCTCCCATGGTGGCCACAGACGGCGGCGCCGCAGCGGCGGCAAGAGGTGCTGGTCTCCCCGGCTGGCAGCCTTCAGCCCCGCCGTCCTCCGACGGCGCGCGAGCGGCGGCCGTGGATGGATTTCGCGTCGGCAACGACTTCGGACAGCCTCCCGACAGCGGACGATCGCGCGGCGGCGGTGGAGATATCCGGCGGCGGCCGGGGACGGCCGCGCAATGACGGTGGAGGCCTCCTACGGTGGCCACGGACGGCCGCGCGGTGCCAGCGAGGGGTGCCAGTCTTCTCGGCCGGCAGCCTTCAGGCCTGCCGCCCTCCGGCGGCGCGCGTAGCGGCCGGACCCCGAACTCTGAAGGCACGCTGGCGGCCGTGGATGGCTCTCATGGCAGCAATGGCGGCGGACAGTCGCGTGACGATGCTGAGGACTCCAGCGCCGGCCGCGTGGCGACGGTGGAGGCCTCCTATGGCGACTGCGGACAGCTGTGCGGTGGCGGCGGCAAGGGGTGCCAGTCTCCCAAGCCGACAACGACGTTGGAGGCCTCCTGCGGCGGCCACTGACGGCTGCGCGTCGGCGGCAGACGAAGTAATATAGACCGTTGGATCTTCATAAAATCCGACGATATATATTATTTTTTTGAATTATTAACGGAATAATATAGACCGTTGGATCTTCGTAAAATCCGACGGTCCATATTCTTCTCTTTTTTAGATTAACGTGGTAATTTCTTGGTCCTCTCGGCGAACATGGTGGCTCCTTTTAACAATATTGTATTAATATAATAGATTGCATGTGAAACTACTACCGTATTGATTCAGTCCCAGTATTCCACTGTATTTGTCTGTATATTTGATACTGTTTCTTTTTGGTCTGCAACTTGTGAGGAGAAGTCCAAGTCGCTGCTGTCTACTTGACTTTGACCCTGAAGAAAAGGATGCGTTGCAGCTGCAGCTGCATGCATGACTGACTCTTTTTTTTTGCGACCAGCATGCATGACTGACTAGTGCGTCGGGGACCCAGCAAAGCAGCTGGACAGCCGTCGAAGCTGCCTAGCTCCTTCCTGCTGCGTCGGCTCTTTGCCACCTGTTAGTAATTCGGAGAAATGACTTTACATGCAGCTTCCGAGGAGAAAAAAACTTTAACTTTCTCTGTTTGCAAGGGGGGAAATAGCAATGGAAATTATGGTAAAAATTAAATATGATAAGTAAATGTAAAAATGGCTGTAATGTAGATGAAAAAACTTCTGCTGCTCCTCGGAATAAAATACAGAGCTCAGCAGGGCGCGACACCAGATGGGTGTGGACTGGACACTCCTACTCCGTGCCTGTAAGATTCCGGACAGCATGTGTATGCAACGATGCCCGGAACACCGAAGGATTGCTGAATACAAAAGGCTAGATTGTGCTACACGAAAAGATTCAGAGTTAGACTGGTGGTAATTTTTAACTACTCCGGTCAAAGTCTCTAATAATGCCGCCATTAACTACAGAACAACTGCTGGGATGGATACCTCACGGTATCTGCAATAGACCACTCTACCTGCTAAAAAAATTGTGTTAACGTGTGATCTCCGCAGTCCCCGCAAGAACTGTATGACTTTTGCAAGCTAGGCATTTTTCTCAACTTTCCACCAGGTACACATGGACTTAAAAGGCAAACGTCCATGTGACAGAAAGCTTGATAGCGAGGCTTTTTGCCAAGAAATAAAAAGAGGAAAAATGCATGGACGGTTTGTCTTGGAGTGCCATCTAGATCTACAAAACTTTGAAAGTTGCATGGACTCGAGTCCTAAAACTGGTTAAATGTGTCATCTAGGTTTAACGTGGCATAATAAATGTCCCTACTACAGTTGTAAGTATGTGTACAGTATGTTGTATGGACATTGTATATGGATACAACAAAAATGATAGGAGATATTTTAGGAATTTCAGATCGATGACATAGCTTAACAGATTTATAAACATTTATTTATATTTGCAGAGTTAATGGATCTAAATAACACTTTATGATAGATTTAAGGACTGTCCATGTATCACTACCGGAACATCCCAGTTTGCCGTGCGTCCTGGACTTTGCCGTGCGCTTTTTATCGGGCGCACGGCAAAGAGCTTCTTTGCCGTGCGCTTTTTAAAAAACGCACGACAAACAAAAAACGCACGGTAAACTTGTTGTTTGCCGTGCGCTTTTTTGCGACGCGCGGCATGTTCTTTTCTCGCGCACGACAAACTATGTGTTTGCCGTGCGCCGAGGACCCTGGGCGCACGGCAAAGTTATTTTTTCATTTATTTCCTTCTAAGTCCCGAATCCAATTACATCTAAAAAAATCTTTTTACCTTAAAACTCTTTCTACTCTATTCATACAATATGTGATACTTCATGGTAAATTTTGGTAGATTTTTGTATTCATTTGCCATATTTAACTAATTAATTTTATTTCACGCAATTTTTTGAAATAAGTCAAATTTGAACTATAAGTGATTCAAATAATAGAATAAAATGAGTGGAAAAATGGTATTCATGTTATTTAACCCAATTTGAGTTCTTACCCCTGAAATCAAATAAAATTTTGAACATCTTGGCTAGAAAACACGACCATGATCGTGTGTCCAAATGATTTAAAAATTCTAACCAAATGCAAATGAAGTTTGAAAATTATGAGATTTGTCAATATCTTGTGATATCATGTGTGAAGGCTGTGGTAAAAATTTGAATGAGTTTTAAATATTTTGTCATGTACGATGCATACAAATCGAAACATCTCCGAAGAGTTTCAGAGACTTATGAAGTATATGGTTAGATTTGTAGGTGTTGTGACAATCAAATTGAGTTTTGACTTCAACGTTTTTTTTCTATAAGCAATAGTTAACATGATGTATTTTGTCTTAATTTTTAGGATTTTTTTAAAATTATTTGATATATTTTATGAATTAAGTGTAATTATTAAAAATATGTTCGCCGTGCGGAAAGGCGCACGACAAACAATATGTTTGCCGTGGGTTGGTTTAGCCCCATACGGCAAAGCTTTTGGGCCCTCTCTGAACCCGCCGCACCCTCTCCCTCCTCCCCAAGTCGCGGCGGGCCCCACCCCCCGGGCCCAACTCCACCGCGCGCGGCCTCCCTTCTTTCCTCGCGTCCTCTGCCTCCCATCTTTCCTCTCTCTCTCTCTTCTCTCTCCTCTCTCTTTCTCTCTCGATCCGCGCCGACGAGCCACGTCCCTCCCTTCCTCCCACGGCCGCCACCTTCCTCCCTCCCTCCCTCCCTCCCGCGGTCGCCACCTCCCTCCCTCTCCCTGGATCCCGCGCCGACGAGCCCCGGCCGGATCCGGCGGCCGGCCGTAGATCCGGCGCTGCCCGGCCGGATCCGGCGCGGACGGCACGCGGCGGCGGGCGGCGGCCGGTGGATGGTAGCCCACGCGGCGACAGGCGGCGCCGTGCGATCGAAGCCGACGAGCCCCGGCCGGATCCGGCGGCCGGCCGTAGATCCGGCGCGGACGGCACGCGGCGGCGGGCGGCGGCCGGTGGATGGTAGCCCACGCGGCGACAGGCGGCGCCGTGCGGCCGAAGCCGACGAGCCCCGGCCGGATCCGGCGGCCGGCCGTAGATCCGGCGTGGCCCACGCGGCGGCGGGCGGCGGCCCACGCGGCGGCGGGCGGCGGGTTCGTGTCTCCCTCTCTCTCTTCTCTCTCTTTCTCTCTCTCCCTCTCTCATCTCCCTCCCTCTCCCTGTTTGGTGGCAGCAGCGGGTGGCGGCGGTGCCTCCTGGCGCGGTGGCCCCCGGCGCGGTGCCCTCGGCGCGGTGGCAGGTGGTGCAGCGGCCGCGGCCGCGACCGCGGCATCTGGCGTGGTCCCCCCTCCTCGGCGTGGCGGCCTCCTCCCTCCTCCGGCACGGCGGCAGGTGGAGCAGCGGCGGTGGCCGCAGCATCCGGCGCGGCGACCTCCTTCCTCCTCCGGCACGGCGGCAGGTGGAGCAGTGGCGGCGACCGCGGTGGTCGCTCCGGCGACGGTGGCCGCAGCATCCGACGCGGTGCCCCCGGTGCGGCGACCTCCCTCCTCCGACACGGCGGCAGGTGGAGCAGTGGCGGCGACCGCGGCGGTGGCTCCGGCGACGGTGGCGTGCCCGTGGTGGTGGGGCAGTGGTGGTGGGGCCACGGTGGCCTGGCCGTGTTTTTTTTATTCTTTTTGAAAAATGTTGAATTTGCACACGGCAAAGGTCTTTGCCGTGCGCGCGATGAAAAGCACACGATAAAGGCGCCTTTGCCGTGCAGCCTTTGCCGTGCGTATGGGCAAAATGCGCACGGCAAATGCAGGCGCACGGCAAACTGCCTGGCTCCGGTAGTGTATTTTATCCAAATTAAAATGATTATTTACATTTGTCAGCTTTCTTTAGCTTGTTGCAAAAGGATGCTGTTAATTATATTGCTGTGTTGAAAAACACCGTGCAACATTGCTTGAGGGAGCATTGCGCGGCCAGACTCCACACGCCATGAAACGGCCCAAAAGTACCCTGCTTCTGATTTGGGTTGTGTATGTGATTTTCACCGTTTACCCGCTGCCCTCGTCCTTTCCCGGCGTCTCCTAGCAAGATGCAAAGAGTTCATTCTTTTCGATTGCTCTAATATTCGATCTCTCCTGTCATGTGTTGGCGCACACCTTTTTTCTTTGGAATTGAATTGTCCATTCCATCCATTAAGCAGAACCACAGCGACCACCATGTCCATCATACAACTCGGAATACTGTCAGTTATCTGAACAGCACCCAGGACGTTTTCTTGACGCCATAGCAGCTAGTTCATGCGTCTTACTATTGGTAAGGGAGAGAGAGAGAGGATTTTTGATAATATTATATGAGTAACGTGTTGGAAATGCTCTAACATCGTAGGCCACCTGTAAGAAACTGAAGGGAAAGATGGAAAGTCTGTTTGTTGTAGTGTATGCTTTGTTCACTCATGATCTCAGCTATACTGTTCTTGCATTACATGTGTGGTTAATTGTGGCTGCGCGTAGGATACATGAATGATACCTAGAAGTTAACCTAACCGGTTTGTTTAATTCATTTGTAAGTTTTTTCAGAACACGCTTACTTACTTCACTGCTCCTACTACTGGAGACTAGACTAGCAAGTCACTCGACTGTCTGTCCTGTTAAACTAACACGGCATTACATATCTATTTACATATATATATGATAAAGTAGCAGCCGTGGACTATGATATATCGCACTAGCAGAGTTCACTGGTTGAAGTCCGTAGTTGCAAGGAACCTGCCATGCACTTCTGATGACAGAGACTGTGCTACGCCAAATATACTGAGTAGACAAATCACCAAATGGATTAAACTAATAAAATTGTGCTGGTAATGAGCGACAAATCATGAAGGTTCAATGGACGCTTGTCGGGAGCCTTGTAAGCCTCCTACCGAAAAGTCGCCCTCCTTTTAAATAGCCCCTGATTGACTTTTTTTGCAAGGACCTAATTGTGTCTCGATCGTGTCACTTACTAGTTGACACCTGATTAATCAGCTTTTGCACAGGGCAGCCCCGGTTGACGCATGTACGGTTTCAGTGACTTGTGTGGCTACCACGCCAGCCACCTGGAAAAATCAAGCAGCACACGGTAGGGCCACAATTTGGGCGTGCCGTGTGTGCCCGAAATGAAATGTACAGTAGCTTGTACTTACATCTATGTTTGCATCCTGATTCTTCTGAGGCATTGCGTTCAGGGACACATTCATGCATGCATATAGATGTACAAGAGTATCCTGCATAAGAATATTCTTGTGCCCTAGGCATTGTCTGGGGTGGGGCTCTTCTCATCAGCCATGACTTTTCCAACGAAGAAGTAATATATGCACAGTAACATTGGGAATTAGATTCTGAACTTGGGTCATTGAGACATTGAATAGGCCTCGCAGGTTGGTGACCCAACAAATAGAAGCCAAGCCTAGCTAGTTGCTTGTCTGCAATTGAAAAAAATTCAATGGCTTTTCTACCACCTAAAATCAAGCGGCAGGACTTTTCTGACTTTTCTTGAGGGTTACGTGTGGATGGCAGGCTATCTACTGATTTCATCTAGATTTTTCTCAAATGGCTAATGCATGGTGTTTCAATTATTGGACATTTTCTTACAGTGAGAATTATTTTTTCGGATGGATCCAAATTTGAATTGAAGCACCATTATATTTGCACTCATTTAAGCTAGCCTGGGTGGGTCCGTGTCAACAATGCTATTCCAAAGCTTCTCTGAGCATACATGATAGCTAATTAGCTAGTCGTGCTAGTTATTATAAGCATTGAACGGTAAGGAAGGTGTCGATAGGTGGTGAACAGTCAGCTGCAGGTACGGCGCTCGTCGTGGACGGAAAGGTCCATTGTACACAACTGTACATGTGTCAACGGTTACTTGGTACACATGCACGTCGCCGTTGCACGAAAAAAAAGAGCCCATGCCCTGAAAGCAAAGGGAGGGTCACCGTGGGCCGTGGACGGTCACGTTGCACACTTGCACGGCGCCGCGCGCGGTCACCTCCGATGATTTTCTTCCATGGTCGGCGGATGGACCTACTCACCACACGCATTTCTTTTTCGGTGACCCTGTCGGTGTGTGCTGCCTTCCCTGTGGACACGCCTGCCAGTGGGCCCGGCCGGCCGACCTAGCGTGGGCTCCACGGTATCCGCCTCGCGACCAGCTGGTTCTGACTGTCACGTCGGTTGATTTAACAGGTGTCACAGCAGTGGCAGCGATGGTTGTTTTATCTTATTTTTTATGAGAAAAAAATAAAATCGGCTATGTTTTTGTTTTCTACTGTATTTTCTTATAACGAGCAAAAAAGATCTGATCTGGTTCTCTCTCTCATTTTTGAGAAATTGGTTATTCTTTCTCTTTGTTTTCATTTTGAAAAATTTGCACACAAGAACAAGAAAAGGACAAAGCTGTAAGTATCTTTTTTTTAATGAAAAGATAAGCGGTAAGTATATATCCACCGCGACATGGATCTGAATAGGAAGCGCACCATGATGATGTGCCTATGCAAACCTAGTGGGGAACACCTTTCCTATAAGATGGTCGATCGATTTCTATCAGACGACACGTTTAGTGCCACGTGGCCCACAGTAGTTGAAGATAAACCCAATGTTAACCGCAATGACATATATGTTACACCCTCTGTTCCGTATTATAGTTACTTTAGATTTATTCCAAACTAGCAAGGTGGTCCGCGCAAATTTGCGCGGGTAGCTAGTTTTTTATACTAATATTTAGATTCTTTTAACTTAAATATAATTTTATTTAAATATCAATTGTTCATTAACAATACGGTTTGTATAAGTGTGCCTAAACTAACGTATCATTTTTTATCATGGCACATGGATAAATTAATGATGCAGGCTTAAATTTACTAATTGTATTTGATATTGATTTTTTTATCAACTTATATTTTTCTTATTTATTTAATTTAGAATTTAACTATTTATTTACTCTAATCAATAGACTCTAAGGGTTAATATAAATTTTTAGATCTTACAAAAACCAATAGTATGTATTATTTTTTTGCAATTAATATGGTAATAATATTATATTAATTAAGATTAACTACACCGATACATCTCAAACCAGACTCTCCAAATACTAAATGAGGCTACCTCTATTTTTAAGGGCCATAAAAATGCTACAACTCCAGTAATAGCACTAAAAAAATCTGAGCACCTTTCATCAGTTACATGTGCAAATCAACGTGATGTCCTCCGCTCATTGTTGAACGCCAAACCACCTCAGTTTCTCCGCTTTGTTTTTTCTCTCTCTGCTCCTTATTGCACTAACTCGTTAACAAAGACCATCAAACGGGTTTGAGCGTGGGTAACCCGTTTGATGATCTTCCACTTGCGTTGGCAAAGACACTAAGTACTGAGGCGGCCATGGTGCTCAATCCCGGCAACGATTTGCTCCCTTTGAACAGTGAGAATTGTTCTCTCCTGCTTTGCTCACAGCCTTGTTGAACGACCTAAATCTCTCAGCAGGTACACGTGCAGATCAACGTGTTGTCCTCCGCTCATTGTTGAACGTTGCCTCTATATAGAGGAATGTGGTAGGGCACATGGGGCATCGGGCTATCCGCACTCGTCGTACTCTATTTTCATTCTCTAAAAGAAATATTCGTGCCTAGTCTTTGAGATTCTCCCCTTCTATATCAATTTCTTCTACACCCGTTATCCTCTATATCTCATATTCTATACCAACTACCAACACATGAGCCCACCCTTCTCATTTTATCCTTTTCTTTAATCGACGCCACCAACCCCCCCCACTCTATCTCTCTGCCTCTATCTCCCCCCTTTCTCTAGCGGCGGCGAGGGGTGCCGGTCTCCCCGCCGGTAGCCTTCAGCCTCGCGGCCTTCGGCGGCGTGCCAAGAAATATTCATGCCTCGTCATTGAGATTCTCTCCCTCTATATCAATTTCTTCTGCACCCGTTCTCCTCTATATCTCATATTCTATACCAGCTACCAACACGCGAGCCCACCCATCTCCTTTTCTCCTTTTATTTCACCTACGCCGCCACTTTCCCCACTTTATCTCTCTCCCTCTATCCCCCCTTTCTCTAGTGGTGGTGGAGGTGGCGAGGGGTGTCGGTCTCCCCGACCGGACCCCCAACTCTAAAGGTGTGCGGGCGGCTCCTACGGCTGTAACGGCGGCGGACGGTCGCGTTGCGACGGCGAGGACTCTCGCGGCGGCCACGGACGGCCGCGCGATGGCGGTGGAGGGTTCCCACGGCAGCCGCGGACGGCTACGCGGCGACGCTGGAGGCCTCCTACGGCGGCCACGGACGGCTGCGTGGCGACAGTGGCGGACGGAATAATATAGAACGTTAGATCTTCATCAAATCCGACTATACATATTCTTCTCTTTTCTTGAATTAACAGAATTATATATACAGTTAGATCTTCATAAAATCTGACGGTGCATCTCGGTTGCCGTTGCAAACCCATATGTGCCTTCCGTTGCTAAATTGGGCTTTCATGCAATGAATCTGATTAACTCTTTGTACTCCCAAATTAGACTCGCAAACCTGCATTTTGTGTCGTGCCCTGATGAGGCATGCTCCAAGGGCGGTAAACAATGCTCCATCGGGATAGATTTGTCCATGGAAAACGGCAAAGCAATGCAGCTTCTCGTTCCATAGCCATCATCACCATCGATTAATCTTAATTAAGCCTCGATGGTAGTGCATACAGAAGAAGGCTTTGTGCTAATTGGCCTGATATGTGGCTGCGGTTGGTATTTTTATGTTGCCGCATACATGGCGATGGCTTTATTTAGTTTTGTACATAAGTGGTATACTAACTTTACACTTCTTTTCCAACTTAAAACTGAGCGTGTGCATGTAGGACTCGTGAAGTCGTGATGTACCGAATTCCGACATGTCGATAAGGCAACGATCCAAGCGCAGGAGTCATGATGTTTTTACCGTGTCCTTTGTTTCTCTTTTTTTTCTACTGCCCTCTTAACAATACTATACTTAGCATTTGGAAGAATCATAACTGATCGAGTAGATTTATAAATAGATCTGATTATTATCTTTCTCTATCACTGATTTTAATCTCCGATTGAACCTATATGGGTTATTTATTTCAGGATTTTTTTGGTATGTGTACCCTTTTATTTAGCTATTTTGTTTCATTATTCATATTCCTATAAAATCAGTTGCTAATTTAATGTTTTTAATTCCGCATTTATATTTATTTGTCGTACTTGATAGGGACTCTCTGGGATAGTGTAGACCGTTCGATCTTCATAAAATCTGACGGTGGATATTTTTCTCTTTTTTGGATTAACAAAATAATATGGATCGTTAGATCTTCATAAAATCCGACGGCATATATTCTTCTCTTTTTTAGATTAACGTGGGAATTTCTTGGCCCTCTCGGCGAACGTGGTGGCTCCTTTTAACACTGTTGTATTAATATAATAGATCAAATCTTATCTAATTTTGATTTAGAGTAGCAAAAAAACTTCATAAAGATTGATAACATAAAAACAATGTTAGTATATTCAGCATGAAACCAACGATCGTATTATACACAATTTTCTATTTGAAATATACAATTTTTAGAGATATTGTTAGTTTAATATAAAAGTGTTTTTTATTCTGAACAAACCTATGTAGTTATGGTCTAGGACAGAGGGAGTAGAATGATCGACATGATATACCAAAATCAATGGATGGTGCTTTACTTTACTTTTCCTTTAGGTCAGTATAGGTTTATCCACTTCTATCGTTTCAGCAACTTCAACTTCTATCCAATCTAATCCAAAGTGCAAGTTACTTTAGCATTTTGCCAATAAACCTTTTCTGTAATTTGACCATGTAACAAATTTACGTAGATTAGCAAGATTATCTTATCAAATTCAATATGAAAACTATTTTCAGGATGCTATCCTTTTGTTTAAGTATCACATTTTTATAGAAACTTCTAATTAAAGTATCATCTTGGAGACTATATCGGTGTCCTAAATATCTTACATTTAGACTGGAGTGGGTATGTACAATTTCACGTCTTCATGTTCTATTTTTCCCTTGCTAAATTATGACAACTATATTAACAAATTTTCTACTTCTTTCAACAGCTTCTACTTCTCTAAATTGGGCGAAAATGCAACTAAGGGTACCCTCGACTATGGTGTTAGTATATATAGCAAGGATCTAGAATGATCTAGTTGTCATGGCAGGATATGATTTTAGGGTGCGTTTGGACACCGCCCAAGAATGACGAGCCGCACAAATCATTCGCCACACTTTTGACGACCTGTGGCGGTAAAAATGAACTAGCTTCCTACAACAGCTCTTCGGGGTGTCTAACTCGCGGCAGCAACCAAACACTCTGAGTTCCATGCCACAGTTAAGGCTTGGCGATGTGCGGCATAGCGTGGTAGCCATCCAAACACACCTAATTTCTATCTCTATCTCCAGATTTGTTTGAGATCGAAACCACCATGGTCTCTATACAAACAACCCAAGAGGCTCAATACAGATCAATCTAATCTTAACATTCATAATATGTTAATATTGCCACACATGGCCGGGGTCATCCCTCAGTAGTGGACAAAGCGAGTTAATTAGGTGATAGGATGATGGGTTAAGATAATAAAATGTAGGAACAGTGAAGAAGAAGCTTCTGGTGGAAACATACGACCTCTTCTCTGACGTTTTTTTTGTTGCAAAACACACAACATAGGCACACGGAACATTAAACCTAGGATTTGGTGTTTCTTGGGCAATGCTAATTACCCAAGCTACGTAATGTGCATTTTCTTCTATACATAAGTAATAATGAACTACGAAGAAAGTACACACTACTCGCAAAAAAAAAGAGAGAGTACAGACTTAAGGGTTGCTATCACCTCTACACATATAGTCAATCATATCATACGTGTTCTTTTTAGATAGGTAAAAATAAAGCAGTTTACGATCTACTCCCTCCGTATCAAAATATTTGTCGCCGTTGACTTTTTTCTATAACTTTAACCATTCGTCTTATTCAAAATATTATGCAAGTATCATCCATTTTGTTTGTCACATGCTTTATTATTGTAGGTATTTTAAGCTTGACTTACTTTTTTTACATATTTGTGATAATTTTTTAAATAAGACGAATGGTCAAAGTTGTAAGAAAAAGTCAACGATGACAAATATTTCGATATGGAGGTAGTACTTCGCTAGTCGTTTCTTACAAGTTTCAACCTCCTCATTTTTCTCCTGCGATGTCTTGTCCACCAAAGGCATACGTATACATATGCATCTCTTGACCTAGTACCTTTTGCCATGTAGTTACTCTCCTGCAGGCATTATGGAGTATACTAATGATACTCTAACAGAAGCTTCACCCCAGAGCTTATAAAGTTACTTACAACAAGTCCTTACCGTCCAAAGCGAGCCCAGTGTTAGGTCTGCGAACCAGTGCACCTCGTTTTCTACTGAAGCTGATTGTTACAGCAAGCAAAGCTGTGAGTCACATCTAGATGGATTAATTTGACGCGGCTGCTGGTAGCGACCTGAGAATGTCGGGCGAGCCCCAGGCACGCACGCGTGTTGCGTCTACGCGTCGTTAGCGTGTCCATTGGTCATTAGTGTGCAGGAGAAAGGGGATTACCGGATAGAAAAAGGCTCCAGGAGATAGAAAGCTGAGCAGCTTCTGTGCAAGAAAGTAATGGGAGGTGACTAGAGTTTATGATTGGGTGATATGGAAAGGCGAGGTGATCTGTTGGCAATGCAAATAAAGTACATGCATCCTCCTTGTTTAGCTTTTCTATCTTGTGCGTCGTGTCTCTCTATCCTACATCTGCACTAGGTTGACACGGTAGATAACTGTGTTAAATAAGGTTGAGAAACTATGTGTGCAAAGTACACACCATATGCACACTCCTGTTGACGTCAATTCGGGCCAACGCACGAATCACACTTGAACGTGCGGCGCACGGAGGGGCTCCTTGCTGCTCCTCCACGCAGGTCGGTCAGAACGGTATGATAGCCGGTCAGACCGGTCTCGTCGGTGGTGCCCGGCGAGACCCCAAGAACGCCCGCCCGGGAGGGACCCCGTCGGGGCAGGCGCACCTTGGTTTGCCCTAGGCTCGGCAGGTATAGAATTCCAAACGGGCCGCCCGGCCCGAGCCCGGCCCTAGCCCGATTTGGCCCGGCCCGACGCGGCCCGGCCCTACAGAGGCCCGATGGTCTTTAGTGCCGGGCCGGGCCGGGCCGACATGGCGGCTAAGGCCCGGCACGGAGGTCCACTTTTCGTGCCAGGCCGGCACGACGGCCCGGCTGGCCCATCGGGCTTGGTGCGGCCCATCGGGCCTGGCTGGCCCAAACCGACGCAGGAGGCCGCCGCGGAGGCGAAGGCCGGAGCGCCCGGCGGCGGCGAGGGAGGCCGGCGCGGCCGGAGCCGCTGCGCCCGGCGGCGGCGACGGAAGCCGGCGCGGTCGGAGCTGATGCGCCTGGCGGCGGCTGAGCCCGGAGCAGGGGCCGGAGCCGCTGCGCCTGGCGGCGGCGAGGGAGGCCGACGCAGCCGGAGCCGATGCGCCCGGCGGCGGCTGAGGCCGGAGCAGGGGTCGGAGCGCAGCGGAGATCCTCCCCTTGACGGCCGGAGATCCTCGGCAGCAGGGGAGAGGGGCGGCTCGGCGGAAGGGGCAGAGGGGCGGCCGCGAGCGTGAGGGGGCGGCTCGGGAGAAGGAGGGGGTGAGAGAAGCAGAGAGACGGAGGGAGGCGGCTCGAGAGTCGGTAGAGGGAGGCAGAGAGGGTGAGGTAGTTAGGGTTTGGAGGGGCTTATATACTGCTGGGCCTTCGGAGGCCTCGGGCCTCTATCGGGCTGCCCATTTTCGTGTCGTGCCTCGGGCCGGCACTACGAGCCGAGGTGGCGGCCCAGGCACTAAGGCCTCTTCGTGCCGGACCGGCCCTAGGCACTATCGATCGTGCTTAGGGCCGGGCTAGTGCCGTGCTTTTTAGGGCCGTGCCTCGTGCCGCCCATCGTGCCCGGCCCATTTGGAATTCTATATCGGCAGGCCAGCTAGGACGCCTCCTCATGCCATGGAGACAGAAGAAGGACAGCACATGGGGTTGGAAAAGTTGGGTAAAGGGAACGAAAGGTAAAAAGATAAAGGGCTATTTTGATTGGTACCATTACAATTCTCGAAAGTTGGAAATATACCACTACAATTCACCTATTCTGAGATATGTCATTACAATTTTCACATATTTTGAACCATGCCATTATATACGTCTTTGATTCCATTGATTCCGTCTTTGATTCCTTTGGACCCACCGGAGACCTTCGTATTTTCGTATGGTCCAAAATACCCCTGCTACCTTCCTCTCCCCCACTCATTGACGTGTGGGACCCGGACGTCAGGGTTATCTTCTTCCTCCATCTCTCTTCACTCACCTCACAGGCGGAGAAGCCTGTCGGCGGCGGCCGGAGGTGACTAGCGGCGGTGTCCGAAGCCCGGCGAGCGGCGCTCCTCCCGCTGTCTCTGGCGGCCTCCAGCGGGCCTTCCCTAGCCCCCGACGGGCACTTTCCCCAGTCGTGCCGCCGATGCCAACGGAGGCCTGGATCTGAGAGAGGTCCCCGGCGGCGGCGACGGGCGTAAGGAGGTCCGTCTGCGGACTGCGGGTACCCGGAGAAGGAGGTGGTGTTGCCGGCGCCCTCCGTGGTGTTGTAGGGCAGCTCGCCGCCGCCCGTGAGCACGACGCCGTCGATGCACCAACTCGACGAGCACCTACCACGACTTGAGCGGGCGGGTGTCGAGCGCCGGGGCAGCGGTCGCTGGGGTTGTCCTCCACTGCGCTGCCGCGAGGCCCGCGAGCAGGAGGAGCCCGAGGACCACGGCATGGGAACGTGCCCGCGCGGGGGACGCTGGAGGCTGCAGGAGCCAGCGGGAGGAGTTTGTCGGCAGGAGGAAGAAGATAACCTGACATCCGGGTCCCACACGTCAGTTATTGGGGGAGAGGAAGGTAGCAGGGGTATTTTGGACCATACGAAAATACGAAGGTCTCCGGTGGGTCCAAAGGAATCAAAGACGGAATCAATGGAATCAAAGACGTATATAATGGCATGGTTCAAAATATGTGAAAATTGTAATGACATATCTCAGAATAGATGAATTGTAGTGGTATATCTCCAACTTTCGAGAATTGTAATGGTACTGATCCAAATAACCCAAAGATAAAAGTGTAATTGATAGATTCGATTGGATGTATCTCAATCGGCCTTTTAGCCTTTATATTTATAGACCGGGGAAGTCTTACCCCTCATGAGTCGGTTACAATATGGGACAAAACTCGGAATCCTAAACCTACTCGAATTACAGCGCAAAAACCGGTCTGATCGGTTTTAAAACCGGTCTGACCTCTTTTCCCGAGTTGCAGATCTTGCCGGAGTCATAACTCTCTCATCCGGAGTCCAAATTAGGCGTTCCACATATGCATCTTGATCGCCTCGATGAAAGCTACGCAATGGTGAAGTCAAATTCATATTTTGACAATGTTACCTAAACCGGTCTGACCGGTTTGTGCATACCGGTCAGACCGGTTTGCACCGTCGTGCCAATTTTGGTCGTCAACATATGCCCCCTTATTTTTTGGCAAAGCTTGCGTGCCAAAAAATAATATTCAATGGTCAGGTCATCTAATAATTGAAATCTTGATGTGGCCATGACGACCAACCGTAGTTCCTTGGTACATCAGAAGTATAATATTAATAATTGTAAAAAGAAGACCAATGATTATACCAAAACCATGAATTGTAATTGGGTATACTTGGAAGCGCATTCCATGGCACATGCATCGACGGAATAAATGTTGAAGAATAATGAGATGACCGTTGATGCTTCTTTGCTCTTGGTGATGATGAATACAAACTTTGATCTCCTAACCGGTTATTTTGCTTTTGCTCGGCTATCTTTTGATACTTTTACAACAACTCAGCAAAACTTGGCCCCTTCTTCATCACCTTACTCTTTGGAGTAACGCTTGCAGTTCTACCAAAATTTTTGGTATGACCGGTCAGACCGGTTGGAACACCAGTTAGACCGGTTCCTTCAGAACCAGCAACTTTGAGATCATCTTGCCCCCCAGCCGAACATGATTGTTGTTCAGCTATATTATGTGTGACATGCTTATCATTGGAGACAATTTGATCAACATAACTAGCCGATGATTTTCCAATACACGGCTTTTCTATGTCTAGTGTCAAATCTGGATTTTTATTTACTCTTCCATCTTTTTTGACATGATAGACTTGTTTAATCACCTTACGCTTATTTTTCTATGTGGACCGATTCTTTTGATCAAAACGGTCATTATGCATAGGTGATGGATTATTAATTACCGGCTCCCTATAAGTAATATAATCTGAACATAAATGTCTAGAAAGAGACGGCATATATGAATTATAATACCAAGGAGAATAAGAATAAGGCATATTAAAACAAAACTCCCATGGCATCACTGTAGGTGATCCGTATGGTGGAAACGACATTGATTTATGAGAATTATTCCATTGCCGATTCTGATTATGGAACTTCTCTCTAGGAGAAGATTTTGATTGTTTGGAATTTTTTGACCGACTAGCATCATTGACAATCTTTTGTCTTTGAGACTTAGCCGGAAGTTTCTTGTTATACTTCGGCTTTTCTCTTTGATGCTTATGACGGCCTTTGGATTCAATGGTTTTCCAAACACCAATCTCAGGCTTTTTGGGTTTAACCATCTTTGGTTTGAATTTATTTTGCGAAACCCTAGATGAGGCGGTTAGACCGGTTTGAGAACCGGTCAGACCGGTCACAATGCAACCGGCACCATTGCCTTTGTTTTGTTGCCCCCCGAGCGTTGAAGTACTAGACACACTTTCTATGCTCATGTTAGGGAATTTTGGATCAACAATTTTGGCTTGAGACGGTCGATTTATTTCTTGACCAACAACATCACAATTTGGCAAGTTGCAAGGATCAATAATAGCATTAGTCGGCTTTTCGATAGCCAACTCTTGATCGACATGAATTGAATCTACCTTATCCTCTTGAGTAATAAAAAATTTAACATAGGTAGATAGACGGGTAGATACAATACCGGAAGATTGTATCTCCTTTAATATGGCGATGGTCGATGGTGGTTGCCACTCTTTAATCTTGATGACTCCTTATCCCGTCTTACGGTAGCAAGACAAGAATAGACTTTGAACTGCTCTGTCATATTCTTGCTGATATTCCTCAAGTAGTTCTTTAAACGATGTCGTATCACTAGGGTTTGACAAATCGGCCATGATAACCTGATTTTCGTTCCCCAGCGGAGTCTCCAAAATATGTTGACGTCAATTCGGGCCAACACACGAATCGCACTTGAACGTGCAGCGCACGGAGGGGCTCCTTGCTGCTCCTCCACGCTGGTCGGTCAGACCGGTATGATAGCTGGTCAGACCGGTCTCGTCGGCGGTGCCCGGCGAGAGACCAACGAACGCCCGCCCGGGAGGGACCTCGTCGGGGCAGACGCACCTTGGTTTGCCCTAGGCTCGGCAGGCCAGCTAGGACGCCTCCTCATGCCATGGAGACAGAAGAATTACAACACATGGGGTTGGAAAAGTTGGGTAAAGGGAACGAAAGGTAAAAAGATAAAAATGTAATTGATATATTCGATTGGATGTATCTCAATCGACCTTTTAGCCTTTATATTTATAGGCCAGAGAAGTCTTACCCCTCATGAGTCGGTTACAATATGGGACAAAACTCGGAATCCTAAACCTACTCGAATTACAGCGCAAAAACCGGTCTGATCGGTTTTAAAACCGGTCTGACCTCTTTTCCCGAGTGCAGATCTTGCCAGAGCCATAACTCTCTCATTCGGAGTCCAAATTAGGCGTTCCACATATGCATCTTGATCGCCTCGATGAGATCTACGCAATGGTTAAGTCCAATTTATATTTTGACAATGTTACCTAAACCGGTCTGACCGGTTTGTGCATACCGGTCAGACCGGTTTGCACCGCCGTGCCAATTTTGGTCGTCAACAACTCCCATGATTATTCTTTATATGTGTAGTATCGTTGGTCAAAGCTGTTCTTTGTCGACAGGGCCGAATGCTAAAACGAATTATGTTTGCACCGGATGGATGAGTAAGAAATTACGCTACATATGCATGCATTCCTGAGGTTCTACATAAACGTGCATTCATGATTGGAACTGAAAAGGCCACCTGAGAGTTTTCTTTCCTAATTAATGAAATCAATATATACATCTCCTGTTATTGGCCTTTTCATTCTTGAAAATGTATGCAAAAAGGCTCCACTATCTATTCTTATGCATGTAACCACTTTGGTAGCTTTAGGATGAAATCTGTTATTTTTTCTTCCAAATGAAAAGATATTATGAGATGCCATTAAATACATATTCACACAACGAACTGGCCAACATTTAGTATTTTCAGAATTAAATTCTATAGCAAAAGTTATACCAAGGTTGATCGGATCAGATTACATTTCTGATTAAACTAGCAACCAAAAGGAATAGCACTGAAGCCACCCTGAGAACCAAGCCACTATTAAAGCTGATCTTCTCTTTTTTAAAACCATCAGTTATTTTCTAAAATATTTTTCCTGAAGGGCGATTGCATTCGATACCTTGTTTATCTTCTCTTTAGCTAAAGCCGCTGTCTTATCACTGTCACCATCTCATGTAGTCCGCCAATGCAAAGATGGTTGCTGACTGTGTTAGGTTCACTAGAATGTCGAATGTGGGTCCATGAAAATCCAACGTAACTAGTTGGGGTAGTTTAGGGTGCACCTCTAGAACATTGCAAGCCCCTTTTGGCCACTTCGGAGCCAATGCTGCAACAAAGTCGTTCGCATGCCGACAACATATTCTAATATCTATCTGTTTCGATGCTATTATAATTGCTACCAACAAGATTTGTATCTGATTCTCCTTTGGCTGCCTCCACCTATGTGTAATTAAGTATGACCATGTTGTGGTTCTTTGTGTGAGATACAAATACAAAAGTAGCTTTTCAGAAGCTGAAGAAAGCATTGCTGCAATTCCAACGTTCACGATTGATCGGTTAAGAACTGCTTTGTTTTAATAATAATATAAAGTTTGAGCCCTTCTACACGATGACATCTTTTAGCACTTCTCAATTTTGTCTGTTTGATCTTCTACAGTTCAATCACTCGTGTAGCATCTTGTCCCAAGCTGGCTATATGTGGCGGGTTATTTAACAACTAGCCACACTCACACAAAAGGCACAAGGCCGGATCCATGATTTGTATGTTGTGGCTGAATGAATTGCAACACTTGTTGGTAGAAGGTTTTTAGAAGCTGGCACAAGGAACCAAGAAAGTTTGATTATTTCATAGATGTGGTTATGAACCAAATGGAATTGATTAGTAGGTAAATTTTCCAAACTCAAGCAAGGTTGACTTTGAAGTTTGAGGCAAATACTTTGACGAAATACATATAAATTAACTAGTATTTGCTAGATGTAAACATAGAAATAAGTGATGCTTCGTTCTGACATCAACACGATCACAAATATATATGACTCTGTCCATTGATATGTTCTGACTACTTATAAATAAATCATTATTTCTTGCAGTATTGCCTGACATCCCTTTAAATATATGCACCTAGCATATCAACTTATCAAGAGCTAAATTTAAGAAGTCTTGTTGCATCTATCACAAAATCACCTAGGCCTTTTACCAACATAAAACTAGAAAATAGTAGTCAATCTAGAAGTGTACCAGAGACCTTAAAAATAATGATATGTAAAAGAGAACAGCAGTAAATTTAATTCCCTACAAAGATGACATAAATGAGAACCACAAAAAATAAAAAATAATAGACATGAGTGTAACGCTATTATATATTTCATAAGATTAATGGATATCCTAATCAGCAAATATCTGAAACAAGCATCTTCGAACATTTTTTCAATGATACAACTAGACTAGATTCTACCCTTTCTGAACCATCCTGTTGGGGTCAATTATATATATGTATATACCTTCTCATTAAGTTAGTTTTGTTTCTTTCTGTCTCGTCATGCATTAATCTACCTTCAGCTACACACGTTATGACCGTATCTTATGATTAGCACACATACTCCATTGCTTTCTAGTGCATACACATCTATAGATTATTAGTCATATAATTGTGTGTGCGTGTCGTTTCCTTCTGGTAGGTGTTATTTTGGAGGGCCTTTTCTAACATTCCAAGTGTTACTGCGGTGGTGCAAAGAAGCAGACTATATATATGTGTGTAGCTCGATGTGGCTTGATAGATGATGCCATGTCGTGTCATTTTTATTTAATACTCATAGGCCCTGTACATCCTAACTTTGTAGAGGCCAGGAGTGATCTTGGGATGATTGTATGACCTTCATACTTCTTCTTATTTTCAGTTTTTCAAACAACAATGCCCCCAATTACTATTTTACATCTGGGAGCAAAAGCATTAACAAATGTGATACTTCTTATTATATATAATCTCCCCAAATATTTTCCCTATCTACCAATTTCCATTGAAACATCCAGTAATCCAAATAATAGTAAATGATCGTTTCTCACTGGATTGAATTAATTAATAATCATTTTTCCTTATATTTTTTCAAAGGGGTCCATGTTTACATGACAGTATCTTCAATACTCACCGGTTTTTGTGTAACGCACATAAGCTCATACCTGCTACCATTTTTTTCTCAAAGGAATTATACAGAACATGTACATTTGCTTCTTTTGTCCCACAAGCATCATAAAGTCATCATTGGGATACTCCAACAATTGGCAATTTGTTGTAAGAGCATCCTCATATAAGTGGTATGGTCATTATTTCTTCCACTTTGTGGCTTCAATAATTGTATTTCCGACTAATGAAAGCACAATGTGGATCAACTCTTCAAGAGCTCCTACCAGTAGTAGCACGAATTATATGCTAGTTAGAAATACTATAGGCTAAAATGGCTCCATTGGTGTTAACTCTTTGAATAGGAGAAAGACGTTCCACACAATCAGGAAATATGGAACCTTCTAGGTCATTTTCCTGCCCCACCCCAGGGGAGAGGTTGTTAGTGCTTTGAGAATGAGAATTATTTTACAGAATTGCATTCGCGTGAGAAAGTGAATGAAAAGAATTTGCATATGTTTTTCGAGAATAAAAGTTGCATGATGCACTAGTGCACTACATCAAGAAGGCATAATATCATTTCTTTAGAAAAAAGCTATCGGTCGTGTATATGTTCTGATCTTTTTGTTGGAGGCTTCGGTAACGGCATGCCGACAGGTAATTTATCATAGATTAAAAAAATGTACTCCCTCCGTTCCTATTTGTAGGTCGTTTTGACTTTTCTAAGTTCATAGATATTATTATGCATCTAGACATACACTATATCTAAATACATAGCAAAAACTATGCACCTAGAAAAACCAAAACGACCTACAAATAGGAACGGAGGGAGTATCTATTATGCAATTTAAATTTGTATGGCAGGAATTACAATCGCTTTTATTTGGGGTAGCACATAATTTTTGGGCCAAGGATTCCCAATACATATTAGTGGGATGAAATAGTGCACTTAAGATATGGATGCATTAAAATTTAATCAGGTATGGGTTAAAGTTAGTTTGACATTGTTATTATTTACAACCTATGTCCCAGAAGGAATGCAACTCTAGGTTTGGTCGGAGTCAAAGTATCTCCACTTTGACTAGATTTATCCAAAAATAGTATCAATATTTATGATTTTAAATAAGTATCGTATGGAACTATATTACATGACAGAATCTAATGATACATAGTAAGTACGGTAAATATTAGTATTTTTATTATTGGTCTAAGTTATGAAGGTTTGACTGTTGCATTCGGTACGGAGGTAGTAGTAGTGAAATTGAAGGTGATGTCCTCCATAGTTAAGTCAAAAGAGTATACCTTATTTGCCATTTGAAAAATTCGTGCAATCCCTTATTTACTAATCGTTATTATCCGTGGCCACGTCATAGAAAGAATGAGTGGCATGTGGTAAATTGAATGTGCTGGATAAAATTCTAGAGGCACTGAGAGTAGTATATTTTAGCTGCTAGCCTATGTGATACGTGAGGGAACAATTTTGTTGACTTGAAAGGCAAAATAGTGAGAAATGGGAATATCTGCTGTTCCCGACTGGCATGTTTTCGCCGTCCACTGGATCAAAATAGTGACCCTGCTGGGGCCAAATTTCTAAAGATTGGCTACAATTGCTCATCAAGTGAGGTTGATTGCGTTGGTTGGGAAGACCTTCCTTGGCCATTTGGCCGGTGAAGCTTTCTGTAGGACGTAGCATATGCTCTGCACACCTGTTGTCTTTGTTAGAGGAATATATGGAGCTGAAGAAAGTAAAATTCTGCATGTGTTAGGATTGATTATATCTCCAAAGGACGGCGGCATGAGATTTTCTGGCCTAAACTATTTCAAATCATCCTAGATACAATGACAGAGACAGAAAATATGCTACCTCAACAAGCACCACGCCTAAATCAGCATATTTGGTCAATGCAATTATCATATACGCATGGTATCTAAAGAAGTGTCTTGTCTGACAACAAAAGTCAAATGGCACAGCAGAAGAATTGTCTTGTCAGGCATTTGTTCCCTTTTCTTCATTTCATTACTACTATATAGCAAATGTTAAAGTTGCAGAAGTGTGCCGGCTGTGATATACGGTTTGACCCCCCAATTTTGAACAGGCAACAAAACACCGTTTTGAAAAAGAGGAACAATGTAGTACATTAAAATCCTTTCAATTTGTCAATTTCAGTTGCTCCAAGAAAAAGCCAACCTTGGATTTCCTGAGTCCTGACCACGTCATGTTCATACTTATCAAAGCCAGTGCGTTCAAACCACAGTACTAAAATGTTTACCAACTGAATGAAGCGTGTCAAAATGGTCCCAAGGTTTGGTTTTGTTGCTTTACTAGTTAATAACATAAGAAATTGGCATTAGCATGTTCCTGACCTAAAACTTTTGACCTGGGATCAAGATAAAGTAGATCGGAAACAGGCCACTCTGCACTGAACATTATTCATACAGGCATAGATTATTATGGGTTTACATACCGTGTCCCAGAAAAGCTGACAGACAATGCAGTATCTACAATAATGTTTCCCTTGTCTCTTCAGTAGTGAACAGATCATATATCTTCAGGGGTAGCTTTTCGTTGATTGCATTTGATTACTATATAGATTGGTTAGCATGTATTTACTGACTTGTTGTGGCAATCGAAGCACATGCCAGTGGTGTACGATCAAGGCGAGATTCCACTGGGAACAAGATGCCAGAGGCAATGGATAACTGGGAGGCGGCACACGCAGACGTCAGGCAAACAATTAGATCGAGCTGAGCTGAGCAGAGCAGCCATCCTTTTTTAGATAATGGATATAAATCCGGCCTTGGCCAAAGTGGCTACGGCCAAAATCTACAAATCAGCATCACATTTGTATGCTATCACACAGTGAAATAAAGCGAAACACCACAAGTTTGAGGAATTAGTATGCAATTCTATTACTAAACCTCCAACCGTGGTGAGCGAAGAGACGCATCGTCAAAACCTCCAATGCTTGACAAGTGCCATTTATTGCTTGCTTATCCTGGTCATGCCGCTGTAACTGCCTCCAGAAGCGGAGCCAATAGGTTCCCGTGAACAGTACATGCAAGTAAGTTTTCATAGGAGCTTTATCAAATACCAAATCATTCCTACTGAGCCATATTGCCCAGCATAACGCCGATGCACCGACTAACAGTTGATTCTTACTTTTACTATCCAAACCTATAAGCCAACCATTAAACATAACATGAAAGCTATCAGGTGGATTAAGATTAAAAACAAGCTATACCGTTCTCCAAAGAAATTTGGCCATATGACAATCAAAAAAGAGGTGCTGAATTGTTTCCTCATGAGAACAAAAGGAGGACAACTTACTCCCATTCCAATTCCTTCTAGCTAGATTATCTTTTGTCAGAATAATACCTCTTTTCAAGTACCACATGAAGATCTTAATCTTCAATGGTACTTTCAACTTCCATAGTCTAGGAGTACGTTGTATGTTTGCATTCGTAATAAGGGCCATATACATTGACTTAACCGAAAATAATGCGTTTGGCGTAAGATGCCATCGAAAAACATCACTATGGTCATTCAACTGTACATGACTGATTCGACCCACCAGATCATGCCATAGATTTAAAGTCGCCCCCTGTAAAGATCTTCTGAAAGATACATTCAGAGGGATCCTAGAAAAAACCTTGGCCACAGTATCACTCATTTTCCTAACAATTTGGTAGAGAGACGGGTATTGTTGTTTAAGAGTAAAATTGTCTAACCATTTGTCTTCCCAGAACCGGATTTGCTTACCATCGTTTAAATGGAAAAAGCCAAAATTAGTAAAGGACTTTTAACTTTCATTAACCCCGACCAGAAATGAGAATCACGTGGTTTTTTCTCTACCTGCAGTACAGTATGAGACCTTAAATACTTATTCCTCAGTAATTGCTGCCATAAACCATCCCCATTATTAATATTGAACAACCATTTACTCAACAAGCATTGATTTTGAATTTCTAGATTTTTAATTCCTAATCCACCCGATTCTTTGGGTTGGCATAAGATATTCCATCTGGCTAATTTATATTTTCTCTTATGGTCATCAGACTGCCAGGAAAACCGTAACCTATAATAATCTAGTTTCTCCGGAACCCCTTTTGGTACTCCCTTTATTATAATAATCCCAGTCAGAGACGACGATGATCTCAGTTTCTTGGACATGCAAGCGACATTGTTGCTGAGCTGAGAATCGCCCAGCACTGGAATGGAGCATGTGCTAGTAACGTGAGCTGAAACACGTCCCGTGCAGGATTCTTCAGGCCATGACATCGATCGAACAGCAATGGTATCGTGAATTAGGACATGTTGCCGGCGTGATGCAGAGGCAGGCACCCGTGCGTCAAGGAAACAATTTCCGAGCAGCCATGTCATGGTGTGCTGATCGATCGCGCTTCAATATTCCACAGAACATTCATGCCGCATTACGTGGAATCTTTCGGAGGCGCATCACATCATGCGGATGCGAATGCAAATTCAGACACAGAAACATCACATGGATGCTCGAAAGGTGCACGCCCGCATGCCGCACCTTTCGCGTCTTGATTCTTGCTTGGTTTGACCAGCAACGAACGAACGAACGAACAAACTGAATCGAGCCGAACCCGCAGGCACGCCGCGTGTGTTTGCATCGTCATTGCTTACCTTGGAGAAGTTTGTTCGAGCTTGATCAGCAGCAAATAAAGTCGTCGATCAAAGGAGCAGCAGAAATGGAAGACGGCCGGCCGTGTGCATCGGCGACCGAGAATCTGCAGCATCTCTGATGGATGGACTGCAGGTCTGCAGCGTCTCCGTTCTCCGACGGATGGAGCGAGCATTCTGCACATGTTTTGGGCGCTGTAAAGTTATATACTTATATATATGTATATATCTACCTCCGGAATAGGATGCGGCGACGACGACGACGACGACCTGAGGAGTGTACGATGACTGCAGAATATTACCTACTGTCCAGCCACTTGTATCATACAGTATCGGCGATGTAGGGGACCATTGCCACGTACATCGCGTCCGATCCCCTTGCTTGCAGCTGCCAAGTGCCAACAGTAATCAGGTAAAGATCACGAACGAGATCGATGCGAACAGAATCGGCACGAAACAGCAGGGAAGGAAAATCAAGGAACGGACGGGGAAAGGCGCGTCGTCCTCCCCTGCTAGCTTTATGCCGTATCGCTGTCGCTGGGCGATGGAGATGGAAGCAGTTAGCAGCAGCCATACACGACGCATGCGTGCGTGCAGTGGATGCTGGGGGGTCAGGTCAAGCAAGGATCATTCAGGGTCAGGTCGGTTAGGGAGAGAGATGCTTTGGTTTTTGCAGCCCATCCAACGGATATGATCTCAAGCCCGCCAGCCGGCGTTGCGGTGAGAAGTTGGGCTCTCGAGCCCAAGTATATATTGGAGTGAATAAAATGCTATATACAGCAATTGTTTCGTCATGAAAACCTTGGATTTCCTATCTACATCATGCCATGCATGCACTACTTATTATCATTTTGAATGAATAAATCGTGTTCATACAACCATACACTACGAATGCTGGATGCAGGGTGCCAAGAACTCAACATGTGGTCCCAAGGTTTAGTTTTGTAGCTTTGGTTAATAGTATATAAACATGATGGTGCCATTAGCTAGTGTGCTCCTTACCTAAAACTTTTGACTAGGGATAAGAGAAAGTCGTTGTTATGTAAAGAAAGGGGAGGGAAATTAAAGTAGACTACAAACAGTACGTCCACGCATCAGTGTTTGCCTGCATTGATGCGCAGTATCCTGCATGCATAGATTATGACGTACACACCGTGTCCCACAAAAAGCTGACAGACGAAGTACTCCATTCGTCTCTTCACTAGTACTGAACATAGCATCAGATCGAGTATCTTTTGGTTGCTCGCATTTTCTTAGTTATTGCAAATGCTTAGCATGTGTTACTGATTTGTTGTACTAATAATCGAAGCACACGGCAACAACGCTAGCTGACTGTAACGCGTGGTGCGCAAGGCGGGAGTACGTCATTATAAGAAGTAAGAACAATAAGAAGGGTGCGACAAGGCATGGAAAATTTGAAACCGATCATCCTTGAAAGCGTGTGATCATGGGGGTGGAGACTTTTGTTTCTGGAAGAAGAAGAAGAAGAAGAAGAAGAAGAAGAAGAAGAAGAAGAAGAAGAAGAAGAAGAATAGTAACCGTACGTGGAAATGACTCTGACGACCGCCGGGCTAGTCCAATCGATGGAGATCTTTCCAAGGCTAGCTAGCTAGCTTTGCATCGATCTCGAGATCTTTCTTCAATTAATTCTGTCATGCATGATGCATGGAACAATTCTGGGATATATTAGAGCGATTTAGGCCAGGATTCCGTGTCATGCATCAGGCATCAGCAGAGGCAGCAGCAGGCAGGCGTCAAACAAACAGTTTCCGAGCTGAGCATCCATGTGCACGCGCGGCCGCCCGTGTGTCCAATTGTCCATGTGAAGGAACGAACACGCTTTATTCCAGGAAGAACTCGACCAGCTAGTTCCGTGGCACCGCAAGCGACACTGCCGCTGATCGAGCTGACGACGTGCGGGCAGCTGCGTGCAGAGCAATTGCTTAGCCCCGAGGCTTGGAATCTCGGATGCAAATGCGGATGCGGACACGGACACGGAGACACCGATCACATGGATGTTCATGTTCAAAGCCAAGGCGCACGCACGCTCGCAGCATCAGCATCTTTCGTCGTCAGGGATCGGAACATTCGCCTGCCGGCCGGCCGCCGGTGGATTCGCTTGCTTTTGCTTGGTTTGACCGGCAACTGGCCGAGCCGAACCGCACGCTTGCTTGGAGCTGCAAGCTTTGGTTTGGTCCGGCACCCGGCAGAGATCGAGAAACTAAAGCCGCCGGCCCGTGTGCGTCCACTACATACCAAATCGATCTGAATAATGCATCCAAGAGTAACTGTACTATAGTATATATCTAATATCTTTCCTGACAAGAAAGACAGTATATACGGCACTGCAAGCAGTGCCGGCTAGTGTTGTGTAAGGCGGTGAGAGGTGGCAGAATGTGATCTGAACCCGGCGCCGCTGAATCATATCGCTGGGTTTTCTTTCTTTCTTGATCGGCCGGCCATGGTGAGTCACCGTACCAATAATGGTGGGCGCATTTTGCACATGTCTGATGCGCTGTAAAGGCGTCTAGAGAACTGGATGCCAGCCACGAGCAACGCGCGAGGGCGGCGAAGGCCGTAGAATATCACCGCCGCCGGTACGGCTCGTATCGGCCGGCGGCGATACGGTGTAGTGTAGTGTAGGGGACCATGCATGGATATATTGGCACCGTCAGTGTAGACGACGAAGCAGCAAGGAAAGGAACCAACAGCGAAAGGCGAGCTGCCTTTATGCCGATTGCATCCAGGGGATGGAAGAGGTGGAGTGGAGGTGGGAACCAGCTGCGTGCGTGCGGATCTGCATGGCTGCTCGTGGCTTTCTTACCTTTGACCGGAGGCAAGGCGGTATTTTGGGGAAGGTGACGGGTCTGGTCGAGGCGAGAGATGCTTTGACATTTGGCAACAGCCACCCCTCGATCACTGTCATGCACCGTCGGCATCGACACTCGCCGGCACCAAAGCACAAGGACGGTAGGAGAAGATCACAAGAATACGAATCCAGTCTCACCACAATCGCGGAGTTCTGCGAGAGAAAATCTTCCTCCGGTGCGTGATGGGCCTGCTGGTCGCGGCCCATCATATGGGTCACAAACCCATCAGCCCGTGGGAATGTTATTGGGCGTTTTTTAAGCCCAGATATAATGGTCCAAAATTACGGCATGTTTATACCTTGGAAGATCTTTTTTTAACAAAAAACAATAAAAAAAGAGAAATACTAACCTAACCTACCTCCCATTGTCTCAGGAATTTCATATCACAGTATTGATAAATTTGGAAGAACCTGTTCGGTTCTTTTTTTTTTTCGTTTCTCATATAAGCGGGAGAGTTTTTGTAGAAAAACTATCAAAGCATAGTTCCCAAGTTACCCAATGGGTCGAGGTAGTCAAAATGGTCCCAAGGTTTAGGTTAGCAACTTCAGTTGACAAAAACATAGTAGTGCAATTAGCGTCCATGGATCGTAGCGATGCCGGCGATATCGTCGTTGGGGAGCTTGGAATCTCGGCGGCACACGGATGCAATGCGAATGCGGACACAGAAACATCACATGGCTGTCAGTGTCAGAAAGCTGCACGCGCTCGTGCGCCCGTCGCCGCCGCTTGGTTTGCTTTGACTAGAAATGAACATGAACCCGTCGGGGTTTTTTTTTTTTTTATGGAGAACCCGTCGGGTTGGGCAGCCGCAGATTGGGTGGAGCAGAAAGAAAGCCGAGCGCATCCACGGCCGAATCTGTAGTGTACTAGTAGTATTGTGCACAGCCATAAGTGGTGGTGTTTCTTTCTTGATTGAAGGGAATGGAATGCAACAAGCGGTGCCAGGAGAGGTGGAATGGATGATGCGATGATCTGAACCTGGCGTCGCTTTTTCCGGAATGGTTTCTCCAGGTCATGGGCAGTTGGGCACCACGCACCAGTCACCAGTGGCTGAAGCGTTCTGCACATGCTCTATACGCATATACTCTACGCACGTGCACGCCGGCCGCCCGGGCAGCCAGCTCAGAAGAAGCACGAGTCGAGGTACCCGTACGACCGCCGGCACCGGAACTCGAGCACGCCGCCGTACGTCCTGTCGGCGACGCCGACGAACAGCACCTCGCCGTCGGGGCTGAACGCGGCGCCGGCCACCTCCCCGAACAGGTCCACCTCCTGCTCCGCGCCGGCGCACCCGGCCGCGGCGGCGTCGTACACGTGCACGAAGTCCGCCGCCTCCGCCGCCGCCAGGAACCGCCCGTCGGGGGAGAACCGGAGCCCCCGGACGGCGCCGATGCGGCCGCCCAGCACGGCGAGCGCCGCCGCCGTGCTGCGCACGTCCCACAGCCGGCACGTCGCGTCCTGGTTCCCCGTCGCCACGACGCGGCCGCCGGGGTGCCACGCCGACGCGAACGAGTAGTCCAGGTGGCCGCGCAGCGCCGCGATCGCCTTCCCCGACTGCGAGTCCGCCAGCAGGCACTCCGAGCTGTCGCCCAGCACCGCCAGCACCTTGCCATCGGGGCTCGCCGACGTGTTCTACAGTTCCATTATTTATCAGTAGTCAATACACAAGTCACCAAGAAGGCAAGAACACTGAGGAACAGTAGCATGATTTGCTCTGGAGTGGGATATACTCACATTGACAGACCAGGAGAAGGTGAACTGGGTGAGGAGGCTGTATCTCTCGGCGTCGAACGTCCTGACGACGCAGTCGTTGTTCGCGGCCGTCACCCGAGTGGCGCCACCGCTGCGTCAGGGTTGAGAAATGCAAAAGTTCAGTTCATCTGCTCCTAGGCTCGATCGTGTTCAATTCAGAAACTGAGCTTATATAATCCGACTCGCTTACTTTGGTGCCTGGTAGATGTCCACGGCGTTCGTGATGGAGTTGTTGTTGCCGGTCAGGCTCGTGCAGAACGCCACCCCGGGTTTATCAAGGTACTGATCACACAAGAGCAAGAGTCTTGTAAGCTGAAGAAATTCAGAAAAGTACTGATGAGTCTGCAGTCTGCACATCATGGGTTCCTCCTGCTACCTTGCAGATGAGTTCTCCCTGGAAGCCACCGGCCACCATTAGGTTGTCCTTCACAGCCATGGTGCTGATCTGAACCCTCGACAATCGCTTAGCACCCTTGACATTCTGCACAGCAGGCAGCATTTGCAGGTTAAAGAGATTGATGAGCATAATGAAGATAGCAGCAATGCGTTGACGCAGACTGCAGACCTCTGTTGGTGTCAATTGGCCGGCCACATTGAGCACTTCTCTTCCTCTCTGGAGCAGGGGAGACCAGTGCATAACAGAGTAGTTCTGGACCAGGTACACGTCGTGCTTCGAAGTAGCCCACAGGAGGTTCCTCAGCTGCAGGGGTTTGCAACATGGTTATTACACTTGAAATGGATTGTTTCAACGAATGCAAAAGGAAAACGAATAAAGATTTTACAAGATGTGAGTGATGATGCGTGATTGAGGTACGTGTCACTTGTCTTTTCGTAATGGTAAAATTATCATGAAACTAATCTTTCATCCATTCATATATCCCGCATGCACGGATGGAAGAAATAAGCTGAACTTTTATGTCACCCTATATGTGATTCAACAGTGCCACTTGCCCATGTCACAATTTCACAAGCACGGACCCAACAAACAGCATCTAGTGCACAGTTGCACACAGACAAACGAGTAATTCCAGATGCTTATTCAAATTGTCGACTGCCACGCTCTTGTGACTGATTTCACTGTTAGCCTTACATACATGTTAGTTTAGTAAGTCTCTATTTCCATGGACAATACAGTGGACCAAAATGGAACATCCATTGTTCCAAATTTTGTGTCTACAACTTGTAAATCTACCCTCAAAAAGAAAATATGTTCGGGACGCCATGTTAGCATTGCCTTCAGAATGGTGAGACACGGTATTTCCTAACGAAGAGATTTGCACTCCATTTCAATTAGCACGAAAACTGTAACACCAAGCATAAGTGAGCACACCATGTCAGTTAGCATGAGATGACTATCAAAACACAATGATGCATAAAGTTCAAGAACAAATCATCATGCATGCAACAAATAAACTGTTAGCTCTTGCTCTCCCGTCCAACCTGCAAAAATGAAATTCAAGCCAATTCATTTACATCTTTTCCTATCATGAAACATCCTATCATACCATATTCCAACCCTGTAGTTACTTCCGGGCTGCTCTGGATGCTCATCCACCTGCTTCTGGACCTGATGAAACAAGGTACCGCAAATGCCCTAGTATCTCAAGATCAATTGCAAATAGTGCATCCAAACTCGTTATATGACCTGAAATCAGTGTCACATTCATACACACAAAGCAGCAGCACCAATAGCAACATCATTTAATAAAGTTGATATAAGTTAATAGCTCGAATAGGATGATATGCACTGCAGAACAAAATATTTTTTTCATGGACTCATGGACAAGTTAGATTAATATTTTAGGAAAAACGTTATCGTTGCTCAGTGGTCGAACTTAACAGGGGGGAAGTTTAAGAGGAGCTCACAACGGACGCTGTACTTCTACGGATAACTCAGTTTGGTAATTCTATTTGTATGTCCCAATAACAAAACATGTTCTAACTGAGTCAAGGGGATTAAATTGTATTTTTTCTAAAAATATAATAGTGGCTGTAATCACTATAAGGTTATAAGCAATTGACCCTTGTTACCAATCTTCAGGATTCATATACACGACTCATCCAAAAAGTAAAGAGCACCGTGCTTCATGATGCAAACTGAAGTAATGATACAACTTTCAAGTTGATGATTTGTGCAACAACCAATGGAATGAAATAGATATGTATACTGCACCTCGCCCACTTTTATGAATGCAGATCTGCCATTTTGTGGTGAACATGGCAATTAGCAGTACCAACTGAATGCTTTTGTTAGTGTGGACTTCATTATTTTAAGGTGAAAAGATAATAATAATCTGAGTGTTAATCGACTGACACCTTCACATCCTTATGCAAGTAGCAGTTTGATATGCATTCAAGTATTTGAATGAAATGTCCAAGTAAAATTGTACCTGGAAATGCACTATGGTCGATTTGACAGCTCTTGTACTCGAATGGAAATCATAGAAATTATCCTTTCTCTCCACTTGTTTGCATTCCTTCATAAATAAAACGAACATATCACGCATTGTATAGCCAAACGTTAACTGGGTTAATAAAACTGCAAATGCGATTATGAAGAAAAATGATAAGGCTCACCTGTGCTAGTCCGCTGCGTGACCTAGTGAGGCTCTGATAGTTCTTGTATTCTTTCAGCCTCATCTCACGGTACTGGTTCCTACTGTAGTTCAATCTTTCCCAGGGTATCCCTTGGATGTCTTTCCCTTCTCTATAGTCAGACGCTGAAGTATGATCCATTTGCTCGTGCTGCAGTAGTAAAACAATACTGGCTTAATTAGATATGAAAGTTCAAGTACCCCTACCTAGGTCCAAGAGCAAACTGAGTGATTTTGCTCCGTATTTTGTTGTGTGGTTGTGGAAGAAAGATTTCCCTTTCAGTACTAGTACGCCCAGATAATGAACTAGAGCTATAGATTGACTTCAATTGGAATAGGGAGTAAATTTTATCACAGGGGATTGAAAGCCCAAGTTTTAGATATTAGCATAAGTAGAACGTCAATTTCTCAGTCCAACTGTCTGTATGACCACTTCACAAGAACTGCTGATCTCACTCAATGGTTCGTCTTTTCTTTTTGTTACCATGCATCTGTCCACCTTATTTTATAGTCTTGTACAGCGCAATAAGTGATACCTTGAACCTTCTGATTTTTTATACTTGGGTCAATCGGATAGACCTTAAGTACAAGGACTAATTCAATTATACGACTTTATCCCCAGTCAATTTAGTAGACCTGAATTACGATTACTAATATATCTAATCATCAGATTTTATGCCATACCATAAACATCAGAATTAAAGGGTATATGGATCATAAACTATAGGAACCAGTGTAGTTTAGAATTTAGACACACTATGAAAAATGTGTCCTTTAGATACACTACTGGTGTATACTACAATCCAAGTGGGTTTATGACATGAAAGATATTAGGAGTCAAGCAGTATACAAAATCACAGCGCAGAAATTGCAGGATCTGCTTAAATTTTCCGAATGACAGTAGTGGAAACATTCTTGGTATATCAGGTTTATTCTCTCTAAAATATCCTTAACGCACAGAGCTTTCCTAGGTTTCTGTTAACTTGTAGTATTTGGAATTGACTATATATCAACTGGTAAATGGTTCTTTTTTTTTGGTTTTTGCCGCAGAAACTGATTAGGCATAATGATATGATAACATCCCTTGCGAAGAAGCAATGAGATCGTAGCCCTGAACCGTCACCAGTTTCATCTGAACCTACACAGGGCACTCAGCCACAGCAGAGGCAGATGGTAGGAATAGAAGGCTCGGTGCTTTAACAACCACCGGGCGGTTCATCAAAAAAAAAAAAAAAACCACCGGGCGGGCGGGCGGGCGAAACAGAGGGTAGCAAGCAGCATACCTGCTGAAGGCCGGAGTCGCGAGCGCTCGCGGTCGGGACTGGGAACCCGTCATCGAAGCCGTCGTCGTCGTCGAAGTAGTAGTCGCCGCCGACGAACTCGAGGTCGTCGCGCAGGTCGTGCGCCATGGTATCAGAGAGCGGCGAACAGTTTCAGAGTGGAAACTGGAGGAGCGAAGCGTGAGCGGCCGGTTGGTCGGAGCTGCGGAAATCAGTCAGGGTGGGCAAGGGAAGCGTGGCCAGGAGGGAAGGGTACGCCCCCCTTGCTTTCGTTGCGGTGGCTTTTATATAGGCGCGCGGGGGGTGGGCGGCGGCCGACGTGGCTGCCGTCGCCGTCGTTCGCAACGGGGCGGTGCCGTGGTGGCGAGGTGCCTGTGAGGAATGGACCCGCGGGCCCATCCCGCTCTCGCGAGTCGTGTCACCACCGGCCGCGGCCGCGCCCGCGCGAGCACCCCCGGCGGCCCGGCGTGGGGGTTTCGGCATGCGTTGGTTCCGCCAGGTGCCGCGGTGGCCGTCCACGCGCCCCGCCCCCGCCCTCGACACCCGTCTCGGAGCAGAGCAGGCGACTCTGCCGCAGGGCCTGGCTCCTCGAACGCGTGGCCACGTACCGGGTCAGGTCGGATGCAAACGCAACGCAAGTAACGCGGCCGCGCCGCCGGCCCGTGCAATCGCCACCTGATCGTCCGTCCGGCATGCATGCGAATGCGACGTGCAGTGCAGCACCGGTGCTGGTGCTGGTGCGGCGGCTTGCGATAGGCAGGGCCATCGCAACCGAGCCAGGAAGGCAAGCCCAACTGAGCGAGAGCGACAGCGACGACGGAGAGCGGAGAGCCCACACGGTGTTCATGTGGCGAGCACCTGATTAACGGACGGTTTGTCCGGGACGATTCCTACATTTATCCCGTGTCGCCGTCGTTCCGGAAGCAGCGGCGAATTGAATTCGGCGCGATTTCAAACCTAAATTAATTTTTGGTCGGTTTGACCGCTTGCTCGATGGATAACGTGGATGGAGACCGTGTTCATGGATAACGTGCGTGATGCCTGCGAATCGGAGATCTTACCTAACATCATCTGAGTATACGTGTGGGCATGCACGGCCCATAGACGACGGGTCGTCTACAGAACCTCGATTTTAGCATACAGACAGATATATAGACAGCTCATACAACCCATAGACAGAAAGGTCGTCTATAAGCTGTTTAATGTTTTACATTAACTTAGGATCAACTACGTATACATTTCTGTATACTATCATGTGGCTATTTGATACAAGAAAATATTTGTGTATACTATCGTGTGGCTATTTGATAGAAGAAAAAATACAGTGCCTTTTTTCCTTGCCATAAGCCACGACGGAAGCTACTGGATGGACAAAAAAAAAATCGCAAAAAAAAACCGTGGCCTCCTTTATCCATTCGTCCAGAAGCCTCTCATCTCTTCCAGTGCAAGGCTGCAACTCCTGTTACTTTTCCCCATCCACCTTTCTACTCTTTCCCATCCAAAAACTCAAGGATTGCGATTGCGAGCAGCTCAATCCTCTGGCAGATTAGTCCGCACCGATTGCGATTTCTACCGATGGCTAGAGGTGCCCGCGGCGGGTGTTGGGAATATGCCCAAGAGACAACGGGATTCGATCCACTAGTCTTAATGGGCCACAAATGTTGTGAAGCCCATTACCAGGGGAAGGGGTGCTTTATTTATTAGTCCCATATTGCTAATGGAATATGGTGTGGAGAATTTCATCCAAATAAACAGAGACCAAACCCCTCCTGAGAAAGACATGACTTCCAAGCAATAGTTGCTTTTCTTCCCATCGTGCTCGCGGACCTAGCAGTCCGGTGCGCGACGTTTCAATCCTCGTACGTGTGGATACCTCGGAGGTGCTGCGCTTGGAGCACAAGGACGAACCGCACGTGCAGGACCAGACGGACGTAAGCAACTGCACTGCACTGCCACTTCGACGCGTTCGTCTACATCGAGACGGCTTCCGCTGCAACTGCGCGTCTAGTGGTAACAATCTGTGATCTATAACTGTTGTTGTTCCTATTTTGGGTGAACGAGTTTTTGTGTGAGCTAGCGTAGCATCCATCGTTACCCTACAGTGGTACCAGAGCCGTAGCTGTTTCGTTATAGATTCGGATATATGCATATAGAGATATGCTTGGATGTAGATTAGTCTCTGATCGGTTTGTAATCTCCACTATGATGGTAGTGTAACGAATTACTCCTACCGGTCGGAATTCCGCCATCGGAGTTAAGTGATACATGTAAACCCAAGCATGGTGAGATATAGATCAATTGGATTGGTCGAATCGAACTTAGATCAATGACCGCGTCGCATGTCGATATACGACAGTGTTGACTGGATCCACTATGATGGTAGTGTAACGAATTACTCCTACCGGTCGGAATTCCGCCACCGGAGTTAAGTGATACACGTAAACCCAGGCATGGTGAAATATAGATCAATGTGATTGGTCGGATCGAATTTAGGTATATTGACGGTAGCGATAACGGCGGACGGTCCGTGCAAGAACGACGGACGGTCCACGAGAGAGCGGCGGACGGTCCGCGAGAGAACGGCGGACGGTCCGTAAATTCGGTCAAGAATCTTACAGAGACGTTATCTAGCGTTCTAGAGGGTCGGACGGTCCGCAAGAGCTGGTCGGACAGTCCGCGGAGCGAATCGGACAGTCCGGGGAAAACGGCGGACGGTCCGCGCAAGAACGGCGGACGGTCCGCGAAAGAGCGGCGGACGGTCCGTAAATTCGGTCGGAATTTTGACAGAAGCGTTTTCCAGCGTTCCAGAGGGTCGGACGGTCCGCCAGAACAGGTCGGACAGTCCGCAAGGAAGCGGCGGACGGTCCGCAGGGAACGTCGGACAGTCCGGCGAAATTAAAATTTTGAAAACGATCCCTCAGAAATGTTTAAGTTTTGAATGTCCTCCCAACTAAATCTTGCACCATCACACGTCTTGTACAATTAGTGGTGGGTCTATCAAATTAGGGTGCCACTAGTTTTCCTTGACTAGATGGGTTTGTATCGGATACTTACTCGCATAAAGGGTTGGTTAACTTAAACAAGGTCATCTTAACGGTTAAGGACCTTGGGACATAAAGGTTGGACGCCGAGACATAGAGATGTCAACCAACAACAGGAGTCATATGTGATATGATTAGCGAAAGTTGCTTACCGATCTACCATGTCTTCTAGCGGTGATGCTAAAGCTCACTAGTCGACTTGTTAGTTGTGGATCCTGAATCACTAAGTATCAATGGAGGGATATTGATTTTAGTGGGAGTAAATTCCGTTAAATTGTTTAATGTATTTTGCTCTGTCATAGATATATTGTCTTAGTATTTTTGCATTATTTTCTGTTGTAGATCAATGGCACCTAGCACACCATTTTCTTTGCGTTCGATCCTTGAGAAGGATAAGTTGAATGGAACAAATTATGCGGATTGGATCCGAAACCTTAGAATTGTTCTCAGGGCTGAGAAAAAGGAAGATGTTCTAGACACCCCATTACCAGTTGAGCCTGATGATAACGCAACCCTTGCTAAGAAAAATACTTACAAGAAGGCATGTGATGTCAATCTTGAAGTGAGCTGCCTTATGCTTGCTTGCATGGAACCCGAGCTGCAGATGCAGTTTGAGACAAACCATGAGGCGCACGATATGATCGAGGCGCTTAAGGACATGTTCCAAACTCAGGCCAGGACTGAAAGGTTCAATGTCTTAAAGGCCTTTGTGGAAACCAAGCTAGCAGAAGGCGCAACTGTAGGGCCACATGTGATCAAGATGGTTAGTTACTCACAGAGGTTGGAGAAGCTAGGCTTCCCACTTGGCCCAGAGTTAGCCACTGATTTTATTCTAGCATCATTTCCGCCTAGCTTTGGGAACTTCATTTCGAACTACCATATGCATGGGGCGGAGAAGGGATTGAATGAGTTGTGTGGCATGCTCAAGACAGCAGAGGCTGACATCAAGAAAAGCGCTAGCAGCAGCAATGTGATGGCCATCCAAAACATGCCTAACTTCAAGAAGAAGGGCAAATCTTGGAAGAAAAAGAAGGGCAAGGCTAAAGATATGATCTCTCAGCCAAGCTCAACGCCCCAGACTGAATCTGGACCAGCTGCAGAAAAAGAGGAGTGCTTTTATTGTAAGGAACTTGGTCACTGGAAAAGGAATTGCAAGAAGTACCTGGCTTCTCTGAAGAAAGGCGGTAGTAAGAGTACTTCCGCATCAGGTACACTTGACATTAATATAATTGCTAAAAGGCCTCGGCTAAATGATTTGAATCCTACCTATATGTGGCATTGTCGTTTGGGTCATATAAGTGAGAAGCGCATGAAGAAGCTCCATTCTGATGGATTTTTAACTTCGTTTGATTTTGAATCATACGAGACGTGCGAAGCTTGTTTGCTAGGCAAGATGGCCAAGGCACCTTTCACAGGTTTTCCTGAGAGGGCGCAAGACTTGTTGGAACTCATACATACTGATGTATGTGGACCAATGAGCACGACAGCTCGAGGTGGATTTCAGTACTTCATAACTTTCACTGATGATTTTAGTAGATATGGCTATGTCTACTTAATGAAGCACAAGTCAGAGACTTTTGAAAAGTTCAAAGAGTTTCAGAATGAAGTTGAAAATTAGCGTGGTAAGAAAATTAAAGCCTTGCGATCAGATCGTGGAGGCGAATATTTGAGCCACGAGTTTAGCACATCTAAAGAGTTGCGGAATTGTTCCACAGCTAACGCCACCTGGAACACCTCAGAGGAACGGTGTGTCCGAGCGACGTAATCGAACCTTGTTAGACATGGTGCGATCAATGATGAGCCAGTCAGATCTACCGTTATCATTTTGGGGTTACGCTCTAGAAACAGCAGCTTTCACACTAAATAGGGTACCATCTAAGTCCGTGGAGAAGACACCATATGAGATATGGACTGGCAAGACTCCCAGTTTGTCTTTTCTGAAAATTTGGGGTTGTGATGCATATGTCAAGCGACTTCAGTCGGACAAGCTTACACCAAAATCGGACAAGTGCATATTCGTGGGATATCCAAAGGAAACAATTGGATATTATTTCTACAACCGATCAGAGGGCAAAGTGTTTGTCGCTAGGAACGGTGTTTTCTTGGAGAAAGAGTTTCTCAACAGCGAGAAAAGTAGACAGAAGGTGTATCTTGAAGAAATTCGAGATGAGCCTATGAGGCAAGACTTTACGAGTGATGCTGATGTAGCAGAACGAGTTGAGGCACCTGTGGTAAGAGAAGAACCGCCACAACCACGAAGGTCGGAAAGGCCACGTCGCGCTACACAGAAAATGAATCTCCTAGTTACGGGAGAGCGCGGCATATTGTTGATGGACAACGATGAGCCTAGGACCTATGCGGAAGCTATGATGGACCCAGATTCCGAGAAATGGCAAAGTGCCATGAGATCCGAGATAGATTCCATGGGGCAAAATCAAGTTTGGAACTTAGTTGACCCGCCTGATGGTGTGAGACCCATCGAGTGCAAATGGATCTTTAAGAGAAAGAGAGATGTAGACGAAAATGTTAACGTCTATAAAGCACGACTTGTTGCAAAAGGTTTTCGACAAGTTCAAGGAGTTGACTACGACGAGACATTCTCTCCAGTAGCGATGCTTAAATCTATCCGGATCATTCTAGCAATAGCTGCGTATTTCGATTATGAGATATGGAAAATGGATGTCAAAACAGCTTTCCTCAATGGGAACCTAGAGGAGGATGTATACATGATACAACCAGAAGGTTTTGTCAATCCAACTAATGCTGGAAAAATTTGCAAGCTTCAGAAATCAATCTATGGATTAAAGCAAGCATCTCGGAGTTGGAACCTTCGTTTTGATGAGGTAGTCAAAGGGTTTGACTTCCGGCAGAATGAAGAAGAGGCTTGTGTTTACAAGAAGGAAAGTGGGAGCTCTGTTGTATTTCTAATCTTGTATGTGGATGACATATTGTTGATTGGGAATGATATTCCTATGCTAGAATCCGTTAAGACTTCGCTGAAAAATAATTTTTCTATGAAGGACTTAGGGGAAGCTGCATACATTCTGGGCATAAGGATCTATAGGGATAGATCAAGGAGGCTTATAGGATTAAGTCAAGATACTTATATTGACAAGGTGCTGAATCGGTTCAGCATGGAACAGTCCAAGAAAGGGTTCTTGCCTATGTCACATGGCATACACCTCAGCAAGACTCAGTGTCCTACGACGACTGATGAGCGGGAGCGCATGAGTAAGGTTCCTTATGCTTCAGCAATTGGATCCATCATGTACGCCATGATAAGTACTCGTCCAGATGTCTCATATGCTCTAAGTGTTACGAGCAGACACCAGACTAATCCAGGTGAAAGTCACTGGATAGCGGTGAAAAACATTCTTAAGTACTTTAGAAGGACTAAAGATGTGTTCCTAGTCTATGGAGGTGAGGAAGAGCTCATTGTAAAGGGTTACATTGATGCTAGTTTCCAAATTGATCCAGACGATTCAAAGTCGCAATCAGGATTTGTATTCACAATAAACGGTGGTGCTGTAAGCTGGAAAAGTTCTAAGCAAGATACTGTGGCTGATTCTACAACGGAAGCAGAGTACATCGCAGCTTCGGAAGTGGCGAAGGAAGGTGTTTGGATGAGGAAGTTTCTCATTGAGCTTGGTGTGTTTCCCAATGCATCTAGCCCATTGGAACTCTACTGTGACAACAATGGGGCAATTGCACAGGCTAAGGAGTCGAGGAATCACCAGAAAAACAAACATGTACTGCGGAAGTTTCACCTCATTTGAGAGTTCGTTAGACGTGGTGAGATAAAGATATGCAAAATACATACGGATTTGAATATTGCTGATCCTTTGACAAAGGCTCTTCCACGGCCTAAACATGAATCACACACGAGAGCTATGGGTATTAGATATCATTTAGATTAGCTCCAGTGTGAGTGGACAATGTTTTGTATCTATGACATATTGTTTATTTATTGAATATCCATGAAAGGCAACTTGTATATGATTAGCAATTATGTGAATTGTTTGTGAAACTCAATACTTGTATGGTTATTCAAAAGGATTGTCCCTAATTTGATTAGCACATGTATTAGTTGATGACTATGTTTCACAAGTCATGGACATGGAGATGTCAAACTAATAATGTGGGCACATGTATGACATGGGGCTGGACTGACCCAGTTTGAGACTTGTTTATCTCTTCTTCACAACGCGTATGCTTTGTCCTTAGACCTGAGATTGTCGTATGTACTCAAGATGTGAATTGACCTACTTAGGGACTACCAAACGCTGCACCGTAACTGGGTAGTTATAAAGGTGGTTTTCGGGTTTGTTAGGAAGCATGCTGTGAGGCATGGTCAATCAAGATGGGATTTGCCCCTCTCTATACGAGAGAGATATCTTTGGGCCCCTCGAGTGATCGGATCAAGAAATGCATGGCCATGCTAGGTTAAGTGTTAACCTCTTGAAGGATCCGACTCACAGATTCGAGAAAGGGAGGTCTTACTTGGAGTTAGACCAAATATCGTGAGGCAAAGGGAATAGCTTGTACGTGATGTTGTGGTGGTTCGTCTGATATGATCTTTACGTATTCATGGGAGTTGACACGTCTTGCTAGAGGCCGCTATCAACTATTGGAACGAGTAGGAGTACTCGAACCATGTCTATGTGTACGTGAACCCATAGGGTCACACACTTAAGAGGTTTGGAACACTGAAAACTTGTTTATGAGATTGTCTCTAGTGCAAGTGGGAGATTGTTGGGAATATGCCCAAGAGACAACTGGATTCGATCCACTAGTCTTAATGGGCCACAAATGTTGTGAAGCCCATTACCAGGGGAAGGGGTGCTTTATTTATTAGTCCCATATTGCTAATGGAATATGGTGTGGAGAATTTCATCCAAATAAATAGAGACCAAACCCCTCCTGAGAAAGACATGACTTCCAAGCAATAGTTGCTTTTCTCCCCATCGTGCTCGCGGACCTAGCAGTCCGGTGCGCGACGTTTCAATCCTCGTACGTGTGATACCTCGGAGGTGCTGCGCTTGGAGCACAAGGACGAACCGCACGTGCAGGACCAGACGGACGTAAGCAACTGCACTGCACTGCCACTTCGACGCGTTCGTCTACATCGAGACGGCTTCCGCTGCAACTGCGCGTCTAGTGGTAACAATCTGTGATCTATAACTGTTGTTGTTCCTATTTTGGGTGAACGAGTTTTTGTGTGAGCTAGCGTAGCATCCATCGTTACCCTACAGCAGGCTCCGTGCCCAGGCAGCATCGCGCTCCACGGAGATCGCCGCGGCCGGGGCGGGCTCCACGGAGGTCGTCGCCCAGGCGGCGCCAAAGAAGCAGAGGCTCCACGAGCCGGCCCGCGCGGTGAGCGCCGAGGCAGAGGCCGAACCCCGATGAGCCTTGTGGTCTCCCTTAACCTCGGTGAGGCCGAACGCCGGCGGGCCAGATGGTCGTCTCGTACAGGATCCCGAGCGGCGGAGCTCGATTTGGGGTCGAGGCCGGCGCTGCGCTCTATCACTTCAAGGCCGGTCAGCGGTGCATCTTTGCGCGCTCCCTGCTCCGCCGACGGCAGGGTTGGGCTCCGGCGCGGGGGGTCACCGCTCCTTCCCGCGCTGCCGGCGTCCCCTGCCTCTCTTCTCTGCGGCGGATCCGACGACGGCGAAGGTGGGCAGGTCCGGCGGCAGATCTCTCTCTCTCTCTCCCCTAGTGCCGCAGCCGAGGCTGTGACCGACGAGGGCCACGGCGGGGTTGCGGTGGCGGGTAGAGGTGGTTTTGGCGGGAGTCGTCTGTCGCGCGCTGGCGCGGGGGATCCGAGCGGGTCGTCGCCTGGAGAAGACGACGCGTACAGCCCGCTCGCAATCGGCCGCTCCGCCTGGGAGAACGGGACCGCAGCGTCGCCTGGTGAGGCGACGGGGAAGCCGTCTGTAGCCCGTACTGAGGAGCGATGTGCAAATTTGCCAGCATACCGACGCCCCAAAACGACGGGCTGTACATGCCCTAAATGGTGTACCAGTGTACCATGGATGACACATCGCGTTCCTTTAAAACTGCTCAATCCCAGGCCACCTGCCTCATCCGAAACCCTGTGCATGTAACCAGTCAATTCGTAGGCTGTCACGTCAATTGTCACCCATCGTTTTCTCTTCTACGTTATCCGGATTGTCAAGGATTCTACGTGCCCGCTGCTAGCTTTTACAAAAATCAAGCAAGATGTCACTGTGACTGTGAGTGAGGTGTGAGGCCAAAAACCCAAAAATTCTCTTCAAACTTCACTATCCACCTATCACATCAAATCTCTCTTCATTCATTGAACACTAAACGTGGGGTAAATAAAAAAACTAAGTACATAGTTTTGATGTACACGACGAGACGAATCTTTTGAGCCTAATTAGGTTATGATAGGACAATATTTACCACAAACAAACAAAAAAGTGCTACAATGCGTTACAGTGTCTGATGTGAGATTTTTACCAAACTTTCTCTTTCACTTTTTTGAACTAAACACACCCGAGGGCGATGATCCTTAGTTTGACACTTTCACTAATCAATCAATCCAGTCCAGGTTCATTTCCGTTGGCAGCAGGACCACCGTGCGTGCCGTGGCCCACCACCACACGATTTAGTTGGGCTAAGAGAAGCACCGGAAGGCCGGCCTGTGCTGACGTCTTTATCTAAGTTGGGCTGAAAAAGAGATGCTGCCAGCCCGGACGGCCATCGGCGGCCCATGCTTGCCAACCGGGCATCTTCTACCTCGCCTCGCCTGGCCACTGAGTCAGTCACTGACTGACGCTCGGGTAACAAAGCATGCGCAGCCAGGACAAAGCGCAAACGTAGTGCAACCTGATGCTCATCGTTAATCGCCATCGCAGCAAACTAGTGGCGCGGATTCACATCCAACTGATGAGTTTTGCCATCAACAACCTCACCGCTGGAGGCCTCTCGTCATCGTGACTGACTACTTGTACCAAGTGCTTTTAGAACCGACAAGATTAAACGGATTCCAAAGAAATGCACGCGGTGGTACCACAGTCTATGACCGGAATCTACTACTCCGTACAATAGTACGGCTTATAGAATCAGAACTGAGGCAACATCGATCCGAGCACCGGAAGTAAAGTCAAACACTCGATAAAACAGCTCAGGTAACAGTAATATCCCAACAACAGGGTAACTGAATCACGGCGCAGCTCGACAAACACACAATCGTTATGAAGGACGGTCACTCGGCCGGGGCGGCGGAGCATGCGCGGAAGAAATCCTCCTCCTCAGCTCAGAAGAGGTAGCAGTAGGCGAGCAGCGGAGCCGCCACGGCGGCCAGAAGGGCGGTCGCCGTCATCTGAGAGCTCGCCGCGGCGTGCGGTGGTGACGCGGTCGACCCGCCGCTCGGTGATCCTCCGGCAGGAGACGATGCAGGCGCTGCAAAGCACACCAAAACGGTAAGAAGTTGGAACCAACAGTTTCACGATTGAATCGATAGACAGAATAGCAAGTAATTTGAAATATGGGACACCATGCACCATGCGTGAAAGCAACAGTACTAGCAGTTTCAAAACGGCCCATCCGGTGCGCTTTGAACTGACGGTAAATAAACGGTTGTCTCGCATCTCAGCATATCCTGGAACATCTAAAAAGACAGTCCCGGAACGGCCGTGCTTCTAATGTTTTAACCACCATAAAGCAACTGAGCATTATCTTGTTTGTTCCTGCTTCATGCTTCAGAGCTAAAGGAACGCGACGGGGAACCACGGGAGTTGTCAGTTTCCTACGTTCGGCGCCAGCATCCGTTCACATGAGACTAGGCGAAGAAAACAAACTCTCCTTCCTCGTCCCATGGTGGGAAACAACTACCGGAGCAGAGGCCAAAATATCTAGCCCCCTCCCTGGCAAGATAGGCCATCCGGCAAGATAGGCCATCCAGTCCAGCGGGGTTGCCTTCACTCCAGGATGCTCTCATGACTCAACATCACCCAAGAGCTTGGTCACAGATTAGTCAACATGTTCCAAGGTCTCTCAAGAAAACCTGAGATAATGCTCTCTACAAGAACGTGGTGTGGCCCAGCAAAATGCTGGCTGTCCACTTTGATTGCAGCCTGTGCGCTCCCGTGACTTGCCAGTCGGCCTGAGCCCGTGACTACAGTGACAAAAACGGCTGCAGATCTCCAGGAATTAACTAGTAGACCTTTAGCACAGCCATCAACAATCACGCGCCATATTAAGGACAAACAGTTAGATGTTCCAGGTTGGAATGCTAACCAAGTGATATACTAGTACTACCATGGTCACTAACCTGCCATAGATGAATGACATAATCGGAGCAGCTTAATGAAATCGTTTCGTCTTCATACGAGATTCAGATGGGCTGCAGAGATAGGTCCTATCACCATTCACACAATTGCCTACTGTCGCTTTCTACAGCCTAAAATGAAGCAACAGTGGAGGGATAGGAAGGGTATCACTCCCTAGCATACAAGTTAAGGGAAATGTTACAAGCATTACATTTTTACCTACTCTATCGTTTGTCTTTAGCAACATGGGCTGATTGGTTCATAAAAAGCTTCTTTTAAATTCGTATGCTTGTCATTTGGTAGCCCACATGTGATGCAATCACTCGCAAAGATGCAAAGGTAAGGAAAAGCTGATAAATAGGCTACTTTGTTTGGCTGGGCAACAAGCACTGTAGTGGACCCATTCCTGTTCCTGGGAACCACGCGGAAGGCCACTCATGCAAAAGAACAATGCCTCTTTGTTTTTTTTTTTGAAAAATTAGTGCCTCTTTGTTTTGAGCGTATTACAGCTCACCTCCTCCTAGCAGAAAGACAACTCAATGTTTTGTTGGCATTTGATCTGTCCTGCACCCTATGACAGCTAAAATTCAGATTTTTATTTTCCCAGATGCAGTTTCAGTATTACTAACGGGATTTTTGTTTGTTCATAGTTGAAGATCTAAACAAGCCTTACAGACCAAAATTCATAGAGAACACTCTATTAGTACACTATCTGTCAACCGCTCCTACGCTTCATCCATGGTATTAAAAAAAGGCGTGTAGATCAGACGGAAATCATGGTTACGAAACAGAAAGGGACAGGAGTTACCTTCGCCAGGAGAACCCGCAGAAACTGCAAGCAAGCAAAGCAAAACAGAGAAATGTTAGATCAAATCGAAATTGCTTAGAGTAGCAGAGTATAGAACAGAACGAAACTGATCAGAAACTACGGAATCTGAACCTCTGTCTACACTAAAATCCCGAGTAGAAATCGAAGAGACGGTTAAATCCCGAGGAAAAAAAATCATAAATTCGACATGGTTTTTCGAAGGGGAAAAGGGGTAATCTTCGAGGCTTGGGCGGCGCGGTGCTCACTGTGGCACTTGTTGAAGACGGCGTTGGAGGCGCCACAGGCGGCGGGGAGCGCGAAGACGCGCTTCATGTCGATGGGGATGGGGAGGTTCTTGGAGCTGGCGAGGGAGCAGAGGCAGTCGACGGCGAAGGGGCTGGCGACGGTGGTCTTGACCTCCCCGCAGCAGGTCTTGGACGGGCTCTTGTCCGTGCTCCCCGGGGTGACGTAGCTGACGCAGTCGGCCAGGCCCAGCGCGACCGTGGTGCAGTCCACCGCCGCCGGCGCCGGCGCGGGGGCGTGCGAGTGCGAGCCCGCCCCCGCGGCGGAGGCCGCGAGCGCGAGGAGGAGGCACGCGGCGGCGGCGGCGCGGGCGGCGAGCACGGCCATGGCTGGCTGCGGGAGAGCGGAGTGGAGTGGGGAACGGAGTGAGTGGTGGGGGGCCGGGAAGTTGGTGAGACGCGGGGAGTGAGACAGGTCAGAGGCGGCGGCAGCGGCGCGGTGGGGAGGAGAGGAGACGTGGGCGGTGGGCTGCGGCTGGGCCTGCCATTATGTAGAGGCTTGACCCGCGTGAGTGGGCCAGTGTGGCTGAGAGGGATTTGCCGTTTGGCTACGGCGGCAAGGTTGGCATGAACGGAGGTTTGGCTAATCGGTTTCGGTCTTTGGTCCATTGAGATTCTTTCTGGTTTGAATTTGAAAGTGGTGCCAGTCAAATGTTTTACGAACTCCTATGTACATGTGATAGGTTGGGACCAATTCGTATTTAACTAATCACTTTAGGGATGTTTGACTTAAGAAATGACGTGATTCACTCACCGTATATATATTGTTGCCGTTTACATTTTTGTTTAATTGAGAAATTTATCTATTATTACCATATAAAGTACATGATTAGCTTATAAATTAATGGAATAGCATTTTGTTTTAATGGATCATTCAATTTTAGATGAAATATTTTATCAAACCAAGCAATCATCTGCACAAAAAGGTTCTTGTCAAGCATGTGAGAACTGCCTACAGGCTACGGCGGCGAGGTTGGCATGATGGGAATGTTTGTTAATTGGTTTCTATCTTCCGCTCATTCTCATTTTCTAGTCTGCCCTTTTTAGATATTTTTCTGGTTTGACTTTGAAATGTGGTGTCCTCGGTCTTTATTAGCAGCTAGACATTTTTAGTATTCTTCTATATGATCTTAATAGTGTTAGACAAAATTTTCTTTTAACTATTCACTTAATAACTGATCCAATCTTATAAATAAGCATCAATTTTGTAATGTGTTTGTAAGAAAAGATTGTGAGTATTGCCGTGTATACTTAGAGAATGCCACGGCCAAACATGGTGCTGGGACATGATTTGGAACATAAGCATGATATAGAAAGACAAATTAAATAAGAAAATATGACCGGGAACTTTGATTCATTTGCGTTCGTGTCGAGTCTTCTAGCATGAAACATAAGCACGATATAGAGACCTCTTTTGAGACGACGATCAAAACCATTAGAACAGATATTAAAAGGTAGCATATGTTTTATAAATTAGAACCCTCATTTCTTTTCTTTCTTAAAAAAAAAATAACGCCCATGCTCATACTCATCTATAAGCATTGAATTCTTTTAAAAACAATTCTCACATATAAAATTTCTACCCACCTCAATCCATATGTCATGTCTAATAGTGGAAAAGACGTGAAAAATTTTCACAAACAAGAGAAAACATTGTTTCTAGAGAGTTTTTGCTGTTTTGACATTAATTTTCTTGCTATGGAATTTTCTTACCTATGCCGCATTCGCTAGTATCTTTGAAAAACGAACATATTATCACTTATCACCACGACATCGCTTAGCAACTGCAGTTGATATCAATCATGAATGCCAAATTACGGAAGCAAAGGCATGCCAAATATTCGGTGAAACAATCAAATTACGTGCCATGTGCAAAAGCAAATCCTCGTTGCTTTTTTTACCGTTTCCTGGAAGAAGCATTCAACTTTAAACGGTTCGGGTCTCATTGATTTCATCGCACCCGGTGCGCTTCCAACCCGACCCGTCTAATATTTGGTTCATCCGTATCCAGGGCGTCATCCCTTTTCCCCAGAAAAAAAAATCGCAGATCCTCGCGGTTCGCGATGGGAGCAGAAGCAGAGGGTACTCCCCCGCCGCAGCCCGCCGCCGGCGAGCCCGCGACCGTGGCGAGGGCGCAGCCCATCAGCGCAGCGCAGTTCCTGTCCTGGAAGCAGCGCAAGGTCCTTTCTTTCCCCGTTCACCAACTAGAAAGTTCGCATACTTCTTGTACCATCAGTTTAGGGTTGCAAAATTCTCGCTTCGACAAATTTACTGTCCATTGGATTATTAGATGAATTAAATTTGCTATCTCTAGGGTTTCCCGTTCACTATGCTGTAAAGGTATCGGTTTTGAAGGTTGAAACCTGTGCTATAATAAAGATGCGATGATTTTGTTTTGCCAGCGAATATTTTAGTTAGATTCCTAGTTTTTTATGTGTAGATTTGCCTTGATGTTCTTATTTTTCGCATGCAGCTTTCTATCTATAACTGTATTTGTTGATTATAGGCTTCAAGTTCTTGATCGGTTGTCATACATAAGTTCTCCGCAAAGTTCTTGTAAGGATCTAATGTTGTGGTTGTTTCAGCCGGAGGTGGAAACTGATTAATTAGTTCCAAGGTTCATTAGTTTTGAATACTGATTTTGTTTGAATAGCTACTCAATATGGTTAGAAGTGGATATTTTTGTGACTTGTTTGATGTGAAGATATTAATTAACAAAGCTTCATCATCATACAAGTAATCATTCCATTTCATTTGTTTTGCCCAAAGAATCACGAAGTATTGTGAATAAAAATAAGAATAAATAAGAATATATATTTCTTATTTCTTAGATGAACATGAATACAAGTACAAATAGAAGAGGAACTGTTATTTGGATGGGAAATCTGTGTCATATATGTAACAGATACTAGTACATCACTATCCCTAGTTGATCTGGTTGGTTTCTCAATCGTTGAGTAACTGCACCTTTTTGTTTAATTAATACATTTGGCTTTTGATTCTTTTGTTCTAAACTACATGGTCATCTTTGAAGTGAAAATGGTATTACTGTTCTGTCAGTGACCTCACCAAGAGTTGGGAGACGCTCTTGTTTCGTTCTTGACATTCTTATTGCTCAAATACCAAAAAGTCTTGCCAAATTCATGTAAGTGTATTTCTACTGCAAATCGAAGCATACTTTTTTCTTCTTGCAAATCTTGTATATCGCTGTACACAGTTCTTATGGCCTCTTCTGGTTCCGTCTATTGATGTCCATGCTAAGTGTAGGGATAATTTTATTGCGAATACCTTGAAGTTATGCTGTCATCGTTTTGGGTTTGAGCCATGGCATTTGTCTGAGTGATAATCAAGTATGTAGGAAGTTACAATGTCCATGACACACAGTTTTTTGTTGCCACTATTACCATGTGCTTATTCTATTTTGATACTCATGCATTGCAGTAAAGTTAAATGCTATTACTTGATGAGGCCTAGATATTGTAGTGAGACGATTGGTCCCTAGCATTACTGCTGATGGGAAATTGTATCACGGCATACCCCTCAAATAAGAGTCAGGATTGTCTCTATTACAGTGAACTAATGGCCCTTTACATATATTAGTTTGTGATGATCTCAAATTCACCCTTTTTTCATGGACCTGATAGACAAACTTGTATGATGCATATACGATAAAGGTGTATTGACTTTATAAGTCTTGGTTTACTGACTTTTGCTAGACATTTCTATTCCTGTTGTTTTTTCTCAATTTACATCGTGCCACACAGAAACTTCTGTATTGCATAATGCATCTGAATTTGTGAACTTTCTGATGTGATATCATTAAAGATAATTCAAACCATCATGTTATTTTGTAATTCATTTGAGAGGGCAGGTGTTAGGTAATGATCTGCTGCCTACCTTTAGAATCTCTCTTTCTCAATCTGAAGAACCCGTCTATTTTTCTATCCCACAGATTCTAGCATGTAGAAATGATCATCTCATTTAAATCTTTCCTCTAGTTTAAGGATGAATGGCTGTCCGTGTAGCGTGTCCCACCATTTGACTATGAAATTTGTATACATGGGAAGATAGAATTTAACAGTTTAACACTTAGCATCCCAATCCGAGTAATAAGTTGCATTAGAACTCTTTGGAAAAACAGAAATCTAGCAGGAATGCAGGATATGGTTTTCCGTTTCCTGACTGGCATAACAAAGCTTGCATAGTGGGTCACGGGACCAGCATTTCTGAGAACTTCTGTTGCTTAGGATTTTGCTTTGCTATGCCACCCCAGTGAAAGAGTTTGCATTTGTTTTCTTCTTGTTCCTTCCAGATTTGTCTTTAATGATCTGGCAGCAGCTTCCTTGAACATGTATCACCACAAGTCACCCACCTCCAAAGAATCTTAAACGGTTGAACTTTCCTTGTTTGTGCGCAAAGCTGAATGAGCTGACTTGGTTGCGCTAGACCGCGGCGATTCTTTGTAGTGTCTCTATCCATCCATTGCTATCTATATCTTCCATTGGTATTTTTTTCACATGCCCACATGTCTACTGTACCCTACAGCTGTGGTATTGCCAACATTTGAGACCAAATGTGCCCTTGATAAGTATAAAAAAAAGTGCCCTTGATAGCCATTATTTTGTCTGGTGTCAGGGACAAGTTAGGGGTAATTTCCAGATTTACTAAGACCAGATGCTATTTAAAGTTCTTTTGTTCTCTTTCTATGGTGTAATTTGTTCATTCCAAGCATAATTATTGATCACTACATTTCGTGGTGATTTTCATGCATTGTTTTTTTCATCAGTTGATAGTTGATAATCTTAGGTTTATCAGGATTAATCTCTGCTGTTATTTTTTTTCTCTGGCCGAGGAATGTAATCTCCTCAGGTAGAGGCGGCATTTATTTATCTGATCACTTGTTCGTGTACCTGACCTACAGGACGCGGAGGAAGCGGCGAGGAAAGCTGAAGCAGCTCAGAAGCGAGCCGCCGATATCGCGTCAGGAGCGGTGCAGATGAACGGGCGCGAGCTGTTCCAGCACGAGCCCTGGGTGTTCGACAACAACATTTACTGAGGTGTCGGGATGAAGCCGTGGGAACTCTGAGAAACTCAGAGCATGGCCGTTGTTCTGACTTTACGGACAACTGTGTAAAGCATCTTGACATGATAATCCGGAGAACGTACGCCCTATTCGTCTGACTTATCAGCCGTCCATCAATACTTTTCTCTCAGAATAAATCAGCGATCAGTACTTATCTCAGAACAAATCAGTACCAGCCACTAGCCAAGCGAACATAATGGACGATGACACATATGGTTATTAGTAAATCCGGATGTGTATGAAGGCATTTCCAAAGCTTAGCGCGGAGGCAATGATTTTCACAACTTTATTTAGTTTTTTTTAAAAGATAAGTACAGACGTAGACACTGACACGTAGGTACACTTATTTCTGTAAGCTGTTTAATGCTTTATATTAGCTTAGGATCAACCACATATATATCTGTGTATACTATTGTGTGGCTATTTGATAGAAGGAATAATAAAATATTATGTAAATCTATCTAAATGACTAATATTTAACATTTTGGCAAAATTAGGTACACGAGTATCTTCTTTCTCGTGTTGTTGAATGAGTGCCCCTGACATACGCGAAAAGACGAAAGTGTCCCTGACTATTATCTTCTTTCTCCTTTCTCCTGCTGTCGAACGAGTGGCCAAAACGGATCGGAGTTCTCGAGCACGCTCGCCACCTCCCACCGTCCGGTCGTCCCCTGGTGCTCCGCTTCGCCGCGAGGGGCCGCCCACGGCCTCTGCCGACCGTTGCGCCGGCCCCGCGCAGGCCACCGCCGCCGGTGCGGGTCGTCCGCGTGGACGCGCTCATCTCCGGTGAAGCAGCGGCACATCTCCTGCAGCGGCGGTGCGTTGCGAAGCTCGGAGGCGGACTTCGTCCGGCAGCGCTTCACGGCAGCCGCGGCTTCTCCAGGGCGCGTTTTGGTGGGGGAAGGTGGTGGTTTTGGTGCGCTGGGAGGAATTGGGGAGAGCGCGGGCGTGCGGGATCCGCTGGTGCCGTCGCCTGGAGAAGACGCGAGGTACAACACGGCGCTCGTCGTCTGCAGGATGGAGCCGTCCTTTCGTGAGGCGACGCGGGCGTCGTCTGTAGCCGGATGCGGAGGCAAAATGAAAATATACTAGTATACCGACGGGCCGTACATGCCCTCAGCAGCCCCCTTGGTCTGGTCAAGGCATCGTCAAAGTCAGGCTGACACGGAAAGGAAGCTTCCCACTCCCGTCACGTGGGCCCACATTGGCACCACCACACACGGTTGGGTTGACTCGTTGACTCGGCATGGTCTTCTTCTCCCTCTGTACCCAAGGCTGTCTACTGTGCAGCTCACTCCAGCATACTGGTCTTCTTCTCCCTCTGTACCCAAGGCATACTGAGGGGGTGTTCACTTCCTTGAAAAGAGGGGTGAAAGTTTACTAAAAATTTCACATCGAACACTATAGCGCACTGTAGCACTTTTCTTTTGTTTGTGGTAAACATTGTCCTACCATGATCTAACTAGGCTCAAAAGATTCGTCTCATCGTGTACATCAAAACTATGTAATTAGTTTTTTTATTTACCTACGTTTAGTGCTCCATGCATGAGGAGAGATTTGATGTAACAGTGAATAGTGAAGTTTAGAGAGAGAAAGTTTGGCGGAATTTTTGGAAGCTAACACCGCCTGAATCCACCCATGACTGATGCTTCCTTCCATGGCAGCCAAGTAAGCGTCACACACTAGAGGAGGGAGACGATTCGTAATTGCGCCCTCAAATCCATTGGCAACAGGTATGTCGTGATCAAACATTCTCGATCCTCCATCCTTATTTACAGCTATCCCTTTGCAATTTAGATATTAGATTAGAGATTCTACCCCCCTAAAAATTCTCCGGCTGCAATTCAGCTGAGTTGTCAAGCTCCCCTTTCTCCTCCCCTTTGGGGCTGAAACATGGACCAACAAGAAAAATCGACCCTGCTACCTTCTTGTATGCCTTCGATATTTTCTTAGATGTACATCTGAATTTAAAAAAAAAAAGCTCCTTTAGATCAGAGTATACTCGTCAGTCATAACCGTAGACTAAAAATGTTTTCCATGTACAGCAGGCGTGTTTCTTTGGTTTGGCAAAATTTTACCGTTTGACCAATAATTAAGGGTATTAAATAAAATTAGTTTACAAAACTATCTTCACAACTTTAAACTAATTCACGAGACAAATCAAATGAAGTGTTTAACCGCACGATTAGAAAATGGTTACTGTAGCGCATTACTGTAATAAATCATGGACTAATTAGGCTCATTAGATTCACTCATTGCAAATAGACTTCATTTATACATGATTTCCTTTGGTAAAATATTACCCAAAAGTTAAACAAGCAATGTCATGGTGCCATTACTGTACAATGATATTGTTTCTGACATCCATTTCAGCTACAACTCACTACATATTTTCTGGATTTTTGGAGCTGCTCTTTTTTTTCGACAAGAAAAACTTTATTAATCTTAATCAATTACATCAAGAAGATATAATTACACTAAGATAATTTTCGGTCTCTGCATAGCTAAGATGCACACAACTTAAAAGAAAAAATAAAAAAGAAGACATAAAAATTATGTCAAAGCAGACTACATATACGACTTAATCTTCAGTTTTATACAACAACAAAGCAGCATATGAACTACGAGCAGCATATGGACTACGAGAAAAGCTCTCTAAAAACAACGCCTCCAACAAGAAAACAGCACGCGCACGCGCATGAGCTGTCGTTGTCATAAACTCATAATCCAACCAGTTAAGATCAGTTCACCGATTTACCCCGTAGAAAGCAATCCATCGAGCTACAAACAATGTTTCAATAAAACCGTTGTCAGGTACACCCAACTAAGGAAAGACTTGGGGATTTCTCCCTGGAGTCGATAAATCTGAACCAAAAAGTATCACCAATTCGAAGTCCATAATGCTACTTCCACCCTCTTACCGAGCCACTACCCTCATACTACCCAATCTTGACCAACAACGATCGGCCATTAACTCATGCTATCCCACGACGACTTTACCACGCAGTAACCTATAAGCACACGCGCAACGTCCGCAAGATCCATCAATCGATGGGAAGCATCAGCGGAGTAAAAGATCCGTTGGTCGAAACAAGATGACTAATCTCTGGGATTGTAAATAGGATATTTGCTATGAATGAAGATGTTGTCGTAAGATGTAGATGCACCAATCCCGCCACTGTGGGATATGGGTACCCTAGGGCCCATCATCGAGGGCGGCGGCGGCCGGCCCAAAGAAGACCGAGTCCTAGTAGACTCCTACTAGGACCCCCCTATTGTAAATAGTCTCATATGGAAAATACTCAGATTGTAACATTACCTCCTGGATATATAAAGGAGGGCAAGGGTCCCTAGACAGGGGCATCAGACATCCTGATCCAATCAGGCATCCCGATCAAGCATCGCATCGAACCATACGAGCAATACAAACACCACCACCGACACAGGACGTAGGGTATTATACCTCCGGGTAGTCCGAACCTGTCTAAATCAGTGCCTCCTGTGTACCATCAAGGCACTAGTTCATCAATCGCCCCTCATACAAATCAACCACTCGGGTACCCCCAGGTGGATTGCTGGTCCTAAGGTCCGACAGTTGGCGCGCCATGTAGGGGTAGATTGGTGAGCTGTTTCGATTCGAAAAGATCGTTGGCTTAATGGCAGATCAATCTCGCGTTCTTCCCCGCATGCGTGGAGGCACGTCCCGAAGAAATCTCAGACCCGATCTGAGAACCCACCCGACCTACCCAATTTTCAAGATGTGCGGCGGACTAGATGCAAGGCGGATTGGCGTACCGCGTGCACACCGAACGTCAGGATTGCATGCCGATCGACATGGGAAGATTTATTTTATATTTTACTTACCTGTCGTTACCTGCCAACTCAGACTGGATTTGGTCCGAGTACCTTCTTGTCCTTCGATTATTCCGTGACCTAATCTGGTTTTATTTTCTGATAAAGTGCCTGCACACGCGTGGCCCTAGGCGACGGTACAGGCTCAAAGCAGACGTCATCATGCTGTAATCGGCGAGGATCGGTCGCACATGCAGCACGCATCGGATTTAGCATGCGCTTCTGCATGCAGAGGCGTACTGCGGCGGTGTTGTTCCCATCTAAAAAAAGGAGACAAAGCTGCACACGTAGAGGCCGGTACTGGATCATGGATCGCAGTACCCAAACCAGAGGCACCACAGCGTCCAACCCAGCATGTGCATCGCGTACGGGTGTGTGCTATTGTTTATCCACGCATGCATGCCATGCGTCAATACAAAGCAAGCAAGGAAACTACGAGACGTACGTGCAGATTAATAGCAAGCGAGCTATTACGGCCGTACGTGCGAACCAACACGTACGAGATTAGGAACTAGTCATGAACCTGTTCCGACTAGTCGGTTTCATCACTTCATCCCACACGACGATTGCTCCGACTCGGCTACGAATCGAGCTAAATATTTTATTTTATTTTATTTCTATAATTACTACAGATCACCATATGCATAGTTTTTTCTCCATGTCCATGAGACAACCGCCAATGCACTAATTTCTAACCGACAGCCATGAGCTCGTCTACAAACAAAATTGCTCATGCAAGCAAATAAACTCGGCATGCCCGATGCACTATACCCAAAGTCTAAACACCCGCAAGCGTACTCGGCCGGGACCCTACCTACGACTAAGCCTCCATGCAGAGCATCGCAGCATGTAGGAGAGCTGCCTCCATGAGAGCTTCAGCCAGTCCCAGTCCTTAGCGCGTGTCATGATAATGGTGAAGTGTCAAAGATCGCCGAAAAAAATCGCCTCAAAACAAAAGCATGCTAAAAGCAAAGCTCAAAAGTACTTATTATAAATAAATTTACTATCGTTTCTCCAAAATACTACCGTTTTTCTACCTCTCCATCACAGGTACAACGACGTTCCCTCCCGTCGCGCGGCCAACCTCGCATGCTCGGGGGCTTGCGCGCGCGGCGACTCGGCGTTTCCTCTCGTCGCGCGGCCAAGAGCAACTTAACCGAGCTATGGCTCTAACCTGTTGCTCTTGCCCAGACGACTCGGCGTTTCTTCGCGTCGCTCGGCCGACCTCGCAAGCTCGGGGGCTGGCGCGGGCGGCAACTCGGCGTTACCTCTCGTCGCGCGGCCGACCTCGCAAGCTCGGAGGCTGGTTGAAGTTCCTTGTTTGGTTTTGGTAATTGAGTGACAACTTAGGTGGACTAATATATGTGTTTAAGTGAAATACACAGGTGATTAGTACACATGTGATTATATGATGAAGGAGCTCATTGCATATGGGACATGACATGGAGTCATGTGACTAAGTGGAGAAGATCAAGACAAGACTTGGTTTGATGGACCGGTTGCAAGTGTGAAGGACAAGTTAGAGGCTAAGCGCTGGACCGCGTGGCGGGATGCTTAGGCAATGACTTGGCGCTGATGGACCATTGCAACAGTGAAGAGCAAGTAGAGTCAAGATCGATGAACCAATGAGTTGCATGATGATATGAAGTGGATCATATCATTTGTGATGATGTTGGTTCATGTGTTGCATCAACAATGGAGAAGATGGAATGGAATGCGCAAGGCAAAGGTATAACCAATAGGCATTTCATTTAACCGGTCATAGTTGAGTAGAGAAGTTTATGACCGGATTTAGGATAGATGGCCGTACTATCAAGAGGGGCAAACTTGTTTGCATATCGGTCATTTAGTGCCACTTGATCATTGACTTGCATGGTTTGCTTTTAGATGAGTGGCGACTAACTTTGAGAAAGAGCGTTGTTGAAAATCTTGTGAAAATCCAGCTCTGTCGAGACTGGTCGGACAGTCCGTGGCATTGGCTCGTACAGTCCGAGAAATGTGAGTTGGAAAAATAATTGAATATCTGTAAATATTCCATTCGGGGGTCCGATCGGCTTGTCCGATCGTCGCTCGGACAGTCCGTGATGAGGTCTCAGACTGTCCATGGTGAGTGTTGACCTGTGAACCCGTGGGCGCTAACTTCCGAGCTGTTGCGATGTCCTCCGAGTGGTTTGATGAAAGGTCGGACAGTCCGTGGAGGCGGTCGGACAGTCCGTGTCCTATGTTATGTGAGAGGACCCACTCGGTTGATCTCTTGAGCAATCTAACTTTGTGATATTGCTAAGATCAAGTGGCGTGGTGAAGAGAGTGAAAAACCCTTTGAAAAATGTTTGTGAAAATGCTAACTCACTCACACATAAGATGGTACACTTATGGAGTTGGCACATTTGCAAAGGGGTTGAAGTTTGGATGTTGGTTATGGCTTAGTGTGATCTTGGTTTACAATTCTGCTTTGATCCAAAGTGTTTTGGGTCAAGAATACAGTTGGGTTGGATAGCCCTCTGAATGAGCTTTCCATAGAGTTCAAGATCACCTAATTTGGACATCGGAGCTAAAAGTTATGGGCGTTTTACCGAGTGCCGGCTGTGCTGAAAATAGAGTGGCGGACCGTCCGCGATCAATGGCGGACAGTTCGCGGATAGGTCGGACGGTCCGCGGAAATGGGTTGGACAGTCCGTAAATTCGCCCGGTTTTACCAGAAGGTTCGGGGGTTCAAGATCTAGGGGGTCGGACGGTCCGCGGATGACTGCGGACGGTCCGCGGATGACGGGTTTTTGACCGTTTGGATCTCAACCGCTAGTTTTTTGAATGGCGGACGGTCCGAGAATTAACTGCGGACGGTTCGAGGTAGCCGTTAGAGCTCGGGAAAAGGGTGTAACGGCTAGTTTTCCCCTCCCCTCTATAAATAAAAGGGTGCCCGGGCCTTGGGAGAGGTTGAGCACCTTGGGAATGTGTTTCCCATGGTTGTGCTTGCCTTGGGAGTCCACTAACTCACTTATTCATGCGAGATTGCGAATCCATTGCGAGTGAGTGCGAGTCTAGTGCATTGCTTTGAGAGATTGCATCGAGTGGCACTAGGTGTTCGTGTTGCAAGCCGGTTTGCTTGTTACTCTTGGAGGTTGCCACCTCCTAGACGGCTTGGTGGATTGAGGCTCCGTTGAAGCACGCAAGGAGATTGTGCGGTGCTCCGGAGAAGGATTTGTGAGGGGGATTGTGCTCACCCCGCGGGGATCGCGAAGAGCAACTCTAGTGGAGCGTGTCATTGAGTTACCACACTTGCGAGTGGTGTTTTGGAGTGCCCGGAGTGGCCAGCGGCTTGAGAGCTTTGCCCAAGAACCATCGAGGTGTTGGTCGACACAACGAGGACTAGCTTGGTGGCAAACAAGTGAACCTCGGGATAAAAATCATCGTGTCAATATTGTCTTCTCTTCTCGGTGGTTCGCACTTCTTGATCACAAGCATTGCATTTACTTTCTTATATATCTTGTGCTTGTGTGGTTGCTCTTATAATAGTTGGCTTGTGTAGCTTGCTAGTTGTCTTCTTGCTTGCGTAGCTTGAAGTAGTGATCTTGTGACTAACTAGCATGTGCAGCTTAATTAGTCTCTCTGCTTAGATTGTGTAGCTAAGTAAATTGAGCCTTTGGATTAGACTTGTGTAATCTTGTCCATTGAGCATTGCTAGTGAGCTTAGAAGCTTTGTGCTTTTGCTTACTAGTTGTGTAGGAGCTCCCCGATTTGTGAAGTACTAGTAGCATAGGTTTGTGTGACTTTGCTCCTAGAATTAATTAGGTGAGCTTGTGCTAGTCCGACACCTTATTTGCTTGTTTAGGATCTTTTATAAGGTGCAAGTAAACTTAGATAGAAGGGGGTGAAGTCTTGGCTAGACCGATAGTTTTAATTCCGTTGTTGATTCGGTTAGCCGGCGCGATAACTTTTAGAAAGGACTATTCACCCTCTTCTAGTCCGCCATCTCGACCCTACACTGGTGCGCGCGGTGGATCGGCGTTCACCTCCTTTTTGCGACAACATGTTGTCCGACTTCTTTTTTGGAGTCTCGGCCTGCTTATACTAACCAACCCAACGCTCGGGGGCTACTGTATACAGTGCTCCTAATCGTCGCCCTGTAATTTGCCCTCATGAGGACCGACCGACTACCTCGAAGGACTCGGCGTCGTGTTGGGTGTTCTCTCTTTTTTGAGCACCGCCCACCCTTGTGCCGACTCAATGTTGAAGCACCTTCAGCCGACTACATTGGCCTCGTTCCTTCATCAACAGCTCGACACGCGTCTGAACGTTGCTCGGGGGCTTGTGGGATATGGGTACCCTAGGGCCCATCATCGAGGGCGGCGGCGGCCGGCCCAAAGAAGACCGAGTCCTAGTAGACTCCTACTAGGACCCCCCTTTTGTAAATAGTCCCATATGGAAAATACTCAGATTATAACCTTACCTCCTGGATATATAAAGGAGGGCAAGAGTCCCTAGATAGGGGCATCAGACATCCTGATCCAATCAGGCATCCCGATCAAGCATCGCATCGAATCATACAAGCAATACAAACACCACCACCGACACAGGACGTAGGGTATTATACCTCCGGGTAGCCCGAACCTGTCTAAATCAGTGCTCCTGTGTACCATCAAGTCACTAGTTCATCAATCGCCCCTCATACAAATCAACCACTCGGGTACCCCCAGGTGGATTGCCGGTCCTAAGGTCCGACAGCCACCGAGTTGACCATCGCCATGTCCATCAGCGATCAGAGCCGAAGAGTTGCAGGTCGCGCAGGTACGTCGGTCGTCGTCACCGCCGCTCTATGCCAGATCTCACATCGGTGATCGTAAATCTGGATAGACCATCAGGAGAAGCACCTCAACGAAGAAGACAAGGTGGAGAAGCACACGAATACCGGCTTCGGCGTCGTCAAAACTACCCATGACTATTTGACCATTAATTAGCCAAAACTTTGTGAACTCGCAGATTAGTTTGTGTTCTATTTCAGGGACCTTGGACTGCCGCATCTAGCACTTGCTGATAGCTAGTGTAGGCGATGAATAACTGTGCAGGGTCAATACAGCAAAAATTAAAGTGGAAGTGGGTTAGTTACCATCGAAGATTCCTCAAACTCATGCGTTATATCACCTGCATGAATGAGGGATGCAAATTATTGGTCCCGCGCATATCGATCGGAAAGGAAATTGAATTGCATATGCGCCCATCAAAACTACGTGTCTCTGGTGTGAAAACAAACATCGATCGAGTAGGCATGAACGGTAGTAGCAACTTTGAGCCTTATTCAGCTGAGCACCTACCATGAGCATGGCCGCCGCGGCATGGCACGTCGGCACACCAGACACCACGCCTATTCCACGCAAGTAGTTAGGCGCCCCCGGCTGATGGTGTTCCATGTCTACTATAACCTAGATCCCGATGTTGTAGTAGATGAAGAAAAAGGAATCGGTAATCCGGTATATATTAGAGAGTTACTTCATATTATAATTTAATTATGGATTTAGAGATTACTTTAGACAAATCTCATAATGACATAGGTGGGTAATTTATATATAGGTTTAGGGGGGTACTTTAGACTTATTTTTAATGGCATAGGTGGGTAATTTTTTACAAATAGATCAAATCCAATGGCTATTATTATCAATGATTATTAGAGTATATCAAATTGAAGGCCAGATGTTTCTGATTTTTGTGAGAATTTCTAGCATTTATCTTTTTTTTATAGTGTATCTCGTGAGGATTAACGTGGAGCCTCCAATTAGTAATAGTAAGATGAGTAACAAGCATTAAAAGGCACATGGCGGCTCACCGGCGTGTGAGTGGCTGGCGGCAAAGGGCGACGCTCAGCAGTGGAGAGAGGAGAATGAAAGGGGATTGAGAAAAAGATTGAGATGGTTGGAAAAAGAAAGGGAAGATTGATGGAGATAAAGGAGATTAAGAAAAAAATAAAGGAAAAGAGATGTGTTGGTGCTAGATTTTCACCCCTCGGTCCCTTTTAACCAAAAATATAAGAAAAGAGGATTGATTTTCTCAATCTATTAGAGTTGTTCTAACAAGCCTCTTACATAGTACATACACAACTTTTAGTTTATGGATCGACTATTAAGATGCTTGTTGGTTTTGGAAAATTTTGTATGAATTCGTGTAGCATTTGCCTACCTAAGAGAGTTGAAGCCGAACTTTGTATCATTATCTAGAAAAGATTACAGTATATATATACTCCTTTCGTCTCAAAATATATTTGTATTTAGCTTCCTCAAATAGATTAAGAAGTTTGATAAAATGTCTTAATATGTCCATTAAACTTGTCCAGCATGCACATGTAATATATGTGTGAATTGTGCCAATCTTATATGTCTTCACGCTAAATAAAAGAAATTGTGCATGCTGTTATTTATTGACTACAAGGACCATAATACAACTGATTCCCAAATGGTTATTTTTGTCCGTTTCCTGTTCAATCTGACTTGACTACTCAACTATAACTGTACTTTGTGACAAATTTCCAACTAACTATGACGGAGGAAGTAGTTTTTTTTTTTAACTCGAGAACGAACATCTATCACCTGATTAGTATTGGATCAGAATATATACCTGTACACGCCTTGGAAGATAAGGATTCACTGCAATAGATTTCTTTAAGCTTATTCTGATCAGTTGGATTTGGATCAGAATATATATCTGTTGAACAAATGTAGGGTTCTTTTTTAAAGACAACGCTGCAGCCAACAGAGAGAAAAAAAACAATTAAGAAGCTTGTGCGCACGACTCAAATCTTCATGTATATGTACCATTCTTGGTTGAACAGAGCTGCAATACATTATACAGTCTGATCAGAGATTGTCCGTGTGGCCGGTGGACAAAATACTTAACACGTCATAGTGTAGGACAATCTGCTCGCCTATGCGGCTATGCCGTTGTCTGAATTTACATTTCTGCTCGCCTCTTGACTCAACACGGGGCCCAGCCCCTGCTGCTTTCAGTGCCATATTGCAGCAACCCAAGGGCATGCTCCAGGTTCCGAAGCACCTCTTCCATCGACGGACGGTATCTGGCATGATCAGCAACACACATCTCAGCAGTTATGGTAAACTTCTCCAAGCATGCATAACCAATCTTTCCCTTTAGGCAGGGGTCTATTGTATCGTAGATGGACTTCAATCTTTTCCTTCCAGACACGCGTCCACTGATATATCCTGAATGGGCTTCAATCTTTCCCTTCCAAGCATGTTCCGCCGGAACAAAAGGCCGAGCGCAGAGGACCTCAAACAAAACAGCACCGAAGGAATACACATCCGATCTATCTGCTAGACGACCGTTCCGGAAATACTGTAGGTCGAGGAGACACTTTTCAGCAGCTTTTTTACTGTCTCCTCCATCAAGAGTTGCAGCAATTTCATCCTCAGTCTCTCCAAGATAGCTTTTGGCAGTATGCCAAGTCGATGGCCCGGTCCCTGTGTCTGTAATTTGCTCACGGAAGTCAGTCGTCGGTGGCTGAGTCCTGGACAGACCAACATCGGTGACCTTGGCAACCCATTCCTCATCCAGCAGAATGTTGGACGTGCTCACGTTACGGTGGATGATGGCATCCCCTGCACCGCTGCGGAGGTAGTGCAGGGCACGAGCCACGCAGAGGCAGATCTCCAGACGCTGCTCCCAGGCAAGGGGTGACTCTTGGCCCTGGGTCATGTACAGGTGGTCACGCAGACTCCCACGCTCCATGTACACGTAGACCAGAATCATCTCGTCTTCCTCGTTGCAGTAACCGATCAGTGGCACTATATGTCGCCGGTAGGGGCGGAGCTTAGACATGATCTCTATCTCTGTATGGAACTCAAGGGATCGGTGCATAGACCAGGAGTGGCATCTCTTGATAGCCACCTTGGTTGCTCCATCGTCAATGTCGCCACGGTAAACTGCACCGAATGAACCCTCACCAACAAGGAGAGACCGATCGAAGGTGTTTGTCGCCGCCTCCATCTCTGCTAACGAGAAACGGCGGCACAGGTCTAGTGGCAACGTCTTTGTTGGGATCGTCACTTCAGGTGGAGGTGCGTCTGCTGGCTTGCTCTTCCTTGCCCAAGACAGTAACAAATCCACACGTTGCTGTCCCTGATGTGAAAGTGCTCTCTGTAGCTTGCGAAGACGCTCCGCAACATCAATCATCTCAGGACGTTTGTCCCTTTCCATCGTTAGACATTCACCCGCTAGCTTTGAAACCCTCTCAAGAATCCCCATGCTGTTCGTGTTGGCAATTTCGGCATCAAAATAATCTCTCACCCATCTCATCTTTCCATGTTTGAGACCTTCAGTAAAGAAATAAAAGGCGCTTCCTCTGCTTCCTGCCCTTTTCCTTGTAATCAGTTCAAAGAGAACAACCCCAAAGCTGTAAACATCACTCTTCACAGTGACACATCCATCCCGAGCAAACAAAGGGTCCATGTAACCTATGCTCCCTATGACATGCTCAGTGTATATGATCTTGTCTGTGTTCACTAGCCTTGAAATTCCAAAATCTGATATTTTTGCATTGAGGCTGCCATCTAAAAGTATATTAGCCGGTTTTATATCGCCATGAATGACCTGAGTATACATGTGAGAATGAATGTACGCCAATGCCTCTGCACACCCTGTGGCTATCTTGAGACGTATATCCAAAGGGATGGGAATATTGTACCGGTGAAGAACATCACTCAAGCTTCCATTAGGGATATACTCGGTGACCATGGTTAGGGCATTTTCCTCTACACAGTAACCGATGAGCCGAACTACATTCCTGTGGTTGATTTCACGGTGAACTATCAACTCTTTAGCGATGTTCTCTTTCACATTGTGGATAAACCTCTTCACTGCAACCATGCTCGTGTCCTCGAGAACTCCTAAATAAACATGTCCAAAGCCACCTACACCAACAATAGTTCTGTACTTGTTGGTTATTCTTTCTATCTCACCCTCTGTGAAGCATCTTATGATATGATTACTGTGCACTATCCACTTCGATCTATCCGGCCCATGGATGAGTTCCATCACTTCATTTTTAGGCAGATTCATATCCTAAGTGAATAGGAAAAACAATCAGTTAGCATAGCCCGATCAGCTAATTGTTAGATGATTGTAGAAGATCATCAAGGCACCAAAAGTTGGGACAATTTTCATTTTTGCAAGGGAAGCAAATCAAGTCCTTCCGTGTGTTATAATTCTTTTTCCTTCAAACCGTTTGTACTAGGCATATATGAAATATTCTGCCAGCAAACCCAGCAAATATTTTTGATGTGGATAGCTGTAGCGCACAATTTCCCTTTCAACTGAACTAGTCCACCGATCTGTGCTCCTACAAGAGCTAGCAATTCTAATAGGAGAGAAAGGAACTTTGTTAAAAGGATATGTGGTTAATTTATTAAGCTTGTTTTATAATGCTTGGAGAGGTACCCACCGGTACCTGAAAGTACATAGTGTTTTGAGTAATAAATCAACGATTGGTCCCATTATTTTTGGTACTGGTCCCACGAATTTGGAACCTTTTGGTACTATAGATACCTCTGGATACTCCATTTGTTTCTAAACATCCAATTTTTCAGAACGGATGACTCTAATTAATTCCAAATATTTTAAATTTCCTCTACTTTAGATGCAAGATTTGGAGGTTACTTTACACACAATATTCACAATGAAAAAGGTGGCCAATTTTAAGAAAACATAATAAATCCAACATATATTGTTACCAATGATGATTAGAGTCTATCAAGTTGATGGCCAAACTTTTTTATTTTTTTAGAATTTATAGAAATTATTTTCTTCTAGCATGTCTCATGAAGATTAATATGGAGGCTCCAAAAGGACAATAGTAAGATGATCTGTGTTGCAGAATCCTATTTTTCCTCCAATTAAAAAAGGCTAAATTTCTGGATACCCCTTGACTGAAAATAAGTATCCAGAGTGCTTTTTTTATGAAACAGGAGGGGTAACCCCCTACTGATTAATATATTAATTAAGCCCGAACAAAGTGTTTACAACAACTAACTCAAGAGACAAAGAAAGAAACAAAAAATATAAGCTTGATTAAGTATCCAGGGTGTTATACCTTCTGTTTTTTTAACTTAACAAAAAAAATTAAGACTTAACAAAAAAATTAACAAGGCAGGGACTACTCCAGCAATCAATTGGACATCTATTGATTTTTGGCTAGAGCAGATGTCTAATGACTAACAAGCTAGGACGTGCTTCGTACTAAAGATATTTTTAATAATAAATCAGAAGGGTAATGCATCTCTTCTTGTGAAAGGGCCTTTAGGGGTTAGAGCACCTGAGTAGCACCCAACATACCCAGGTTCGACTCCTGTGGGAGCGAATTAACTGGGTTTGGAATAAAAAATATAAAAAATAGGTAGGGACTTCCCCTGCTGACTTTGGTAAAAAAATACATATCTTCTAGGCGCTTTAGTTTATCTCTTCCAATATTGAACAGTATTAGAAGCATCTTTCTATTAGAGTTTTTTAAAGTGTTCACCTTAATTCTTATGAGACATGCTAGGTAAAAGGGAAAAAAATCTAGAAATTAAAAAAAAACGTTTAGCCATCAATCATGTAGTCTCTAATCATCAGAGACATTGGATACGTCATGTTTTCTAGAAATATAGTCACCTCTACCATTATGAAAGTAGTATAAAGTAACCTACTAAATATAATTATAATTTTATCTACCTCGCACATAGCTCAAACCCAAGGTTCAATGAAGTACATGTCAACAATATGTTTGTGCGATGAAAAGTGGGAAAGATCTATGAATTTGAACGAAAAAGTGTACAGACTACAGAGTAATTGATAACTAAAGTCTATCTCAACCGGATAAAGATAAGTATCCATCTATATCAGTATTATGTTAGAATATTTAACAAATAAGACTAAGAGCAAGGTAAATAATTTTTATTGTTAGCTATGGGTTCTAATTTTGTCATGAATTATTATTAGTTATGCCTCTTTAAATTAATAGCCTATATAGAATCACGAGTTGATGGACTAGTTATGGCAAATAAATGGTACAAAGTTCTTATTGCAGCAGGTTTTAGTTAGAAAAGCAGTCAAGGTAATGTTTGGTGGAGTCTACACTCGGAATTGCAGCTATTTTCAGAAGCAATGCTTCTATGTTCTAATACTAATATAGTAGTTACTCCGTTCATTCTAAATTATAGGTTGTTTTGATTTTTCATCTAGAAAGCCAAAATGTCCTATAATTTGGAACGGAGAGAGTAGCTAAAAGTAGTAAAAATCTAGTTTTAAAAATAGTAATATAATATAAAGATTCGGGGTACCAAATTAGACTTTGCAGCATAGGCATAGCGCAACATAGCAGAGAACCCTCAACCTTCTCCCAACGGAGTTATGAGGTTTGTACTCCAAAAGACAGCTTAACAAAATTCCGGTGATCGTGTAGCTGCCTTTTGCATCCTTGGTTCGTTCTAGGAGTTGGAAGTCAAGGATGCATCTCAATAGTGAAAAACTAAACAGCAGGGCTGTGAATCTCCGCAAAGTTGTTTGAAGGAAAGAAACTGAAATCGAAGTCGTAAATAGGTAAATGGATCGTGCACGGACAAGTATATGATTGAGGTCGGCATACCTCTTAGGAATGGATTTGCTGATACCAAGAATAAATCACCTCCCTCCAACATTTGACGCCATGGATGGAGTGCTTATAGAGGTTTCTGCCGAGAAGAAAGAACAGAGGGAATAAGGAAATGAAGAGTCAACTGTAAGGATGTGGATTGCCTTGCTTATCTTCTGCGTTGCGTATTGTGGTGCACACCTACACCCTGGATGCCATGATGACCATGCTCAGATATGAAATGTTGTTCCCTGCCGATAATTGTGGAGTTTGACTAAAGGAAGATGAAAAAATATAATAATTGCACACCTACACCCTGGATGCAAATCATTGAACTTAAAGATGCCCATCAAGTCTCTTTAATTCATATGAATAAATAATGATTGGTTTTTTTATAAGGCCAGTCTCAGCGGGGGTTTCATGAGAGTTTCATGTCATTAAATGTGCTGATGTGGCAGAGGAGAGAGTGAAGAGTTTCATGAGATGTGAGAGGAGTTTCATCACCATGAAACTCATCTGGCACAGTTACCTAGTTTCGGTCTTGGTAACCGTGTGATGAAATCCTGCACTGAGACTGGCCTAAGACGTACATGTATATAATTTAAACTATAACGAGGATAGATAGTACTTTTACGTTCATCAATTTGCGTCCCAACCTACCATTGACACATTTCATTGGGTCTTGCTCGTCACTGCCATGTCCCTAGGGAGAAGCCATCCAATAGCCCAAAATCATATAGTGCACTGTAAACAGTAAACGCGCTGTAGGATGGAAGCAGCGTCTAGATTTGCATTGGTGCAGCTCAAGGACTGCACTACCTTCCCACATATTCAGAGCACGCCATCGTCCATCCACCGCAACGTGAAACTGACCAATACTCTCCTTGATAATGATTGGCTTGCCAAGATTTCAGATAATATTGAGAGTAATCCAAACCATGACACGATATGCAATGCACATATGGCAATATCTACGATCCCGAATATGACTCCACCGGTCGGCTAACTGAGAAATCAGATGTGTTTTCTTTTGGTGCTGTGTTGTTTGAGGTGCTCTGTGCTCGGCCTTTCCTAGCAAAAGTTTGCTTGTTACATGGGGCAGTGCGTTGCAAGGAAGAGGGCGACCTTGATCCACCTGAAATGAAAATAAATCCATATAGTTTAAAAATTTTAAATTACTACTCTCAAGTATGGACAAAGTCCGGATAACCCCTTAAGGTATATTTTAATCCGTTTTACACCCCTAACTATTTCAACTGGACCAGTTTACCCCTTTATAAGATTTGTTTTATTTCTCCATGCACTCGTGTTATTTTGAGTTGAAATTTTGTGGTATAATACATGGATCATAAATTATATTTCAAAAATATATTATGTTTTTATCATTATTTTGAAAGGCTGTGATATGTAATAATAAATTAATCATACCAAACAAAATTTATGAGAAATAATGATGAAAAAGGTGTATTATATTTTTTTAAAAAATAGCATATGTTAGTCTTTATCACCCCCATAGAACTTTAACTTAAAACACTGATTGTGTATGGAGAAATAAAAAAGACAAATCTTATAAATGGTAAATTTGACTGATTGAGAGTCGTTGTTGTAAAATAAACCAAAACATATTTTTGGGATTTCTCAGATTTTGTTCATACTTTGGTACCCATCAACGTCTTGTGGAAGCTCCTGAACCCCACTAGGCACAGAGGATAATATTGTTTTCACGAGTTTGTACTCTGTAGTAGTGTCGATGTCCCTCATGTGTGTCTGAGTTTCTTAGTATTGTGTATTTAACAGTTTAACACTTTGCATCCCAATCCGTGTAATTAGTTGCAGCAGAACTCTTTGGAAAAACAGAAATCTAGCAGGAATGCAGGATATGGTTTTCCGTTTCCTGACTGGCATAACAAAGCTTGCATAGTGGGTCACGGGACCAGCCTTGCTGAGAAACCCTGCTCCTTAGGATTTCGCTTTGCTATGCCACCCCAGTGAAAGTGTTTGCATTTGTTGTCTTCTTGTTCCTTCCAGATTTGTCTTTACTGGACTGGCAGCAGCTTCCTTGAACATGCATCACCACAAGTCACCCACCTCCAAAGAATCTTAAACGGTTGAACTTTCCTTGTTTGTGCGCAAAGCTGAATGAGCTGACTCGGTTGCGCCTATGTTGCACAGCACGGGGATACGGATATGAAATACGGTGATACGGTATTTTCAAAAAACAGCAATACAGTAATACGACAAACAAAAAATAATTTAAATAAAATAGACACTCGTACACTAATCTGTAACTAGTAACTAGTAGCTAATCTAATCTGTAATCACCACAAGTCGTGGACGACCAAGCCCCCGCGAGGCAGCAAGACCTACGTCCAGTGCAGCCGTGTAGGAACTGGGGCGCGACGAAGACCGGCGAGTCCACAACAACAAAGATGAAGCGTCACTTACCGGCGGAGGGCGTCAAGCGGAGGCCGGCGGGCCGCGGAGCCGGAGGCGGCCGGAGGCTTGCGGTTGCGGAGGCGGCGTCGTCGCGGAGTCACGACGCGTCGACGCCGCCGCCGACGACGGATGGTAGATAGATGCGAATGCGAAAAGACTAGGGTAGCAAGTCAGTATTTATAGCCTATCATGCATGTCCCAGCCGTATCTCATCCGTATTCCAGGTTTTTTTTAATTTTTTTGACTGAAAAATTGGGATACGTAGGGACACACGTATCCCTGTCGTATCATGCGTGTCACCGTGTCCCCGCGTGTCCATACGTGGATACGACACTATGCCGCCGACGTATCGGCGCAACGTAGGGTTGCGCTAGAGCGCGGCGATTCTTTATCCATGTTCGGCTGGCTTGTCCAGCCACTGGCCAGCAATGTTTTTCTCTCTGTAAAACCAAGCTACCAACCAGCCAGCAATATTTTTCTCTCAGTAAAAATTAGCACCATCCAGCCGGGTCAGTCCATCCATTGCTATCTATATCTTCCATTGGTCATTTTTTTTTCACATGCCCACATGTCTACCGTACCCTACAGGTATAGAATTCCAAATGGGCGGCCCGGCCCTAGCCCGATTTGGCCCGGCCCGACGCGGCACGGCACTATACAGGCCCAACAAGCCATCGTGCCGGGCCGGACCGGGCTGCCGTGCCGACCTGCCTGCTAAGGCCCGACACGATGGCCTGTTTTTCGTACCAGGCCGGCACGGCGGCCCGACTGGCCCATTGGGCTAGGCCAGCCCATCGTGCCTGCGCAGGCCCATCGCGGCGGCGCCGGCTCTCGGCGGCGTGGCGGCGGCAGGAGGAGCGCTCGCGGCGCCGCAGCGGTAGTAGGCGGTCCGGCGGCAGGGGCGGCGCACCATCTCGGCGGCGGCGCGGCCTCCATGCGGGATCGCAGAGGAGGGGACGGCTCGGCGGCAGGAGAGAGGACCCGACGCGACCGTCGGCCGGAGCAGGGGGGCGGAGGAGGGACCGGCTCGGTGGCGGGCAGGGGGGCGCCGCGACCGTCAGCCGGAGCAGGGCGGTGGAGGACTGGAGGAGGATGCTAGCTCGGCGTCGAGGCAGGGGCCGGCGCGGCCACCGGCCGGAGCAAGAGGAAGAGAAGGTGGCCGCCGCGGCCAACAGCCGGAGCAAGGGAAGGAGAAGGGGCCCGGCTCAGCGGCGGGGCAGGAGGCCGGTGTGACCACCGATCGGAGCATGGGGTGGAGGAAGGTGTCGGCTCGGCGACGGGGCAGAGGGCGGCTCGGGAAGGGGAGGGGGGCGGCTGAGGAAGGGGAAGGGGTGAGGATGGAATGGGAATTAGGGTTTCTTTGTACATATACTAGCAAAAAAGTGCCCGTGCGTTGCTACGGACAAATATCATATTGATATATTATCAGACACTTTTATTACTATAAAATATTATACAAGCTTTAATATTAATTTTTTACCGTGGATGCGCAAGAAGTTTGGATACATTGCTAAACCCAAGCCTAAGTAACAAATAGCGTTTAATCTGCCAATGTTTATTAATACTTATTAGTATGCATTGAGGTGTGCATGGTCAATACCATTGTTGCACTGATTTGCTCATACGTGAAAATCATACATGATACGGCCCGTCATATAGCATGTATACTGTATGCGTGACAATTAGGCTCGTGCGGACATAGCGGAAATTTTTTATATTCACATACTATTTTTTTTCTAGCTTAATGGATACCAACATAGTATGTAAGCTTGGAAATTTCTAGCTTAATGGAAACCAACAAAGTAAACAGAACTAACCGAGCAAGCATATACATAATTGTTCTATGAGGCTCATTCTTCCAATCCCAAACAAATAAAAAGAAAACAAGCACAAATTCAAATTCTTATATCAAAACATCAAAACCACACGACCCAGCTGGCCAGCTCTAATTAATCCTCAACCCGGTTAGCTCTGTCCACCCCTCCCCTCTTGCCTTGTCCCCGTCCTCCTCGTCTCCTCACCAGTCAGCAGTCACCACTCACCATAGCTCCAAATGTCCAGCCTTATCCGCTCAGCTTCTTTTCTCCCATCCAACTCCGAGGCCGGTGACAGCCACACACGTACGACGCCACCAGCAGCCACACATGCTGCCGCCGGAACGCCGCTCCCTCTCCGGATGCAACGGACGCCCTTGCTCCCTCTCCCTCTCTGCCAGCAGCCGCGCTCCTCCTCCGGCGGCAGCTCTCCACCGGTGCCATCTGATCTGCGCTTAGCGCCAAGCTTAACTCACAAGTGAAGCAGGGGAGCTCCACTCTGCACTCCAGCGCGCGGAGGCGAACGCTGGTCCTAGATCCTTGCTTGTTTGTACATATTCTCCATCTCATGCTCGATTGTTTACGCTGCCAGCCGCGTGCTCTGCGTTGAGCCCCGCTTGCTCCAGTGCCGGTGGCCGCACCGCACTCCGGGCTGTGTATCTTCTTCACGCCGTGCACAGGCAGCTACAGCCCAACCTTCCGCCTCACAGGGCACCGGCTGCCGGGTCCGAGACTTTCTTGGCACATCGGCTGAACCCTGTTCTCGCCGACCGTCGGGCTCCATGCCAGAGGCTCGCCGGGGCGGTGGGGAAGCTTTAGCCCGCCCACTACGGTGGCGTGGCAGTGCCCAGAGCCCCGAACTTGTGCTGTTGGCCGGCCGAACTCCGCTTCGCTCGCAGGTCGTTCCCGCGTCGGAGGCTTACATAACAAATCCGAAGGAATCAATGCGCGGGGCGGTGATGACGTCAGTTATAGAGGTGATGACGTCAGCGACGTACCAAACACTACTTGCTTTATAATTAGGTAAAGATACGTGGGCTTCCAAATTAGATCGGGCCATCAATCGGGCCGACCATTTTCGGGCCGAGGTGGCGGCCCAGGCACTAAACCCCCTTCGTGCCGGGCCGGCCCAAGGCACTATCGATCGTGCTTAGGGCCGGGCTAGTGCCGTGCTTTTTAGGGCCGTGCCTCGTGCCGCCCATCGTGCCCGGCCCATTTGGAATTCTATACCTACAGGTGTGGTATTGTCAACATTTTGAATGTGCCCTTGATAGCCATTATTTTGTCAAGTTAGGGGTAATTTCCAGAATTACTGAGACCAGATGCTATTTAAAGTTCTTTTGTTCTCTTTTTATGGTGCAATTTGTTCATTCCAAGCATAATTATTGATTACTACATTTGGTGGTGGTTTTCTTGCATTGTTTTTTTTCATTAGTTGATACTCTGAAGTTTATCAGGATTAATCTGTGCTGTTAATTTTTTTTCTCTGACCGAGGAATGTAATCTCCTCAGGTAGAGGCGGCATTTATCTGATCACTTGTTCGTGTTCCTGACCTACAGGACGCGGAGGAAGCTGCGAGGAAACCTGAAGCAGCTCAGAAGCGAGCCGCCGATATTGCATCAGGAGCGGTGCAGATGAACGGGCGCGAGCTGTTCCAGCACGAGCCCTGGGTGTTCGGCAACAACATTTACTGAGGTGGCCGGATGAAACTGGAGCATGGTCCTCCTTGACAGACCTGATAAACTCGAGAGAACATAATTTACGTACGATGGCACATACTCCGATTATCAGTAAATCCGGATGTGTATGAAGGCATTTCTAAAGCTTAGCGCGGAGGCAATGATTTCCACAAGTATTTAGTTGACCCCGCTCAACAACCAATCACGTGGTGCTCTGACTGCCCATCCTACAGCATACGCGCTTCGCGGCAGTCCAAGCTGCAACAGCCACACGTTGATCCTTCCGTCTTCCGGACTGCGTTTTGCGATGCGCAAGGGTACGAGGCAAGCGATCGGCAGCGGTCGAGGCGTTGTCATTGTTACCGCCAGCGCCGCGGCGACGGTTGGTGGCGCCGGCACGACGAGGTCTTCATCCTCCACGCGCACTACAGATGCTCGATGAAATGCCTCTGCAGCCCCCTTGGTCTGGTTCTGGTCAAGGCATTGTCAAATTCATCCCGGACTCATCCGGCGGGGGACACAACACGGAAAGGAAGCTTCCCACTCCCGGGCTGCTGCACACGGTAAAATTAGGATTGCGGTCGTTGGACCCGGTCATTGCCTTCTTCTCCCTCTGCACCCAAGCCTGTGTACTATGCACCTCATGACTGATGCTTCCTTCCATGGCAGCGAAGTAAGCGTCGCACACTAGAGGAGGAGGGAGACGATTCCTAATTGGCGCCCGCAAATCCATCGGTAACAGGTATGCCATGATCATTGATCAAACGTGCTCGCTCCTCCATCCTTATTAGCAGATATCCCTTTGCTATTTAGAGATTAGATTAGAGATTCAACTCAACCCCCCCTAAAAATTCTCCGGCTGCAACCCAGCTGAGCTGTCAAGCTTACCTTTCTCCTCTCCCTTCGGGGGTGAAACATGGACGGACAAGAAGAATTGACCCTGTTACTTTCTTGTATGCCTTCAATATTTTATTAGATATACATCTGAATTAAAAAAGCTCCTTTAGATCAGAGTATACTCGTCAGTCATAACCGTAGACTAAAAATGTTTTCCATGTACAGTGTAGGCATCGCTGTTAGCTCCCAACATCTACAAAGATTCATCAATTGTTTCTCAAGGCTAAACCCACCTCCAGGCATTGTCAAAATCTGGGTTAGATGAAACTGAACTTAACTGACACTTTGGAACCAATTTTTGTAGGTCAACAACTATCTGGTTTTGGTCATTTTTTTTTTCTCAAAGAAACATTAGAGAGGTCCAATTCATTTTTAGTGTTTTAGGGATCAACCCTGGTCTTAACTTTCAATTAAGCAATGGAAAAGTTGGTTCAAAACCATTTAAAGCGCCAGCATAGGATAACCATTTCAGCAGTTTAAGCTCCCCACTCACCTCCTAGAAAAGATGCAGAGGTCACCATCGCTATCTTCTTCAAGTAGATTCATTTCCCATCCTCCTCAGCAGCCTCGAATGATGTTGCCTTGCTGATGAAGGGGGAGGTCTTCTTCTCCCAGTCAGCTGCATGATCTGCCAAAATGTCACCAATCCTCTATTCACTCCATGGCCTACTCACTAATCCTGCCAGGCTGCATGGCTGGCTTTTGTAACTCTTTTTACTTTCTGTTCCAGCACCATCTTCTTGCCCATACAGAGCAGACGATAGTCCATTTTTGTGCCAAACTGGCTATCTTCGGCAGCAAAGACCTCATGCCTTTCCAGGAAGAATCCTGAAAATATATTTTGTTTCTTAGCTTCCACAGCCCCCACAAACTGCATTGACCATCTTCTATGGTTATTCAGTGCTTTACTCAAGGCTAACTGTCGTATTTATGAACTTCACTGCTTCCACAGGAGGCCCACCGCCCCGCGAAACAACTTGATGGAATTTATCCAAGAAGCTGATAGATCTAAATGGATGGTGCATAGCATAAAACTCTTTACAAAAGGCGACATAGACAGAATGACCAACAACTATAGAACCAGCCTTGGAAGCGGTGCCTTTGGAGAAGTATATGAAGGGATTCTTGAGGACGGAAGCATGGTTGCAGTGAAAAGGTTTATCCACAATGTGAAAGAAAACTTCGCTAAAGAGTTGATTGTCCATCGTGAAATCAACCACGAGAACGTAGTGAGGCTCATTGGTTACTGTATAGAGGAAAATGCCCTTATACTGGTTACCAAGTATATCGCTAATGGAAACCTAAATGATGCTCTTCACCAGGACAGCAGTCGTCCCATCCCTCTGGGTGTAAGACTTAGGATCGCCATTGAATGTGCGGAGGCCTTGGCGTATATGCATTCTCACATGTATCCTCATGTCATCCATGGGGACATCAAACCTGCTAACATACTATTAGATGACAACTTTCAAGCGAAATTGACAGACTTCGGAATATCAAGACTAGCCAACACGGATAAAACAATGTACACGGAGAATTTTACAGGGAGCATTGGTTACATGGACCCTTTGTTTGCTCGGGACGGCCTTATCACTTCGAAGAGTGATGTTTACAGCTTTGGAGTTGTCCTCTTTGAATTGATCGCTAGGAAAAAGGCCACAACAGTAGTCAACAACGTTGACATTGTGTCTGCATTTACTAATGCTCTCACAAGGGGGGTCAGAAGTGCGAGGCAGATGTTTGATGCTGAAATTGCAAGCAAGGATAATATGAAGATCGTTGAAGGGGCTGAAGAGATAGCAGGTGAATGCCTAATAATGGAAAGGGAAAAACGTCCTCAGATGATTGATGTCGTGGAACGTCTTCGTGTACTGTGGAAAGCTTCAGAACAGGATCAAGGACAACGAGTAGATCTGTTCTCTTGGGCAAGGAAGAGCAAGCCAGTGCCTGCCAAGTTTTTGTCATCAGGCCTGTGTCGACAGTTCTCTCTTGCAGAGATGAAGGCTGCCACAAACAACTTTCATGGATCACTCCTTGTTGGTGAGGGTGCATACGGTAGAGTTTACCGTGGAAAAATTAATGGACGAAAAACCAAGGTGGCTATCAAGCGCCACAAGCCGGAGTCTCTGCAAGGTGAGCATGAGTTTCGTACTGAGATAGTGATGTCCTCAAAGCATATCCATGATAATGTTTTGCCACTACTCGGTTACTGCGATGAGATGGGTGAGATGATCCTCGTCTACAACTATATGGCTCATCGATGTTTGCGTGACCTCCTGTACAGAACTAAGCAGCCACCTCTTAACTGGAACCAGCGTCTGGAGATCTGCATTGGTGCAGCTCGGGGCCTGCACTGCCTTCATGCATCAAAGATCATCCATGGTAACCTGACTACGAAAAAAATCCTGCTGGATGACAAATGGGTTGCCAAGATTGGAGACCTTTCCTTGTCCAAGGCTGGGCCATCAACTGATGCAAAGGTAGCTGGAACAGGATTTTACATCGATCCTGAGTACATGGTGTCTGGTCGGATTACTTAGAAATCTGATGTCTATTCTTTTGGTGTTGTGTTGTTCGAGGTCCTCTGTGCTCAGCCTGCGTTTGATTTCTATCGTCCAGAACAGTCCTTGTTATGTTGGGCACTGCGATGCAAGGAGGAGGGCAATCTTGATCAGATTATTGACCCATACCTATTGGGAAGAATTAATCTGTGGTGTCTCAACAAGGTCGCTGAAACAGCTGAGAAGTGCATTTCGGATCAGGGTAATGACCGTCCATCCATGGCAGATGTGGTCTCCGAACTGGAGTATGCTCTTCAGTTGCAGGTGAGTGCAGAGGCGAGTGGAGGATTTGCTGGTAGCAGCATGTCAGACGGCGGCATATGAGGGGGGTTGTGGTTCGTATGGATTCCTATGACTTGGCGTCAGCAACGCCTTCTTGCAGCTTGTACAACTAACCCATGTGGAGGTGGGCTTAATTTCAGTACCTTAGCATGTTTCCATGACTTTGTGCTGTTATGGGTGTCCCGGGTTTACAATATTCTGTACCATTCTGTATTCTGTCATGCTTAATGATTCTTATTGTGGTGTTGTACTGGCAACCTCAGAGGTGTTGATTCAGTGTTATGGGAGTCCTTGTACTGGCATGTTTGCACGACTTTGTGCTGTTATGGGTGTTGATTCAGTGTTGTGGGTGCACAGCAGACGGGACCGTGTATTATTCATGTCATTTATAGTGTGTAATGCTTGTGGTGCTCTACAAGTAATAAGCTCGATTTGACTCGGAACAGTACACCATCAAGTGTCAGCCTTCGAAGAGAATAAGACTCCCGCACCACGCTGGATTTTTTTTGAACGAACAACACTCGACGAGTGTGTTTCTATTAATATAGCAGAAAATACAAGACTACGGCCCTGGAAGGTCATAGACAGGAAAAAAAAGAAAAAGAAAATAACCAATTACAACTCGCCCGGTTGGATTGGGTCATCAACACGGGTTACCGCTCTCTTATTGCCGATTGGATTGGGACCTCAACACGGCAACACACTACTCTTCAAAGAAGACAGAGGGGACAAAGCACAACCGCAGCTCCCACCTACAACCGCACACCTACAGCTATCGACACCTCTAAAGCGATCCAGCGCCGATAAAGAAGCCGAAGGGCAGACAACACCATACCTAGAGGGCCACCGCCATGCAGGACCCACCGCCGTCATGCCGTTGCACCTCAAACCAACCACCGACGGCGTGAACACCACCGAGTCCGAAGCCACTCAAACGCGCGGGGGCCTCGCCAAACCACGCTGGATTTTGGCATTTATGTATGTTGAGTTGAAGACATACCCTTTGTTTTCAAAGATCTTGGTCCTTGCTGTTGTGATCCCATTTTTATATAAAGATTACAGACTTATATGTTGTTACTTTGAGTCTCGTGTAAAATGTTAGAAAGAGTCTGGTGTCTGCTGGTACTAGTGATCCTAATGTAAAAGCAGGACTTGGGTGGGGCAGTCAGAATTCAGAAAAGAGTCAATTGGTGAGAGGCTCAGCAAGTCAGCATAGTAGGGTGTGGCTCTCAGAAATGGAACCGTGAGGCTCAAGCTGAGCATGCTGACGGAAAATATAGGTTCTGAATCTGTTGTCTATTGCCTTTTTTAGTTCCTCCTTTTTGTTAACATAGTAGATCATTCATCACTGGATGTCGTGATAAAATAAACTCATAAACCACTACCATAGTGCAGGTGCTGCCAAATCCCGTTTGGCATGGCAATTTTAGCATTTCCCATATCATTAAATTTGCAAAAGTTTTTTTTTTCATTTATATCTATAACAAGATATATGCATTCGGTTTTTGTACCTCTACATTGTCAGTTAGTTGCTCAGTACCATACTACCAGCAGGGTAGGAGGCAAGGCATTGGTCAGCTCGAGCTCGAGCAGAGCATACTGGTGGATGAGAACAAATAATAAGGTTATGGTATTTTTGGTATAACTTCCAACATGTTGCGCTCAAATGTTGGATAAACATATACAGATCACGGCTGAAGGGCACGCCAAACATGGGAAGAGCATTTCTCATGGGAATTCACGCTACGGAGTTCCAACATGAGTTCCAGAAGGCTAGCCATTTGGGGGGTAGGGGAGCATCCATCCAGCTCTGAAATGAGAAGAAAACGGAAGACCAACCAGATCAGATCAGGAAGCGTCTCAGCCGCGCTTGGCTGCAAGCGCTGAACTGCAGCAGCGCCGGCGCGGGCGCCAAGAGGTGCCGCTGCTGCTTCGATCGGTGTCAACGGCGACAGCTCGTGGGTTCAATGCGAATCGGTGAAGAGGAGCAGACAGCGGAGAGAGGCTGGTGGGCTGGTGGCCCGGTGCGGAGGGTGGAGAGCGGGAGCGCGTCGATGTCCACTGACCGCAGGGGGAATCATATCAGAGAGGACAGAGAGTGAATTGCGCGAGTGAACGGCGCAAGATCAAGCTATTGTCGCACCCGGGTTTAAAGCCAAAACCAGGTGCATCTTATATGTGCGTCAGGATCAGTTTACATATATATGGTAGACGTCAGAAGTGAATATCCATAACCATGCATAACGAAAGAGTATTATAGTGCAATTGTTACAATATCAGAGTTGACTCAAATGTCATAGCGGAAAACATAAATAAACGTTCGTCTAACGAAGCAAAAGTGACTCCAACTCCACAGACATTGACTGGGGAAGACTCGCCTAGAACTCCTCAAAATCAGTGGTGAAATCCTCAAAATTCTTCCAATCTGAGCAGCATTCCGGGTGTAGTCGATGCAATAAAAGAAAGAAAAACAACAAGTATGAGCACATGACGTACTCAGCAAATGTAATATGACATACAAGGCTGAGGCAAAAAGGTTGGCTGACCATACTGCAGTAAGCACTTTAAGTTGGCCAAATTTTATTAAGCAACTAATTACTAGCAAATGAAAGTATATACCACCCACAAATTAATGAATGTCATATTCCCAACATATTCATATAACCACGATTTAGATCATGTTCAAGTATGATTATCATGTAAGGGTCCAGGCCGCTCTTGACCGTGAGCACGGCTGTTATAACAGTTTTATACTCTGCAGAGGTTGTACACTTTCACCATAAGCCGTGATTCTCATTGCCGAAGCATTGTACCCTTCCCACACCACGTGGACCGAATAGTGGGTTTCACTATGAGACCTTTACAAAAGCACTCTAATAAATGATAGCCCGCTAAGGTTTCCGGTTCAGAAGCAAAGCATAACCCTCCCTAATGAGGTCTGTCTCTTACCAAAACCGACAGCTCAAAAGGACCGAGCTATACTCCGTCAACCGCCACCCCCCATGCCCCTTTCGGGTAAAGCTACCATAAACCAGAGCACCTAATTAGTCAGTCAAAGCCAGAGCCACATGGCACTCATGGTTGTACTGTTTTCCTGGGTGGTTCTTCATGTAACAATTAAAAATATATGATCTTGCCATTTAATTAATTAAAAGAGTATATGGAACATAGAGTAGGGGTTCATTTAACCAATCCCAGTTGAGCAAGCTAAGCATCATCTACCATCAAAGTTAATTAAATAACCCAGTTTCAGGGACAGGAAAATATAATGGCTAGGTAAATCCTTAAATAGGAACCCATCAAATTAAGACACATGCATGGGTGGTGAAATTAATAGTTATTAGGGCATTTGCATGACATAATACACTTGTCTTCTTCCCAACTCTGTTGCTGCTCAAATCCTTCTCCAACCGTTGGTTCTTCAGAGAAATCCTCGAACTGGTCGTTTCCTAATCGCATCACACATTTACATGCAAGGAAACAATAAAATAAATAAGAAACAGTACACCAAACAATTCTAACAGAGGAAAACAACAGCACAAAACTAATCTACACGTTACAACGAACGCGTGAGCGCGAGAATCACTAAAATCGGAGTTAAAACGCAAAAGATATGGCTTTTCTAAGGTTCAGGGACTTGCTGGCAAAGTTTTAAAAGTTTCAGGGGCTTAACTGCGAAAAACCAGGGGCTAAAACCTAATTTTGTATAAAAACTCAAGGGCTAAACCATAAAATAATAAAACTTGGACCTCGGGCACAATTTTAAAACTTGCAGGGGCTAAAACAGAAGAAAAAGGACCTAAACGTAATTACTTTTGAACTAAGCTGGACCGTGGATTGATTTCCAGAAAACTCAGGGGCTCTTTAGCAAAATTGCCTAGGTTGACCGGTACTCTCGGGTTTGACTCGGGACGTGGTCTAATCTGGACCGTTGGATCTTGATCTTACGGCTACAGACGAATCGGGCGGAGGGGAGACGCCGGCGACGACGGACGCGGCGGTGCCGCTCGTTCCCGCGGCGGCGCGGCGCCGGAGCGAGCGCGATTCGGCGCTATGATGCACCAAACACGACGAGACTTGGACGGGAAGAGAGAGGAGGGAACGGCGAACTCACTGAGCTAGGTCTCGACGAGGGAAGAGCAACGACGGCGGCCGGCGACGAGCGACGACGGATGGCGGCACTGCGAGTTCGGTCGGCGAGCAAATTAGCGCGGAGCGCGGCAAAAATTCGAGCAAGAACGCGATGGGTAGCTTCGGGTTATTGAGGCGAACCTCCTGGAGTGCTTCACGGCGAAGGAGCGGCGGCGACGGCGGCGCTCGGCTTGGCAATGGCGGCGCGGACAGCTAGGGTTGCGGGCTCGATGGGCTTCGGTTGGGGGAAACAGCAAGGGCGGCGGCGCTTTTATAGGTGCGGAGCGGGGCTCAGGCCACGCCTAGGCGTGCGTGCCCGGGACGGACACGGCGGCGCGGCGGAGACGGACTCGGAGCAGAATCCTGCTCGGGGAAGATGGACCCGACAGGTGGGTCCCACCTGTCGGCGAGAGAGAGTGAAAGAGATGAGGGGAGAAGTGGAGCGGGCCGGTGCTGGGCCGAAAGCGGGGAAGAATCGGCCGGGGGAAATGAATCGGCCGGGGAAAGAGAAAGAAAGTAGAGGGGGAAAACTTGGACCGGGCCAAGAGTTGGAGGGGCGAAAACGAACTCTGCCTGTTTTAACTTTTCTAAAACTCAAACAAAAGCAAATCAAATTCGAATTTAAACAGAATTTAAATTCTAACTTGATTTACTAGCAACCAAAAATATATGCAACAGCATGAATGCAACAAAAACTTATTTTGACTAAAATAATTATTTAATGTGATATTTAAATTGATAAAAGGCTAGAAATTCCAATTAATTCCTAGAAAATTTATTTAAGCCTTAATAAATCCTAGAAAAATTTAAATGGTTGCTACAATTTAATTGTGATGAATTTTAGGGTGTTACAAACCTACCCCCTTAAAGAGAATCTCGTCCTCGAGATTCGGACGGATTAGAGAAAATTTGAGGAAACTCTGTCATCAACTCATCCTCCCTTTCCCAAGTTGCCTCACTTTCCGCATGATGACTCCACTGAACTTTACACATCTTAATCACTTTACTCCTAGTAACTCTGTCAGCAGTTTCCAAAATCCTAACTGGATATTCCATATAAGTCAGATCCTCTTGCACATCCAACAAATCCAAGGGTAATTCTTCCTCAGGAACTCGAAGACACTTTTTCAACTGAGAGATATGGAACACATCATGCAAATCTGACAGTCTGGCTGGTAACTCCAATTGATAAGCAACCTCACCTTTTCTATCAACAATCTTGAAAGGTCCAATGAAACGAGGAGATAATTTTCCTTTCACCTTAAACCTTCTCAAACCTCAAATAGGAGATACTTTCAGATACACATAATCACCTACTTCGAAAGTTAATTCTCGTCTCCTTGTGTCCGCATAGCTCTTCTGCCTGGACTGAGCCGTTCTTAAATTCTCTCTGATAATCTGAACCTGTCTTTCTGCTTCCTGCAGTATCTCTGGACCAAACAACTAACTTTCGCCATCTTTAGACTTGCCTGATAACTGTTGTTATATGAGAACTCTGCATATGGAAGACTCTTATCCTAACTGCCTCCATGCTTCAAAGCACAAGCTCTCAACATATCCTCCAAAATCTGATTAGTCTTCTCTGTCTGACCATCTGTCTGAGGATGATATGCAAAACTGAAATTCAACTTTGTATCTATAGACTCATGCAACTTCTGCCAGAATCTAGATGTAAACTGAGTACCTCTATCAGACACTATCTTTTTAGGTACACCATGGAGACAAACAATTCTGGACATGTATAACTCTGCTAACTTAGCGTTGGTATAAGTAGTGTGAACGGGTATAAAGTGAGCTACCTTAGTTAATCTGTCCACAATAACCCATATGGAGTCATATCCTCCTCGAGTGCGGGGTAATCCAACAATGAAATCCATACTGATTTCTTCCCACTTCCATTCAGGTACCATGAGTGGCTGAAGCAAACCGGCTGGTCTGTGGTGTTCAGCCTTAACTTTCTGACAAACATCGCACAATGCCACATGGGCAGCCACATCCCTTTTTAGTCCATACCACCAATACCTTTGCTTCAGATCCTGGTACATCTTGGTGCTTCCAGGATGAATAGAATATGCGGAATCATGAGCTTCCCTCAATATCTGCTCTCTGAGAGACTCGATATCCGGTACACATATCCTCTTTCTAAACCAAATTGTACCTTGATCATCTTCGGTGAAGTCGGGAGCTTTCCCTGCTAACATGGTTTCCTTGATTTCCTTTATCTTCTCATCAGTAAGCTGACCCTTCCGAATTCCTGTTCCAGTGTAGACTCAACTTCCATTGTCACACCTTCTGTCTGATTCAGGAATCCCAAGTTCAGCTTTTCCATCTCTGCAAGCAACTCAGCTGGTAACTGGCGACCAAACATTGCATTTACTTGTGACTTCCTACTCAACGCATCAGCAACCAAATTAGCCTTGCCAGGATGATAGTTGATTCCCAGATCATAATCCTTGATCAACTCCAACCATCTTCTCTGCCTCAAATTCAAATCCTTCTGAGTAAATATGTACTTTAGGCTTTTGTGATCAGTATACAGCTCACATCTGTTACCTAGAATATAGTGCCTCCAGATCTTCAAGGCATGGACAACAGCTGCAAGCTCCAGATCATGAGTAGGATAGTTCAACTCGTGCTTCCTCAACTGCCTGGATGCATAGGCTATAACTCTGCCTTCCTGCATGAGCACACACCCAAGACCTCTACGAGAAGCATCACAATATATATCAAAGTTCTTGTGAATATCTGGCATAGCAAGCACTGGGGCTGTAGTCAACTTCCTTCTCAACTCTTCAAAACTGGCCTGACACGCTTTTGACCAAACAAACTCCTTGCCCTTCTCTAATAGCGAAGTAAGAGGTTTCGCTATTTTAGAAAAGCCTTCAATGAATCTCCCGTAATATCCAGCCAATCCCAGAAAACTTCTGATCTCAGAGACTGTGGTAGGAGGTTCCCAATCCAACACATCCTTGACTTTACTTGGATCCACTGTAATACCTCCATCAGTAACAACATGACCAAGAAAAGACACTTGATTCAACAAAAACTCACATTTACTAAACTTGGCATACAACTGGTTCTCTCTAAGAGTCTGCAACACCAACCTCAAATGCTCCTCATGCTCCTCCTCATTCTTATAGTAAACCAGAATATCATCAATAAACACCACCAAAAATTTATCCAAGTACTCCATGAACACCTTATTCATCACGTACATAAAGTAGGCGGGTGCATTTGTCAATCCAAACGACATCACAGTATATTCATACAACCCATATCTGGTGGTGAATGCTGTTTTAGGAATGTCGGAGTGCCTGATCCTTAATTGATGATAGCTAGATCTCAAATCAATCTTGGAGAAAATCTTAGCTCCTCTCAGCTGATCAAATAAGTCTTCAATTCTGGGCAATGGATACTTATTCTTGATGGTTACTGTTGACACCAAAAATTGGCACCAGGAAGAGGCTGACATGTGGGCCGGATTTGGTAGAAGGATGCCATTCGGCTAAAAGGGTTTTTTCTGAAGCATTCGGCAAAGATGCTCTGCGGTCGGGAACGCATCGCCATTCGGCTGAAACGTTCGGCAGAGATACTCTGCGGTCGGGAATGCGTCATCATTCGGCAGAGGCATTGTTCCGCAGGCGAAGAGTGGTAGCATTCGGGAAGACATGATGACGTGGATCAACATAAGGAAAAGGCCGGTTCGAACAAGGAAAGCAATATGGGCACGAGGATTCGTCATTTATTTTTAGAAACAAGTGTTGTAGTCGTGTCCGACTAGGAGTTGTATCAAGACCTGGGTATAAATATAAACCCATGGCAGCTGTAAAAGAGTATCACAACCAATCGTACAACAAACCGGCTCTGTGCCAACATTGAGTCCTTTAGTCGAGTCGTCGAGTTCTTCGAGAGGAGTCATCGATCCGTCGACCTCCGTAAGTACCGGCAACCTTGTATCATGCTTAGTATCATGCGGTGGATTTAAGCTTTGATGCAAGTAGTCTTGTTACCATGCTTAGTATCATCCGGTGGATTTAAGTTGTGGTTTCAAGAAGGTTCCTCTGTTAGGTCATGAGCCATGCGGTGGGCTAAGATCTAGTATGGACCAAGTTATCGGCTCTGTTAGATTTCGGCAAGATCTAACAGATTCATTAAGTTACCCCGTGTTGCTCCTCTTTTACTATGTGTTTAATTCATGCAACACACCTTTGCCCAATCTAGATCGGTTAGAATCGGCTCTGCTTTACGGTGCAACGGCTTATCCCCTCACAGCCGAATCCGAAACCGATCTAAGTTGCTACGTGTCGCGGGTTCAAGCTTGTTGGCATTGTGTAGATCTTGACAGAACCGGGTATCATGCGGTAGATGCAGGTTTTTGGGTCGTCTTAGAGCTAATCATCCGGTGGATTAGAATTCGATTCGATCTGATAGATTTATCTTTACCGATTAGGCTTGTTCCTTCGCCATGGACCCCGATTCGGCTAAATAGCCGTATTCGGCAGCGCTCTCACGAGTGAACGTGTGTTCGTGGGTTTGTATTGGACAATGAATGCTTTTAGCCTTTCACGATTAGATTGTATCATACGGTGGATTGATCTAATCTGATTGGTGGTGTGGCCATAAACGAGTTGTATCATGCGGTGGATTAACTCGCTTGTTGCCATGCTTGACGGGTGCTGCTTTCGGCCTATGCATTCTTGTTTTCAATGTAAATTCGTGACTGTGTTGTGGGTTCGTAACTAAACATTGAATGCTTTTAGCTTTTCATGGTTAGATTGTATCATGCGGTGGATTGATCTAATCTGATTAGTGGTGTGGTCACAAACAAGTCGTATCATGCGGTGGATTAACTTGTTCGTTATCATGCTTGACGGGTGCTGCTTTCGGCCTATGCATTCTTTGTTTACTGCGAATTTATGATCATGTGTCACCCTTTTATTTATCCATCATGCTCTGTTTCTCGTTAATCGGCTATGAGTATGTGTTACAGTGTTCATTTGGTTGAAAGCCGATCTTTCGTCATGCTTACGTCACGCATTCGGCAGTGCGCTCCTTGCGTGCCTTGCCGATTGCCGAATGAGGTTTTAACTGCCGACAGATAGCTTGTCCATAGCTATATGTCTCTCAAGATTGGCTTCAACGCCGCAAATATGGAACTGTCTGGTCTCACCCGGCACGTTCCAGGTTTTGATCTAAACGTTTTGTCCCTTTGTTAGTTTTCAGGCAAACTGACTGGCACGCTTCCGGATTCAAAAGCCCGGGCTACGTTTGAAGCCAGCTGATTCGGCTTGCTGTGTGCTTGGCGTGAGGTGCGGATTTTACGTCAACACACTTTTTGGCACGCCCGGTGGGACACACAAGTTTTCAAGATGCCTGAGTTGAGCGACATCATGGATGTCACTTTGGAAGAATTGTCTGAAGAACATCAACAGATGGTAAAAGTTGCTGCTAGTCAATTCATTAACAAGTGTTTACTGTCTTTCGCCAAGAACAGGAGTGGTGCACCTTTTCTCAAGTCTGATCTGCCAAGAGTTCTCCTTCCTGGGCAATCTGATCTTACTGAAGAAGAAGAGAGGGAGAGATTCTCGGACTTGTTATACAAAGCTTTGGGAGAGACAATAACCAATCACAATGCTGCGTTCTTAAACAGTTTTCGGCATATAATGATAAGCATTTTTGGTCAGCATGTGGATAAACCCTTTGAGCAGATACATGGGCAATTGGGTGGCCCGACATACTTCAATGTTCAAGCACCAGTTCAGAAACCACATGGTAAAGGAAACGCTGATGAAACTGGAGGTTCTGGTGCTAAAGATATAAATAGACAACCGATTCGGCAAGATCCTCAGCTTGCACTGCCGAAAACTCGCACATACGGTGATATGGCATTCGGCACCACAGGGAATCCGCCTGCTTCTGCTTACAAGATATCTCCCTTGAACAACAGACTGCAGAGGGATTTGTATGGAAATGGATATTCAGAGTTTATGGATTACAATGCTATCGACGCTCTTCCGAATCCTGGATATGTTGGTACCGCAGGTATGCTTGCTGGAAGACCAGGGAATCAAGATACCAATATTGACCTCATGGTGCAAAAAATGACCGATGTATTGCAAAATCAATTCGGTCTGAAGCCTAAAAGTCAGGGGTACATGTATTCGTCTCCTTTCCCGGAATGGTACCAAAGGGTATCATTGCCGAATAGAGTCAAGGTGCCTACAGAATTTACTAAATTCTCAGGACAAGATGATACAAGTACTGTGGAACATATAGCTCGATATCTGATGCAGCTTGGAGAGGCTTCGGCAGATGAGGCTTTCAGAATCAGATACTTTCCTTTGTCACTGACGGGTCCAGCTTTTACATGGTTTGCTTCTTTGCCTGCTCAGTCGATTTGTACTTGGAAAGACCTGGAACAGAAATTCCATGCTCATTACTACATTGGCAGTACCGAGAAAAAGTTGGTTGATTTGACCAGCTTAAGGCAGAGGAATAATGAAACACCTACAGAATTCCTCAGGAGATTTAGGGAAACAAAAAGCATGTGTTTTTCTCTGAACATACCTGATGACCAGCTGGCTGGTATGGCTGTAGCTGGCATGCTGCTTGCCATTCGGGAAAAGCTGTTCGGGATGGAGTTTGATGATTTGGGCCAATTGTCGCACAGATTGGCCTTGATGAGTAACCAGGCATATGGTTTCAAGAAAGATGTCAGATTTGCTAAAAATAACGATGTAGCTGACATCTATAACCAATTCCTTGAGAAAGCAGATCAAGAAGATGAGTATGAAGATAGCGAGGAAATAGCTGCAGCAGAGATAGTGTGGAGCAAAGAACCAGTTACAATGACTCAAAGATGGATCAAACAGATGAAGGGAACATATGATTTTGATGTGACTAAGGCAGACAAATTATTTGAGTTCCTGGTGAAAGAAGGCCGAATCAAATTGCCAGAGGGGCATTCTATGCTTCGGCCTGATGGAGTGAAAGATAAGAGGTACTGTGGGTTTCATGATAGAAATTCTCATTCCATTAATGAATGCAGAGTCTTTAGGATGAAGATTCAGAAAGCTATCCAGGAAGGACATCTGAAATTCGACAACAAGATGAAACTGGACAGTAACCCTTTCCCTCAGAACATGATCGGTTTCTCGGTTAATATGGTGAATGCTGTTCCATCTGCAGAAAAGGGAAGATTGAAAGTTTTAACCTCAAACAAGGCAAGACAGGATGGTTCAGTTGATCCCACTCGGCAGATCACAATTGAGCAGGTTCGCCAGAAAAATCTTCGGTTCCCGAATAGCCGATTTGAAGTGGGAGAATCCTTTAAACCTAGAGTTACTACACGTATTCTCCTCAACAAATGGCAGCGTCAGCAAGAAAAGGAGCGTTTTCAAAGGCGTGAATACGAGGAAGAGAAAAGAAGGCGCGAAGAAGAAAGGTTTGAGGAAGAACAAAAAGAGTATGCTCGAGAGCAGGAACGTGCGCATTGGGGGTGTGCATTCTTCAGACACTGTTGGAACGAGGGTTTAAAGCTGCCTACGAGGAATAACTGTCCTGAGTGCAATAATGGGTATGTCGAACATAGGCAAAATGTTGCCAATCGCCGATCTGTCCATGAAAGAATTGGTAGGGTGCATCCTAGTGATGATCGGCGTTTTGATGATCAACCAAGAAAGAGACATGCTGATTACGAGTGGGTTGATCGTGAAGAAGAAAAAGATCATGATTATGTTTGGCAAGAAGGACAATGGTGCCCACCTGGTTTAAGAAGGAGTCAGAAGAGAAGAGTTCAACGCCTGAGGAATCAAGAATTAAAGCAAGCAAGGCCTAGGATGAAATCGATATGGCTCCCAAAAGACAGGCCTGACGAACATGGTCATTCGGCTCCTACATGTATGGTATGTTTCTTGCCGAATGAATTCATGGCTCCAGCTAACCAAATTGTACAGGAAGAAATATTGCCGATATGGATGATGCCGAACAATTTGGGTTAATGGCACAATTAATGTTGAACAAACAAGCTGTTTTTGAGAAGCCAACCCAGAATCGGCACATGAAGCCACTGTACTTGAAGGGATATGTTAATGGCAAACCATTGACCAAGATGTTTGTCGATGGAGGAGCTGCTGTCAATGTAATGCCATATACCACATTCAGGAAGCTTGGTATGGGCCTTAGAGATTTGACACCAACGAGCATAATTCTAAATGATTTTGCTGGGAATCCTTCGGACACTAAGGGATGCGTGCACGTTGATCTGATGATTGGTTCCAAGACTCTGCTTACGACTTTCTTTGTCATTGAGGGCAAAGGGGCATATAGCTTACTGCTTGGAAGAGATTGGATTCATGCAAATTGTTGTATTCCATCTACTATGCATCAACAGCTTATTCAGTGGATAGATGATGAGGTTGAGATTGTCCAAGCAGATGATTCAATAAGCGTGGCAAATATGGAACCAGCTTTCTGGGAGTATCAAGGCATAGATTGTTTCTCAGGTAAAGACTGGGGAGAAGGTCCTGTAGCACCAGCTAGCAGTGATCAACAGCCGATCGAAGCAGTCGGCTCTCATAGTAATTTTTGATGGAAAATCCAATTGATGGAACTGATGGAAAATTGGGACGTGGATTTGTATCGGCCGATAAATTAGAAGAAGTGGACATTGGAGATGGTGACAAGCCAAGGCCGACATTTATCAGTGCTAATTTGGATTCGGTTTTCAAAGAAAAGTTGGTGACATTGTTAAAAGAATACAAGGACTGCTTTGCTTGGGATTATTCGGAGATGCCCGGTCTAGACCGTTCTATTGTTGAGCATCGATTGCCAATCAAACCTGGATACAGGCCTTACAAGCAACCACCCCGAAAAATCTACAAGGAAGAAGTGTTGGCCGATGTGAAAAAGGAGATTGAAAGATTACTAGATGCAAATTTCATTCGGCCATGTAAATACGCGGATTGGATCTCTAATATTGTTCCTGTTTATAAGAAAAATGGAAAGATGAGGGTTTGCATAGATTTTAGAGACCTAAACAAGGCTACACCCATGGATGGATATCCAATGCCTATTGCTGATTCATTGGTTGATGCTGCTGCTGGATACAAAGTACTCAGTTTCATGGATGGTAACGCAGGATACAATCAGATTTATATGGCATTGGAAGATATAGTAAAGACGGCTTTCAGGTGTCCTGGACACATAGGGTTGTTTGAGTGGGTTGTCATGACCTTTGGATTAAAGAATGCCGGTGCAACTTATCAAAGGGCTATGAATTATATTTTTCATGAGTTGATCGGCAAGATTGTGGAAATATATATTGATGATGTAGTGATCAAGTCATTGGATCATGAGTCTCATTTGGCCGACATAAGGAAAACTCTAGAATGCACCAGGAAGCATGGGCTTAAGATGAACCCGAATAAGTGTGCTTTTGGAGTTTCGGCTGGAGAGTTTCTGGGATTTTTGATACATGAAGGAGGAATAGGAGTTGGTAAGAAAAGCATGAAGGCAATTGATGAAATTGTTCCTCCAACTAATCTTAAAGAGCTACAATCGTTGCTTGGCAAGATAAATTTTGTGAGAAGGTTTATATCAAATTTGTCACAAAAGGTGTTGCCCTTTTCCTCACTGTTGAAAATAAAAAAGGATCAAAAGTTTGTGTGGGGTGACGAACAACGGAAGGCTTTTGATGAAATAAAGGAGTACATGAAGAAGCCACCAGTATTGATGCCTCCACAATTGAACAAGCCTTTCAAGTTGTACGTGGCGGCCGATGCCCAAACTATTGGATCGGCCCTCATTCAAGAATTTGAAGGAAAGGAAAGAGTGGTTGCATACCTTAGCCGAAAGTTATTAGATCCAGAAACAAGGTATTCGGCTATAGAGAAGCTTTGCTTATGTGTTTACTACTCCTGTACAAAATTTCGACACTATTTACTGCATGCCGAATGCATTGTGTATTCAAAGTTTGATGTGATAAAACACATGTTGTCTATGCCAATTTTGAACGGAAGGATTGGCAAATGGATTTTAGCTTTGTCTGAATTTGAGTTAAAGTTTGAGTCGGCAAAGGCTGTTAAGGGACAGATTATTGCCGACTTCATTACTGAACATCATGATACATCGATGAATTTGCTTAACATTGTTCCTTGGGTGTTATTCTTCGATGGATCTTCATGCAACAAAGGTGGTGGAGCAGGTATCTTATTAATTTCGCCCAAAGGAGAAACATTTGAGTTTGCTGTTCCCATTCAATCTGCTGTTACTAACAATCAAGCTGAGTATGAGGCATTGCTCAAAGGGCTCCAATATTTAAAAGAAGCAGATGCCATTGCGGTTGAAATTTTTGGAGATTCAGAATTGGTCGTAAAGCAATTGAATGGTGAATATGAGTGCAAAAGTGATACCTTGAGGAATTACTATGAAGAATGCAAAGAAATATTGAAGAGCTTTTGGTCAGTAATTCTACAACACATTCCTAGAGGGGATAATGGAGAGGCAAATAGATTGGCCCAAAGTGCGTCAGGTTATAAAGAGCTTCGAGAAGTTTTTGCTAATGATGTATATGCATTCGGGGGTAATCTGGCAGAAGACGATTGGAGAAAAGAGATTGCCGATTATCTGGAGAATCCATCCCGAAAGGTTTCTAGAAAGCTCAGGTATAAAGCTTTAAAGTTTGTTCTTCTTGATGATAATTTGTATTATAAATCCCTGGATGGAGTGCTGTTACATTGCTTAAATCGTGAAGAAGCAAAAAGGCTGATGAGTGAAGTACATGATGGGTTGTGTGGAGCACATCAATCGGCCTACCGAATGAAGTGGGTTATTAGAAGAACTGGATATTACTGGCCGACAATGCTGGAAGATTGTTTTGAATATTATAAAGGATGTCAAGACTGTCAGAAATTTGGAAACATTCAGAGAGTTCCGGCATCGGTTTTGAATCCCATTGTCAAGCCATGGCCATTCAGAGGATGGGGAATAGATTTGATTGGCCAAATAAATCCTCCATCTAGCAAGGGGCATAAGTTTGTGCTTTTGGCAACTGATTATTTTACCAAGTGGGTTGAGGCAATTCCATTAAAGAAGGTGACGTCGGAGAATATGGTTGAATTTGTTAAAGAACACATCATTTACAGATTCGGGATTCCTCAGACAATCACCACTGATCAAGGGACTCAATTTACATCTTCAGAATTCAGAGATTTTGCTGAAAGTATGGGCATCAAATTATTGAATTCTTCTCCTTATTATGCCCAAGCTAATGGTCAGGCAGAGGCTTCTAACAAGATTATGATTAAAATTATACAGAAGAAGATTGATCAGAAGCCGAGAAAGTGGTATTCGGTACTCAGTGAGGCTTTATGGGCTTACCGAATGGCTCCACATGGGGCTACACAGACGTCTCCCTATGAGTTGGTGTATGGGCATCATGCTATCTTGCCATGGGAAATACAATTAGACTCAAGGAGAATAAAGTTGCAAAAGGATTTAAGTTCTAAAGATTATAAAGATTTAATGATGGACGAATTAGAAGATTTGCATATGATTCGTCTCAGGGCCTTGGAGAATATTGAGAAGAACAAAATGCGAGTTGCTAAGTATTACAATAAGAAGGTGAAAGTTAAGCAATTTATAGAAGGTGATTTAGTCTGGAAAGCGATATTGCCGATTGGAACCAAATATGCAGCATTCGGCAAGTGGTCTCCAAATTGGGAAGGTCCTTTCAGAGTGGTTAGATGCGTGCCTGGAAATGCGTATATTTTGAAGACATTATTGGGAGAAGAATTTGCTTCTGCTATAAATGGAAGATATTTGAAGAGGTATTATCCCAGTGTTGAAATCGATCGGTGATTGATATATTAATTTGCCGAACAGCCGATTTTCGGGAAGAAATCGCCTTCAGAACAAATGTTGACAGAAAAGGGAAATGGCCAGTACTGAATGTATTGCCCTTAGCACAAAAATATACTACATCAGATGTTCATGCAAGATCACAAAAGATAAGTTTTATTGCCAAAATTCCATAAATCCCTAGTACAAACTAATGGAATAGCTTGTTCAAAACGGACTGAGGATGAATGGAATCGGCAATGGCTGCGCCATGAGCATCAAGGCGATCTATGGAAGCCTCGATGTCGTCGATCTCCTCCGGGTTACCATTAGCGAAGCCGGTCGGTAGCCTGGAGTAGTCGGTATTGGTGTGCGTCGACATGGCGGCTAGGCCTGCGGCAGTGCCCAGACGGATGCCGTGCAAGGCCACCTCATCGATGCGGCCCGCCACCGCGCCGAGGCGAACTTCTGGTGTGTCTCCAGGAGCATTCACCTTGTTCGCCAGCTCATTCGCCAGCGCCTTCAGCCGATCGAGTTCGGCATCACGTGCTGCAAGTTTACAAAAGGGGCAGCAGAATAATATCAGTTGGGGGACAAGGTTGAGATTGAGCAGATTGCAGGACTCACCATCAATGACTTCGAGCAGTTGCTTGCGCTCGTGCTGCCATTCGAGGTCAGCAATCCCGGCTTGCTTGGAGATAGCCTCCAGTTCGCGACGAGAGTCGTCGCGCTCCGCCTTGAATCGGCGGGCATCGCCGTCCGTGTAGCGGTAGTCGTCCGATTCGAGAGATCGATTGGACGAACTCGAAGATGCCGCAGGAGCAGCAGCTGGAGCCGCAACTGGCGCACCAGCGCCGGCAATCCATTGGATTACCCTGAAAGAACAAAGAGATTCGTCAAGAAAGAGGGAGGAAATCTCGAGAAGAACAGAGAGAAGCAAGCAGCTACTTACCTGCGGCGAGCGCCGGCACGACTTCCTTCGGCCTCATCGGCGGCCGGGCGCCTCCTGTTGTTGTCGGCCATTGAAAGTTCCTCGGAATTACTGTGGATGGGGAAAAGAATGGCTTGGGCCGGCAAGAACTTGGAAGGCGAAGAACTTGGTGAAGAAACTGTGGGATGCCTGGGTGTTTATTTATAGAACCCGCAGAGGAAATCGTGGCTAAAGATCGTGGCACGTATTCCGAAGAGTTCGGAAGGTGGAAAGGATTTTCCAGCCGATCGGTTCTCATGTCGTTTGGGATTCTTATCGAGTCGTATTCGGCTTTGACTGGATGGGATTCGGCTATGTTATAGTTGAAGCGTTTTCGGGTCTAAGTACTATTATGGCCAACTTTGCCGAATGAGTCATCCACAATGAAAGAAAACAGAGTTAAAAGGACGACAAGATTACAGGGTTAATAAAACATTCGGCTATCAAACATAATTCACACACCCAAGAACTTTGAGATTACATTTTTGGCATTCGATATCATATTGCTAATGTTCTCTAATAAGTTTTTATCAGCTTCTTGGGTTCTGGTCAGAGCAGCCAGCTTCGCCTTGAGTTGTTTGTCTTCGTTCAGAGCTGCTAAGGCTTCCTTTCGCCTTCTCTCTGTTAACTTGGGAAGCTCGATTATCTTCTTCTTGTCAGCTTCAATTTCAGCCGATAAATTTCTCAATTCGGCTTCAAGTGCAGCTTTTCTAATCTCCTTCATTTCAAGTTCAGATTCCAGTTTGATCAATGATTCCTTGTCATTCTGAACTTGAGTATGCAGGTCTTTTACAGATTGCTTGACCAAAGTTCTCCTTTGCTCCAAGGCTGGTTGAGCCGATTGATTCTTCAGAGCTTGCTTCACTGCGATAAACTGATCATCCAATCTGGAAATTGGATCTAAAGAAGTCTTGATATCGGCAGGAAGATCTTGGTCAAATGATTCAAGCAAATCTCTTAAAAGATCAGCATTGGTAACTTGTTCCCGAGTGTCCTTATGCAGAAAAGAGAGGATTTCCTTCAATTTTGCTTGGTTCTCCTCTGATAAAGTTTGACCAGAAGAAGTCTCTTCTCCTTGTTCGGCAACTAGATCATCCACAGCAAATGAATAGCTGGGTGAAGAAGTGGTTTTCTCCTGAAAAAAGATATTGCCGAATTATTGATGATCCATTGAATAAAGAACTGGAAGACTGGGTAATTATCTCTACCTCATTCCTGGTTTCTTGGATGGAAAGAGAGGGCAGCTCGAGCTCAGGCAAAGATTCTTGTATGTCATGCTGAGGAGAGCTTGGAAAATCTGTTGGTGGAGAAGAGGCTTCTAGTTGAGGAACATCAGGAGAAGCTGAAGCTAGTTCTTGATGAGAAGGAGGACTCTCCAAAATTGGGTCTGCTGAAATTTGCTCTGAAACTGAAAAGGAATCAATGCCGATGGAAAGGAACTTTAAAGACAAAAATGTGAGAAAATTTTACCAATCATTGAAGCATCGGCAGGACCTGTACTGATTGCTAGCTGTTGTTCTTTGGACTGAAATCAAAAAGAAATAAAGCTGAGCAAAAAACACCAAAAGCATTATAGTCAAAGAAAAAGGACTCTGACCTTGATTTTGCTACTTGTTCTTTTCTTCTTTACAACCGAAGGAGCAGCTATAAGGAGGGTTTTCCTCTTGACAGATGATGGTCTAGTGAGTATTGGATCTGAAGAAGCTTGTCTAGCCATCAGCTGAGCCAAGGTAGGGGATTGGTGCCCCAAAGCAGAGATTGGGCCTGCAGTTTTGTATAAAATTACCCTGGCAAGAGGGGCAGGTGTTATGTCCTGCAAAATGATAGAGTCAGAATCAATTGGGACTAATGTTGTTAAGACAGATAAAGGAATGAGCATATTACCTCTGCAGTTGGCTGATAATCAGGCATTAATTCGAGACAGAAGGGATGAATTGGCATGTTGAAGATATGATCATGGAATTCTTGCCACCAGAGAGTGAAGGAAGGATGAGCAGATATTATTAGCACAAAAGAATCAGGTGCATAAATAGTTCCACAGCATTTATAGTTGAAAATCCTTCTTGTTTCTGTGAAATCCTTGATTATCTCCCTAGGCCTGAGGAATTCATGGAGGAATAGCCTAGGGGGCACTTGGCCACATCCCAACTGTCTAGCCATCATGTTTGGCTGGTAATATTCATAAGTGCTTTGGACTAGCCTCCCTCCACAGAATTCGGCTGGCAGGATGCAGGGCTGGATAAAGGCATTAAAAATTGCTACAGATTGTACATCAGTGCATCCAGTCTCAAAGCTGAATTCGCAAGGGAGAGTAAGATTGTCATTGTCCGAATAAGGGAACCAAAGAGGATTGGCAAAACCTCTGAAGAAGAGCTCAAACAGTTCACCAATGTTTTTGTTGATAAGCACAGTGGAGGCAGCTTCTCCATAAGTTTGACAACCTTTGGTTCTCCGGGTTTCTCCTTCTTTATAATTGATTGAAGGGAAGTCTCGGCTGTTGAGATCAATAGCAACAATTTGATGCATGTATAATTGCAGCCACATTTGGACAAACCACCAGGGACCATTGACACAGGGGATCTTCTTGCTAGTGTGCATCAGGTGGGTGGTTTGGTTGAGCATATGATAGACGCTTCCCAGGAGGTATTTCCCAAGTGGGATGACTTTTCCAGCAGCCAGCTCTTCAGCCATCACAATGTGATTCAAGGTTGGCTCATTGGCTTTGCCACAAAAGACTGATCTGCATAGCCACATATTCAGGAAGGCCCTGTATTCAACATCGGTCAGAGGGCCATCAGACATATGATTCTGAATATATCTCTTATATCCAACCCCTGTTTTCACTCCTGTCTGCTTGGAGGAACCTTTATGATCATATGGGTGTACAGTTCCTGTAACATTCAGGCCGGTCATCATGTAGACATCGGCCAAAGTAGGAGACATTGGGCCATGACCAAAAAGAAAGGTATTTGTACCATTGGACCAAAAGTGGCAAGCTGCAATCAGGAGGTTCTCATTCTTTGGTGTTTCAGCTAATGACAGCTCCAGACAATGAGAAATACGCAAATGATCCCAATTCTGTGTTTGAGGGCTTTTATCATCAGACATCCTTTTATACCAGTTTCTCCATCCGGCGATTGGGGGCAAAGGCCAGTTCTTGAAAGCGTCTTGCCATTCATGAGGTTTTGTCAGTGAAATCTTAAAAGGAATCCGCTGAGATTCGGCCGCAATGATTTCAGAAGGATCTGAATCTCCTACGGGACCGAGGAAATAAGATGGAGATTTTTCCTCAACAGGGATGAGGATTTCGGCAGCTAGGGCCTATCAAGAATGAAAGGGGATAAGAAGAAATTTAAAATGCAAATCGAAAGAAGACTGCCGAACATGCTTGAGGGGATTGAAGTTTACCTGGAGAGCGAGATCTTGGTCCGCCATTTGAAGGTTGGATCTTGGAAGACGATGACTTAGGGTTCGGTTCCGGATAGAAGCTCTGAAGATTCAGAAGGAAAAGCGGGTGCCGAGCAGAACTAACTTGGAAATGTTAAGTGCTTTTGGTCAATTCCGAGATAAAAGTTACCTCTTATCCCGAAATTGAAGGGGCATGTGTTGACACCAAAAATTGGCACCAGGAAGAGGCTGACATGTGGGCCGGATTTGGTAGAAGGATGCCATTCGGCTAAAAGGGTTTTTTCTGAAGCATTCGGCAAAGATGCTCTGCGGTCGGGAACGCATCGCCATTCGGCTGAAACGTTCGGCAGAGATACTCTGCGGTCGGGAATGCGTCATCATTCGGCAGAGGCATTGTTCCGCAGGCGAAGAGTGGTAGCATTCGGGAAGACATGATGACGTGGATCAACATAAGGAAAAGGCCGGTTCGAACAAGGAAAGCAATATGGGCACGAGGATTCGTCATTTATTTTTAGAAACAAGTGTTGTAGTCGTGTCCGACTAGGAGTTGTATCAAGACCTGGGTATAAATATAAACCCATGGCAGCTGTAAAAGAGTATCACAACCAATCGTACAACAAAACGGCTCCGTGCCAACATTGAGTCCTTTAGTCGAGTCGTCGAGTTCTTCGAGAGGAGTCATCGATCCGTCGACCTCCGTAAGTACCGGCAACCTTGTATCATGCTTAGTATCATGCGGTGGATTTAAGCTTTGATGCAAGTAGTCTTGTTACCATGCTTAGTATCATCCGGTGGATTTAAGTTGTGGTTTCAAGAAGGTTCCTCTGTTAGGTCATGAGCCATGCGGTGGGCTAAGATCTAGTATGGACCAAGTTATCGGCTCTGTTAGATTTCGGCAAGATCTAACAGATTCATTAAGTTACCCCGTGTTGCTCCTCTTTTACTATGTGTTTAATTCATGCAACACACCTTTGCCCAATCTAGATCGGTTAGAATCGGCTCTGCTTTACGGTGCAACGGCTTATCCCCTCACAGCCGAATCCGAAACCGATCTAAGTTGCTACGTGTCGCGGGTTCAAGCTTGTTGGCATTGTGTAGATCTTGACAGAACCGGGTATCATGCGGTAGATGCAGGTTTTTGGGTCGTCTTAGAGCTAATCATCCGGTGGATTAGAATTCGATTCGATCTGATAGATTTATCTTTACCGATTAGGCTTGTTCCTTCGCCATGGACCCCGATTCGGCTAAATAGCCGTATTCGGCAGCGCTCTCACGAGTGAACGTGTGTTCGTGGGTTTGTATTGGACAATGAATGCTTTTAGCCTTTCACGATTAGATTGTATCATACGGTGGATTGATCTAATCTGATTGGTGGTGTGGCCATAAACGAGTTGTATCATGCGGTGGATTAACTCGCTTGTTGCCATGCTTGACGGGTGCTGCTTTCGGCCTATGCATTCTTGTTTTCAATGTAAATTCGTGACTGTGTTGTGGGTTCGTAACTAAACATTGAATGCTTTTAGCTTTTCATGGTTAGATTGTATCATGCGGTGGATTGATCTAATCTGATTAGTGGTGTGGTCACAAACAAGTCGTATCATGCGGTGGATTAACTTGTTCGTTATCATGCTTGACGGGTGCTGCTTTCGGCCTATGCATTCTTTGTTTACTGCGAATTTATGATCATGTGTCACCCTTTTATTTATCCATCATGCTCTGTTTCTCGTTAATCGGCTATGAGTATGTGTTACAGTGTTCATTTGGTTGAAAGCCGATCTTTCGTCATGCTTACGTCACGCATTCGGCAGTGCGCTCCTTGCGTGCCTTGCCGATTGCCGAATGAGGTTTTAACTGCCGACAGATAGCTTGTCCATAGCTATATGTCTCTCAAGATTGGCTTCAACGCCGCAAATATGGAACTGTCTGGTCTCACCCGGCACGTTCCAGGTTTTGATCTAAACGTTTTGTCCCTTTGTTAGTTTTCAGGCAAACTGACTGGCACGCTTCCGGATTCAAAAGCCCGGGCTACGTTTGAAGCCAGCTGATTCGGCTTGCTGTGTGCTTGGCGTGAGGTGCGGATTTTACGTCAACAGTTACCTCATTCAATGAACGATAATCCACACACATCCTCAGAGTACCATCCTTTTTACCCACAAAAATTACAGGTGCTCCCCAAGGTGAAGAACTAGGACGAATCTAACCTTTATCCAACAATTCCTTAAGTTGTTTCTTAAGTTCTTCTAGTTCATTAACAACCATTCTATAGGGTCTTTTAGAAATAGGAGCAGTACCAGGTAAAAGCTCAATAATAAACTCAATGTCTCGTTCGGGTGGCATACCTGGCAAATCATCTGGGAAGACATCCGGAAACTCACAAACAACTCTGATATCCTCCAAAGGAACACCGCTGGCCTGATTCACTGAGTAAGTTGAAGCTGAGGGTTGAGTGGCTCCGAATTCAATCTTCTCTCCCTGAGGGCTAGTCAACAACACGGACCTCTTGGCACACTGAATCACCGCATCAAAAGCAGCTAACCATCCCATTCCAAGTATGACATCAATTCCCTCAGAGTTCAGGACTATCAAATCAGCAGGAAAGTCTACCCCAACTATTTTCAGATTAACTCGGGGACAGATAAAATTGGCTTTGATGTTTCCACCGGGAGAGCTAACTAGCATGAAATTTTTCATAGGGACCATGGATACATTATACTTAGCTACGTACTGAGCAGTAATAAAAGAATGAGATGCTCCAGAGTCGAATAATACCGATGCAGGGGCTGAGTTGACGAGGAACATACCAAGTACCACATCCTGGGCCTCCTGCGCGGACTCTGCAGCAACATGGTTCACTTTGCCTCGCATCTGATTCTGCTGGCCCTTGTTGCTCTGGGGTGTCGGGTTCACATTCCTGTTCTGCTGCTGAGGGGTATTCTGCCTAGGTGCACTGCCACTCTGGTGCTGTGGGGTCTGAGCATTCCTCTTAGGATAGTTGTGGGCAAAGTGGCTGGGATCTCCACAAATGTAGCAGGTACGAGGAGTAGGGGCACTGCCTGGTGCAGGGGTCTTCACTGGAGTCTGAGCCGGGGTGGTCTGACGGTTCTGCTGAAATGCTGGATGCTGAGGTGGAGGTGCCGACCGCTGACCCTGGCTCTGCACAAAGTTACCCCCTTGCCCACCAAAGCGAACGGGCATGTTCTGCTGAGGCGGCTGGAGACGAGGGCGGGTGTTACTGCTTGACTGTCCTGAGGCCATGAACTTCCTCTTCTACTCTCCCAACTCACGACGCTTGCTCTCCAAGCCAATAGCCTTATCCAGCAGCTTCTGAAATGTTGGGAAGGCGTGAGACATGAGTTGATATTGGAGCGGCGGGATCAATCCTTCCAGAAATCGCTCCTGCTTCTGCTCATCCTCTTTCACCTCATCTGGGGCGTAACGGGACAACTGAATGAACTTATCCCGGTACTCGCTGACGGTCATCCCACCTTGCTTAAGTGAGAGGAACTCCTTCTTCTTCAGCTTCATGACACCAGCAGGAATATGGTAGCTCCTGAAGTTGGTTCTAAACTCCTGCCAGGTGATAGCATCAGGGGTGGCATGAGCAGCAAGATAAGCATCCCACCAATCTGAAGCTGATCCTTCCAAGCGACCTGAGGCATACAGGACCTTCTCCCTGTCATTGCACTGAGCCAAATCCAGCTTCTTCTCAACAGTCTTCAGCCAATCATCAGCATCAAGAGGATCTGCCGAGTGGGAGTAGGTAGGAGGTTTGTGACTCATGAACTCCCGGTGCTTGTCTCTCGGCTGGTTGTTATTGTTGTTGTTGTTGTTGTTGTTCTGTGCCTGCATGGCTGCCAAGGTATTAGCCATGCCTTGGAGTATCTGAGTCTGGTTGGCGAGGATCTGATCCATTGCTATAGGTGCTTGATTCGGCGGAGGATTTGGATTGGGGTTGACACGTCCCTGACGATTCACAGGTGGTTGATCCACTCCAGTTCCAGACCTGGTGTTCACCAACTGATGGTTAGACACATGAGGTTCAGAGGGTGGTAAAAGGATATAACCCAAACCATGAACAGATAAAAGTTGATGTAGCGACTAGAACATCAAATTCTGAAACAGATTCTATTCATCATTCTTAAACAGTTGTAACTCTCATTCTGTTTATCCAAAATTTATGATCTTTTACCAGAACGTAGATTATGAAATTCTGAAACTAACCCAACTTGAATCACCTCAATCGGAGTTTTGTGGCTCGAGGTATAAAATAAACAAGACAGCTGTGTCGGGACCACGGGACAGGTTCTGGTTACTCCAATAAAACCATTATATCTCTCTGCCAGAACCTCCAAAAATCATGAAAAATTCCCAGAACCTAGGTTATCAAGTCCTTAATCCAACCCAACTGGATTTATGTCAAAGGAGTTCTGAAGCTCCAGAAACAATTCGGACAGTACCAGGATATCATGCAGCAGCGAGAACAAATTGCTGCATAACATGATTTATATGAGGGGTACAAATATATGGATAAAGTGATAGTTAAGGGCTAAGATCAGAGACCAAGGTAAACCCAAAACTAACTAAATTTATTTATTTAATAATTACTCAATTGTGGTCATCACTCCACAATTAAGTTCAATCATTACAAAGATCCAAATCACACACTTAGCACGAAAGCAAACATCTCTACCACACTTTTAAACCAAACTAAATCACATGCTACGCACGAGTCTCAACGATTCTAAACGTACTGAACTAACAAAAGAGAGGGTATCCTATCTTAATAGGTATGGGTGAAGCAACTAGACAATCCACCACGCACTCTCTAGCGGGGCGGTGAATGACCCATCAATCCTTCTACATCTTCGTCCAAGGACGGAAGTGCTTCTCCCTTGAGTTCAGCTACAGCCTCTTGTTCTTCCTTCGTTCAGCAGCGAGTTCTTCACGCACTTCTTGTAGCACCCTCGTGGTGTCATCGGCGTGCACGTTGAGCATCTGGGTGAACGCCACCTGAACGTTGAGTGTAGAGTTTACACATGGCGGTTGTGGCACAACCCCAGTTGGAGTGCCTTGCTGCCTTCGAGGAAGATATGCCCAAGCAGTGTGACGTACTTCAGCAGCCTCCTCATGACAAAGCACAGAAAGTGCCCTCCTGGCTGCATCCTGGATTCCAGCTTCGAAAGTTGATCTCATGGCGATGGCGTGATGCACTGCAGCCTCTTTGGTTCCTCCATACTCATAATCAGGCTCCCGGATGTATACAACGACTTCCCAGTCCTCTGGGTGATCTGGATGTGTCCTCCTTCTTCCACAATATTCTATCTCCACTGGGTAGTTCAGACGCTCGAAGAGCATTCGAAGCATCATAGGGAACCCACTGTTGCCTCCGTCGTGGTGGTGAATAGTCACTACCCACATGTCAGGCGGCAGAGAGGGTCCTTCACTTCCTTCAGATCCAGCTGGAGCATTCCCTCCTGAGTTAACTTCTTCATCCATCATTTCCATCTCTTCAGGTTCCGGTTCCTCTTCTTGTACCGAATGCGACGAAAAAGAGGAAAGAGTGCTTGCCAATCTACGAGCACCTTGCCTTGTCAACACCATCTATGGTTTAAGCAAGAAAGGGGTGAGAAAAGTTCTAAAGACCTCGAAACCAGGTGAGATGGTGAATAAGATAGAACAGAATACAAAGATCAAGGAGGAGACAATTATCAATGACCTAGAATAATAGCAAATTAAACCAAGAATAGATAGACCAAGAGTAGTTAAGAAAAATAATCCTTAGAGAATGACCATTGCTATCTAGGCTTGCGTCCTACAGTCAACATAGCTCTGATACCACCTCTGTCACACCCGGTTTTAAAGGCAAAACCAGGTGCATCTCATATATGCGCCAGGATCAGTTTACACACATATGGTAGACGTCACAAGTGAATATCCATAACCATGCATAACGAAAGAGTATTATAGTGCAATTGTTACAATATCAGAGTTGACTCAAATGTCATAGCGGAAGACTTAAATAAACGTTCATCTAACGAAGCAAAAGTGACTCCAACTCCACAGGCATTGACTGGGGGAGACTCGCCTAGAACTCCTCAAAATCAGTGGTGAAATCCTCAAAATTCTCCCAATCTGAGCAGCATTCCGGGTGTAGTCGATGCAATAAAAGAAAGAAAAACAACAAGTATGAGCACATGACGTACTCAGCAAATGTAATATGACATACAAGGCTGAGGCAAAAAGGTTGGCTGACCATACTGCAGTAAGCACTTTTAGTTGGCCAAATTTTATTAAGCAACTATTTACTAGCAAATGAAAGTATATACCACCCACAAATTAATGAATGTCATATTCCCAACATATTCATATAACCACGATTTAGATCATGTTCAAGTATGATTATCATGTAAGGGTCCAAGCCGCTCTTGACCGTGAGCACGGCTGTTATAACAGTTTTACACTCTGCAGAGGTTGTACACTTTCACCATAAGCCGTGATTCCCATTGCCGAAGCATTGTACCCTTCCTACACCAAATGGACCGAATACTGGGTTTCACTATGAGACCTTTACAAAAGCACTCTAATAAATGATAGCCCGCTAAGGTTTCCGGTTCAGAAGCAAAGCATAACCCTCCCTAATGAGGTCTGTCTCTTACCAAAGCCCACAGCTCAAAAGGACCGAGCTATACTCCGTCAACCGCCACCCCCCATGCCCCTTTCGGGTAAAGCTACCATAAACCAGAGCACCTAATTAGTCAGTCAAAGCCAGAGCCACATGGCACTCATGGTTGTACTGTTTTCCTGGATGGTTCTCCATGTTCCAATTAAAAAGATATGATCTTGCCATTTAATTAATTAAAAGAGTATATGAAACATAGAGTAGGGGTTCATTTAACCAATCCCAGTTGAGCAAGCTAAGCATCATCTACCATCAAAGTTAATTAAATAACCCAGTTTCAAGGGACAGGGAAATATAGTGGCTAGGCAAATCCTTAAATAGGAACCCATCAAATTAAGACACATGCATGGGTGGTGAAATTAATAGTTATTAGGGCATTTGCATGACATAATACACTTGCCTTCTTCCCAACTCTGTTGCTGCTCAAATCCTTCTCCAACCGTTGGTTCTTCAGAGAAATCCTCGAACTGGTCGTTTCCTAATCGCATCACACATTTACATGCAAGGAAACAATACAACAAATAAGAAACAGTACACCAAACAATTCCAACAGAGGAAAACAACAGCACAAAACTAATCTACACGTTACAACGAACGCGTGAGCGCGAGAATCACTAAAATCGGAGTTAAAACGCAAAAGATATGGCTTTTCTAAGGTTCAGGGACTTGCTGGCAAAGTTCTAAAAGTTCCAGGGGCTTAACTGCGAAAAACCAGGGGCTAAAACCTAATTTTGTATAAAAACTCGAGGGCTAAACCATAAAATAATAAAACTTGGATCTCGGGCACAATTTTAAAACTTGCAGGGGCTAAAACAGAAGAAAAAGGACCTAAACGTAATTACTTTTGAACTAAGCTGGACTGTGGATTGATTTCCAGAAAACTCAGGGGCTCTTTAGCAAAATTGCCTAGGTTGACCGGTACTCTCGGGTTTGACTCGGGACGTGGTCTAATCTGGACCGTTGGATCTTGATCTTACGGCTACAGACGAATCGGGCGGAGGGGAGACGCCGGCGACGACGGACGCGGCGGCGCCGCTCGTTCCCGCGGCGGCGCTTCGCTGGAGCGAGCGCGATTCGGCGCTACGATGCACCAAACACGACGAGACTTGGACGGGAAGGGAGAGGAGGGAACGGCGAACTCACTGAGCTAGGTCTCGACGAGGGAAGAGCAACGACGGCGGCCGGCGACGAGCGACGACGGATGGCGGCGCTGTGAGTTCGGTCGGCGAGCAAATTAGCGCGGAGCGCGGCAAAAATTCGAGCAAGAACGCGATGGGTAGCTTCGGGTTATTGAGGCGAACCTCCTGGAGTGCTTCACGGCGAAGGAGCGGCGGCGACGGCGCGAATCGACGACGGCGGCGCTCGGCTCGGCAATGGCGGCGCGGACAGCTAGGGTTGCGGGCTCGATGGGCTTCGGTTGGGGGAAACAGCAAGGGCGGCGGCGCTTTTATAGGTGCGGAGCGGGGCTCAGGCCACGCCTAGGCGTGCGTGCCCGGGACGGACACGGCGGCGCGGCGGAGACGGACTCGGAGCAGAGTCCTGCTCAGGGAAGATGGACCCGACAGGTGGGTCCCACCTGTCGGCGAGAGAGAGTGAAAGAGATGAGGGGAGAAGTGGAGCGGGCCAGTGCTGGGCCGAAAGCGGGGAAGAATGGGCCGGGGGAAAAGAATCGGCCGGGGAAAGAGAAAGAAAGTAGAGGGGGAAAACTTGGACCAGGCCAAAAGTTGGAGGGGCGAAAACGAACTCTGCCTGTTTTAACTTTTCTAAAACTCAAACAAAAGCAAATCAAATTCGAATTTAAACAGAATTTAAATTCCAACTTGATTTACTAGCAACCAAAAATATATGCAACAGCATGAATGCAAAAAAAACTTATTTTGACTAAAATAATTATTTAATGTGATATTTAAATTGATAAAAGGCTAGAAATTCTAATTAATTCCTAGAAAATTTATTTAAGCCTTAATAAATCCTAGAAAAATTCAAATGGTTGCTACAATTTAATTGTGATGATTTTTAGGGTGTTACAGCTATAGTACATCCGACGGTGAATAATTTGAGACGACGACGTGACCTAGCTAATGATGCGCCGCAGCCTCTGGTACTAATTTGGTTAGGTAGAGATAGAGATGCGATGCTCCATTTGGCCTCCGCTTCCGTGCGTCGTCTGTTGTGGTCACCAGCGACAACACAGAAACAAGACAGAATTGTAGCACGGTTGATGAGGACTTCACTGAGCAGCCGGCGAACACCTAGCACCACATGTCCTCAGCCTTGTTGAACTTTAAGATCAATTGGTTCAAACATTCTAGAGGACGGGACAGAGCCTTTTGATTTGTCTCCGTATGAGATCACACAAGTAGTCGATATAGTCGCCGATGGATTGGAAAGCAAAGATTCCTGCGCTATCAGTCCGTCCGTTCAAATATCTAAGCAAATTCAGTCCACGAGTGTATGACCATCGAAAAGCAAATAAAGACGTCGCCAAGGCCGCCGGCCAGCTCCAGTACAAGTTTCAACTCTCGACAGATAGGAGGGTTGCTTTTGTCGTTCCTTGTATTTTTGCTTCCAGACTCTTTGATCCGTAGACTTTGCACCGTTGCACGCTAACATTATCCTCATTTGGATCCATCAACTAAATTTTAGCTGCTAAATCCAGTTAAACTTTAGCAGCAAACTAAAAAGTATATAATCCCTCTAATTGATTAAATCCAACTAAAATATGTTTAAAGGCGGAATCGCCCTCCTCCTAAAATCAATCTAGTTATCATCCTTTTCTTTCTATTATTTTCGTGAGGGGTAATGTGGTCCAATCATTTCAATTAGACTGAGGATCCAAAAAACCGTCAACTAAAATTTGGCTGACAAACTTTAACTCTAGTAATTAGTTAGCTAAACGCTTGATTGAGGTGGATTCAAACAAGAACTTTGGTTGATAATGGACTATCGGTGGAATTTTATTTAGTTTAGGCAGGCGGAATGGTGGACTATCCGTAGACTATATATAAACTTGGTGGTGACCAAGTTCATGCACCCACACGAAAACCATGCCATCTTCCTCTCGAAACGGTTTGAAACCAGTTCCGAGCATGCGAGACTAGCAAGGGCTTTGCTAAGGTACTCTTTATTACCTCCTAAGAGGTAAGAGGTTAAATAAATCTTGACCATTAAATTTTAAAAGATAGAAACCAATTAATTAAAGTTAAAAAACACATGCATGTGGCCATGCAGATCATGCACCTGTTGTACCGGATGGTTGTATGACATCCCTCCCGCGCAACTGTTGTTGATGCTCCGGTGCACGTCGCAACCGAGGTCGACCCGATTGTCACGCACCGTCACGTTGCCCTCGGTCCGTACGTCGCTCTCGTCATACCTAGATTTATTGGTGAAGTTGAAGCTGAAGGAGAATTGAGGAGAGTCTAGTGCTACATAATTATTGTTAGTTTCCTGAGCATGCAGGGATAAGGGTAGGAGAAAACAAGTGGAATGAGGAGGAAGAAGAGGAGGGTGAGCCGAACGCTGCTGCTTGCAGCCGAGGCCATGGCTCAACAGATGAGCTAGCTAGCTTATTTGTTATTGCTCATTAGCCGGCTAGCTGCATGCTCTGCGTATATACCTTTTTTTAGAAAAAGGAAGTCTCTTCCCGTCTCTGCATTACCGCACACAACGTTTAAAATTATTACATAGTTTTGGATATATTGTCAATCACTACCAGAAAAACTCACATCCGCACCACTCAAATACCTCGGCACCATTTGAACCCGGTGCTAAATGGTGCATTAGCACCGGGTCTAATGGCTAGGAGCGAAACGGTGCACAACTGTAGCCGCAGGGAGCTCATTAGCACCAGGTTATAACGAGATCCGGTGCTAAATATCCCAAATTAGTACCGGTGGTAGCTACCAACCGGTGCAAATGTGTCAAACACATTTAGCCGGTGCTAATGCTCATGTCCGACAGCAGCCACTCCCCCTTCTCTTTTTTATCTCCCGTCACTTGTCTCTTCTTCTTCCTCTAACCTTATCTCTTCCTCACCTTATCTCTTCCTCTTCAATCTCGCAGGCACCACACGCGGGCGCGCGAGCGGGCAGCTGGCGGCGGGCGCGAGCGAGCGCGCGGCGGCGGGCGAGCACGGCGAGCGAGGCAGGCGCCGCGCGGGCGGGCACGGCAGGCCAGGAGCAGCGGCGGTGGCGCGAGCTGGCGCGCTCGTAGGGGCGGCGCGCAGGCAACGCCGTGGGGAGGCGCGCTCGCGGGGCCGGCGGGACCGCGCGGGAGGCGGCTGGCGGGGACGACGGGGTCTCGCGAGCCGGCGTCGGCAAATCCAAGGTGCTCTGCTCGGCGTGCGACGCGCTCGTACAACGCATGCGGGCAGCTGGCGGGCGCGCACTTCATTAGGCAGGCAAGCAGTACAGCTAATCTTGATTTGTTTACTCGATTAAGCATGTGACTAGTGTTGTAATCTGGTTCTCATGGTGCGTGCTCTGGCTAAGATGCGCTCGTTGGCCTGGTGTGTCAACCATGTGGATGTAAATTGAATGTAAATTTCTGTAATCTTGGATCTATATAATCTCCGTAAATTTCTCTGTTAAATCTTGAATGTTGGATCTTAGGCTATTTCTACTCTTAATCTCGAATGCAAGGTATTCAAATGCAAGGTGTTTTTTACTCTTAATCTCTTTCTTTCTCCTCTCTTCTTTCTCTGTTCTTCTTGTTCGTAAACTTCTTGTTCGTGAAGAACATGGAGAGAGCAGGTTAGAAAATAGAGGAGAGGGAAAGAGACGAGAGTAAAAGAAACGTTTAATTTTTTTGCATAAAAATATTTAGCACCGGATCGTGTTTTCAACCGGTGCTAAAAAATGTCTTTAGCACCAGGTATTTTATCCGGTGCTAATGATTGAGCTCATTAGCCTCGAAAATTTAGCACCGGTTGAGAAATCCGGTGCTAAAGACAGTTCCCAACCGGTGCGGATGTTAGTTATTTTGGCAGTGAATCAAGGGGACAAACAGAAAAATTATAAAGTATAACAAAGTCTATTACTATGTTTCCATCCATGAGAAGCGAACACGGTTCCAACGTTGTAGTCTCTAATGCTCCGCTCACTTTCTTGAATGCATCCGTTGTCTCCTCATCATGCTGCAGCAGTGACCAAAACCGTAGCCAATATGCTCCCTTGAATATAGCCAATATGCATATATACCTGAGGGCATGTTCATATGCGTACATTTTTTGTACGTTTACATTGTCTTGCTCAGTACCATACTGCCAGCAGGGTAGGAGGTAAGATAATTGGTCAGGTCGAGCTCGAGCAGAGCATACTGGTGGGTGAGAACTGAGAACAAATAATAAGGTTGCGGTATTTTTGGTATAACTTCCAACATGTTGCGCTCAAATTTTGGATAAGTATTTTGGTATGACATCTACAGTGCATGAGGATTATTGAACTGGAGATGATTTTTCAGAGAACCTCTGTCAACTTAGTCAAACTGCAGTCTAGTTATACTTGATATAGGTCCATAGCAATGCTTCCATTGATCTGAAACCATTTCTTGTGAGATAATGGAACACAGATAAGTCATGGTCCTGTTATTCCATTACTATTCGATAAATACAGAATGTACAACATTTCTTGCCGATGGCTGGGAGCTTTGGGTAGTGTTGTGGGTGCACATGCCACATCGGACAGATTGCCCTGTTTAGCTGGCTTGTGACTGGTGCTGGTTTTTGCTGAGAGAAAAATATTGCTGGCTGGTTGGTGGCTGGTGGTTGGTGCTGATTATTTGCTGGCTGGTGGCTAATAATCCAAGCGGCGATGCTTGTGGTGCTCTACAAGTAATTAAGCTCGATTTGACTTGAAACAACACACCATCAAGTGTCACCCTTGGAAGAGAACAAGACGTACTCCATCGATGCTACATCGCGCCTCCGCTTCAGTGCATCAGCTGTTGTGGTCACCACACACTATCGAGACAGCGACAACATAAAAAAAGACGGGATTGTAGCACGACTGATAAGGACTTCACTGAGCAGCCGGCAAACACCTAGCACCACATATCCTCAGCCTTGTTGAACTTTAAGATCAACTGGTTCAAACCTTCAAGAGAACGGGATGGAGTGTTCAATTTGTCTCCGTATGAGATCCCACGAGTGCATGACCATCGAAAAGCAAATAATGACGTCGCCAAGGCCACTGGTCAAGTGGCCAGCGCCAGCAAAAATTTCAACTCTCGACAGGTAGGAGGGTTGCTTTCGTTGTTTCTCGTATTTCTGCTTCCAAACTCTTTGATCCGTAGACTTTGCACGCTAACATTACCACCGTTTTGGACCCATCAACCAAATTTTAGCTGTTAAGACCTAGTTAAACTTTAGCTACAAGCTAAAAAAGGAGGTTGTGCCCAACTAAAACATGTTTAAAGGCGGAATCGCTCCTCCAAAATTCAATCCAATTGTCATCCTTTTCTTTCTATTATTTTTATGAGGGACGGTATGGTCGAATCATTTCAATTAGATGGAGGATCCAAAGACCGGCAACTAAAATTTGGCTGTTAAATTTTAACTCTAGTAATTAACTAGCTAAACTTTAGTTGAGGTGCACCCAAACAGGATCTTAGGTATGATAATGGACTACCTTTACAATTTGATTTTGTTTAGGGAGGCTGAATGGTGGACCATCATACAATGTTTCGCACAAAGAAAAAAAAAAGAAGATGAGCAAACATACGAGGGAGGAAGACGGTTGAGACGTGGGCCGTGGAAAAGTTCGAGAGGGTTATCCGCATTCTTGAAAAATTGAGGGATGAGAAGTGGGCTAAGTGTAAGGGAGGTGGCGAATCTGGTGTTGGGCTGATGGAGGCGTCGAGGCGAATTGGGCTGAAGATGTGTGTCGAGTGGAATCAGCCCATGTCAGGCTTTGGGTTTATTCCGTTATGGTTTTTAGAGTTTGGGTTTATTCTTTATTTACTGCCACTTCAGATTATTTGAACCTTTTATTTGTGTGATGAGTAAGTTAGGATGGCGTCTCAGCTACCCTTCTTTTTTTTTGTTGCTGTTGAGCAGAGGCCTAGTTAGGATAGCATCAGCAGGTCCATGTATCGGTGATGTTTTGTGTTCTCACATGCAAAGGAAAACTAAAACCAGACACAAGGGTGTCGGTTCATTTGTTGGGTTCTCGAATCAGGGAATCTCCATGGTTACTCCAAGCAAACTTCAAGAAGCGTGGATCTTCTGTACGTGTTTATGGAGGTGTGCAGTGTTTACAGTTTTATTATATGACCAGGCAAACAGACTTTGAAGAAAGTTATGCTCATGCAAAACCCTGCCTGGCTTTGAGAACATGAGCATCACTGCACCAGACTAATAAAACACAATTATTCAGGTTATTACAATCCACAAAGGCTCCAGGTGTAGTCGTCAACAGTTCATGGGCATTGTTGGTTCGCTTTCATTCCATGGGCATTGTTGTTTCGCTTTCGCAAAGCATTCATGCACAGACCTCGATGATCGAAAGGGCCCCAACAGCCGGTCGAATTTTATAATCCTTGAACCCAGCTTCGATGAAAATTTTCTTCCACTCTTGCTCGTCGCATTCAATCCCATTAACCATCATAATAAAGAAATCAAACATAACTTGTGTTTCTAGATGCTTTATGTTGGAGGGACCACGCGCCCCACGCCCCCGCGTCGTCTCCCTCGGAGGCGACTCGGGCGGCTCCCCCGACCACCGCCGCCACCCACCCTCTCCGCCCTCCTCCCCGCCTTGCTATCGCCGGAGCAGCGCCCCGGAAGCCCGCGGGCCTACTAGGAAGGCGACGGCGGGGCTTTTTCGGCCGGTTTCCCCTCCCCCGACCTTGCGCTCCGGCGAGCCAACCATGGAGGCGACGACGGCGACCACCGGCGGCGGCAGATCCGGGACCCTGGGCACCGGATCCGGCCCTCCCGCGGCCGGATCTATGCGGAGCGGCGGCATCCGGGGCGCGACGGCGCGATGACGGGCGGCGGCGGTCGTCGATGCGGCGGTGTCTGTGGCGCGACGAGGAGAAGCCCGCGGCAGTGGGCAGAGGTGGCGGCCGTCGGGGATGAAGCCGGCGGCGCGCGAGGGCCACGAGGCGCCATCCGCGGGCAGCGGGTGCGCGAGGCCGGGCGTGCGGAGGCGGCCCGGGCTGGAGGCGACGCACGCGTGTGTGCGGTCGGCGGCGCTCCGGCCGGCAAGGCCGGCGGAGGAGGCCCGGGCCAGGGAGAGCCGCGCGCGGCGTATGGCCGGCGGGTGTGGCCGGCGGCGCGCGAGCTGGCGAGGCGCTCGGCCGGCGATGCGTGCGTGGCCGGCGGCAAGCCGGTGAGGCGCGAGGCTGACGGAGGGGGCTTCACGTCTGGCGGCGGTGGAGCGGGATGACAGAGGAGCGATATTGCCGCAGCATGAATTGTGGAAAGCGGTGGAGGCGCTGCCCGGTTGGGGATGGCTGGGACGATGGTGTTGTCTCCTGCACCGCGCGCATGCAACCGGGATGAATGCTCTGGGCGAAAGCCTTCTGACGGCGGCGTTCTCCGACGTCGCTTTTCCTCTTGAGGGCGTCTTTATGGAGCTTCATTCCTGCCGCACGAGGTCTCTGGGTGATAACCCTGTCTAGTTTCTAGACGAGCAACGGCGGCGTCTTTGGCGTCGTAACCTCCTTGGAGGCGTTGTCTCTTGAGACCCGCTCGGTTTGCAGCAGGGCCGACCCACTGTCTTTGGCAGCCTCGACCGGTGCTGGCAACTCTGTCGTGGGGCAAGCGAAAGGGTGTGACTACCACACGTCGAGGCGGCTATCTGGGATCAAGGGTCGTCGGAGACGACTCGGCCTGTAGCGGATCGTTGCGGGTAGGTCAGCATGGCTGAGCCTATTCGGTGCGGTACAATGTCGGAAGACGGCACGGGTGACAACCTTGATCCGCGGCGGCTTCGTGCGGGAGGAGGTTATGAATTGAAGTTGAGACCACGGCGACGGTCTGTTGCTTTGGTGAAGCTCCTTGGAGGCGGGGCGACTATGCTCGCTATCTCGACGGCAACTTAAGGAACGAGTTCAGAGCATGGAGTAGTGGCGGGCGTGGCGAGGCCCCCACGCACGAGAGAGGAGGCGTCCAGCGGCGGGTGAGGCGAGGCCCCCGCGCGTTTGGTTTGCTCGAACTCGGTATTTTTCATCCCGTCGAATCTGGTGTTGGGCTGATGGAGGCGTCGAGGCGAATTGGGCTGAAGATGTGTGTCGAGTGGAATCAGCCCATGTCAAGTTTGGGTTTACTCAATTATGGTTTTTAGAGTTTGGGTTCAATCTTGTAAAATGCATAAGAAATTGTAGAGAAATGGCAAAAGTGCAAAATCAATATTTTGTGTTCGTGGAAGCTAGATATATGATATCAAAGTGGTTCATATGTTTACTTGATCTAGATCTCAAAATATTTTATGCTATGAAATGTTGCTTAAATTTTATATAATGCATAATGAATCTTCCGTGCGCAGTTGGTTCATAATGAGTTCGGGCCATGCTATGAAATATTTCCTAGCATAAATACGCTATAAAATATTTCATAGCATGGCCCGTGCGAAAAAGCGTATTGTGAGAAACAGCAGTTGTGTGCATCTCACGACGATGAGATCATCTTGGTCTATGAGTACATGGCCCGTGGAAGCCTACGTGACAACCTGTACAACAACAAGAAGGTACTCGCTACCGGAGCCAGGCAGTTTGCCGTGCGCACGGCAAAGCCTTTGCCGTGCGCATTTTGCCCATGCGCACGGCAAAGGCTGCACGGCGTATCTTTGCACGGCAAAGGCGCCTTTGTTGTGCGCTTTATATCGCGCGCACGACAAACAATCTTTGTCGTGCGTTGGGTCGAGCACACAACAAACTAAAGTGCTCACGCCGCGGGGACGGCGGCGGTGACGGCGGGGCATGACGGCTGACGGAGACGGCGCGGGGACGGCGTTGTTTGCCGTGCGCCTGCCAGCTGGCGCACGGCAAACATACCGCGTTTGCCGTGGGCAGGCGCACGGCAAACGCTTCCTCTTTGCCGTGCGCCAGCTGGCAGGCGCACGGCAAACGCTTCCTCTTTGCCGTGCGCCATGCACACAGCGCACGGCAAACGTGCCATTCCAGTCAACAGGAATGGCACTGGAATGGCACGTTTGCCGTGCGCTGCTTGCATGGCGCACGGCAAACGTGCCATAAAACCCCTGTTTTTTTCGCTTTAAAAGGTCCCTATCAACCAAATTTCTCAGGCATTATATATATATATATATATATATATATATATCATATAAAACATCACAGGCATTATGTATATAGCACAATAACCATCATTAAATCTATAAATACATATGTATCCACCAACTAGACACAAACAAGCTCACAATTCGTCCACAGGTCATCGACAAACATTATTCATGTGTGTACACAAGTATCCATCACATAGTTCATACACACAAGCTCACTGAGAAGGCGGTGGCTGGAACGACTGCGGCGGTGGGGCGCCGATCAGAGGGAGAGGGAACAGCTCCTGAGGGTTTAACCCCGGTGGCGACGCTCCAACAGTCCTCGATGCCGCAGACTGATTCTACAAACAGAAAGGAGTATTTTGTATCTAAGTTATTATGTCATTTCAATCAATCTCTAATATCTCTAGGTCTCTAAGCGAGTTGAATTGAAATGAAGCGAGTTTTGCAAGTGACTCACAACAGGAGTTGTCGGAAACGTAGCCGACTGCGGAGTGAACACCAACGGGGACATCTGGGGCATCGGAGGCATCTGAGGCATCGCCGGCATTGGTAGAATTTAATATATATATATATATATATATATATATATATATATATATATATATATATATATATATTGCTATCTAAAACTAAACCTATATAAACTAAACCCATATAAACTAACCTAACCTATAACATAACTAACCTAACCTATATATAAACTAAACTAACCTATATAAACTAAACTTAATTAACTACAGCAAAAAAAATACCAAAAAAAACTAAAGAAGGTAAACTACAAACTAAACTATATAAACTAAACTAAATTATATAAACTACAAACTAAACTAACCTATATATCTAACCATACAGATCTACAACTGCTAACTAAATTAACTATATATTAAATTTACCAAACTTAATTAACAAAAAAAATACCTGCGGCAGCCGGGGCAGGGTTGGGGGTGGTCGGCCAGAGCAGGGTTGGGGGCGGCCGGCCGCAGCAGGGGGTCACGCGGCCAGCAGGAGCAGGGAGTCGCGCGGTGGCCGGAGGAGGAGGCGCGGCGGTTGGAGGACGAGCGGCCGCGGCGGTCAGGGACGGAGCGCGGCCGGCCCGGGGAGGCGTCGGCCCGGAGGCAGGGGCGGGAGGCGGTCGGCGTCGGGGGCGGGGGTAGGGACGACCGCGGCTGGCGTCGGGGCGGGGACAGGGATGGCCGCGGGCCGCGTCGGGGCGGCCGCGGGCGACGTCGGGCCGCATCGGGGCGGCCGCGGGCGGCAGCGACCGGCATCAGCGACGGCGACGGGGACGGCGACGGGGACGGCGCGGGCGGCGACCGGCGTCCGGGGCGCTGCGCGTGGGGGCGCCTGCGGCCGGGGAGACGAGCGGCGGCGGCGTGGTGTGGGGTGTGTGTTGTTGTGGCCGGCCACGGGCCGGCCAAACGTTTATCAGGTTCTTTTGTTTGCCGTGCGTCAGATCTGGGACGCACGGCAAACGTTTCGAAATTTTTATTCCCCCCGGCGCGCAATTGTTTTGGGCCGCGTGGGCCCCCAACGTTTGTTGTGCACCGAGGTAAAAGCGCACGGCAAACAAAGCTTTGCCGTGCGCCCCTGGTCAACGCGCACGGCAAAGAAGCCTTTTGCCGTGCGCCATGGTCAAAGCGCACGACAAACAAGCCCTTTGTCGTGCGTGACGCACGGCAAAGGGCCCCTTTGTCGTGCGTGCGGCAAAGGGCTTGTTATTTCATGCAATTCCAACTTCCATCTATCAAATTCGTAACCATACATTTCAATTCTTCATATATTACCATAAATTAACGTGAGACTATGTAAATGTTGTATGTATACTATAGATAAAGTTTTAAATTCAAAATCCAATTTGAACTTTCCTAAGAATGCAAACATGATCATCTCACTCTAACTCTCTCTGAAACTTCTTGTTAGATGTTTCGATTTTGAACACTATAGGTAACGAAATGTTCAAAACCTTATCAGTGATTTACCACAGCATCTACATAGGATATCATGTGTTCTGTACAAATTTCATGATTTTCAAACTTCGTTTGTATTTTATATAATTAAAAAGGGATTCAATCTCACGTGAATCTTAATGCTCAGCTAATAAAATTTTCATAATTAGATATGATTTCATGGGTAAGGTCTTAAAAACGACTCAATTACATGAATATGATTTTTTTCTGAACTTTACTCTATTATTTCATGTACTTGCAGTTTAAATTTGACTTCAACGAAATAAATCCTTTAAATGACAAAAAATTCTAAAAAATAGGAAACATATCGAGAAATGTATATAATTGAAGTATCTAGTACCAAATAATGTTCTTGTATTATAAAAATACATAGAGGGGCTGAATTCAATTTTTTTTGAGAGTTTGCCGTGCGCTGAAGGAAAACGCACGGCAAACCTATTTTGCCGTGCGTTTTCACAGCGGCTCACGGCAAAGATGGGCACGTGCACGTACCAAGCCGAGCGACGGCCGTCTGCGCCGTGCATGCGCTGCGCACGTGACGGCTGTTTGCCGTGCGTCCTAGGATCGGCGCACGGTAAACAGTAGAGATTTGCCGGGAGCCTTCCGTCGGCGCACGGCAAATGTTAACGGCCGTCGCCGCCGTTGCTTGCCAAACGGGCGCGACTGGGGCCGGGGCTGGGGCCAGGATGTTTGCCGTGCGCTCGGCGACCGGCGCACGGCAAAGATGTTTGCCGTGCGCTTTTTGTTTGACGCACGGCAAACTGTCCTTCTGCCGTGCGCCACGTGTTTGCCGTGCGTTGTGTCGTAGGCGCACGGCAAAGGCAGTGTTTGCCGTGCGCCCGATATTTAGCGCACGGCAAACGTCCAGATCCACGGCATACTACCGTTCTCCGGTAGTGACTCCTGACCTGGAAGCGGCGTCTGGAGATCTGCATCAGTACAGCCCGAGCTCTGCACAAGCTTCACAGATCCCGGATCCACTGTAACGTGAACACAACAGACATTCTGCTGGACGAGGAATGGGGTGCCAAGATTTCAGACCTTGTTGGTTTCTGCAGAATTGGGTTGTCAACAGATAAGATACCAAGCCGGTGGAGCTACGGCCGCGTCGATCCAGAATATCTGCGCATCACCAACACCAATCGGCTAACTGAGAAATCCGATGTCTATTGTTTTGGTGCTGTGTTGTTTGAGGTGCTCTGTGCCCGGCCTATCGTGGAGCACATTCCTCCGGAAGGATTCGTCAGCAATGCATGTCAGCTGGGCAATGCAGTTCGTGACGGCGGGCAACCTTGATCAGATTGTAGAACCCCGCCTATACGGGAAAATTTACCGGGAGTGTCTCGACAAGTTTGCGGACATTGCGTGCAGGTGCCTTGCTGATCGGGGAAGGGACCGTCCACATCCATGGAAATGGTGCTTTCGGAGTTGGAGTATGCCATGCTGCTGCAGGAGAGTTCAGAAGCGAGTGGGAGCTAATTGAAGTAGGTGGAGAGATTTGTCAGAAAATTTACCTTGTTTTCGTACGTTGTTTCGCTTGCATTTTTAAGTTCCGACTGTCCTGATGATGACCCAACCAAAAAGGCATCTTTTTGTTTCTTTATTTACTGCCACTTCAGATTATTTGAACCTTTATTTGTGTGATGAGTAAGTTAGGATGGCGTCTCAGCTACCTTTTTTTTTGTTGCTGTTGAGCAGAGGCCTAGTTAGGATAGCATCAGCAGGTCCATGTATCGGTGTGTACCATTGCTGGTATCTTCATTGTTTTGAGTTCTTACATGCAAAGGAAAAGACACAAGAGTGTCGATTCATTTGTTGGGTTCTCGAATCAGGAATCTCCATGGTTACTGGCTTACTGCGAGCAAACTTCAAGAAGCGTGGATCTTGATATTGCAAAGATAATTTCACATCACGTAAAAGACAAGAAGCTTGCATAGGAATCTTGTGATCTTAGAATACTCCTTGACTTTGTCACACACTCACATATACAAGATTGAACACATACAGTAAACAAAACATGTTATTTTGTAAACACAATGTAGCATATACACCCAAGTGTTTATGGAGGTGTCGTGCAGTGTTTACCGTTTTATTATATGACCAGGCAAACAGACTTTTAAAGAAAATTATGCTCATGCAAAACCCTGCCTGGCTTTGAGAACATGAGCATCACTGCACCAGACTAATAAAACACAATTATTCAGGTTATTACAATCCACAAAGGCTCCAGGTGTAGTCGACAACAGTTCATGGCATTGTGTCGCTTTCATTCCATGGACATTTTTGGTTTGCTTTCGCAAAGCATTCATGCATAGACCTCGATGATCGAAAGGGCCCCAACAGCCGGTTGAATTTTATAATCCTTGAATCCAGCTTCGATGAAAATTTTCTTCCACTCTTGCTCGTCGCGTTCAATCCCATTGACCATCATAATAAAGAAATCAAACATAACTTGTGTTTCTAGATGCTTTATGTTGGAGGGACCATATCCAACTACCATGTCCATTATTATTACCTTCCCTCCCGCGTCCCGTGCAGAGATCGCTTGTTTGCAATTCTTCAATATCTTGACACACTCATGGTCACTCCAGTCATGTAAAGTTGTCTACAATATAAGGGAGCATGAAATTAATCACTTAATAGCAGGGATCATGATGATACTAGCTTTATATTCCAATAAGTGCCTATTTCCGCCTATCGGAAATATAAGTTTATTAGGAAAAAGACCTCCGATAAGGTATTTTGGATAGTAATATATAGAAAAATACACTATATTTAAAAATATCATAAAATTATTTTTCATAATAATTCAAGTAATACAAATATTGTGTTGTTAATTTAAATAATTTTTTGGATATCTATAATGAAATGGAAAAAATATTCAAAACAAATTTGTGGAAAGTATCAATATAGTTTTGGAAATCATTTTAGTAGTGTTGCACTTTACCACAACCTTTTATAACTTTAGTTCACCAATATATACAACCAGAATTATAGTTCCGTGAAAGAATTCGTAAAGAAAATATAATAAGAATACATGCACATATAGCCAACTTGATATATTTTATAAGAACATCTCCAAGAGTATATCTAAAATATACTCTCTAAATCATCATTTGAAGAATCATTCGAGTAAAAATTATTTTTATATATTTATACTTTTCAACAGCTTTTCTATATCTTGTGCGCAATCTAGAGAGTCGTCTCGCTCTCTATTTGGCTAACAAGAAATCTGGAATAGACGATATCTATATTTTGATATCCAATTGAAGAGACCGTTGAAGGATGTTTTTTACAAAAAATCTATATTTGTGTAAGTTAAAAAAGATATAAAGAGTCTCTGGATGTACCCATGGTACCTTAAACTCAAAAGGTTTTATTAGGATTTCAAAAGAATATATAAAGAATGGAAGGAGCAGTAAGTATACACGTACCTTGAGGAAAACAGCGGTTGCTGGTGGTATACTCTGAAACATATCGCCGCCGACGAACTGCACCTTACTATCGGAGGGAGCACCGGCGACAACGTGCGGGAGATCCAGCACGCTGCACTTGATATGCGGGAACGCCGCGGCGACGGCGGCGGCGGCGCCGCCGTGCCCGCCGCCGACGTCGACCAGCGAGTCGACCCCCTGGAAGACCTCGCCGCACTCCTTGATGGCAACCGGCACCAGGAAGCGGCTGTCCGCGGCCATGCCTTCGTTGAGCAGCGCGTTGGCGTCGTCGGCCCGCTCCCAGATCGTCTGCATCTGCCGGAACGCCAGGCCGAACGCCGACGGGTCGTGCCGCTCCTGCCGGAACCACGCGCAGATGCCCACGGCGTGCGGGGAGACGCGGACGGGGTGGAGCGCCACGCTCACGAACGGAGCCAGGCTGCTCGCCAACGACGACGCCGACGTGCTCCTCATCACCTCGTCGCTGACGAGGAAGCGGGAGGCCGGCGTGAGCTTGTAGACGACAGCTTCGTCGTCCGACGACGCGGCGGCGGCGGCTGGTGGTTGCTGGACGCTGAAGGTGCCGGAGACGGTGAGCACGCGCATGAGGCGGCGCAGGGCGGGGAGCTTGCACGGGTGGAGCTTAGCGTCGGCGAGGATCTGCGGGAGCGTGGCGCCGCCGCCGTGGCGGTGGATCGCGTCCGGGATGCGGAGGTCGAGGGCCACGGCGAGCGCGAGCGATTTGAGGTAGCCGAGGGACTGGTGCCAGAGCTCGACGTGAGCTTGGAGCAGGTCATGGTTGCTTTCCTCCTGCATGAGCGCCATCGTGTCGTCTCCACTCCACACGTACGTACGGTGCTGGCGAATTCTAGCTCTTGGCGCTTTGGGTAGTGTTGTGGGTGCACAGTGGACGGGACTTTGTATCCACGCCATTTATAGGGTGTAATAATGCTTGGTGGTGCTATGCACGTAATTAAGCTCGATTTGACTTGGAACAGTACACCATCAAGTGTCAGCCTTGGAATTAATAAGAGAATCAGATATTCCATGTGCACCCCACGTACTGTTGCGTGGTCATCAGCGAGACAGCGACAGCACATAAACAAGACGGAATTGTAGCACGAGATTGGTGAGGACTTCACTGATCAGCAGGCAAATTGAACACCTAGCACCACCTATCCTCGATCGATCAGCCTAGTTGAACTTTAAGATCAACCAGTTCAAACCTTCTAGAGAATGGGACGGAAGCCTGTTGAATTTGCCTCCGTATGAGATCGCAAAAGTAGTCGATATAGAGTCGCCGACGGATTGGAAAGGAAAGATTTGTGCTTCAGTCCGTCCGTCCAGATGTCAAGCAAATTGTTGACACCTAAAAGTGGGACAACAGTGCAAACCGGTCTGACCGGTGTGCACAAACCGGTCAGACCGGTTTTGGTAAAAGTGTCAAAATGCCAATTTGACTTCACCATTGCGTAGCTCTCGTCGAGACGATCAAGATGCATACGTAGAACTCCTAATTTGGAATCCGGATGAGAAAGATATGACTTCGGCAAGATCTGCACCCGGACAAACCGGTCTGACCGGTTTTGGTCTGTAATTCGAGTAGGATTAGGATTCCGAGTTTAATCCCATATTGTAACCTATTCGAAAGGGGTAAGACTTCCCCGGTCTATAAATATAAAGGCTAGAAGGCCGATTGAGATATTCCAATCGAATCAAACACTTTATCTTCTATTTTTTGTCTCTCAAACCCTAATCCTTTTCCAACCCCATATTCTGTTCTTTGCTCGTCTCTACGGCGTTCAAGGACGTTCTAGGTGGCCTGCCGACCCTAGAGCAACCCTAGATTAGCTCGAGCTCCGACGGGGTCCCTCCCGAGCTTGAGTTTCTAGGTCTTCACGACCTCCCGACCAAAAGCGGTCTGACCGGTTCTGTAAACCGGTCTGTCCGGTTTGCCCCGGGAAGTCAGGAGTTGGCCGTTGTGACGGCAGTGCTGCACGTTTGATCGATCTCGAGTTTGTTGGCGCGTTTTCGTGTCAACATACTTTTTTGCGACTCCGCTGGGGAAGATTAATCTGGTGCCAAAACCGATTCAATCTACTCCGGATATGTCTGGATCAAAGTGCGACCTTGACAAAGACAACATCATCACCGCGACGATGGAAGAGCTCACGGACGAGGAGCGAAAGCGATATTTGATTGCTGAGGAGCACTTCAGGGCGCAATTCTTGAAGGGCTTCAAGAAAGATCGCGGTGGTCTTGTCAAGAGAGTAGAGGAATTCGTCATGCCGGCTTTCAAGTTGGCAGATGATCACGTCGAAGAGATTCCAAAGGTAACGGGCGAATCCTCTGATTTAATGCAGCAAATTACTCGCATGATGGATGATAGATTACTTGCTGCACAAACTGCTACTAGTGAATTAATTGCTAGTATGACTGGTAATTCTGATAAAAATAAAATTAATTTAGAATCTAATGAATTACCTAGCTCATCAGGCGTGCCAGAACATGTTTTAGATTCTAATTTGGGCATGCCGGTGAATTTTTATGCGGGACAAACACCTCACCCTGGTTCGGTCCACGAACCGGTCAGACCGGTTTGTACAACCGGTCAGACCGGTTCTTTGGGTGCAGGAGAATCTGGTGCGATGGTTTTGTCTAATACATCTACTTCTGGTCCTGTTTACACTATTCCACGCACCACGGGAAGTATACCCCACGGATCTGGCACGTTTCACGCGCCGATTCCGAGTACTTCTCAGAATACGATGTATGGTGTTCCCCGCATTCCACATAACAGAGGTGATGAGAAATATCAAGCCGAGTTAGCTAAGTTTAAAGAAGACATAGCTAATACACTTAGAGCAAAACTCGGGCTTGAATTGGATAGTGCACGCTCATATCAGAAACCGTATCTACCTGAATTTGATTTGGTTCCTTATCCTAATGGTTGGCGTGTTCCCGATTTTATTAAATTCAGTGGTGAAGATAATAGAACTCCTTAGGAACACATTAGTCAATATATTTTGCAATTAGGAGAGGCATCATTTTATGAGGCATTGCGTATACGATTGTTCTCATTATCTTTAACTGGAACTGCCTTTTCATGGTTTTCTTCGCTTGCTCCAAATTCTATTCATAATTGGACTCAATTGGAGCGAAAATTTCATGATCACTTCTTTAGCGGAGAAAACGAGGCAAAATTATCTGATTTAACATCGGTTAAACAAAGCCGTGAGGAATCGGTTCTTGAATACTTTAAAAGATTTAAGGATGTTAAGAACCGATGCTTTAATATCACTGTTTCTGAAAAGGATTTAGTAGATTTAGCTTTTGCGGGCTTACGGTCTAATTACAAGGAAAAATTAGAAGGTTCTGATTTCCTTACTATTAATCACTTGCAAATGAAGGCTATGAGTCTAGAGCTTAAGTTTAAAAATTCGAAAGAATCTGCTAAACCCCATCGTTCGAACGTGCATATTGTTGATAATGATTCTGATAGTTCGGACGATGATAAAGAAATTTATGCTGCTGAATTTGTTTGGTCATCAAAAAGTAAACCTAGTTCTTGTCCTTCATTAAAGCCGATTCAGAAAAATCGGCAAGAAGAAAAATTTACTTTTGATGTAGCCAAATGTGATCGTGTTTTTGATGAATTGCTTAAGAATGGCTTTATTAAACTTTCTCATGCAATTCCACCAGCCGATCAGTTGAAAAATCGTGCATATTGCAAGTGGCATAACTCTTTTTCTTATGCAACCAACGATTGCAATGTTTTTCGACGACAGGTACAATCGGCCCTTAATGAAGGTCGATTGGTGCTCGCCGAAATGCAAGTTGACAAGACTCATTTCCCTGTTCATACCTTGGATGTGAACACCAAGATGCTGATTCGGCCGGAACAAGCCGATGGAGCTAAGGGTAAGAATGTGGTGATTGGAGACCCAAGACCGGAAAAAGTGGATGACAAAGTTCCAGTCAGAACGGTGATGATTGGGAGAACTCTGGATGGAAAAGAGTCTTTGAAGATTACTATTAACACATCAAGACCCGGGGGCAAGAAAGTTCTTTGGGAGAGAATCGGTCCGCTAGCCAGGCGAAACCGGTCAGACCGGTTTCCCAAACCGGTCAGACCGGTTTGTCTCCAGACCGTCCAAGAACTTCCAAGCCTAAGCGCCCGGAAGTGGGTACTTGCAAATTCAATGAGCCAAAGATTCAAGGGAGGGTTCTGAAGCAAGAACCTACATTCTCTCAGCTCATGAACAAGTACACAAAGGCCGTTCAAGTTGATCGGCCAACAAAAAAGAGACAGAGGTCACCACAGCATTGGATTGATCCTACAAGTTACAAGCGTCGTGGTGGTTCTGTACATGACCGATTGGGCTCATACCAATCAGGTTTTTCGACTGCTCATCAAAGCGGTCAGACCGGTTTTATGAACCGGTCAGACCGGTTTCGGTCTGAGCAAAGAATTCATATTCCTCCTAAGCAAGAATACTGTATCAAGGAGAAGAAGGAGGATGTGCAAGCCAAAGCCAATAATTTTATAAAAATTGGCGATATTCCAGTGGCTATGTAAGACTTGGGTAAAAAGCCGATAGTCATTGGAGATTCGACTCCTGTTCCAGTCAAGAAGCCGATCATGGTTAATGATCATGAGGCTAGCAGTAGCAAGGGCGTGAAGAAAGTTTTTCAACCAAGGTGGTGTCCTTCTGGGTTGACTCATACACAGAAGCGGAAACTACAGCGCTTGAGAAACAAAGAAAAAAGGGAACAGGAAGCTGAGAAGATGAGGGATGACTACTTCAACAACTACATGCCTATGATCCCTCAGACCAAGATTTGGCAAGCTAAACCCGTTGTGCAATCAGCAGCACAACCGGTCAGACCGGTTTCTGAATCCGGTCAGACCGGTTTGGGTCAGCCGACCGCTGCAGAAGCGGTCAGACCGGTTTCTGAAACCGGTCAGACCGGTTTGATGACAGAAGCAGGGGCTGGTGCTTCTTCAACCATTGAAACTACTCCACCGATTCCTCCAGTGGTTGAAGATGAAGAGTTAGTTGATTTTGAGCCTTCTCCAGAGCGTGACAACATGGAAATTAATGTTGTCTATTTATCTTCTGATTATTGTGTGGTGCCGGAGGAGGAAATTTCTCATCTTCAGCTTGGGCCGCGAGATGCTGTGTTTCAGAAGCCTAGTGAATCAGAAAATCATCTCAAGGCTTTGTATATGAGAGGGCACATCAACAGGAAGCCAATTTCTCATATGTTGGTTGATGGTGGAGCTATTGTGAATCTCATGCCATACTCTCTCTACAAGAAGATTGGCGGGAAAGACGAAGAACTGATCAAGACGAACATGACGGTCAGTGGAGTTGGTGGAGGTGATCCCATTGGTGCCAAGGGGGTGGCTTCTATGGAGTTGACCGTCGGGAGCAAGACTATTGCTATGGCTTTCTTCGTCTCCGAGGTGCAAGGTAACTTCAGTTTAATCCTTGGTCGAGATTGGATTCATGCAAATAAATGTATTCCATCTACCTTGCATCAATATCTCATTCAGTGGATCGGCGACGAAGTTGAGATTGTCCATGGTGACAATTCTTCCTTTGTTGCAACGGCCGATTCCGACTCTCTTAGTGCAAATGAGAAGGTCCAATGTTTGTCGGGCATGGATTTGACCGACTATGAGCTGATCAGTTGCACTAAAGATGGTTTTGTTCCTGCTACATTAAAGCCGATGGAAAATCGGTTAAATTACTTGTTGTAATTAATGGAGCAACAAAATCAACAGAGACAAACCAGTCAGACCGCTTCTGGAAACCGGTCAGACCGGTTTGGATCTGAACAGCGCCGATCGAGCCAAACCGGTCAGACCGCTTCTGGGAACCAGTCAGACCGGTTTGCGTCTGGACAGTGGATTCAAGACCGAATTGATCATTATCGAGAACATTCGGCCGGTACGTTCGAAGCCATTGAAGATCTTGGTGATATGGATAAGCTGGGTCAAGGTTTTACACCAGCTGATCCTTTAGAAAAAATAGATATTGGTGATGGTACTATTCCTAGGCCTACTTTTGTAAACAAAAATTTATCGGCTGAGTTTAAAGCCGAATTAATAAATTTGTTGAAAAAGTATGTCGATTGTTTTGCTTGGGAGTACCGTGAGATGCCTGGTTTAAGTCGTGACTTAGTTGAGCATCGTTTACCAATAAAAGCCGGTTTTAGACCTTTTAAACAATCGGCTAGACGTTTTAATCCCGCTATTTATGACCGAATAAAAGAAGAGATTAATCGTTTATTAGATGCTGGTTTTATTCGGACTTGTCGTTATGCGGAATGGATTTCTAATATTGTTCCCGTTGAAAAGAAAGATTCGGGAAAACTTAGAGTTTTTATTGATTTTAGAGATCTTAATAAAGCCACTCCAAAAGATGCATATCCCATGCCTATAGCCGATGTCTTAATCAATGAAGCTTCTGGACATCGTGTTGTTAGTTTCCTTGATGGTAATGCCGGATATAATCAAATATTCATGGCCGAAGAGGATATGCACAAAACGGCTTTTCAATGTCCGGGATTTATTGGTTTATTTGAGTGGGTAGTTATGACCTTTGGATTAAAGAATGCCGGTGCAACTTATCAAAGAGCTATGAATTTAATATTTCATGATTTACTTGGTGTTATTGTGGAAGTGTATATTGATGATATTGTAGTTAAATCGGATGGCTTGGATTCTCATTTAGCCGATTTAAGACTTGCTCTTGAAAGGATGCGACGGTATGGTTTAAAGATGAATCCACTCAAATGTGCTTTTGGTGTTTCGGCTGGAAAGTTTCTTGGGTTTGTTATTCATGAGAACGGCATAGAAGTTGATCCCAAGAGAATTGAAGCTATGAAGAAAGTCGAAGCTCCTACTTGCAAGAAGGATTTACAAAAATTTCTAGGCAAGGTAAATTTCTTGAGAAGGTTTATAATTAACTTGTCTGGAAAGGTTGATGCTTTTACTCCTTTACTTCGGCTAAAGAATGAAGCCGGTTTTACTTGGGGGGCAAAACAGCAAGAAGCTTTTGAGAAGATCAAAGAGTACTTGTCTTCACCACCGGTACTTAGGGCGCCTAAGCGGGGAGTTCCGTTCAGACTTTATGTGGCAGCTGAAGATAGAACTATTGGAGCTGTTTTGACTCAAGAAATCGACAACAAGGAGTATGTGATTGCTTATGTAAGCCGACGTCTCATCGATGCAGAAACAAGGTATACTTTCATTGAGAAGTTGTGTTTATCATTGTATCATGCTTGTACTCAATTGAGGCATTATTTACTATCTAGTACTTGCATCGTGTTGTGTCAAACCGATGTAATTAAACATATGTTGCAAAGACCGATTTCTAGCGGGAGAGTCGGTAAGTGGGCTTATGCTTTAGTTGAGTATGATTTGGCTTGTGAACCTTTAAGATCAATGAAAAGCCAAATTGTAGCTGATTTTATTGTTGAACATCGGATAAATGATACTTGTAAATTCGACGTCGGCTATGTTGCTTGTACACCATGGAGATTATACTTTGATGGATCGGTTTGCAATGATGGACAAGGAATTGGTGCTGTTTTGATTTCTCCAAGTGGTGCCGTCTTTGAGTTTTCAAACCGATTGGAAGAAAAGCGAACCAATAATCAAGTTGAATATGAAGCTCTTCTATTTGGCTTGGAATTTTTGCAAGACATGGGAGTGAAACATGTTGAAGCTTTTGGTGATTCGCTCCTGGTGGTACAACAAGTGTCAAAGGTATGCCAATGCTATAATGGTTCATTAAATGCATATCTTGATAGATGTCTCGATATCATTGCTTCTTTTGATGAATTTACTATCAAACATATTCCAAGAGAAGAGAATAGTAAGGCAAATACTCTGGCTCAGAAAGCATCTGGTTATATGGTTGCAAAGAAATATTTCTATCTCCAAAAACCGATGCAAACAAAGGCCGAGATTCTGGTTCTAGACGAACCGGTCACACCGGTTTCAGAAACCGGTCAGACCGGTTTGAATGACAGAACCGGTCTGACCGATTCTGAAAGCGGTCTGACCGCTTTGTCCCCTGACAGAAGCAAAAATCTTTTGGATGATGCTAATCAATCCAAAGTTGAAGATCAGGATTGGAGAGTGCCTATTATTACTTATTTGAAAGATCCTGGTCATGGTGCAGATAGAAATATTCGGCGAACGTCATTTAAATATGTTTTGCTTGACGATGAACTTTATCGTCGAAACGCCGAAGATTTGTTGTTGAAATGTCTTGATTCGGACCAGGCCAAAGTTTCCATGGGTGAGGTCCATGAAGGTATTTGTGGTACACATCAATCGGCTCCAAAGATGAAATGGTTACTTAGACGAGCCGGTTTCTATTGGCCTACTATGATGGCGGATTGTTTCAAGTATTACAAGGGATGTGAAGAATGTCAGAAGTTTGGAAATTTACAACTTGTTCCTGCTGCATTGATGCATCCTATTATTAAGCCATGGCCGTTCCGAGGTTGGGGATTAGATTTTATTGGACAAATTAATCCTCCATCATCAAAAGGACATCGTTTCGTGTTGGTTGCCACTGATTATTTCACTAAGTGGACCGAGGCGATTCCTTTGAAGAATATGACGCACCGAGAGGTAATTGAGTTTATTACACAAAATATTATTCATAGATTCGGTATTCCTCAAACTTTGACAACGGATCAAGGTACTTCCTTTATGTCTAAAGAAGTACGTGAATTAGCCGAATCCTATAGAATTAAATTGCTCAATTCATCTCCATATTACGCTCAGGCTAATGGACAAGCCGAGTTAAGTAACAAAACTTTGATCAAGTTAATCAAGAAAAAGATAGAAGATAGTCCTAAGCGGTGGCACGAAATTTTATCTGAGGCATTATGGGCTCATCGTATATCTAGACATGGTGCTACTAAGGTTACTCCTTTTGAGCTTGTTTATGGTCAAGAGGCCGTTTTACCTGTTGAGGTGAATCTGGACGCTTATAGATTGGCTAAGCAAAACGACCTTGATGCTGTTGATTACCACAACTTGATGTTGGACAATATTGATGAGGTAACCGACAAGCGATTGAAAACTTTGAAGGAAATTGAGAAAGATAAGCTTCGAGTTGCTAAAACTTATAACAAGAAGGTGCGAGGAAAATATTTTCAAATTGGTGAACTTGTTTGGAAGACGATCTTGCCTATTGGGACAAAAAGCAACAAGTTTGGTAAATGGTCACCAAGTTGGGAAGGGCCTTATAGAGTTGTCAAAGTCATTTTTGGGAATTCTTACATGTTAGCGACACTCAAAGGAGATCATTTGCCTAAAGCTATCAATGGAAGATACTTGAAGAAATTCTATCCGAGTGTTTGGCAAGATGCATGAAGACCAATGGCCGATATATTGTTTATATCGCCCTTAGTATAATTTTTAGCTCCTGAGTTATGAAATACTTGCTTTTTAGTTCTCAAGTTCACTAAAAACGCAGGGGGGCATGTGTTGACACCCAAAAGTGGCACAACAGTGCAAACCGGTCTGACCGGTGTGCACAAACCGGTCAGACCGGTTTTGGTAAAAGTGTCAAAATGCCAATTTGACTTCACCATTGCGTAGCTCTCGTCGAGATGATCAATATGCATATGTAGAACTCCTAATTTGGAATCCGGATGAGAAAGATATGACTTCGGCAAGATCTGCACCCGGACAAACCGGTCTGACCGGTTTGCCAAACCGGTCAGACCGGTTTTGGTTCTGTAATTCGAGTAGGATTAGGATTCCGAGTTTAATCCCATATTGTAACCTATTCGAAAGGGGTAAGACTTCCCCGGCCTATAAATATAAAGGCTAGAAGGCTGATTGAGATATTCCAATCGAATCAAACACTTTATCTTCTATTTTTTGTCTCTCAAACCCTAATCCTTTTCCAACCCCATATTCTGTTCTTTGCTCATCTCTACGGCGTTCAAAGACGTTCTAGGTGGCCTGCCGACCCTAGAGCAACCCTAGATTAGCTCGAGCTCCGACGGGGTCCCTCCCGAGCTTGAGTTTCTAGGTCTTCACGACCTCCCGACCAAAAGCGGTCTGACCGGTTCTGTAAACCGGTCTGACCGGTTTGCCCCGGGAAGTCAGGAGTTGGCCGTTGTGACGGCAGTGCTGCACGTTTGATCGATCTCGAGTTTGTTGGCGCGTTTTCGTGTCAACACAAATAAAGCTGCCGTCGCCAAGGCAGCTGGCCAGCGCCAGCAGAAGTTTCAACTCTCAACAGATAGGAGGGTTGCATTCGTTGCTCCTTGTATTTCTGATTCCAAACTCTTTGATCCGTAGACTTTGCATGCTAACATTACCTCCTTTTGATCCATCAACTAAATTTTAGCTGCTAAAACCCAGTAAAACTGCTGTGCATGCCCTATCATTTAGAGATTAAAATAGACATATGAAATGTTATAGGTATAACTAAGTTTGCTATTAGTTTATCTTCATGGTCAACAATGAAGGAGGAATAAATCACATCAAAATCGAAAAAACAATTGTGAATATAGATGATATTGTTGCACTATCTTATCATATCAACACCAATTATTGTATATTACAAAAAAATATTTACTGATATTTTCAAACATACCGAATCATACATTATCAAATCGACATTGCTGAAACAGGAAGAAACTATATATAAGAACTTGATATCTTGAGTTATCTACAAAAGATCTAGAAATACAAAACAATATGCAATACAATACAATCAATCGAATCAAATCAATATAAATATTTTGGACCACCAATATCTGCAATTAAGAAAGCTGAGTACAAAATGCATATAAATCCGTCATTCCGTGCAACTTGTTCAATCCCCTAATATGTACAATTGCGTACTAACTTGCACACTGTATATCTAAAAGAACAAATGATAATGCATACAACTGGCCCTAGAATAATGGGGCCAACCAGCATCAACTTGTCTCAGAACAGCATGAAAGTCTGGTTCAGATAGTAGAATTTTAAATGCTTGCATAAAAATACTGACGAAGATGGCAAGATAGTTTATCATATAGGAAAAATTCATGGTGTAACAACCCATTTAAACTGAAAACTCAGTTGAAAAAACTCGTGGAAACACTATGAGCAAACCTACAACTAACTCAAGCTTACACTAACATAATTAATTTAGTTGTGGATATCATGGAACAAGTAAATTTGTGTGGACCAATTGCACATTTCCACCGCTACCTTTCCAGTGGCTCACTGGCTCAATTGACTATCCAGTGGCTCAATTTGGAGAGTGAATAGGAAGACTGTGGGAACAGTATCAGACTATTTTAACAAATTAATACCATACTGTAAGCAAGTAATCGCGGGCTTTCCACCGAGCACAACATGGAGCCTAGAGAGGCCAATATAACGCATATCATGTTCTATTACAGGATGAGGCAACATCGAGGGAATAGCGGGCTTCGCTTGACTTAATTTCTTGTCCAGCAAGAGCCAATTGCATGCCTCGAGTTCTTTTTCAAGTGTGGTGCTGTCGCGACGTGGCCTCATGCGGAGGGTGTGCAGTATACGTAAAACGCTCTTGAGCCGCGGGGAGCAATAAACCCGATTTCTGCTTCAGAAATCTTCAATCCGTAGACTTTGCATGCTAACATTACCTCATTTTGATTCATCAACTAAATTTTAGCTGCTAAAACCTAGTAAAAATTTAGTTGCGGCCTAAAAAGTATGATTTTTTCTAATTGGTTGAACCCAACTAAAACAAGTTTAAGGGTGAAATCTCGAGCCTTCTAAAATCAATCAACTCATCATATTTCCTTTTCTATTATTTTCATGATGGGTATTATCCTCCACTTAGATGGAGAATTCAAAGACCGTCAACTAAAATTTGGCTCCTAAACTTTAGCTCCGGTAATTAGCTAAAATTAGTTGAGGTGGATCAAACAGAGTCTTAGGTATGGGATATGGGTATCCCTGGGTCGATAGGTGGCAGCCAGTTGCGGATATGGGCGTGGTCCAAAAAATCCTTTAGATTACCCTTAATTTTTCTTGGCTCATGTATTTTATATGTAAATTAGCCCAGTCCTCAGCAAATTGTTCGGCCCAGAAGCCACTCCCCCCGCGCCGCGGCTATGGATGGCAGTTTTGCCCGCGGGCGCGGGTATCCGCAGATACCCGACCCGACGGGCAAGGGTACGGGCGGCAACTTTTACCCGCGGATATATCCGCTACCCGCTTAAAATAGAAGGCCCATAAATATAACCAAAGCCCATTAACACAAATTGTGTTGTAATAATTAGATATCGATATGTCATGTGTGACAAATTAATAGAATGTGTTATGGATGTCAAATTGTGGTGGTTCCTGACCTTTATTTGCATTATGCCTGTCAAATTGTTGGTTATTCTTGTTGAAATATCTCAAATTATTGTTGTTTTTGCTAAAATGAGCATATTGATATGTTATCTCTCTGCGGGTGCGGGTAAACCCGATACCCGCGAATATCTGTCGGGTGCGGGCGCGGGCAAGTTTTTTCGCCCGCGGGCAGCCTCGCGGGCGGGTAAAGGAAGGCAACGCGGGTACGCTCGCGGGCGGGTAAATAACTTACCCGCACGTACCCGACCCGCTGCCATCCCTAGCCACGGCCCAGCGCCCTCACGGCCCTCACCCAAATCCCTGCTGGCCTACCCCCGACCCCGACTCCCAGGCGACCGCTACGCGCTCCAAGCCTCCGACTCCCACGACTCCCAAGCGCCGCCGCCCGCCGCAGCACCAGCGCCGCAACGCCCTTCGCCACCCGCCCACCTCGCTAGTCCTGTGCTGTTGTGCGCCGCGCCGGAGCCCGGAAGGTCGGGAAGGGGGAGGAGGAGGACCAGAAGAGCCTGCTGAAGTCCGAAGAGGCGCAACGCAGTAGACAAGACGATGAAGGGTCGGAGCAAGAAGAGATGCAGGACGCTAACATCTTTCTTTTCTCCGGCACCTACTCCGGTAATTTCATCAGACCCATCTTTTATGCAACAACCGTGACATGAAGTAGGTGGAATATCAGGCACAGTAGAAAGGGAAATAGGAGAAACTAGCAATGCCAATGTGCTATCGTACTGTATTAGTTCCCTTTGAATTGAGATATACTTGAAATCATGGTTTTAGTTGCCTTTGTGCGTTATCGTACCTTATTACTGTTATATTATCATGTGGGGGGGGGGGGGGGTTGGTATGGTCTAGTCGCTTTGGTAAGTGACCCTAGGTGTCAAGATGATTTCTGTCCGCCACTGGTGGTAGCCGACCAAGGCCCACTTTTGACAGGGTTGTGGGCTGACTCTGAGGTAGCCCATAAGGAACTGCCGACTTGCTGGACAACCTTGATGATGACATGCCTCACAGGGCGCGCAACCCGACAAGTAGATTGCACCTGGATATCTCGAAGCATCTATTGTAATCTTATTAGATTAGTTTTCTTGATGTAACTCGGTAGGTTTAGATCTTAATCGAGTTGTAAAGCCTAAGTTGTCGGCATACATGAGGTGACCTAGGTTAACCCCTAGAGAAGAGGTGATTCATTAGTCTCATTGTAACCCCAAACTCGCCATAGCTTCCCGATCAAGCACAAAAAATAAACGGCAGTCCAACACTATCCCATACAGGACGTAGGGTATTATACTTCCGAATAGCTTGAACCTATCTAAACATTGTATCTTGTGTTACCTTGAGCTACCTAGCCTCGCGATCCCCTATCTACAAACCTACCACTTGGATACCCCGTTTTGGATTGTTGGTCATTAAGTTTGACAGTTGGTGTGCTAGGTGGGGAGATCGTGGGGTTCCCCCGTAGCTACCTCGATGGAAGATTTATCTATGTCATCTTCCCCGCAAACTTGAAGGACTGCCCAAGCCCCTCAATGCATCAACTTACCCAAGTACGAAAAGCCGGACTGGAGATCGAACCGGTCGGGCTACTGGTTCACTGGTTCATCGGTCCAACCAGTGGTTCATTATTTATTAATAAAATATTTATTTCACATGATTTATGTAAATAATATGCAAGATTTATTACCAAAAGATATCACATAAAATATAATAGATGATATAACATAACTATACCATAATAGTCTATTGTTTAAAATTGGAAATCAATATCCATACATTAAATTGATCAATGGTTCATGAAAAAACCAGTTCACTGGTTCGTTGGTTCGACTCAAAACCGGCCGGTTTGACCGGTTCGCACCGGTCCAATTGTATAACCGATCTTTTAATTGAACCGAACCGGTCCAGCCACCAGTTCACGGTTTTTCCGGTCCAATCGATGAACCGGTCCGGTTTTTTTTGTACTAGGCAACTTACACGTGGAGTGCCACCTCGCCATCAACTTCGATAGCTCCAGTCGCACCGACTAGATGCCGACTGAATCGTTCTTTTAGAATTGGTGAATGAATATTGGCAACCACCTACATGGTAGGCTCGTCAAGGTTTCATGGATCTTCTCGTAACGAAACCTGAGCCAAGCTCAGGAAGCTCATAGGGCCACGTCGCTGCTATTCACGGCCGTTGGATCGGGCACATCGACGGCTGACATCGTGCGAGCTCGCGGCAATTTGCAAAAAAGCCCTCCAAGTTTACTAAACCCAACCCGCCGTCCCCGTCGTCCTCCCATCTCCTGACTCGCCGCCCCATCCCCTCCGCCGGCCACCCGCGCCGCCCCCTCCCCTCCCTTTCCCTCTCTGTGCCGCCCCTCCGCCGGGAACCCGCGCCGCCCCCTTCGCCGGCGAGCCTCACCCCTCGTCGTCGTTCGACGCGCCGCCAGATCCACGGGCGCGGCCCCGCCGCGTCGTTCGCCCGCCAGCGTCGCACCCGCAGTCCCTCCTCAAGATGCCCCTCCCGACCGCTGGCAGCTCGTCCCTTCCCCTCCGGCGGCGTGAAGGACCAAGGGCGCGGCGAGGCGGCGCCGTGAAGGACCAAGGTCAGCGCCGACGGGTCCGACGGAGGGGGGAGGAGGTCGAGGCGGTCCGCCGGCGGGCGGCAAATCGCGGTGGACGGCTCCCCGCGGCCCGCGGCGGCCCGCGGCTCCCCAGCTCCCAGTGGGTGGCCACCGAGTCCAGCACGGTGGCTTCACGCGGTGGCTAGCAGCGGCGGACGGCCCTCGCGGTGGCGATGACGGCTGCTCCTTGCGTTGGCGGCGGCGGCGGCCAAGCGGCCTCCGGACATAGGAGCATCCCTCTCCTCTTCTCGAGGGAAGCGCGCCGCGGCCGTTGGTGGCTGGAGTGGGAGGTGACTTGCTGGAGCCGCGGCACGCCGGAGGTACGCACCGCTGCTCGTGGTTCCTGCGCCTTTGTCCCGTCGCCTGGTCTGCTCTCTGCTCCATCTGTGCTGTGCTCGGCATCCGCGGACGGGATTTATATGGTGGCGCGGTGGGGAGGCGGCGGGTGGGAGGTAGGCAAGGGGGCGGTGGTGGGCAGGCGAGGGGGCGTCGGTGGGGGTGGTGCGGTGGGGAGGCGAGGGGCGGTGGTGGGCAGGTGAGGGGCGTCGGCGGGATTATGGCATGGCGGGTGGATAGGAAGGGGCGGCGCGGGGTGGATGAGAGATGACGTGGATAGCCGAGAGTCAAGAATCGCTGGAGTGGTTGTCAGTGTTTAACAATTATATAGTTGTTATATATAGATACGCAGCTGTTTTTTAGAAAGAGAAGCAGGAATCCTGCTATTTCATATAAGAAAGGAGAAAATACGCAGCTGTCGCCTCGCATATTTTCTGTCATCGCAAACGCTTATGCTCAGCAGATCAGTCTAAATACTGAACATGGATGATAGTTTCCCTGAAAAAACTGAATATAGTTACAAATGTCTTCACTTACAGCCTGACCCTAATACTTCATCTAAGCATGTCACGATGCATGAACTTTATGAATAACAACTCATAATTTTATCATTGGATCTTTTGACATCTTTGTTTACCTGTTAAATGCAATACCTTATGTAGGCTCACCATTTTGTTCATTTTGAGAATAAGGTAGACAAATCTTCACTTGAATCTCTAACATCTTTTATTTATCTGTTCAGTAGGATACCTGGTGTTCTAAATCTTGACAATTGATATCTCCTTGTTGAGTTTGGCCTCCCTCCTGGTCCTAGCCCTTGGTAGGAGCCTGCTTCGTGAGTTGTTGCCCGCCGCTCGTCACTCCGCGGCCACGCACGAAGCTCGCTGGGCTGCAGCTCTCCAGCACCCCTCAGCAAACAAACAGAAAAACACACTGGCCACATCAGGCAAGGCGCGGCAACAGCCGCGCTGCAGTTTCTAGTCAATTCTTATTCTTATCTTTGTTGGGCCAAACGCAAAATATAGGTTCCATGCTATTAGCCAATTTTGGCTCATATGAATTTAGAATAACCTTTTGTTTTGAGATATCTAAATCTAGAATAATTGAATGCATCCAAAGTTGACTGAATCCTAAAGGGTTTAAGGCCATCTAAAAGAATCATGGCTAGTCCTAATAGTAAATATTATCTCTATTTTTTTGCAAACCGTTTTTAGCCAAAAATTACTCCATCATTAATTTACTTATGCGGTACAACATTATTATCATAATTAAGTATTTTTAAAAAATTCAATAATATCACTTTTATTTCTCAAAATTTGTGTCAAATGAATGGTTTTTATAGATTTATTTCAATATTTAACTTGTATTATTTTTTCAGTGGTAGGCGACTTTCCCGTCGATACAAGATGTCGGTGGTGCTCATAGGTGGTTTACGTGCGTGTATTTTCATGGATGAGTGTGCGCATGTGTGAATGTATTTATCCTATAAAAAGTAAATTAGACTTAATTTCAAACATAGGAGTAACCTGAATACCCAAGGGAGATTATGAAATTCACAAAAAAAACATTCCACCGTGAGTCAACCAAGCCAAATCTTGAAGTGCAAATTCATATCAAAGATGCGGAGCTGGAAGCTGCATAGGATCTATCTGTCCCTCTCCTATCCGAGATGGTTTACAGAAAGAATATATTCCTGTACCGACATAAATCCACACTATTCTTTCACGACGATACGGGTTCTACATTGGCAAACACAACCTTAAATCGAACACAGCTCGACACGTGAGCGCAATACTGCGTGTCCTATTCAGGAAAGCGTAGTTCCACTCCCGTCCAACTTGGAAGGCGCATTTGTTCCATCCTTCCGCAAGGACCCCACCTGTCAGCGGCGTGACCCCCCACGCCGGCAACAAAAAGATCCAACCCCTCCATCTCCTCCCCCTGCAGGCCTGCACCGCAAACCGCTTCATCCTCTCCTGCTCGCTCTCGCCCCCACGCCTCACTCGAACCGCGCCGCGCCCCAAACCCTAGCGCAGCCGCGGGGGGACGCGCGCGGCTCCAATCTCCCCCAGATACTTTCGGCCCCGATTCTCCTGCCACTCCCCTCCAATCCCAGCCTCCCTTCTCCGCCTCCGCCGTCCTCTGTAATTTTTCGAATTCTGTATTGGGAATATTTGTGGTGCTTTTTTGCTTGTTTGTTTCAGGAGCGCGGCCTCGGAGGATTCGCGGCGGCTGGTGCGTGGAACCGATTCTTGCATTCGCTCGTTTTCGCGGTTTTTCGGGTACGTTTTGTTGGAGGCACGGCGGTATCGATCTGATGGTTGCGTGTTTCTAGGGCTAGGGTTTTGGCGTCTCGGTGAAGGTTGCTGCGCCATCTGCTCCGCGGGATCTCCCAGCATCAGGATTGCTGTCAGGTGAGCTTTGTGCCCGTGCCCTTCCGTGTTACCCCACGCCGTGCGCGATTTGTTTGATGCGAGGGGGATGTAGGAGTGGTGTAGGCTCAGGTTTTTGGATATGTTTAGGTAGTTTCCTTGATTTGTGCACGATATGTGGTCTCCTCATGGATGCATAGTGCTGCGATGTTTTGCTTTGACATGCTAATGTAGGCTGGAACTTGTTGCTCCAAACTTGGCATTTGTTAATGCTGCTCTGGTATTTTCTGGCTGACAATTGCATACTGTTATTAATATGTCATGTATTGCAAATCTGTGGCCATTGTTTTGTTCAGTAAATATTGGAAGACAAGAAAATTATTCATGTTATATATTTCATTCAACAAGACAGATTGTGTAGTCCTTGCTTTTGCGGCTAGCACTTTACCCCTGAATTATGCTTAGGACCAACTAACTCAGAGTTGTCTGGTGTACTTAGTGTTCAAAATTCTTAAAGTAGTTGGATTACTTGTTCAATTTACTCTGATTCAATTATTCTTTAGTGATATACCATATAGGATCCAGCTACAAATCTGTAGGCTTCAATTGATGATTTATGCTATTTATTTATTTTTGTCAATCAGAACGATTTTTCTACTTTTCCAAAGAAAATGTAATTATATGTTAGATTATTGAGGTCTGATAATGTTGAATCTGATTTTATTGTTTCTTCAGTCAACATGTCATCGTATCCTGTGCTAAACAACCGACCGATCGATCAGTGGAGAGTTACTGATCTGAAGGATGAACTCCGTAAAAGGCGGCTTCCTGTCAAGGGTTTGAAAGAGGAGCTTGTGAGGCGCCTCTTTGAATCCATTCAGAGTGAACAAGAAGCTGATGAAGCTGTGGAAGATGTGGGACCGAGTGCAGATGATCAGTTGCCTAATGCCAATGCTAGTGAGGAAACTACAGTTACCACTACAGAAGTTCATCAGGAAACCGTGGTTCATGTCACTCAGCAAGTTGAAGTTCCTACTACCGAAGTTAGTCAGGAATTCACAGTTTCTGCTGCTGGAGGGCCCCCCAGTGTTGATGTTGAAGCTTCCTTAAATGAGGCCTCAGCTGCCAGAGGAGAAGTACCTGAATCAGTTGCTGGAGGAAATTTGGCATTCGAAGAAGTGCAACCGCATACTGAAAGCAATAATGAGCCTGTTCTCGAGAAGACCTCAGATGTTGACACCAATGAGGCGGTAATTGTCAATGAAATCAGTACTGATGTGAAGTCGGACTTGAACCCTTCTGAACTCGAGTCTGATGCCACTAAAGCAAGCAAGATTCAAGAGCAAGATTCGGCATCAGCACCTGTTGATGTGTTGTCTTCAGATGCTGCTCCTATGGATACTGATGCTATCACAGCTGCACCAGTAAGTGATGATGGGGAGAAACTGGCACCCAAGGATGATTTGGGTGACAACATGTCAATGTATGATGAAGAGCACAAAGATTCTGATACCATGAACGAGGACCGCGAGCCCGTCGTGTCAAAACCAAATGATCAGGTACCTGAGGTTAGCCCAGATAGGTCTCAAATTAAGTGTGAGTCGATTTCTAGTGATCTATCAACTAACAAAAAGAATAATATAGAAGATAACTTGAATGCTAATAATTTTGATTTAGAACTAGAGGTTAAGCCGAAGATGGTCGAACCATCATCCGGCATTACTTCCTTAGGTGGGGATTTGCAGCCATTGGATGATGACAAAGAGCTGGTTAAGAACCACTCATCTGTGGAAGACATAGATTCCACCGCTAATGTGGACTCATACAAGAAAGATAGTCCTGAAGGTTCTCCAGAGAAATTAAATTTAGACAGGAGTTCAGGTGATGAGTCAATGGAGGAGGATGTTATGGAAATTAAACAAGTTGAGTCCAATATGAAATCTGATGATCTCAGAGGAAAGACTGAACTTAACTCAGAAGATGTGAAAGTGGTGACCCTCCCTGATTCTGTTGTTGAGGCATCCTCTGTTGATACCAAGGAGGTTATGGCTGAAGAAAAGTCAGCAGCTTCGACAGAAAAGAGGAAACATGAAGGTTTGTTTCTCTCGCTACAAGTCTTTTCTGCTTAAAATATCTTTATGATACGATGCAGTTTTTTTAACTCAGCCTTCAGTGCCTTCAACACATACTTTAGTGTGCATGCTTTATAGTTTTGTGGTTTTTCCTGGCATACCAAACTCTTGAGTTGTGTAATCCTTGCAATTCTCTGGTTAGCACGCAAATGCTGCACACATGTTTATATTGGCTTGGCAGCTTTGCCTCGACCTGCAATGGCTTTGCAACCGTCAGGAACTGTTACTCTTCCATTGGGGCTTGAAAGTTTTAAGTAATACATGGGGGGAGTTAACAGATCATGCAAAAGGAAAATGCTTAGAGCAATCACATTGCTTCTCTAGTAGAAATATGGTGTCTCTTAAATGCCTTTTTTCCCCTTTATGCACTCTTATTTAAGAAAACCAATTAAAGCCTTCATCTGGATAATTTGATTGAGAATTGTATAGCTTGCATTGACCTTGCAGTTACTTTATTGTTTGTTTTTCTTCTCATCATTTGTTCAAAAATTTGCTTTATGCATGAATGTAACAAGCATATGATCATTGGCCATCAAATTTCTTAAATCTGGATATACAGTCATTGAATGTAAGATTCTAACTCGTTGAGTGCACAGCTGAAGAAGTTGTTGCAAACACTGAACCAATCAAGCGGCAGCGCCGATGGACTGCAGACGGTGCCAAAGTTCCAGAGAGACAACCATTGAGTCAAACTAGTTCTGATGCTCCTAAGGATGTTTTTCAACCCGCTTTTAAAAGATCTTTTGGGAGGTCAGATTCAACAGCTAGTGTAGATTCTCCTAAAGAGCGGATCGGTGAGTCATTGGTTCCTTGCAGAACCTTCAAATTCTGTATCTATATACTTCATCAGTGAATATCTGTTAACCTATTTTTTCTGTCTGTTGTAGTTCCACCGTCTCAGAAACCTGCAACAACTTCGTTGAGGATTGACCGATTTGTACGCCCATTCACCCTGAAAGCTGTGCAGGAGCTTCTTGGTAAAACTGGATCAGTACAAAGCTTCTGGATGGATCATATCAAGACTCATTGCTATGTTACAGTATGTTCTCTATGCTTAACCAAGACATAACTTAACTTTTTTATTTATTGCATCATCTTGAATGAAAAATCAAAGCTGCCTTCAATCTCTCTTACACAGCAATACTAAACTTAATTCCGCATACATGGGTTGAATAACATTCTGTACTCCATTGTTAATGTGATGATATTTGTTAAGTTATAAAGCATGCGAAGTGGATTCACCAAAGCATAATTGTTGCAATAAACAATCCTGATACTGGAATAATTGCATTTTATTGTGGCCTTATGGAATTTAATTTATACATACATTGCCAACAGTGGACATGAGTTTGAGAATTTAGTTTCCTATACCTTAGCTGACTTTTAGTTGAAAGCATTTCATGCCTGATGTGTAATTCACTGCCTGTGTATGTTAACTATGTTGTATGCATGTTCTGACTAAATGTTAAGCTAACTTTGCCTCATTTTGCACTCCTAATTTGCAGTTTTCCTCGGTTGATGAAGCTGTGGCTACTAGGGATGCTGTTTACAACCTGCAGTGGCCCCCAAACAATGGCAATAAGTTGGTTGCCGAATTTGTTGATCCTCAGGAAGTGAAGCTCAAGGTTGAACCCCCTCCCCCACCAGCAGCTCCTGTTAGCCCAGCTGCGGCAAGGGCACCTCCTGTTCAACAGGCTCAGGCTAATCAAAATGTGCCGCGGCAAGCTGCTACACCGAAGGAGCAATTACCACCTCCGCCGGCCCTTGCTAAGCCCCCAACTGCTGACCCAGTGGCATCAGCAAAGGAGAGGCTTCCGCCCACTCCGAAGAAACCTGAGCCTCCTGTTGTTACACTGGATGATCTCTTCAGGAAGACACAGTCCTCCCCGAGGATCTACTATCTACCTTTGTCAGAAGAGGAGGTGGCAGCCAAGCTTGCTGCACAGGGCAAAGGGAAAAAGGAATAGGCATTGGACTCCATTTCTCATTGCGGTACACAAGCATCCTCTTGCAATGTTTTCTGCTGTTTCTTTTTTTTCCTTGTCAGAATAATGGTGAGAAGATCTCACAGTTTTCCACTCTCAGGAACGGTGGTTACAGCGGCTGCCAGGTGCTACTGCTGCGGTCCATTTGAATAACAGGTGGTGCTGACTGCCGCCGCAAGGAGTATGTGAAAAAGACTAGTGTAGAAGCAGCAGCTGCAGCTTGTATTTTGCTACAGAGTAGTTTTGAACTTTTGATTGGGTCTCCTCCTAGAGCGTGCTCGAGCGTCTGAGGTACTTGTTTAATTTATGCGGTCAGGTACTGTTGAGACACTGGTTTAGTTGAGAAGATACTGTCGAGATGCTTGGTTTAATTTTTAGTCCGTCCTGGTGTTGCCTAATTGCTGTCAAAGGTGACATGAGCAGACTTTAAAGGAAGGGAATGACATCGAAAATTTGTTTCACAGATTATGCTGTTGGTGTACATGAATGCGCTGTGCGAAACGAAGGCCGGAATCGTGCCAGAACCGTTTAGAAAATATTAAAATAAATTATTCGACCTTCGCCAAAATCGTTTCTGTTTTGAGGAAAAACAAATATGAAAATGCTTAACGAAAAGAAGGCAAATCCATTTTCTTAAGATGTAAACCTCTAGAGGAGAAAATTATTCTATCTTTGCCAACTGGGGAAAAAAAAGGCAAATCCATTTGCTCAAACATATTGAACTCCAGATAAGAGGAGAGTTATTCTACTTTTGCCGAATCGGTTTTTGAGTAAATAAAAACAAATATGAATACGATAAAGGGGAACACGCAACCTTCTGATCTGGAGTCAGACGCGCTACCATTGCGCCACGGATCCGGTACTGGTTGCAGTGATTTTCTTAGTAATTTATCTGCATAATCACGTGTTACGCGCACATTTTCTTCCATTTGCCCTGTCGCGCATGTACTACGCGGCGTCTGGCCAGCCGGGCAAGGACTTGAGTAAGTATATATCGTTTGCTTCCTTTCTCAATTCATATGGCACCATCTCCGGTTCAAGTCACTGGGCCCAACCCAAGTCGCGGAGCTCTTCGCCCGGACACGGATGGGCGACGTAGCGGCGAACCTCTCCGGGATGGGGTGCAGTGCCGCCGCGGACGTCGCCCGGAACGCCATGCGTGCGCCGCGGTCGTCACCGCAGCCAGCGCTGGCGCTCATCGGGATTAGCCTCACCAGGTCCCTCCCAAGTCCCAAAGGTCGCCGTCCGTGCCTTCACCGCGAAATGAAGCGCCTCGCGCGGCGCATCCTCCCGCTCAGCCACAGAGCTAGCCCGGCCCGGTTCGCCGGCAGAAGTTGCTGGGAACATGGACAAGTACGGCTGCATCAACGGAGCAAAAGGCGACGGTCACTACAACAACACGTATAAATGTGAATGGACGGTCACGACAAGGTGCCCCGGCCGGTCCAAATGCCTGATCGAGCATCCCTCCTTCGACGGCGATGCGTAGTGGCAGAGCATTCTACTAATAAGAGACAGGGAAACAAACCACCATCAATATGATGGCAGTATTGATAACATGCTAGGATCTTGGCTGAATAGGTGGCCTCTGGTAAATGGAAAGCAGATGCTCGTGGGAGTGGTTGCTCTCTGTTGGGCCATATGGCTAAGTAGAAATGATGTGGTGTTTAAAAATACTTCCCCTAACTCCTTTTTGCAGCTAATTTTCAGGGCAACTTATTGGATAAGGAGCTAGGCACTTCTCTCTAAAGAAGAGAAGAAAAATAAATTGAAGGTAAGCTGTCATGGAGATTTCAACAATTTTGGGTGGAAGAACAAAAGCAGACTACAAGCCTAGTGTTTTGAATATGTCTTTTGTGTCATTGTGCCTCTAGTTAGGTGTCTTAAACTCTCTAGAGGGGGTTGAGTTTGTGTGGGCAGTCTGAGTACTGCATTGTGTTTCCTAAATTGGCTGTAATCATTCACTTTGTGAGTGGCTGAGGCCGGATTTTCCTTAATCGGCAACCAGTGTGCCACCCCGCTCACTAGCTACTTCTGCATATTGCATCATGTTGACATACCATAGAACATGGAGTGGCATGTAGGTGTAGATTTGCTTTGATGCATTTCGGCTTAACAAAACTTCAGTTTGCCTCTCTCTGCGTGCAACATGATCCGTGTCAAACAATATCCTAGATGGACCCTTCTCGGCCAAACGCCCCCATCAGAGGATGCCAATGCAAATAACCATTACCACCACTGCTCTCTTCGAACCCATAGCACACTGCACGCCATATCCGAAGCACAAACACAAATTATTAAGTTTGGTAAAATCAAAGTGAAACGACAATTTATACGCATACAGTGTACAGGGTCAGGTGGTTTAGTATGAAACTGGTTCCTTCTTTACTCTATTGCTACAAATCTTTAAATAATCCTTGGTGGCATGCAATTTAATCAGACTGAATCGAAAGGACTAGTTGATATATTTTTCCACAAACAGAGTTAAAGTTAGATAAATTCGATTCAGGGGAAAAACAACTAAATTGAAATATATTTTAGAGTGGATGGAGTAGTTTTGATCGATCTAAAAACTTCCAACATGGAACTAAGTAATTTCATGGAAGAAGATTAACTTCGCCCTAGTTTGTTGCATTCGTAAATAGAACAAGCCCATTTGAATAGGAGCGTGCGTGTATAGTGTGAATGGCACATTTGTAAATAATGATAAGAGCATCTCAAATAAACATTGCTATATCTGAAAGCTGCAAGATAGCATAAATAATTGCTCCACAACAGCATTGATATATGGATTGTTGTATCTAAAACTTGTAGGCTCTAGGACCAAAAAGGTCCTAGTCTAAAATTTCTCTCCTGGAGATGAAGGAAGGTACATTCAAGATCGAAAACCTCCGCCGTGTAGGGGTGTAGGCGAGCCTCCACAGGCACCACGACCCCCCCCCCCCCCCCCCCCCCCCCCCCCCTCCACAAGCCCCATGACCTCTAGTAGAGCATGCCAGACTACAGAGCTCGATAGCGATACAGAGGGAGAGGAGGAAGAGGAAAATTCAACTTTACAAATTAGCTCCTAAGAAAAGTTTCTAGTTGTGTATTAATCCTTGGAAATAGTTTAGGTATCCTATTTTAGATATGCTATTAGAAAAGAGCACAAAATTTTTCAGAAAATCTTATCCAAATATATATATATGATGTTCATGCATCTTCAGTATGAGAGTGATTGGTTGCCTGTGTTAGAACTAGCCAGACTTGGAGCTAACCCAGGCTAACCCAAGCCTGTGTTGCACAATGCAATGTGCTGTTGATCGGTTTGCCTGCATGAGCTAAACCTGTCTAGAAAGTTTGTGATTGGTTAGCTGGCTAAAGTGATATAGGATGGCCTTGGCTTCACTGGAGGTTAAGTTACCCCTTGATTGGTTTGATGCGTCTATGGTGCGATGCATGAGTGCACGTGGATGTTTGGATTGTGCTTGCTTCAGAAAAAGTACATTTTTGAGTAGGTTGCCCCTACTGGTTATATATTAATAATTTTAAAAGGTCAAAGTTTCAGCCAAGAAATCAAGAGACAAAGAAACTCACAAAAAAGATAAAGAAAATTATAACGAGGTTTGCACCCATTGGTCAATCAGAGGCGAAAGACTTGATTTTGCAGGTAGGACAACCCGGGCAAGCTCTTTCTTGAGAAAATTCTTGCTTGATTGAAGACTTGGAGGCACCGCTTTGAAAATGAGATCATTCCGAGCCATCCAAATGGCCCAACATGTTGCTGTTGTTGGACTAGGTCTTTTTTCTTAGAATTACACAGTATAACGTAGACGCTCACACACGCACGCACACTCACCCCTAAGAATACACGTACGCAAACCACCCGGCAGATCTGGATATTCGCGAAGTCACCATTGGCACCTCGTTGTCGACGGGAACACCGCTTACCACATAACGCATAACGCCGGTAAATCCTTGGGAAAATCACATGAAGTGATGGGTAGCGTCCCATTAGACCGTCCTACCGTTGGACTACAAACCAATTCACGACTAGCTTTTCTTTAGAGAGATTTAATAGAGAAATTTCTATTTTTATAAGGACTTGCCGTGGCAGGTTTTTCAGCCTGGCCTAATGTGTTCTCGGCCCTTTTGACAGCCTGGCCTAATGTGTTCTCGGCCCTTTTGACTTCGGCTATGAGTATGAAATGGGCTAGAGCCCATCAAACCAAATCTTATTATAGGTAGAGTTTGCTTGTAAATCGAATTCTCGGCCCCCTCTAGCTTTTCTTATTCAAGGCCAACTAGTTTCAAACATGCAGATTTGGCCTTCCTTTAGCTGCTCCGCTCAAAGAAGGTTCATCACTTCATCACGAACCAGGGATAGCTTAGTTGACTGTACACGTACTCGCGCAAGTTATCTGCAGTGACTTTGTTAATTTTATTATCATCATGTGCCGAGATTTGTAAAATGTAGATACGTCCAAATGCCGAAAAAACATATTGGCCTTTAATGTATCTTTAGCGCTCACGTTTTCGGTTAGCCACCCTCATTATCCTCATTAGTCGGTGATGAGGGCTCTAACCTTTGATAGTTCTCGTGCAGGATTGTTTTTCTATCTTTTCACATAGGATTGTTATTAAACATTGACACTCAAAATGACACCCCTGATAATGAATCCATGCAAAAACTGTATTAGAGGGTGCACTACTGTTAAATAAAGATTCATAAAGTCATCATAAATTCTAGCTGTTGACGACATACACGTACATTGCCAATCACTAAAAAATAGTTGCATCAGTGAGGTATTAAAACCTCAGGACCTAGGTGTTAATCTGATCCATGAGGGGTGGGAAAGTACAAGAGTCTCTTACCTGTATGCCATTAAAAAAAGTTGTCGGTTACCTGTGTGCCACTAAAAAGTTTGTAGACACCTGTGTGCCATCGACCGAACTTCTTTTTACCTCCACGCCATTCCGTCCATGGTCTGTTAGACTGTTGCATCTGACATGTGGGCCCCACGTAGTAAAAAGACCATTTTACCCCTGTGTCTTTACATCTCCCTATGACTGACACATGGGATCCACTTGTCATCTTCTTCCTCCTCCTCTCATCTTCTCAGGGTGCCGGTGCCGCCGGCGAGCTCCGCCTGGCGCGCCGCCGCGGGCTGGTTCCACCGTGGCCGGCCACCGCGGCCGGAGCTCCGCGCCTCCGCCTCGCGCGCCGCCGCGGCCGGAGCTCCGCACCTCCGCCTCGCCGCGGGCGAGCGCCGCCTCGCGCGCCGCCGCAGGCGAGCTCCGCCCCGCGCCACCGGCGGCGGCGGCGCCCCTTCTCTTCACGCGAGGACCGACGGCGGGCCGCCCCTCCGCGCGAGCTGCTCGGCGGCGGAGGCCACCCGCATGGCGCAGCTCGCCGGGGTCGGCCTCCCCGACAGTGGTGGTGGCGTGAGGAGAGAGGAGCTCACCGGGGAGAAGGGGAGAAGGGGAGGAGCTCGCCGGGGAGAAGGGGAGAAGGAGAAGGGGAGGAGGAAGAAGACTGGTGGCTCCACGGGGGTAAAATGGTCATTTCACCCGCCAGTTTGACACCGTTAGCTCACAAAGTGGACGGAATGGCACATAGGTAATCGAAAGTTGAGCTCATGGCATACAGGTGTCTCGAAACTTTTTAGTGGCACACAGGGAACCGGTAACTTTCTTAATGGCATACGGGTAAAAGACTCAAAGTACAAACACCTCTGCCAACCTAGGGCCTGTTTGGATACTAGGGACTAAAACTAAGGGACTAAAACTAGTCCATAAGGGACTAAAATTGCTATTTGGATCCCAGGACTAAAAGGGAAAAAGATGCTTTAATGACCTGCGCAAAGACGATTTTACCCCTGCTCACGTACCCCTCCTTCCCCGCACGTGCCCCTCCCCTCCATCCATCTGCGCCGCCCCTCCCATCCCTCCCTCCCTCCCTTTGCTTCCAAGGGCAGCGGCTTGCACGGCGTCAGCGGCGGCGAGCAGCGGCCGAGAGAAGGCCGCGAGACATGAAGGCCGGCGGGCACGATGAGGTCGCCGTCGATGGCGGTGACGCTGTTGGTCGCTGGGAAGTAAGCGAAGAAGTTGGGGCTGGCCCAGTGCGTCGTGCCCGGAACCATCGCGGCGCGGAGCTCCTTCATCGCCACGTCGAACGGCGCCGAGGACGCCGGCGCTGCCGGGCTGAGCAGCCGCCGGAGGAACCCCGGATCGACGTCCGGCAGGACGGGGAGCGACTCGACGGACTGGAGGAGGTAGTCGGCGACGAAGTCGACGGCCTTGTGGAGGCACGAGCGGACGTCGTCGGGGTCGAGCGGCCGGAACACATCAGCGGCGGCGCGCGCGCGTCCGGCGAGATCCCTGACGGCGCGGCTCCCTGCGGCGGCAAGGGCGGGCGGCGGTGGCCAGCGCGGGGCCAGCGCGGCGAGCGGCGGTGGCCAGCATAGTGGGCGGTGCTAGCGCGGCAGGCGGCGGTGGCCAGCGCGGGGCCGGCGGGGCGGGCGGCGCCAGCGCGGCGGGGAGCTGGAGGCTGCGGCGGCGGGGAAGCGAGAGGGATGCGGCGGCGGGGCTGCGGGAGGGGAGAGAGAGAGAGGGGAGGGGGTGGGGGAGGGCATCTGGTGGAAAGTAGCAGTTTTAGTCCCTATTAGTTCTTCTTGTGGAGCTTATGGAACTAAAGAGTTTTAGTCATTTTAGTCTCAAGAGTTTGGATCTTTAGTCATTTAGTCCCTTTTAGTTTTAGTCCCTGGAACCAAACAGGTCCCTAGCTCTTATATATTCTCTCATACAACATTCTTCTATAGTTCTATCCATAATTAATGTACAGCATCTGGCCCTAAACCGGGATACTGTTATCACTAACAAAAACCAACACCGTACAGATTGCTTTTCGAAGCCGCAACATAGACATAGCGACCCACCAACAAGGCTTGTGGCGCGCGCAGCATGCACAGATCAACAACGATCGTGTACTGCATGTGCCCCGTACGCTGTGCTGTATACTCGGCCGGGTCCTATACTCCTATTGGCCTATTGGGGACTGACATGATATATACAGTATGATTGAACTCGGCCCGTCGGCACGCGCAGTAGTGTAGTGTCGCTCGTGGTTGCGAGTCCCTCTCGACCGTGTTTATTCGCTACAGGAACTCGGCAAGTGCACAACGCCCTCCTCCCTGATAGATAGCCCTGCAACTGCAAGAACTCATTTGAGACGACAACAGCCTACGACTTTGAGACGACCATGACGACGTCTTCTCCACGTATGTTTCTTTTAACCTGTGAAAAATCTCTTCTCTATATTGAAATGGAATGTTTACAAAATTACTAATCCTAAAAGAAAACAAAAAAGAAAAAGACTTCTCCACTGAAGAAGGATTTGATCTATACCTCTCCATGGCGCGGACCGGCCGATGCTCAAACTTGATTTCGGCAAATAGACTCGTTCTCCACTGCCGAGCGAGACATCATTCTGCCTTCCCTCCAACCACCTACTGCTCGGGGAGACGTACCGGCCGGCGCCGGCCGGGTATACAACTTCATCCACACATTAATTATATATCCAGAAATGAGTCAACGAGCAGACATTTGATCGTGGTCAATAGTACAAATTCCAATCGTACAGGAACGTTTGACTATTTTTGTATAGCAGCCGTCTAGCTCGCATCTGAATTTTGTGCCGTCCTGTCATTACTAGGGCTTCCATATTTATGGCCCATTAGACTCAAAATTACTAAGAGCAAGTATTATGAGGCTGACTAGGCGGGCGACTCCGTGGACAGCTCAGAAAAAAATCGCGCTGGCGGAGAGAGAAGGAAAGAGAGAGAAGGAGGTGGGCGCTTCCTGAAACGCCAGCATGAGCGGGTGCATGCGCGCTTTCTGGCCTGCTATTCGTTGAGTGCTGCTGCTGTGCGGCACAACACATTAAAAGCTAGTGGTCCCCCGCCACCACCGTGCGCTCGGTTAGATGAGCTGGACCACCAGACGCCTGCTTGCTGACGAAACCATAACCCATGCTCCAATGAATCGAAACTTCAGAACCCACTAAGGCCGGTCTCGGAGTTTTATGGATAATAAATTGACTGTCATGTCAGTATTTTTTATAATGTGGCACCATATTAATGAAGATAGAGGTGAAATGAGTTTTATGGTGATGAAACCTCATCTACACAGTTACCTAGACAGCTTGTGTCTTACATGTGACCTAGGAAACAACAATTGATGAAATTATGCATTGAGAGGGAGATGTTTCATTCTAGTTTCAAACACTTTTAGATGATGTGTCACTCTATATAATTGTGTCCATGAAACTTCCATTGAGCCTGGCCTAATAGACCAATGGTCTCATTGGATCCGTCAACTTGCTAGCTAGCTAATTTTAGTTGAGATAGATTCAAAGGAGACTAGCTAATTCTCAACTAATGTCCTTCCAACTAGCTTAGAGCAACTCCAGCAGGGGCCACTATATGGGCCTCTAGTCCAAAATTTAGAGGCTTAGAGCAAAAATACAACTCCAGCAGGGCCTTCAAATGGGCCTACATTTTGCAAGGGCTCCATTCCTAGAGGCCCTCCAATTCCCCCTCCAACCGTGGGTCCCACCAGATAGAGGGTTGGGTTGATTTCTTGACATATGGAGTCCATGACCAAATAGAGGGCTGGGTTGATTTGTTGCTGGAGTTGGGCTCTAATTTGAAGGGTCTCTATTTTTGAGTTGGGCCTGCAAATTAGTCTTGAAGGTCTCAATTTGCATAGCATTGCTGGAGTTGCTCTTAGGGGCCTATTTGGATCCACCGGTTAATTGCCAACTGGCTAATTTTAGCTAAAATGAATCTAAACATGATCAATTAATTCTTAGATAATATCCTTCTGACTAGCTAAATAACAACTATCTAATTAGATGACTCAACCTAGCTAATTCCAGCTAATGGATCCAAACATGGCTTAATAGCAATTATCTAATTAGCTGATCCAACTCAGCTAATTTCAACTAACCAGCTAATGAATTACCTGGGTGGTTCTAAATAGAACCCAAATCTAGTTAAACTCTAGACATACTACTATAACATTATATATTGCAATCTCTAATTATCAATTTTCTTGTTTTTCTTTTTCTGTGAAAGATCAGTAGTATGTAAACACTCACGTGCATGTATATTCATCCATGCGAATGCATGCATATATTTTTTGTAAAATATGAATACATGCACATAAATATGAATGCATATTTTACCTGGGTGGTTCTTTTTTTTTCCTCTCACGATGCTTTCACATAACGGAGTATTTTCTTTCTCTTAGATCCTCCTTTGCTCCCGCCGCCGCGTAGACATACCCGCACTCCTCGATGAGAGAGACCTTATCCTCTACTACGTCATCATCCATCGGTGATTAATGTCATCTATAGTTGACCACCTGACCATTCCCACGGTACCATCGGTCCTCCACTGCTTACAAGGCCAGTGTCAGTACAGTGTTTCATCGCACGGTTACCTGGACTAGAAACTAGGTAATTGTGTCAGATGAGTTTCATGTTGATGAAACTCCTCTCACATCCCATGAAACTCTTAACTCTCTCCTCTGTCACATCAGCACATTTAATGTTATGAAACTCCCATGAAACCCCACAGAGACTGGCCTTAGCCGGCGCTGTATCTCAACTTATTGTCGCCCCAAAGCCGAGAGCCAACCTACCGCCGCCCATCTGTGCCCCTTGCTCGCTAAAATTGGAGAAGATGAAGTCAAGATAGTAAAACTAGGAATGGCTGGATAAAATTTCAGGTGTGGGAGTGAATAGAAAATGCCGGGTACTAAAATTAGCATTTCCCCACTATGATATGAACGCTGACTCGAGATCGGTTGTCCGTTCAACGCTTGCGTGTACAGAAATTAATGTAGCAGCACTAGCAGTTGGTAGCCCTGAGCGATCGCTGCATGCAATGCAAGTGAATCGCGCAACCCTGGCGGTCAGACATGAACCACAGTACTGCTGACATAATTGAACTTGAGGCTGTCAGAACTTGAAGCTTTCAAACATCACAACGCGACGAAAAGAGTATATATATATATATATATATATGTGCGAGATATATATGACCATGGTTTGACCACGCTCGTGCATGTGTGTTGGGTTGATCGATTTGCTAGCTGGAAGTAGATGGAGTGCCCTGTACATCCTGCTGTCTCTCATGCATGCCTGCCAGCTAATTTGATCAATATTGAGAGTGTTGACTTGCCGCTGAATGAATGGGTGTGTAGTGTATTATGGTGGTGGCCGTTTTCGGTTTGTGGACAGACGGCGGACGCCTTTGTTTTTAATATAGACACAAGTGATCTTGTCAGAGAGACAGGGACATATAGGAGAAGGATTGACCGATATGATAACGTGATTGGTAGGTAACATTGTGGCGGTGGCGGTTTGCAGTTCATGGATGGAGAGACGGCAACAGGCCTGCTAATGGACAGAGCTTTAGCTTAGACTAAATCAAATAAATATGTTATGGAGATATGTCACAACCGGATCCGTGGCGCAATGGTAGCGCGTCTGACTCCAGATCAGAAGGTTGCGTGTTCGATTCACGTCGGGTTCAATACCCCGATCCAAATCCGGATACTTTTTTTTCATTTTTCTTTTCCGTTGGGTTCCCTTTCCTTCCATTTTCGTAAGCACGTTTTCCGTTGGGTTCCTATTCTTTCATTTTCGCTGTCCACCTTGTAGATTTCCTTTTTCTAAGCACGTACTTTTGTTTTCTGCCTCAGAAAGGGGAAAAAATGATTCCGCGGATATTTCGTTCACGTTCTCCGCTTCTTTGAGTCGCCATCAGAAGAAATGGCAAAAGCCGTGCTCGCTCCCTGACCGCTCGTGTCCGTATGGCGATCCAGTCGGTCGGTCGGTCAGTCAGTCAGGCGCCAATGCATATGCAGCTATATATTATATCACGACAGGGCGATCTCCCCTGTCTATTTTCCCGGCCTCCGCGCCGCCGCCGACGACGAAGCCGCCTGCCGGCGAGGCGAGGAGCACACCTCCCAGCATGCATGTGCCGGCCTTGGTGAGGCACATGCATGCGCATCCCTGTCGGCGCCACAAGTTGCCGCGGCCGCTGGCCTCGATCGATCTCCCGGCCCCTTGCATTACATTGTGGGCTGGAAATTGGAACCGATATGATCGTATCGCTTGCCTTCAATTCCTCTGGGCTCCACGCGCGCGATGCCAGGAAACAAGGATACTATATGGCCGGCCTCGTGGGGGATCGGATCGGGGTGGATCAGCTAGGCTACTATACGTCATGTCAGGTCCCCGCCTCGCCAGGTAGGTGCCCGTTGGATGATAATCTGTGTTGCACGGGAGCGCGCAGCAGTACGTGTTCTCGTATCTCCTTTTCCATTCCTGTTGCTTTATTTCATTTACCTTTTTATTTGTTTTTGTGCAACTAGAGCCAAAGCCTCCTTTAACAATGTTGTATGCCCGTATGTGCTGGCTAGGGGTGAAGGTAGCACTAAGGTCACCGAGATGGTTCTTGATCCAAAAATAATCTAGAGCACACCTCTTGACTTAATTAGGGTGGATGAACACTTGTGTCTCCTCGAATCACCCTTATTTGTTTTGGGGCCTGTTTTAGCTTCGGTCATCATAAAAATGATCTTTTATACTAGCTCATACTAAAATGAACGTGATATGTATGCTTTATAGCTAGTTAGTGTACTGGCTCAATCGTTGGAGGAGCGAGGCCTAAAACTAGAATGACTGCCAAAGTAACCATGACGACAAAATAAAAACATTAAAGCAAAGATAGCTAAAATAAACTTAATTGTAGAGAAACAGTGAAGAAGAAGAAGAAGCAATGATCATTCAATGTGGGTGGGGGATTGGTATGGACCTCACCTGTGCAATACTTAGAGCAAGTATTATGATGGGCGGAGAGCGGGCGGTATCTTACGTGGAGGAGAGAGAACCGAGGACGCTACCTTTGCTTGTAGAAGGTCCATACATACGGTTATTGCACTTGCACCCACCCCTGCATCCAAGACTAGCTTGAAGAGGTTGGTTAATGGTTACCAGGTGTCTAATGGTTCAAGCGGCAACAGCATCCAGGTTTCGAAGCTGATCCTCTGGCTTGTCAGGCCTGTGAATTCAGAGGAAGGGCAGTATGCTACAGTCAAGTGAAACAAACCACTGTAGAAAACGTATTTGCCATATATCAGACGCTGTATGCTGCTCCTATCTGAGTTATATATCTGTACCGCGGCGTTCGCTGTAGCATCAGTGCATCACACCTGACCCAACCCATACATCTCTGATCCAATGGCCCACAAGAATATGAAGTCACCGTACGTCACTTCTCAAAAATCGCTGTGTACATACTGAACATATACTGACCCAACACAACACAATCCTCTTGTTCAGGGGTAAATTACACTTTGCAAACGCTTCTGTATAGACAGGGACGACCGACCGCATCGTTTCAGAAGCAGGCAGCCAAGATATACACACGGCGCTACTCTGTTCTAAAATCATATCTTTTTTTCTTTGCGTTGGAAAACAATAAAAAATAAATATATATGTTGTGTGCTACTGACTGCATGCAGGCTATACATAACTACTACTTACGTATATGCATTAGCAAGCAGGCACGCATGATCCCAAAAAAACGAAGAAGATCGAAGCAAACACGCACGCATGCATCCAAAAGGCTGTTGAAACTGAACGACGGCTGCGTAGATATGATTCTCTACCTTTTACGGCCCCCCTCCGTTGTCGTCATCGATCTTGTCCAGTTTCAGTAATGGCATTTGCGCCATGGAATGGAATGGAAGGTATATTACATGTATATATCATCATGTACGTTGCTGTGGCTAGCATTATATTAGCCACAGTTAATTAGATCACCAAGGTGTCGCCTTCGACATCGTTGATCCAGCCGAATTTCTCCATGTACGGGTTGGTCAGGCTCTCCGGCGGGTACCTGTCGATGCAGTCCTCCCATGCCCCCTTGTCGGTCATTTCTCCGATCACATCCCACACGCAGCTGTTGCACTTGAACCCCGACCCGAAGGTCACCATGAGCACCCTGTCCCCGACCTTGAGCCTCCCCTTCGCCTCCATGTACGACAGCACGTACCAGAGGCTGCTCGCCGACGTGTTCCCCCACCGGTGCAGCGTCATCCTCGCCGGCTCCACGTCGTCGTCGTCCAGCCCCAGGCTGTGCTTCACCGCCTCGATCACCGCCGTGCCGCCGGGGTGCAGGCAGAAGTGCTCCACGCCGGCCTTGAAGTTGATCTTGGGCGCCGCCGCGGTGGCACCGGCGGCGGCGGCGTCGCCCTTGTGCTTGGGGTGCCGCAGCAGCAGGTGCGCCGCCGGGAGGAGGAGGAGGAGCCTCCGGGAGACGAGGCGCGCGGTGAAGCGCGCGAGCTCGGCGACGGGGAGCACCCGCGGCGCAAGGCGGCGGAGGTTGACGGCGAAGGCCCGGACGGCGGCCTTGGGGAGCGCCTTGCTGAGGCTGATCCCGACGCGGCCGTCGGCGTCCTCCCGCTGCGTCGCGCAGGCGTGCGCGTCGTCGCTGGCGCCGGTGTGCGCGCGCACGAGGCAGGCGAGCTCCATCTTGGCGCGGCACCGGAGCGCCGGGTCGTTGGTGACCAGCGCGGCGGCGCCGCCGCTGCGGAAGAGGCAGTTGGCGAGCATCATGGACCTGTCGGTGCCGGCGTACCAGTTGGGCGCGATGGCCTCCGACGACACCACGAGCGCCAGCGACGAGCCGCCGCGCCGCGCCCGGAGCGCGTTCCGGGCGAGGTCGAGCGCGATGAGCCCGGCGCTGCAGCCCATGCCGGTGAGGTTGTACGCCGCGACGTCGTCGCGGAGGCCGTAGCGGCGGACGACGCGGGACGCCAGCGACGGCGCCGGCGAGAGCATGGAGACGTTGAGGACGAGCACGTCGACGTCGCGCGGCGCGACGCCGGTGCGGGCGAAGAGCTTGGCGACGGCGGCGTCGAGGAAGGCGTCCATCTCGTCGAGGGAGTCGCGGAGCGTGGGGGAGTCCTCGCGGCCGGCGAGGATGTTGGGCGGCGAGTAGGTCTCCTCGCCGATGCCGGAGCGGACGATGACGCGGAGGAGGAAGCGGTAGTCGGGGAGGCCCAGCCGGGTGTTGCGCTGGATCACGTCGCCGGCCATCTCCGTCGAGAGCTTGCGGCCGTCGCAGGGCTTGTGGCAGACGTAGTCGAGGAGGTAGCACCGCGACCGCCGGCGGCGGGCGGCGGCCGTCCAGGCCAGGTAGGCCAGCGAGTGCGCCAGGAGGAGCACCGTGAGCAGAGGAAGCAACTCCATTATCGCCGCCGCGGGAATTATGCTCTCGATCTCTTACTTGTTGTTGATGCGCGCTAATGGTAAGTAGTGGAGTAAGCACGTTGGTCTGACAGTGGTTGGGACCTAGCTAGGAGTGTACTTGCATGCTTATGGCAGCCGCGGGTGTGAGTATATATAGGCGCCGCGGCGCAACGCATCTCCATGTTGGCTGCCACGGCAGATCGAGGAGCTGGGCCAAGCTGGCGCGGAGGACGAATTCTCTGAGGCCCCGTGGGCCAGGGCCACAAGTTTTGGGGCAATTTGCGCCTTTTTTATCGACCAATTTGTGCGGGCTGGGGATGCTATTTTGAGCTGCCACTGGCTGACTGCTCAGAAAGCTGCTCCCATTTATTGTGCGCTCTATCTTTCGGTTAACAGTTACACTACCACTACGAGATCTGATTAAAGGCGTCTCCAACGTTTTCAAATGATAGCAAGTCAACTTTTGACTCTGCAACGCGTGGGGGGCACCATGCTGAAATTCCATGTCGTCAGCACAAATTACACCTTCAAGGTTAAAGAATTCTCTTACTGTTGCACCTGAACGCGTGGTGACTTCAACCACACAGCAATGTGAATCACCATTGCTGATGAGCCACAGGCCGGCTCTCATGTCCATCATTGGATATTTGGTTAAGTGCAACCGAATTCTAGCCATCGAGATAGCCATTAGCCCTTTGGACACATCACTATATGCTACTGTGACCGAACCTTACTGTGTTGTCACCAGAGTTTCATTGAGTGTAACACATGGCAAATGAAGCCTTTTGCAACCCTTCCCGTCATTACTCAAGTGCTGGAGTCCAGTGTACTCACCGGAGCTTCCAGTTGGTAAAAAACCCATCCAAAGGCCATATGCAGAAAGTGAACTGATTGTAGCTCAGCTGGTATTCTGGTAAGGTATCTGGGTTCAAATCCTCGACAAATTTTTAGTTAAAGTCCAACTCGTTTCTCTTTCTATCCCTGGTTTTGATGGCTTCCTTTCTTTTGATGTCTTGGGTGTTCTTGTGATCTTACAATATCTTCAACAAATTAAATACCGTTTGTGTCATATTGCGTATCACAGACATTTTGCTTCTGTAATATTGCATATCACAGGCAATCCGCCGTTTGTGTTAGTTGAGTCATCAAAGACATTTTGCAGGCTAAACAATTGTTTGTCCTGAATGGTTCTACAATATGGCGTGTAGCAGCATGTGATCCGCTTAAAGAGCTATTAAAGGTCAGCGGGGCAGTCAGAGATGACGTCTTGGCGTCAGGCTCCTTGCATTGGAAAGAACCCAACATGGTGCCCCACGATTTAATCTCTCAAGCTCAAGCATGCAGGTGTATGTTGATAGAGTCGTCTACCATGTGGATATGATCAGGTCAAGGGTTTGAATGATGATGAGCCGCGGTGCGCCGTCGATGGACTCGCTCGAAATCGACGTTGACGACAGTGGCTCTGGCGGCTTGTTTCCTCCGAAATTTCTTGGAAGATAGGACTGATAATACGAGTATGTATAATATCTTGTACAATGCCTGCAGCTACTGAATTATGGCAAAAGACAAAAGCAGTGTTTTGCCCCACCTTATATACATATATATACATCTTTTAATAACGTTGGCCATTCTCTATCTCTACACATCGATGAACAGAGAGATAAATCAAACCAAACAGAAGCATGGTCGGTGGTCAGTCTCGTACGTCTCACAGTCACAGAGCAACAAGCAATGCAAATCCCTGTAGAAGCATATGGAAAATGGAACCCAGCTGCGAGCCGGCCGAGAGCGAGGAGCCAGGAGGGAGGGATCGGTAGCGGCCCATGCAACAACCGCGAACGGCATCACGACACGACAGAGAGACAGTGACGGCTGCCGGAGGAAACGCGGTTAATGCATCTGGTTTTTGGTTGCCGGTTTCAGGTTTGGAGCTCGCTGCTAGGCCTAGCTCGCACTGACGACGGCTTCGTCCTTCGTCCTAGTTTTTGTTCTCTCCCTTCTTTTTCCGTGAAGTCTCATGCAGAGGCCCCACGATCTTGACAGGCATGTTGACCGGTTGGCTTACAGCTTATGTTAATGTAGCCAATTTTATAGTAGTACATCTCATCTAGCCAATTATATATATATGCTACTCCAAGAAATTTCTTTAGGGATGGGAGCTAGGTTGCGGTGGTCGATCGTTAACAATAAAGCTGCATGCCCCAGATGATGAAGAGCCCAGCTACACGAAGGTTCCAAAGGCCAAAGAAATAAAATAAGCCCTTTGCTGCTGGTGTGTGGGTATTAATGCTTGATACGCATGTGACAGGTGCAAGAGACACGAGAGTCGTGCATAACCTGCGCCTGTTTAGTTACGGAAAGAAACTCCCAAATACACTATAAAAAAAGAAGATTCTCTATCACATCAAAATATCATAACATGCATGTAGTATTAAATATAGATGAAATTAAAAACTAATTGCATAATTTTGTTGTACTCTGCGAGACGAACATTTTGAGCCTAATTAATCAATTTTTGGATAATTTTTTACGAATACAAACGAAATGCTACAGTAGCACAATGATTACGAAGTGACATCTTACTCCCAAATTCAACCTCCAAATTCTAACATCTAAACACCGCCCAAGTTGATGGAGATCGAGCCAATAATGAAGAAAGAACAATAGGCAAGAACAATAATAGATTGAAAGGACGTCGTGTGACAGGTACATACACACGAAATGAACCCTAGCTCGATCGTCTCTGAAAATGCATGCATTTTGCCAAACAAACAATAGATTATTAGAAGAAATTGAAGGGGAGACTAGCTAGTAAGTAGATAAGCATAGGCAACCACTAGTCCACTACCAATCTTGAATTGACCTCCGTACGTATAAAGGCAAAGGCTGGAGCGCCGAAGGTTTTCTCGTTATTATTTGATCGTCATGTCAGGGTTAACTTTGACGTTGAACGCACGACACATACACAGGCAGGGTTCGTCGGTCCGATGGATCGATCAGATCATCAATTAGCAGAGAACGAACGATAGAGACGAGATTAAAGAATGGAGAGTACTAGGCAACTGTACCAGGATATAGCAGGAGTAGTACGTAGCACACAAAAAGAGCTGGTAGCTAGAGAAGCTAGAGGTCTATTGGATGTATGCATGTGTTATATATATGTCCTAGAGCCTAGCGAATGTGATCTGTTAATGGGTTTAGATGGACTTGAAATGCCAACGTTTCTTTACCAGTACTCGTGCTCCATTCAACACAATGTATTTTATCTTTTAAAATTAGACAATCACCGTTGTTTTCTCATAAAGCATATATATATATCATCAGTGTACCTACAAACCTATCTATATAGTGTGAAATAAAGTATTTTAAATATGAATCTAGTTTTATACATTTTTTATATGCTAAACATGCATGCTTATAGTTAATAACTTGACTAAGAATTCCTTCTCGCCCACTGCCAAAAATGCCCGCGTGGCCGATCGTCGTGTGCGCCACGCCCACTGCTCCAGCTACTAGCAGCCGCGCCCAGCTGCGCCCGGCTCTGCTCCTCACCTGGCACCCCACCTCCACGCCAGCGGCGACGCACTGCGCTACACCAGAGCTGCCACTGTCGCCACCCGCCCTTGCATACCCTCCTCCATCCCCCAACAGCTCTGTCCCTCCACCCCCACCTCCACCTCCCCGGGGCCGGCGCCGGCTCGCTGCAGCGGCGACTACAGTGGGGACGCGCAACAGCAAGCGCCTCGCAGACAAGGGGGCCGGGAAGTACGTTCACGCCACCGAGAAAGCAGCTCAACTGAAGGCTCTCCAGAACAGCCTTGCCCAGTGCTCCAAGCAGGTTCAGACTCACGTGACCAAGAAGAGGCTCATCAAGCAGACAAAGAAACCGATAGCGAACGCTGATCTGACCAAGCTTGCAGAGGCAGTTGGGCTTGGCGCGGCCGCTAGATGAGGTGCTGGCGGTGAACTCGGCTGTTGGGCAGGTGCTGGATCAGGCGAGCGTGACTGCAGGCAGGCTGCTGGAGCGGGTGCGGGCAGGCAACGCATGATTGAGCTCAAGAACCCCCGTGCGCACCATGTCTCTCTATCAGAGTCTGGTAGGGCATATCATGGCCGGCGCGTTCCGCTGCTCCTGCGGGAGCTTGTATCCGTAGTTCCTCGTTCCCTAGTTTGTGAGTTGTCTTCGGTTGTCTGTGTTGTAGTGTTTGTCTGCTTAGCTCGCTCTCTCCTTCCCTGTTTTAGTCAGTTTCGATCATGCACTGTTACTCTGTTGGCTTGCTGTTCCTCAACGTGTTCTGTAATCCCCATACCCTGTAAGCCGGTGCTGATTACTTCCAAATGAATGCAAGCTCTGTTTCCTTCTCGCTAGTGTCCTGGAACGTTCGGGGATTGGGGGATGCGGACAAATGCAAGGTGGTCCGCGACGCGCTGACCTCCGCTAACCTTGAGGTAGCCTGTCTTCAGGAGACCAAGCTGATTTCCAGTGCGTGGACGCGACGGCCACTCGCGGCGGACTCATCACTGCTTGGAACGCGAGCGTGCTCCAGATGACCTCTTTCATCTCGCGGCGCCGCTCCCTGACTACCTTTTTCTCCTCCACTGCCACTGACTCGGCTTTCGCGGTCACTAATGTGTACGCCCCCTCCGACCACCGCGACTCTATCTCCTTCCTCTCGGACCTTGAGGAAGTGGCTGGGCACATCACTGGGCGTTGGATCGTTGCTGGGGATTTTAGTCTCACTCGTGGGGTTGCTGACAATAGCAACGGGAACGCAAACACAGCGCTGGTGGAAGCGTTCAATGACTGCATTCACAAGCTTGGGCTCATTGATCTCCCTCTTCTAGATCGGCTGTTCACCTGGCCGGTCTAACCAGCGTGCGCTTCCCACCCTGGCTCGCATCGACCGAGTCTTCTTCAACGCCTCGATGAGTCTCTCCTTCCCTAACTCCTCCCTGACCTCCCTCCCCAAACCAACCTCCGACCACACTCCTATCCTCCTACGCTTCGCCACTACAATTCCCAAACCCAACCTCTTCCGTTTCGAGAACGCGTGGCTCAAACACCAGGACTACCTGGTCTCAGTTCTGCCGGCCTGGGATGCTGGTACAGGTGGCGGCGCGACGGCCGCCTTGGTCGGCTCCCTGAAAGCAGTCCGGTGTGCGTCAAAGGTGTGGGCTCGGCGCAGGCGTGCCCCCCCTCCTCCACCAAATTTGCAAGTTTGTTATCTACCTGTTTGATGTGCTCGAGGAAGGCCGTGCTCTTTCTGCAGGAGAACGTTTTCTGCGGCAAGCTTGCCAAGACCGCCTGGCTCTGTCTCTACGGGAGCAGGCTGCGTACTGGAAGCAACGGGGGAAACGCCGAGCCATCCGGGAAGGCGACGCGAACACCCGGTTCTTCCACGCGCACGCGAGCGCCCGGCTCCGGCTCAACAATATCCGGGCGCTCCAGGTCGACGGCGTTCTGGTGTCCTCCCATGAAGACAAGACGAAGGCGCTGACGCACCACCTCAGTGCTCTCCTGGGAGCCCAAGTACCATCGACGGTGGCGCGGGTGGACCTCGCCGCGCTCTACGCCGGGGCGCCGACCGTGAACCCGGCCACGCTGATTGCCCCGTTCACTCACCAGGAGGCGCGGGCAGCCGTGCGTGCGATGAACCGGAACAGCTCGCCTGGCCCGGACGGCTTTGGCCCCGGTTTCTATGCTGCCGCCTGGGACACCGTCGCTGCGGCTGTCATGGCCATGGCGGCGGACTTCCACGCCGGCACGGCGGAGCTGGAGCGCCTAAACCGTGCCTATGTCGTCATGATCCCCAAGACGCAGCATGCAATCAAGCCGGGGGACTACCGCCCCATCTGCCTCCAGAACTGCTCGTTGAAGATTGCTGCCAAGATGCTCACGTCCCGCCTGCAGCAGGAAATCCCGAAGCTGATCGATGTCGACCAGACTGGTTTCCTGCGCGGGCGATCCATCTCGGAAACCTTCATCTATGCCCTGGAACTAATTCAGTGCTGCAACCGTCGCAAGCTTCCCACACTCGTGCTCAAGCTGGACTTTGCCAAAGCATTTGACACAGTCAGCTGGGATTGCCTGCAAGCGACGATGGGAGCCCGTGGCTTCCCTGATGAGTGGCGACGGTGGATCAGCTCCATTCTTTCGTCGTCTAAGCTGGCAGTCCTGGTCAACGGCAGCCCCGGCCCGTGGTTCTCCTGCAAGAGGGGAGTACGGCAGGGCGACCCCCTCTCCCCGTATCTCTTCCTGTTGGTGGCAGACGTTCTCCAGCAAATGATCAAGAGTGATGGGCACCCTGCTGCTCCTGGCCTTCCATGCCCGGTGTTGCAATATGCGGACGATACGCTTGTCCTGCTCAGGGCGGATCAACAGGACCTCAGAGCTTTGAAGGAAAGGTTGGATGCTTTCTCGGATTTCTCTGGCTTGAAGATCAATTACGACAAGAGCACGATGACTCCGATGCACACGGCGACCTCGGACATCGCTGCTCTCCAAGAGATCTTGGGCTGCCAGGTCGGAACCTTCCCCCAAACTTACCTTGGCCTTCCGCTGTCTGACGGGAAGCTGAGGCTCTCAGCTTTCGCACCTCTCATCGCCAAAGCGGACAAATACCTCAGCGGCTGGCAGGCTACGCTGCTCAACCCCATGGGCAGGCTTGTCCTGGTGAACTCCGCGCTGGACAGTCAGATCATTCACACCATGTCCGCGCTGCTGCTACCTCAGGGGACCATCGAGGCGCTCGACAAACGCCGCCGCTCCTTCCTGTGGTCCGGCGAGGATCGAGTCAGCGGCGCTCAATGCCTGGTGGCGTGGGAACAGGTCTGCCTCCCGAAAGAGCAAGGAGGGCTGGGTGTCAAGAACACTGCTGCGCAAAACAAATGCCTGCTTCTGAAGCTTCTCCACCGGCTATATAACCCTGGAGAGTCCGCCTGGGCTTCCTGGGTGCGCAGCAAGATCGACATGGTCACCCTACATGGGGAGGTGGCCGGGGCGCATTGGCAAGACCTGGAGCAACTTCTCCCGCTTTACCGAGCTGTGACAGTCAGTGAGGTGAGGGACGGCGAGTCCACGTGTTTCTGGCTGGACCGGTGGCTTTCCATCGGGCGACTGTCGGACGCTTTCCCTCTAATCTTCACCCACGCCCGGAGCCTGGAAGTCTCAGTGTCAGACATCATCCGAGATGGCCTTCGGCGACACTTGGCTCCATGCATCGCGCCGGCGGCGCGCCCAGAGCTCGCCAAACTCCAGGGCCTGATAAGCCGGGTGGTGCTCCGGGGCGGGGCTGATCGCCGAAGCTCGCCGCTCTCTGACCAGGCTAACGCAGTACGCGCTGGACCAGTTTACAAGCTGCTGATGGGAGCCCTTGGGCCTTCCGCACCTGCTTTCACGAAGTTCGTCTGGGGGAACAGAGCGCCTCCCCGTGTCCAATTCTTTGCTTGGCTGCTGGTTCAGGAAAGAATACACTGCCGGGCCAACCTGCACAAGAAAGGCGTAGTCGACGAGGCTACCTGTGAGCTCTGTACTGCAGAGGAGGACACTGATCACATCATCTTTGGCTGCCCCTTCGCTGCGAGTATATGGTCTTCCATGAACATTGATATAGCAAACTGCCGGGCCAAAACCCTATGGACTCTACCCCGTCCGGCAATGTTCCCGGCGAAGCACTTCGATTCCTTCATCCTCCTGATCTGTTGGCATCTGTGGAAACACCGGAACGACGTCGTCTTCGAGCGTTCCACACCCTCCCGCCTCCGGTTTTGGGCCTCCTGCAAGGAAGACGCAAGGCTCTGGTGCTACCGTTGGCCGGTCGCCGACCGAGCCATCGCAGAGCAATGGTGCTCCCTGTTCCCCCATATGTAGAACCGAAACAGCTAGTCAGCTAGTTGTTGTTTTCCCCCTCCCTCCCCTGATGTTTTTCTGACTGCTGAAAATACTCCAGATGCAATGCTGTTGGCTGCCATAAGCCCATGATAATGAATCAGGTGGGGGATGCTCCCCCCCCCCCCCCGTTGACCCTCAAAAAAAAAAAGAATTCCTTCTCGCGCACAGATATATAGGAACGATATTTGCATATTCATCATCAAGAGTACGTAGTTCCTTATTTGTTATATCTTTATTACTTTTTCGCTGACCTACTGTCAGAACAAGTAATCGCCAAAGGTTATACTATCGTAAATGAGATTATGATCCTTTCCGTAAATTACAAGTACACAGAGGAGGTAGCAGTGAGCCAGTAAGTATGTAACTACATCCATTATCTAGTGAAGTCACCTTAGCAGCTGGTCCGCGGTGCAGCGCAGCTAAGAGCAAACATCTAGGACGATCTTGCTTAAAAGTTTACAACCACAAAAGAGAAGCTAAGCATATCACGCACAAATACTGGGGCCATCAGCACCAATTTCAACAAGCTTATTTGGAAAGTGTGAGAACCAACCAAATGCAAATTTCTTCAGTAGCTTGTGATATAAAATCGGACTTGGACAGTGGACAGACTAAGTTCAAGGTGATCGATGCATGGCGTACTGAAACAGTGGACAGGGAAATATCTCCACACTGAATGTAGATACACGAAGCACATTTGCTCCCAAGAGTTGGTAGACGTACTGTTGGGCTCCAACATGGTGCATAACATAGTTGCCATCGTTGATTCGTTGAAGACCATATCGCGACTAATCAGTTTTTAGTTTCTTTACTTTCCCCTTTTGTTGGCGGTCTGCCTTCAAAAATTGTTGTCATTAGTTCGTCTTGCGCTGTAAACTCTCTTCTTTACTTATTAATATAAGCCGGGCTTTCAAAAATCGTTGATTCGTTGAGAATTAGGGCGTGGCACATCGAGGCCTACACGATCTTTGGTCATCTTAGTATGGTGGGAGATATGGAAGGAACACAATGTTGGATATTTTAGCACAAAGAGCTAGGCAGCCTCACACGTAGTTAAGGCAAATACTCCCTCCGTTTCTTTGATGACGTTCGGACAGCGTAGATTAGTTCATTCCTAGTTTAATCCATGGTCGGAAACGTCAACAATTGACGAACGGAGGTAGTATGAAGTAAGGATATGAAACCTGGTTTGGCAAGTGTGATGTATGGTTTTTTGTGGTACGGTGCCTGTGTTCCGCGTGTTTATGCAAATAACTTCTTTGGCCTGTCAGGCTCACTTCTGTTTTTTATAACTGGACTCCTACTTTTCTAAGCCAAAATATAAGTACATTTTTATCAAAAAGCAAGGGAGAGTTAATTTGAAGATGTTGATGACGAAAATGATGTGAGTCTCCTAAAACTTTGTACCAAGTTGGGCCTTTATTCCAAAGATAATGATGGAAGTAAAGAAAATGTTGATTTTTTAACGGGAGCTTCTTAGATACAGATAGCTGATAAGGTAATATGCGTACTTCTACGTACTTTCAGTTCCTTGCTTAGAAAAGTCATACCATGCCTACGAAAAGTCATCGTTTGTTTACCACCCGCCGCGAACGAATGACATGAGGCCATCCCCAACCCTCCTAGTAAGCTAGTTTTCATAGAATTAATAAGGCTGTCAAATAAGCACAAATCTGATGTGGCACAAGAATTAAGAGGAGAGAGAAGGAAAAAAAACATGGAAACCGGGTCACATGCAGAAACCAGGTTATCACACGTTCCAAGACTACGGAAGCCAATAAAAACATCAAGACACGCGATTCAAAAAATTGGAGGATAGTGAATGGACTAGAAAATTAACTAAGGGCCCACATGAAAAAACTATGGATTGGATACTATAGTTTTTAAATATGATGTTATGATATGGCAATATAGACACCACTAATGGACGTTTTCCCCTGAGACAGGCAATATAAGGAAATAATTATTTTTGTTATTTCCATGCATCTCCATTGAAAATTCGCCAAGTATTCTGTACTGCAAATAAAACCTATCCAACTACACCATTGATCTAAGGTGGCTGTGGCATACATTGATCAAGCGCAGATCGACCATACATATGCATCCAATCAGATCCAAAGAATCTAGCTATAGGTATGTACCCTTTGCTGCAAGATTTCTCTTCTGATGTTCAAACAAAATAAATTTATTTCCCTATCCAAAAGGAACGTAATTAAATACGTTTACGTGACATCCGGAGCAAATTGCGTGCTGGTCCAGGAAAACGGTAGTGGGCACCGTATCGGATCAGAGTGGATAGTGGTATTCCTATATTCTAATCTGCCTTTTCTAGTTGGAATCTTGCATGGATACAGATAGGGATAATCCTAATTAAGTCATTGCCTGAAAAGGCAAATAAAAACTTCATACTCCGTAACACCTAGCTAAAGTGAACAAGTAACAATAACAAACACTCGATTGGAAGCTTTACGAGTAATAGTATATAGTCAGATAATCCTATAACACGACGTCTATGTTATCGTGACATGCCCTTTAAAATTAGAATTTCACCATTATTTTCTCATAAAACATATCAATGTACCTACAAACTGATGTATTGTGAAAGCATTTTAATATGAATCTAGCTGTATAATTTTATATATATTAAACATAATTAATATAACCAATAAGTTGACTAATACTGGTCAGTTTTTTCTTTAAAACACGTGTCTTATATTTTAACTGCGTGAGTGTGAGTATGACAGACTTTTAAGAAATCTGACCAATTGCATACTTCTCACACAGCATAGAAATGTTATTTCTGTAGTCGTCATCAAGAGTACCTAGTGCTATAGTGCAATCTTTATTTGTTTTTTGCTGACCTACTAGTGCGTGAGATTATGGTCTCATAAAAAATACAGATAGGAGGTAGGAAGCATCTAAAATAAACAATACAGATATGAGGTAGGAAGTATCTAAAATCTGACGATTATCTAGTGAAATCACCTTTGATGGAGTTGTGGGTGTGCAGGCACCAAATATGTTTTAAATCCTTGTGTACATATTTAAAATAAAATAAAAAATATAAAATGATTGTGTGTGCATCTCCAGTTTGTACGAAGGCCAAAGATTGCCTCCTCCTTGCTTTTCAAAAAAAAATGAGATTATTAATTACCTCCTCTATCCAAAAGTATCTGGTTCAAAAAAAGTCAACATTTCGTTTACTTCCATCGTTATCTGTCTGTTGGAAAACAACAACAACAACAACAACTTGGTATGAGGATTTATGATAGGCACATCAGTTTCATTATCACCATCTTCAAATTAATGAATCCATCCATGCTAAAATACCGGTCATTTTAGTTTATTTCTAAATGCACAAACAACAGATATTTCATGGTATATGTAAGGAACCATTTTAGTGTTATAGATGTTGGTGTATATGTCAGTTTATTATTTGGTCAGATTTAGAGGAATTTCACTTGTAGGACGAAACTAAAATACTCACATTTTGGAACCAAGGGAGTATATACTACTTTTAGTTTCAACTCCCTGTTTACGAAAAGTCTTCCCTTGCTTATGAAAAGTCACCATTTGTTTGCCACCCATCTGGCTTTTAAGCTTGAAATGAACGTATGACATGACTCATGACTCATGAGACAGGCAAGATAGGGAAATATTTTTGTTATCTCCGTCTCCACTGAAAATGCACCAAGTTACATATCTCATCACCTTGCATTCTATCCAAACAACCATAATTTGCTTCATCAGCTAGCCACAGTAAGATACATTCACACGACCATACATGTGCGTCCAATCAGACCTCAATAATCCAACTACCACCTTGCAGTGGCGAATCCAGGAAAAATACCTAGGGGGGCTCCAAGGGTTCTACGGCAGTAGGGGGGCTCTAGCCCCGGCCGCCCCACCGCTAGATTCGCCCCTGCCGCCTTGCTAGCTGCTGATTCTTCTTGCTGATGCTCAAACAAAATAAAATATACTTTCCTCTCAAAAAAGGAACGTAAATAAATACTATGTGACATCCGGAGCAATTTGCTGGTCCAGGAAAATGGTAACGTGCACCTTAAATGAGAAAATGAAAGATGAGGAGACAACGCGACCAGATGACTACCATGTAACTTTACTTGAAGAGGAGGCTGCTGATCGAGCTCTGAATTCTGATAGACGCTTTGACAAAGCAGATGTTCACAATAATGCTGTTGCGTGTGGACTCGTGCTTAGGGCTGGCTGTGGGCCTGACGCTCTGGGAGCTGAAGACCAAGGTGGTGTTTAGGGCCGCGTTTAGATACCGAATGGGGAGTGCCGATTTGGGACTGGGCAGGTCTCTTCGGAATCATTGTGTCACTGTAGCATTTCGTTTGTATGTGCGAAAAATTGTCTAAAAAATAATTAATTAGGCTCAAAATATTCGTCTCGTAGAGTACAACAAAACTGTGCAATTAGTTTTTAATTTCATCTAGATTTAGTACTCCATACATGTTATGACATTTTGATGTGATGGGGAATCTTCTTTTTGCATAGTAAATTTGGGAGTTACTTTTTGGAACTAAACAGGCCCTAGATGTTAGAATTGGGAGGGTGAATTTGGGAGTAAGATGTCACTTCGTAATCATTGTGCTACTGTAGCATTTCGTTTGTATTTGTGAAAAATTATCCAAAAATTGATTAATTAGGTTCAAAATGTTCGTCTCGCAGAGTACAACAAAACTGTGCAATCAGTTTTTGATTTTATCTACATTTAATACTCCATGCATGTTATGACATTTTGATGTGACGGGGAATCTTCTTTTTGCATAGTGTATTTGGAAGTTGCTTTTTGGAACTAAACAGGCCCCAAGCTAGGGCAGCACCAGTGGATGAATCGGTTCATAGAATCATAGGCAACGTAGCCAGCTTTGATGACAATCTTAGCCAAACAGTAGCATAGGGCCCACTTGAAAATAAGATAGACAATCTTGTTCAATATATTGTAATATATGGATGTGTTAAAAATGATATTGTTCTGGATGGAATATTCTGAAAAAATGAGTTTGTCTATATTATTTGGAGGTTCTGAAATACAAGTCACAAGTTAAGAAAAATAGCAGGTTTCTCTAATTTTTCTATGCAAAAGATGACATGTTCTAAAAACAATTATCTGACCTGATCCCTACAACTTTTAATGAAAATTGCACTAGAACTAAAACAATTCCGTAGTAACCTTCATGGAGATATTAAATTACATAGCAACACAACAAGATTATACATTATTGTGATTTTGCACCACATCAAAACGTCGTCTCGCCATCGGCTCTATGACCCCGACGGTCATGTAGTCATTCACATGGGCACGTCGGGGTAACAACTCTCCAGCCATGTCATGCCATGCGCTAGGCAAAGCTGCAAAGACATTCAAGGGTCTCGTCCTTTGATACACAGGGCTGCCACGCGCCACACATACATCAGGGCTGCACGGAGAACATTTTGCAGCCCTCCAGCACCGATTTTTTCCCCCTGTGATGTGTGTTGCGCGTGCGTCGTCGATGTATATTGTCAAAGAAAACTTTTCATAACACAAGAAAGCCAAGACAAGTGTCCTGAAAACGGTGAGCTCCGCCAGAATGTTGCATGGGCCTGGTGTCCTTTATTCCTTTTTTTTGAGAGAAACCGGGTTTACATTCATTGATCAATTTTGGTGATTACAACAGAATTTACAAGGACACCCTCAAAAGAAAAAATAATTACATTCAAGTCCTTGTTCTTCTTCCCCGGTCTTCCTCGCCGTCGACAGCCGGAGTGTGCAGCTTGAAGCCGACCCCCTCCCTGGCGAAGAACATGATTTTTTGTTGCCGTCTTGAGCAGCATGTCGGATTTGACACGCATTTTGACCGCTGAACGTCCCGGCCGGTAAAGATGGTTCTTGACCATCGAATCGCCTGGCTTCGAGAAGGCAGACGCCGCAAGAACTTGCAGACACCTCCAGTCGCCAGACGACTAATCCTCCAGAGGGAGCATCGAACCACCAAAATTGGTGGGATTCATAAACCAACCCGATTTCTCGTGATGGTACTGAGAACTCCCTAGATCGACGACAGGAAGAACAAATCCCCTACCGAAGACCAAGGAGTAGCAAAATAACCCGACGGACTCTGGAACATCAGATCCGGGGTAGGAGCAACCCACCGGCTCTTCACTGGTACAAGAAGACTCACCAGCGAGGTGGAGAAGGAACCGGCGACCATTATTCCACGCCAGCAGCCCTGCCTCCACCTTGCACGAGCTGACTGGATCCAAACTACCTATTATATCTAGGAATATATACAACAGCAACCTCAATCTCCGTTCCCCATCCTCTCCGGCGTCAAAACGGCCGCCGGAGAGGAAGGGGAACCAAAGAAATCGGCGCTGGACGGTGGTCGCCTCCTGTTCGCCCTCTCTCAACTGTGGAAGGGAAGGGACGAGAAGGAGGAAGAAGATTTTTTTTGAGAGAAACCGGGTTGATATATTTCATTCATAACAATATATGGTGATTACATTCCAAAACTTACAAAGACACTCTTGAAACAAAGAGAAAATACATCCTGGTCCTTGTAAGCTCCTGGTCTTCCTCGCCACCGACGGTCGGAGAACACATCTTGAAGCCGACTTCCTCTCCGGCGAAGGAACAAAGTTTTTAAACGCCGTCTTGAACAGCACATCGAAATCGATGTGCGTTGTTAACGCTGAACGAACCGGCTGAAGAAGCTGGTCATAAACCAGCGCATCGCCAGACATTGAGGATTCTGGCACCTCAAGGACCAGCAACCCCAAATCGCCAGACGACGAAGAACCCCGAAGGGGAATTGAACCACCAAGACTAGTGGGATCAGAAAACCAACCCGATTTACTTTCGTGTTGGTAAGCAAACCTCCCATAATCGATGCCGAGAAGACAAGCTTCATCGCCAAAGACACAGAAGGGACAAAAGCACCCATGCCTGGCACCACGGCCGGCCGCGCCGGACACCACCGCCACAATCCTGCTGGGCAAGCCCCAAGAGACAGAACGGGCAGCACCACCGGGCACATCGGCCACAAGCCTGCAGGCCTCAACCTTCGCCGTCCCCGGTGACAGGGCAAGCAGATCGGGTCGAGGATGGCCGGAAACGAGTGCAAGCAGGGGATTTATTTTATTTCGACTCACCTTAGCTCCCAAGTCGCCGGCACCGTGAACGGTGAGAACAACTGCAACGAGAACGACGACAGCACCTCCGACGGCCGGAGCAAGGGAGAACTTTTCCATCGGGAATACCAGCCCTAACCTACCTAGAACTACTCTAATAGGAGGGAATATGTACACCACCCACCGGATCCGTGACTCCCCCCGCTCACCGGCGCCGCAGAGGCCACCGGAGGCGAGGGAAGCCGACGAATCCGGCGGTGGGAACTGAGCTCGCCTCGAAGTCGCCCTTCTCTCTACTGTGCTGGAGGAACGGGACGCTTCGGGAGAGAACTAGACTCCCATAGGAGGAAGAAGCTGGTCGCAAGCGGAGCATGCATGGGCCTCATCTTTCCTTTGGGCTTTCACGGGCCCTTCTGGACGATGACAATGGGCCTGTCCCACGCATCTTGCCCGTCGATTTTGATAATGCTTCTCGCCTTCTGGTCTGCCACGGTGCCCGCCCGCGCTCTTCTTTTTTCCGCGCTCGACACGTTCACCCGTGACTCACACGGCGCACGCACGGCGCCGCCGCGCTGCGCCCACCTCGCCTCCTCGGCCTCCCCGCGTCGGGCTCGCCACGTATCGGCGACGTGTCGCCACTCACCGCGCCACCACGACTCACGAGCAGCGCGCGCGCCTACTACTAGAACACGAGGCGCACGCCGCCATCACGTGCGTAGCGTACCCGTGTGCGTGCGCGGCGAGTCGGCCATCACTTCGATCGATCGATCTCTCTGAATCCTCCGGTCTCCGCACCCGAATGTCTGAACCCATGGCCGAGGTCGACGCCAGGGCAGCGGCCGCGGTCACGGGCGCCGACGAGGCCCGCGGCGGCGGCGCCGCGGAGGGCGGGCAGGCGCCGGCGGTGAAGGGCGCCGCGACCATATCCGTGACCGTCGTCCTGCTCGCCGTGCTGGTGGCCTCGGTGGCGGTGCTGCTGACGTCGGTGCCGCGCGCCGGCGACGGCGTCGGCAAGGGGATGGAGGGACCCACCGGCGGCGGCGGCGCCGGCGGGGCGGGGGAGGTCCGGAAGCCGCGCGCCGAGCCCGTGGAGCACGCCGTCGGCGGCGACGCCCGCATCCCGGGGTTCAACAGCCGGCTGGACGCGTTCCGGGCGTGGGCCAGGCTGACGTGGATGAAGCTCCGGCGGCCGCGCTCCGACGAGCCCCGGTACATGCGCGCTAGCCCACCGTCTCGTGTTCGTTGTGTTTAAGTTTGTGTGCTGCAAGATCAAGTCGACCTTAATAACGTATTTAATGTGTGCCAAGGTATGACGGCGATGCCGCCGGGAGCGCCGGCTCCGTGGCGGACGCGGCGAAGAAGAGCTTCGAGACGGGAAAGGAGACGGTGGAGCAGGCGGCGGCGGCGGCGGCGAGAGCCACGGGGGACGCCGTGGAGGCGACCAAGGAGAAGGTGAAGGGAGCAGCCTCGCCGTCCTCCGACGGCTCAGAGCTCTGAGCAGAGTACGGCCGTGTTCATTGGCCATGTGTGCAGTGTTTGTGTAGCATCAGCGTGTAAAAAGAAGAAAGCTGTACCGAAGATGTACGATTACGATGTATGTAGGAGTCTCTCTCTACAGTCAGTAGCTGGTAGTTATGCGTGTGATTGGCATGTGCATGTCAGTTGATCTCGGTGTACAAGGTTGAAAGGTTGTGCTTTGTATGTGTCTTGGACGCGCCAGAGAAAGTTGTCAAGCATGGCATAAATGAAATAAAGCAAAAGATGGCCAAACACGACAGAGATAAAATAAGGCAGGGTAGTAATATCTGCACTACTTTCAGAACTGAATGGCAAGAACAAAATGGTGAAGGCAAGATCGATCAGAAAACTGAGCAGGCACTCTCAACGTTAGCTCTGAACAGAGCAAACTGCAGTTGAGCGTAATGGGCTGTCCTGGGCCATTCGGACGATCCTATTCTCCAGAGCAAATCCGCGGCACGCGGATGCCCTGTCGAGATAACACGGCATCCAGGATTCCAGGCCGCTATCCAGATCAAAAGTCAAAACCATTCACAACAAACATCAAGCAAAGCTGTAACTGAAGCCCAACAATCTGCATAAACGGTATCGACTCGACAGCAGCAAATCCTTATGTTTCCCAACAGGGTAAGACGGACAGACAGAGTACAGGCACCATTGTTTACCAACTACCGGTTACACATGTCCTTTGTTCCGAGCTCCACAAACGACCACGTTTGCAGAGGAATCCGACGACAGACGCAACTCAAGGTTCCAGCAGTAGCAGACAACCAACGTTCACCATAGTCACCACCGCGGGGTGGCCAAGGAAAAGTTCGAGCGCTAGTTCACTTACCATCGTCACCGTCCGGTGCGACGGCGACTTGCAGAGACGGGGTTACGGGTGGGCAAGGTTACGACGGGCGGGGGCGAACAGGGCGGAGCGAGTGAGCGACGATCCATGTCACTGGCTCCGCGGCGGCGGCGGCGGCGGCGGCGGAGGAGGAGAAGGAGGAGAAGTAGGAAGAGGAGGAGGGCCCTGGCTTGTTTCGTCGTCGTCGTCGGGGCAGATGTCCCGGAACACGGGCAGCCTGGGCCGGCCGCTGGTGCTGGGGCCGTACAGCGCCGCGGTGATGGCGGAGTCCTCCGCCGAGGTCGGCGGCCACCAGAACGTCTGTGCTTCTGCGGCCGCGGACTCTGGCGGTGGCGGCGGCGGGGCCTCAGACTGCTTCGGCGCCGACGTGCCTCCTTCTTCGGCCGGCGGGGCGGTGACGGTGGCCCTGGATGCCTCGGGCTGCTGCGCCGGCGCCGGCGCCGAGCCTCGTGTGTCGGGCGTCGGGGGCTTGACGACGACCCTGGCCGACCCATCCGGGTTGTGGATGGTGAAGCCGGATCCGCCTTGAGGCCTGCTGATGAGGGGGCCTGTCGAGTGGAAAGGCGCTTGTGGGATGCTCACCCGGGGTGGAGTGAAGGTGAGCTGCGGGCCTCCAGTAAGCAATGGCCCGTAGTATGGCATGTTCAAGGGGTGGGGGAGGTCCCGCGGCTGCGGGAAGTTGTATGGGTAGTGAGTCTCCGGTCGCTGCTGGATGTTGGAGGGGAAGGGAGGGACGGGCTCCTGCCCCCGGTGGATGTTGTTGGAGGGGCCGGCTCCCTGCGGTGGCCGCCAGCGGTTCGGGGATCCCATCTGCAGACAGGAAGAGCGACAAGTCACAAGTGTGTTGAAGGCTGACGAAAAGAATCAGGTATCATCATCATCAAACGAAAATGCAGTATGTATGCTGTTGCCAAACTACTGATATTGTGTTCAGTGTATGGTGTACAATTGAACAACTGTGTTCAGGCAGCAGCAGGAAGAAGGTACAGATTCAGGATGTGATGAGCAGCTGTGGAAAACTGAAACCACATGACTGAAACAATGGAATGATGGATTCAATTCAGTTCCAGGAAATATTCTTGCTTATTAAAGTCAAGCTTATGCAGAGTATGAGAATTTTACTACAGCAGTTGATTTCTAGATTCTGTACACTTTTCTGTTTATACAGTCTAAAATCTAAATGCAGTACTGATAACAGAAGTTAAAATTGAACTGGCTAGTGTCTACTGAAAAACAGAAGCTAAAATTGAACTATCTTGGGGAAAGCATGGTCTCCCAACACTGTGTCATGCTCAAGTTTGGGAAAGAAAATTATCTCTATCTTTATGTGGTTTACAGTTTGTATCTCCAAACAAATATTTGACATGTAGCCTAAAAATACAGTAAACTGTAACAGGAGCAGATACCATGGAGAGAAATGCATTGCTGCTGAAAGAAATATCATTTTTGTCAGGGGCTCAGAACTGTGTTTTGCTTATGTCTCTAGTTGATTCAGGTGTTTGTTCATTGGACAGCCCCTAATCGACCATTTCTAAGTTTTACACAATTAGGGATTCACAGCAAACCTAGTGAATCAGGCTAATCACCCCAAAGAATGATCAAACCATCATAATGTAACGGCAACTTTGGGAATTGCACCTTCACCTTAACTGAACAGGCTAGGATTTTTGTCTGCTGAGATAACTACTAGATATGAGCATAGCAACTACTTACAGAATGACATTAGCACGGTACATCACTACAACCTTCACTCTCTTCATTTCCTATTGTTCTCAAATGAAAGCTCTGAATCTGAACCATGAACTATGAAGTGGCACATATGAAGTCATCTCTAATATGCTTTTGCACAAAAGACTAGGCTATGTTTAACGTTGTTGTGATTTTAAAAGGCAGTGCCTAGCTATAATTCATAGTCAGTTTACTTCACATATAATAGTGCAATTTGCCTGGTTAGTCTTATATAAATGCTTCATGCGAAGTAAGCAGCCAATCCAAAGACAAAAAGTGATTCTAAAGAACTTAAAACTCACTTGCCATTCAGGTAACAGAGAAGAACCTTGTGAAAGAAAGCAGCACTAAGATGCGTTTGTCTTATCGTCTGGATTTACACAGAAAGTATAGGCCGTGATGATATTATCAGACTACTTCATGATTTGAAAATTAGCATTTAGACTAAGGGTTAAACAATGCAAATCCAGCTATGCAATCATGCAGGAGATCATCTATCATCATTTGATCTAAACCCCATGTCCCCATGAGTAAAAACAAATGGCCCAGAATAAATATTTACCTCATGATATCTGTTCCTCTGGCCTCGCATCCCACGAGATTCCTCCCTCTGAGGAAGCTGAAGAATCAGAGGCAAAACAGAAACGATTGATCAGCTCATGCATATTGGGCTGCCTTATGAAATTCATCTCAACAATTCTAATTCCTTGATTTTGTTCCTTCATAAGCATGATTCTGGCCCTATTAATAATTAGTTCCAGAGTACGGATTTGTTAGGGGTTAGAAGATTTCCTCTCCACTCACAGTTCTCTTATTTTCTAAACAGGTAAGTTATCCCTTCTTTTATGCTTGGTATGAATAAATACAGGGGCATTTCTATCCACCATTGGTAAGAGTAGATAAAACTAAAAAAAAGCATCAAAGACGGTGCAAATACTTTCAAAAACAAAATGAACAGCAATACTTCCTTAGAAAAATTGTCAACAAATGCAGAACATGCTTTCTAGTTTCTAGTTAGCAGGTCCATGTGAGGGCGCTATCAAGGAGTAGTTTACTGGTTTTCATTCTGCCTCATGTGATTTAGGAATATTTAGCTGTGTCTGCAGAGTAGTTTAAAACACTGATGCAATGTAATACTATAAATAACAAGCAAAACGGTTTCATGCCTAATTTGAATGCACCAAATTGATGCTACTCGGAATAAAGATAAATTGATGCCCACTCTCTTTCCCTTATCCTATTTGTATTCCAGAGTAAAAGCTTCTGGAATGACTAACAAATTGTACCCTACAAATATAGCCATAAGAAATCCATGCAGGAATTAAATTCTTCCAAATTCTAACAATGCAGTATGGTGAACAATTACGGTTAACTGACACGAGAATTTGACTTCATTTTCTGACCAAGTCAAACATGCAGCATACATCCATGTAACAACACGCAGTCATCCGAGCCATGTACCCATCCCATTAATCCAAGGTAAAACAACGAAAAACATCCGAAACGTTGAGATCATAAGTGCCAAGCGAACAATTACCTGACCACTGGAGCCGCTGCGCCTGTCGCCATTCCCGCCGCCGCTGGAACCCTGAGAGCCGGAGGAGACCATGACGAGGTCGCCCATGGAGACGGAGCGCCTGTTGCCGGGCCCGTTGCTGTCCACGAAGGAGACGGAGCGCCTGGCGCTCGAGGGGGTCCTGAATCCGTTGCTGTCAACGGAGGAAGTGGAGCGCCTCGCGCTGGTGGGGGTGCCGGCTCCGTCGTCGACGAGCACGCCATCCATGATCAGGACGTCGTCGTCCGTCGCCGTCGGCGACCCCAATGGAGAGACCAGGACGAGGCGCCTCACAGGATGTGGTGCGGGCGAGTCCTCGGGGTTGATGTCGGGGCCCGCGGAGGTCGATGACGGCGGGGAAGACCCGGAGCCCGCGCCATCAGCAGCAGCGTTGAGCTGCAACAGGAGCTGGGTTCCCGTAGGCGAGGACGACGTGCGGCGGCGGCGCCGCAACAACGAAGTGTACACCGAGCGGCCCCCATTCCCGCCGCTGCCGCTGCCGCTGCCACCGCTGCCGGGGGTGACGCTAATGTCGCTGGGGTCCATCTCTGCTTCGGAGGAAAATTATTAGCGGAGCAGATTAACCAATCCCATTTGGAACCCAAAACTGGAGAAACGCGATAATCAACCGTGAACTAAATGCCGCACCAATGCACGCGGAAACTGCAGAGCTAGGAATTCGAACTGGATCGTGAAATCGAGCCTAGCTCCAATGCATTCACCTATCGCACAAATTGAACTGCTCTGATTTGGTAGAAACATTGCATGAAATCGCAGGTTTGGGAGGAAACTCTCTAGCCATCGAATCGTCCAGCAGAGCCGCACAAACCCCCAAAAATGACGAGATACCAGCGGGATCGCAGAAATTGATCGATTACGAATCCAAACGAGCACCACAAACATGTGCGATTACCTCGAATCATCGGAACCAAATACTCCGACAAAATCCCCCAAAATTCGAAAACGCAAGCATTCGAATCGGGGAGGCTGGGGTGGTGATCGAGCGGAGCGCGTACCGGGGACCCCCATCGTAGAAGGTTCTAGAAGGCTCGCTCTCCCCCCGACGCACTTGAGTCCGGCTGAGCAGCGGGAAGAAGAAGAAGAAGAAGCGAGAAGAGAAGAGGATTCAGAAGAGAGAATGCGATAGCAGAGGAGGCGCCGTTTAAATACGCGGGGTCGGCGTGGGGGTTGCTGGCTTGGCTCGCTGCCTCGCTGTCGGCTGGTTGGGTTTGAATTTCGAAATGCAGGCCGGGGGCAGTCATGCAGCAGCTGGGTTTCGTTCCGTGGGACAAAAACCCATAGGCTTGTAATGGGCCCCAACTAGAGCTGAATTTCGTTTCGTGGGCCAAAAACCCATGGGCTTGCAGTGGGGGCAAACTAGAGATGTAACTGTAACTAACCTTTGTTTTGCTAACAGCAGCTGGGTTTCGTTTCGTGGGCCAAAAACCCATAGGCTTGTAATGGGGCCCCAACTAGAGCTGAGTTACGTTTCGTGGGTCAAAAACCCATGGGCTTGCAGTGGGGGCCAACTAGAGATGTAACTGTAGCCAACCTTTGTTTTGCTAACTCCTTTCCCCCCTTGTCTCCGGCTAAAGGGAAAAAAAACACTCCCCCCTTTTTTGGCTTTTAGGCATGGTAGAAATACTTCCTGAAGGATAGAAACTGAAAGAGAAAGCGGTAAAAAAGAGGAAAATTACCATTCTCCGACGAATCGACGAAATCGCTTGGTGAAGATGGAGATTGATGTAGAACATCGCGCGAGGGGGGCAATCCGCAGAGATCTTTGTAGTCCGTCTTTACCATACCTGGAGTTTGCAATTTTGCAAATCTCTAGCGGGAGGAATCGTTGGCAATCGATGCCGATGGAGATTCGGCAATGGCGGCGTCGAATACCTGAAGCGATGTCGCATGCGGCTAGTTGAGAGGAACAAATATGGTGATTTGAAGAAGTTGGGCGGGGAATCGATGATTTGAAGCTTACCAGGATCACTTAGGTTGCGGGAGGAAACATCGAAGACACGAGATGACTTGGCGAGAAAATCAAGGAGAAGCGCCGCCGTCGCTGGGCTACCTCAGCAAGTCTGCGGGTGGACTTTAGAAATGGGGAACTACAGGGGGATGGTGTGATATTAATATGGAGACGAAGCGGGTGGAGTGCCGCGTGCACCACCACATAATAGAAGACAAGTGTACATTATTGGCCGATATAGGTTATTGGGTTTGGACCATAAACACCATGACTATTTCCTAGACGTTTCTAAATTAATCTATTAGCATATACCATGAACTACGTGGAAAATGTTAAAAATATGTTGAATAAAAATATAAACAAATTCATTGAGTAAAAGTGTGCCTAGACTATGAGGGCTAAGTTCCATATATCTGTAGCCATCAAACAAGACCAAGGGTTTCTCCAAAAAAATATGATTCCAAATAGGTTTCCTAGGCAAGCAGGCATATTTATCAAACAACTTATTCTTTAACATGGTAATATATGCAAATCATGCATGTTTTCTTTTTTTTCCCTAAAGACTGACGCACACGCTCATGACGCAAGCACACTCAACCCTACAAATACACACACGTAAACTCTACCATATGAGCACCTCTGAGAAAACTGGACCGGCACATGTCAAGATTGACAAAGTCATCAGAGACATCTCGCTATCGACGGGCGTCGCCTACCACTAAAAGAATCTCGCCAGTTAAATTCTTGAATAAATTCAAAAAATACGACACTAGTGCTGAGTCAACGGCTCGAACCATAGTGGATTGGTTCCACCACAAAAACCTTACCAACTCACCTACGATCATTTCACCAAATCATGCATGCTTTATTCTACTCAATCATGATATATAGATAACATATTAGTCTTTATTCAAGAAATTACATGCACATTCCCTCTTTTTTATTATATAATTTTTTTGATCCGTAACATTTTGTTTTTACAGCTTATTTTATGCTTATTGATAGGTGTGTAAATGGTATGGGTATTTCTCGACCGACCGGCGACCTAAGGAGGTCGCATGGTGATCCAGATATTATTTTTTGGATATACAGATATTTTCGGATATCAAATTTGGATAATAGGAAAGCAGATATCCGATTGAATAATTCGGATAGCCAAGTCAGATATTAGATTGGCATGGTGTAATATTTTAGATATATATTACAAAATCTAGGTTTAATCTCCAAATTCATAACTAAATTAAAAAAAATTAAAACTAGAACCAAAATTCATCTAAAAATATAATATATCTATTGGCACTCTATTTGGAGTTATGTGTGACTTATTTATTCCTAGATTTTTAAAAAGATTAGGACTATTGGACTCTGGCATGGTTCTATGGTTCAAAGTAGACTTGTTCCATTTTTAATAAAACTCTAAAAAGACTTGTAGACTGGTAAGTGAAGGGAGTTGTAAGTTTTTTCTAAAGTATTTTTTATTAATCATTTTGTGTTAAACATATCTTAAGATGGTTGTGCATAAGTGATTTGTTGATTTTATCTTTCTGTGCGCTCAAGCATCGCATAACGAAAGATATCTAAACACATATTAATGTAATGCTTTATTTATGTTAGAAGGTAAAATATATATGATTGCGTATCCAAAAGACTCTTTGGCTTGTCTATTACTAAGTGCTATGTCTATGCGACTTAACTCGTAGTGGTCTGTTATCTGTAATTTAATTTTTAGCATAAATTAGTTAGAATTTGGGCTAATGAAGTGAAGAAAATATTATAAGAAATGTGATATATATATTTTATTACTTTTACTCAATATCTGAAAAAAAATCCATGATCGATATTGTCTACGTCCAATTTGCTCCGTATTTGATACTACCTCTGTTCTAAAATGTAGATCGTTTGACTTTTTTTACCACAAATTTGACAGCTCGTCTTATTCAGAAAAAATTGTGAAAATATAGTCAAATTTAAGGCATTTTAAAGACCTTTTATATAAAACTTTAAATAAGACGAGAAGTCAAACTTAGAGTCAAAAAAGTCAAATGACCTACATTTTAGAAGGGAGGGAGTACTTATTTATTCGTATATGTGACAAAAACAATCAACATTTGTATTCATATCTGATAGGTATCCGCGTCTGATTCAAACTCTGAAGAAAAATATCAAAAAAATATGGTATTAATAGTATATGTTCATATTTGATTGTTGTATTCTCCTACTTATTGGATTCATACAGTTGTCCTTTGCATTTCTCATGAAAAGGTAACCTAATATCATCTCATACGTCTTAATCTCAAAAAATTTTCATTCAACTGTTAAAACTTACATGATAAAATTAGCATGAGCCTACCAAGTATCTCCAAAGTGGAGACAAAGACCCATGTATACATACTTACCTATGTAGAGGGGAAGTGGGGGTTTAAGTACATATTTGGGAAGTGGGGTTTAAGTACATATTTGGACATTTGGTTGTGTATGTAGTCATGTTGGAACATAAATACTAAGGTCGTACTAAAATTTAACTATTAAACGTATACCACATTTCATTGTACAAGGGAGAAAAAACCAAGCAAAGTTACATAACTTTTTGATAGAGATTCAGTTAGTTTTAACACACGTATAGACTGATGGATTTTTTTAGTTTCCTTCTCTCTCCCAAGTGAATGAATATGTTTTTTCTAAGTTGTACCTATAACCATAGTTAGATTTCTACACACTCTGCTATCGCTTGTCCCATGCAGCGTACTGGAGATGCTCTAAAATCTATGATCGATGAGCCCACTATGGAGAACAATTCTTTGTTCAATGAGGATGCAGATATTCTCCTAAAAATGAAAAGGAAGATCCTGATCTTCCCCAAAAGGATAAAGGATGATCTTGATAGCATGTTTCCGTTTTCTGGGCTACTTTTTCTTTTATATATTCCTCTATCAAGTGAAAACTAAAATCATGCCACTCAAATAATATGGCGTACTATGTTTTTGTTCTTTATAGGCGCAACAAAAACCAAAATAATTTAGCCCAAACAATTAAATAGCAAAAATTAATTAAGTAGCCTAAAAAATAAAGAAGCAAAATAATTTCAAACAAAACTCAGACAAACAATTTGACAATTTGCAGGATGAATAAACACCACAAGAGATAATTAAGTAGCAAAAACCTTTACTACTATGTATTGATGAATACGAGTAACTACTATTTTGGAATACCACGAGCGATAGGAGCAGTCGAGGAGATAACCAGACCAGTAGGAGTATATACCAAGAAATACTACGTAGAAAAGAAGAGGGGGGGGGGGGGGGGGGGGGGGGGGGGCAAAAAACGAAGTGTCTCGGGACCCGAAGGAAATGGAATCATCTAGAGCCTTTTGGAAGCAGCAGTAACGCTCGTACGACCCGCAGTTTGACGAGTTTGCCCCCGTCCGCTGCTTCCTCTTCTTATACCCAACCTCTTCCGCAGTCTCCTCCCACATTGGCGGTCTTCCCGAAGTCGTCTAAACCCTAATCCCCCAAATCCCCGACGCGAACAACACGCCGCGGCACCGGAGTTCTCGAGGAGGAAGCATGAGGTACTAAGCTCGCCGCGATCCTCCCGTAGTTCTTGGATTTCATGAGCCCTGGTGCGGTTATTTGCTGCTGTTCTGGTTGTGGAGTTTGGGATGTCTGGTCTGATTATGTGCAATTATCGTGGTGGTGTTATTTAGCCCGTAGGTTCTCAGCGAGTCTGTTGTTCTAGCTTTGTTGGTGGAAGATAGACTAGGAAACACGGATGCGCTGGAGCAAATTTGTTGCCAACTTGTTCAGCGTGGCTGATTAGAAATGTGAAATTGCCAGGCATCTGATTGATATAGAGACGCTCTTGTCGCTTGCTGCAATCATGTCTACTACTTATAATTGTTCTGAATACTTATCGAATAATTGGGGTGAATTATGTGATGATTGTGTCAAACTGTCGTACTCTGCAAGTTGATGGTGTTTGGGGATTCGAATATGCTGTTGTACCATCTATGGTTATGTTATATCTGCTGAGAGGCTGAGATATGTTGACTTTGAGGTAGTTTTTGAGCTGTGTATTCTTGGGATCGATTTGCTTTGCAGTCGCCATCCGCTCACCAAGTGGGCGCAGAGGTCCGACAAGGTATTCTTGACGATCGAGCTGCCCGATGCCAAGGATGTGAAACTGAACTTGAAGCCTGAGGGCCAGTTCAACTTTTCAGCAAAAGGCTCCGATGGCTTGCCCTATGAGTTTGACCTCGAGCTGTTTGATGCTGTTAATGTGGAGGTTAGTGTAATTATTATTAACATGTTCCCTTCAGGATGTAGGATTCTGGGCGCTAATTGCATTGGTCCCACTGTTTGCAGGAGAGCAAGGCAGCTGTTGCCCCAAGGACCATATGCTACCTGATCAAGAAAGCTGAGAGCAAGTGGTGGCCAAGGCTCCTGAAAAAGGAGGGCAAACCACCTGTGTTCTTGAAGGTGGACTGGGACAAATGGCAGGATGAGGATGATGAGGATGTCGGATGTAAGTCTTTCAGTTTTGATTGATTCTGTATCTGTTTTCAGACAACTATCTGGTTTAGCTTGGAGTGACAAATGTTATACATGCTGCAGTTGATAACTTTGGTGACATGGACTTCTCGGTAAGTTTCTATTGAAAGCTTTCTTCATTCATTGAGAAGATGGGAGCAAATTGTCTCATGGTATTTTGTGTTTCTAGAAACTGGACATGGGTGGTGCTGCTGATGATGATGATGATATTGAGGACGATGAAGATGATGTGGTCGAAAGTGCTAACAAAGGTACACCTTTCTCCTGGTCCTCACAGTGTTTTTTTTTGTTAAAGACAGCTGCTGGATTTAGCCATAGATTTACATTTACGCTATCACGAGGAACTGGACATTCTAGTATTGATATTGGATTCTCTAATTTTGTTGGCGGATAACTTGTAGTTTAGAAGATCTTGCTACCAACATTTAGCCCTTTATCATTTCTTATTACAGAATTATGGTGGCATGTTTTGCCAGTTCTTACAAACCAGTATATACATAGTTCTATGACTCTTTTCAGATGACAGCAATAACAACATAGGATAGTTCAATAGCTTGTGAATCACCTTGTAAGCAAACAAAGACAGCAGCCAGAATTATCTTTCTTTGCTTGTTACCTACGTACTTTGTTCTTGACTTCCTGTGGCTGCTAAAAATTTTTGATAATGATATATCCTTAAACGTGCTGTCATCTTTTCTTAATGGTGCAACATTTGGAGCTTGCAGACCCAGTCATTTCCCGCGTTTTGATTCTTAGGCAAGACTGTCCTCTAGTCTTAAGTATTGATTTCTTCACAGTGCTGTATGGTCCAAGTCAGGGTCTTCGCCGTCAAAGTGTTGATTAGTATGCCAAAATGTTGTGTTCTTAGTCCAAATTGACTTTCCCTTGAAAGATCAGTTCAACCCTGACTGGCAACATTTCTTTTGATTTTTGAAGGGACTCTATACTAAACTGAACTTGCTTTACGGAACAATATGCAGATGAAGGTGGTAAAACAGAGGAGAGCAAGGGAGAGGAGGAAGCAGCTCCAGCTGCAGAGGAAGCGAAGCCATGAAGAAGCAAATCCATTTGCTCGACACCATCATTGACCCCTCGTGGTATCCAGCTAGACTAGATGTTCCCTTAGATTTTTGGTGTAAAATCTGGAGGATGGATCGATCACTTACTGCCTATATAAAGTAAAGAAAACCAAACAGTCTCGCTATTGTAGTTTTTGGCTGAACCTTGTGAACTGTTGGTATAATATTTGGTCAGAGCATATTTGCATCCACCATGGTAGATGCTTCGGTGTTTGTTTATGATGCGTTAACGATGCTTATTGTGGATGTCTTTGATGTTGTTTGTGCCTATCAAAATAGAGCAGCCATCAATTGTTTTTCTGTAAACCTCATGCTTCGTCGCTGACCTCAAGCATGGTTGGCATGAAAATGGCACAACCAGACAGAGACAGGCATATGCATATGCGGCTGCAACTATTTCCGGGTAGGCCGAGGCAGATCGATCGGCCGTATGCTTGCTGGCGTTAGAGGAACTCAGAAAGTCCTGCAGGCACTCTCATACCAAAGTCCATCTTTGCTCATCTGTTCAAGGGTTTGATCTATCAAATCATGGGCCATGTCATATTCACGATTCAACAAATTGCAAGCCACAAGAACATCAGACCTACAGAATTGCTCAATCTCTCGCTTAATCACAACGAATCAGACAAGAAGCTCCTATGATACCTCAACAAGGTGCCGGTTCTGACACAGACTAATAGCTATATTAAATACAAATAAATAAGGAAAAGAACAAACAGACCATGCCTAATGAAATAATAGTGAAGACATGATATCTTTTCTTTGTTAAATTCACAATACTATGCACTAGCTCAGCTGTCGGGTAGTCTCATATTAAGCACTTCTGGTGGTGGCCGAAGAGTGCAAACCATTTCTCTCGTCTTCCCAAAATAGACCTGCCACCACAACCATATTAAGCTTGACGACCGACGAATTTGCAAGTTGCAAATGATGTCGGTGGATCTCAGTATCCACCAAAGTTGTCATGGTCTATGCGAAACTGTTACCTGGTCCAGTGAATTTCTCAGCTTCCCCTCCATTTCTTCTATCATTTTCCCCATATTAACGAGGTGCCCATCTGCTACAGCAAGCTTCATACTCATCTGCAAATAGAAACAGATATTTGTCACATTAGCTTGTCCAAATTTCTATATATGCCACAGTAATGCTTCTAATTAAACAAGTGCTGCCTCAGACAATGCCACCTGATCACCAACAATAGCTCCTCCATAAACACATTAAAGTTATTCATTGTTTTGCTTAGTCTAGCTATCATATTCCTGATGAGGACATCACTTCCATCAGTCCCCATCTGTTTTCTTGGCTTTGATAAAATTGCAAGTAACTTGGCAGTCAACTGGTTGGACATCGAAGTATACCTTTATTAGTTCATAATAGATGAGTATTATGGCCAACTTGGCAGTAACTTGGCAGCCATAGCAGATTTCTTTTTTTATGGTGAACACTGTTACATGCAGAAAGTCTGAGGTCTACATCAATAGCAATGGCTGGAAAATAGGAATGCCAGTTGTGTCCTCAAAAGAAGTAAAATACCTTGATTAGCACAGCATGCCCTTGGTCTGGAAGACATTTAACACTACAAGAGCAAAGAAGGGAAGAGTGGGAGAATGAACCTGCCGTCTAATTGATCCAGACAAGTTGAAAGTTCCAGACTGCTTGTTATCTGTTGTCAACGACAACATCACAGTGCTGTTCAAGCAGTAATGTGCTGCTCCTTCTTCTTCAGGACCAACCTATTAGCACACACATGTTTTTAACTGTGAAGTAAAAACATAACGAGAAAAAGCAACAGGAGGGGGCAAACCAGCCTATCAATTGGCAATTTATGGGCAAGGTTACCATGAGAAAAGAAACAAAGCAGTCTAACAATTGGCTACTTATATGCAAGGTTACCACGAATTACCTGAATAACATGAATGGCATCCCATGAACCAATCTGCATGTGCCCTCTTGTTCCTTGTCCATCTGAAACCATAAAACAGGAATTCGATTAGAAAATTCAAGAGTATTTAGTGGGAAAACAAGATCACTCCGGGCATCTGTGTAGACCTTTCTTAATTAAGAAGCACGCGATAAAACCATTGTCTTCATCCTCCCAGACATACACAGATGAGATCCCACCTTCATAGTACCTATTTGTTAGCAGAAACTGTTACTTGCTTTACATCCACACGATAGATATCATCATTCATATACTAAATTGAGAAATAAAGCTACTATGGGTCATAGCCTTCTTTTCATATCACATTCACTTCGCATTACAGCTCTAATGAGACCATAAGGTAAAATACAAGTCTTACTGGTCACGATAGACGGCGAAAACTTCATTTGCCTCGATCTCAAGATTCCTCATCTCTTCAGAAGGAACTGTACCATCTTCCAAAGGAGGGTCATATTTGTTGGACCAAGGTGATCTGCAAGCCAACCTCAATCAACAAAACAAGAAGCAAAACAGACCCACAATGTTTGAAGTATGACCAACTACCCAACTGAATCAGACTAATTAATGCATCCATGGCTCTGTACACTAATTCATGATCGGGGATGCCACAAAGAATCAGGTGTCAGTATCACCTTTTTTTTTGAAAAGGGAGTCTATTTCATTAAGCGAATGAAAGTATCCCGGGCGCTGCAAACGATGCATAAGACCTGAGAATTATTACAAGTTTTGCTATCATGGAGACTCCGTCAGTATCACTTGGCAGTGTGTATCCAGATCAGGCACTGCAATGGGACCTAGTTTTTGCAACATGCGCTAAAAAATGAAGATAGATGACCGAATCTAATGCACCATTTACATTTGCCTCCTACTTTTTGTTCCCCTAGGTTTTCATTGTTGAATGGCTGCACATTCCAGTGGTAATGGAGAACATGAGTAAAATGGAATCATGTGGGGGGGGGGGGGGGGGGGGGGGGGTAATGGTGAGGTTCTGACCTGTAGGAGTCAGCATCTCGGTTATACTCACATAGAATGTATTCCTTCATATTCTCCTTATCCATGCAAACCTGCAGAAGAATACACCATTTTTACTTGTGTATCAGTAAGAGACCGGGAGCATGGAGCAACGAGAGACAAGCAAAGGGGAGCGAACTGAAGAATCTATCTGTTGGCAACAAGGTAGCACACTAGAATTCATTCGCCTAGGGAATTCATTCGGCGGGCAGCATAACTTGGATTCGATTCCACTGAAAAGCGCAGAATGGGATTGGAACATCACGATTCTATTGGACCTCGATTCAGACGAATCCGCGGCAAGCCCAGGTGCACGGACGCACGGCCGGGGTGCAAGGCGACAAATGCGCATCTCTTGATGAACAGAAAGCAATCAAAGGAAACGCGCCGCCCGTCGGAGCATCCAATCCCGACGGGCGATACCCAAGGCGGAGAAATCAAATGCGTTGGCGCCCCTACCCGAACCGAGGGCCCCGACGGGGAGGACGGCGGTGGAATGAATACCTGGAGCGGGAGGTCGACCTGGGAGAGGAGGTCGAGGGAGTGGTCGGGGAGGAGCGAGAGCAGCGCGTTGAGCGCCGTCTCCGCGCTGCCCGGCGGCATCCGCCGCATCAGATCCATCGCCGCCTCCATGCGGCCCCGGCTCTCCGTTCGCCTCTGTTCTTTCTTGTCCCCTCCTCCTGCTGCTGCTCCTCCTCCTCTAGATCCCTCCACGTTTCTTCTCCTCCAGCTGCGGCTGCGGCTGCTTCGCTACGACGTCGTCGTCCTCCTCTCCCCACGTTTCGGTTTCGTTGCTTCCGTCCTAATTCAGTTGCTCAGCTGCTTCTTCTGTGGCTCTCTGCTATTCTTTCCATTTCGTCGTTGTCCCTTTTGTTTTCTTTGCCCTCTTCACGATGGCTCCTGATAGCAAAAGTGCATTCCTGCTAGCCCAGCCCCACTATGTGGGCAACCACCGATCTTCTTAATGAAAAATAGGAAGAAGTCTACATAACCCCCAAACTATTAGACCTGAAACACTTCACCCCCAAACTACAAAACCGGGTAACCAGCCCCCTAAAGTTTAGAAACCGATGCACATGACCCCCTCTGGTGGTTTTCGTGGGCGGCTTTGCAAATAATTTCACAGAAAACCCCTAGAATGAATACACTCTCGCAAATTGATCCTTTTGCGACGTACTCATCTCCTTCCTTCTGTCTTTCGCCGAGTTCAATCGCCGTCGTTGCCGCTGCCGCCTGTGCTCGTCCGCCGCTGCTCCTCCATCTCCAAGCCCAGGTACCGCTTCGTCGAGCCGCCCACCCCGACGCACCCGGACTCCGCCGGCTCGCTGACCGCCACCACGACCCACCGCGCCGCCGCCGCCGTCTCCACCCCTCACACCCCCGCGGCCGCCGCCGCCGATGAGAACCTATTCCGCACCTCCGCGTCGCGACCCGCGAGGAAGCTTCGCTACCTGTGCCCGCGAGCGCGGCGGCGCCCCAACTCGCACGCCACCTAGGATTGCCCCAACTCCGGTCGGACGCCGTCGAGCGTCGCCGCCGAGCGTCGCATCCGCACACCAAAAAATAACAATGAGGCGCCAGCGGGGACCGCCGGCCGTTGCTCGCCGCCCGCTCGCGTTTCGCTCGAGGAGCCAGAGCCGAGGACGACGCAGGCGGAGACGAGCAGGCGAGGAGGACGTAGGTGACGACGACGTGGGGCGGCGCACCTGCTCCTTCGCCGGCGCCGCTCGCCCGCCCACGTGCCGGCCGCCTTGCACGCCCGCACGCACACGCCCGTCCGCGCTGCCGCTCGCCTGCGGTCGCCGCGCCACCGTCCGCGGCCTCCTCCTACCGGCGCATCGCCGCCCGCCGCCGCCACTTGATGAAGGAGGCGTCGCGCTCGGCCGCCACCATCGCCGCCGCGCTCGCCCGCCGTCGTCGCCCTCGCGCTCGGCCACCGGAGCCGCTCCCACTCATCCCCTCCGCTGGTCGCCCGACCGCCGCCGCGCGTCGCCCACCACGCCACCCGCGAGGAGGACGAGGTGGAGAGCGAGCTCGGCCTACTTGCGCGCTGCGCACGGAGGAGAGGCCGAGAGGAAGAGGGGCGCACGGAGAAGATCCCGGCGCACGAGCTCTAGCGGCAGCACGGGGGAGAGGAAGAGGGGCGGCGAGATCTCGGGTGCGGGGAAGGGGAAGGTGGAGGGGAGGAAATGTTTAGGGGTCTGTTTGTGAGAGTGTATTCATTCTAGGGGGTTTTCTGTGAAATTATTTGCAAAACCGCCCACGAAAACCAGTAGAGGGGGTTATGTGCACCGGTTTCTAAACTTTAGGGGGCTGGTTACCCGGTTGTGTAGTTTGGGGGGTGAAGTGTTCCATGTCTAATAGTTTGGGGGTTATGTAGACTTCTTCCATGAAAAATAGGAAAAAAAGAAAGAGTTAAATGCATCATTAATACACAAACTTGGCGAGTGGGTGCGTTTAGATACATCATCTTTCTAATTGCTCATTTAGGATCAACAACTTGGCGAGTGGGTGCGTTTACATACATCATCTTTCTAATTGCTCATTTAGGAGCAACAACTTGGTATATGGGTGCAAATAGGTCACCGACATGACACATGGGCAAAAAGAACGTCATGTTGACAACATATGTATACATTTGGTGTTATTTTATTATTTATTAGGACTCATTTTGACATATACTAGTTCTGATAAACATCAAATTTTTATGATGCTAATACAGGATGAACAATATGTCAGAATAATACAACAATTTGAGGATTTATATTACCACTCAAACTTTGTTAGAGGCAGGGACTGCAAACCGAGTTACAAATCAAAAGGTCAAATTTTTGCACTTATACGGTGCCTACAATCAACGCCAAAAATATATGTTGTTTGTTATATTATTTTATTTCACCTTACCAAAAATAAATATTTTTTGTATAATATAAGATTTTAAAAAATTTACGATATTCTTGTCTATAAGATGTTACAAACAAAATCTAAAAAGATAATACTAAACTAACCTAAATTGCGTCACGAGTAAGGACTTTTGAAAAAAAAATGGCTAACACAGTGAAAGGGCTGACACAGTGAAAGTGCCTCTAGCCTAATGGTTAGAGAGCCTGAGTAGCACCCAGCAAACCCAAGTTCGACTCCCTGTGGGAGCGAATAATTGGGTTTGGAATAAAAAAATATAAAAAAAATAGGTAGGGGCTTCCCCTCCCGACTTCGGTCAAAAAAAATGGCTAACACATCGCTGCAATGCTGCCTTCATGGCAATTTTTTTTGGCTATGTGTCATCGTGGTGACCTATTTGCACCCACGTGTCAAGTTGTTGCTCCTAAATGAGCAATTAGAGAGATGGTGTACCTAAATGCACCCACTTGCCAAGTTTATGTACTAATGATGCATTTAACTCGAAAAGAAATACTCCCTCCAAGGCTCCAATGTACGGAGTATTAAATTGTGCTACATTTAAGAACGGAGAAGAGAATATATCCAAACTTGTGTTAAAAAAGACTTGAATTTGAGTGATCGAAACATACAGCCACGCCACTAACCATCGGAGCTAAGTTCGATCCACAGCCGTATAATATTTGGAGAAATATCGTCCGAACGAACAGCACATAGCGAGGTACTTTGTGCCACTCTGCTGTCATGACATTCCAAGTCTGGCATAACGGCACAAAGCTGTTCAAGATTTGATTGCTTACAACTATACACAGGGTACAAGCAAAGCATGAAGAAAACTAATCAATCCCGGAGCACGTCCATTCCTGCTACAGGTTTACAACCACATGACACTGACCAATGACCAGTGCTGAATAAAGCTTGCTATTTTATGGTTGTGTTTAGTTTCTAAACTTTCTCTATAAACTTCATTATTCACCTATTACATCAAATCTCTTTTCTCATGTATGGAGCACTAAACGTGGGTAAATAAAAAAACTAATTATATGGTTTTGATGTACACGACGAGACGAATCTTTTGAGCCTAGTTAGGTCATGGTAAGACAATGTTTACCATAAACAAACAAAAAGTGCTACAGTGTCCGATGTGACTTTTTCACTCCTACTTTTTACTCTCTTTTCAGGAACTAAACACAGCCATAGCAGTATAGCACACTGCAATTACCACAAGGGATGGGATGCACTCGTTGCAATGACGGATGGTCACATGAGAAACCAAATGATTCTGCCTCAAGTGTTATCGTAATCGTAACAGAACAGAATGTTGCTTAGATGCGAGTGCAAGTAAACTTTGCGTGCATAGGCGCGTTGCTCAACCCAAACCTAGGTGATCCAGCTGAGATCCAGAACTCCTTCGAAATGCCTCTTTACATATGTTTTGTTTTAGCAATTTCACAAGACATACAGTGCTTGATACCTCTTTTCTGCCACGGGTAATTTGGTACAGTTTCGGTACGACAGCCGCCCTTCGTTTGGCTGGTGGCCGACGCTGGTTTTTACTGAGAGAAAAACACTGCTGGCTGGTTGGTGGTGGCTGGCGCTGGTTTTCGCTGAGGGAAAAACACTGTTGGCTCGCTGGAAATAATTCAAACGAACAGGGCGAGCGTGTGAGAATAGCATTGCATGATCCTCCATATTTTTTTTTGAGAGGATGATCTCTATACTAATCAACAGATTCGGAATACAAGACACTTATGCTCTATGAAAGCGCACAATACAACTCCCCAAAAATTGGGGGTTCGGTCTACTTCATTCTGCATGTTCTACACCCTAATAGCTGACGACTGATGAATGGATGGAATAGGCAGCAATCGCTGGTAGAAAACTGTCTTGAAATGATGAAATCATCTCATTCTTGATCTCTGCCATTTTCCTCCCCAAATGTGAACCAGATCCAGTTCTCTGTCATCAAACTATAAGCATCATGGACCTGCCAAGCTTTAAGTAGCGACATTCAGCATAAGGAGATTGCATCTTAGCAAAGTAATCAGGTAAAGCAAATGAACTCTAAAAAACATATGCAGCAGCCCTGTTTGGGAATGCTTCTCTAAGCCATGCTTAGATTATTAGGTAAGCGAAGATTTTCTCGCTTATCGTTTCTTGTAGTACAAATCTCTGAAGCGGCTTAAAGCGAAAATAAGCAGGGAATTTGGTGGGACTCGCTTATTTTCGCGGATAAGCTGATTATAATGTTCCCAAACAGGGCCATAAGCAACTGCTTTAAGATTTTATGGAAATATTAAGGCATGGTTCTGTAAATGAAACAAAAGCGTAAAAAATCTCAGCATACCTGTATAGGTTGTAGTTGTGGCAGAATCTGCACTAATAAGGACAGATCTTCTATGGTCCCATCTGTTCTCTTGAAAGTAAGTATGGATGTTATTACTCAAGGCAAATGCAAGAGATTATCAGTCAGCTTTGCTTTGACTTTTGCTATACGCTCCTCATAAGAGGCTGAAATAAAAAAAATGAAATATTAGTTTCAAATGAACGAAAGTACAAGAGGAAAACATTGAAACCAAGCATCGCATTGGAAAATTAAAAATTATGTACAATGAACTGATATTGTTGTGAAGTACTGGCCAAGAACTATCAAAATGGATTGCCAGAATAATGAAGAGGTAAGACTGACATGGTCAGGCAAAAGCATTGGTTTGTCCATAGGAAACCTTAACAACAGAAGAAGGTGCTACATGTTCAGACTGTAGAACATAGAAACTTACGCTCTGTTTGTCGTGACAGGAGAGGAATATGATTCCTCTTCTTCTGGAGTGTTTCCAGCGAATTAGATTCTGCAGTGGCATCTCACTTTTAGATCATTAGGATATCAAATAAAACTAAGAAAATATTTGATTGTGTACCTGGAAAATGTAAACAGGACAATGCCTCGTAAAATATTTCAGCTTGGAGCATATAATGATGATATTCATCATTCAAATGCTCAGTCAGAGCGCGACTGGCGTCTGAAGTGCAATAATAGTGCATCGCAGCTAATACCGCACAAAAGGCAAACAGTTTTGTGAACAGATGATGAAGACAATACAAGGTAGAGCCTAGCTTTATACAAAACATAGGACTAATTTGACAACTCATTTCTCAAAATTCTTGTTCCGTGTCATGGTCAAAAGTGTGTATATAATTATATTCTGATTATCCCTTAAATCCAAAGCATAAGCAGAAAATTTAATCTAGTACCATTTTTCACAGTTGAATCAAAACCTGGAAGTTAATTATATAGTCAGGTGAGCAAATGATACATCTTGCTTGCAGTGACACTTCAATACTTCATGACAAAAAATGATTTCTGAAAGTAATCTCCAAAAGGCTAACAAGACAAACCTGATGAGCACATAAAGTCGGCTTTATCAAATAGACAAGATCGCAAAATCAATGGAAGCTCAGCTGCCATTTTATATTGAGGTTTCCTAGGAGTTTTAGTAATATCCAATAGTGAATCAACTACCTGTGGTAATAAAATAAGAAAAATCAGCAAAGGTAAACAATCCTTACAAAACCAGGCATGCATGCTTTCATCAAGTGTACATTACAACTGGTTCTTGCATGAATGTTCTACTCATATCCATGAACTTGAACACTCAAGTACTCAACAGGTCAACATCAAGGTCTCTAAACTTGCATATCTGAATATGCAGCTGCCATTGCACCACAGCAGTATACGTATAGGGGCCCTAAGTATCAAGAGTCTAGGTTCATGGAGCTAAGGGAACATCTATGCAGTGATTGACTCTTCAACAAAAGAAAGCTTAAGAGAAAGTTTCACTTACAGATGGTGACTCAAGGCCTTGACCTATTAGAAATAGCACAGCTACCATACAGCGAACTTGATGCCACAGAAACGCGGTACCCTTGATTGTCATGGAGCACAATTCATCAATGTTGGACCTAGAAGATATGAAGCATTTTTACTGAGCATTGCAGGATATTAAAAGCCAAAAGAACATGTTATTCAACTAAAGTGTAAATTTGACCTTTTGTCACATGCAGAAATAGAAAATTCTGTAATGCGCCGCCTGTAGTTACTCACATTTGCTGCATCCATCTTACAGAAATTCCTGAAGTCATGTTCTCCAACAAATTTGGATGCAGCTTTCTGCATTTCCTGCTTGTGAATAGGAATCGGTAGCTCAGTAGACATAGACAAGTCTATACTTATCTAGGAAAAAAAAAGGGCGTACCCAGTGCCGTAGGCTTCCCGCACCGTGCGGGGTCTGGGGAAGGGTTGTAATAGCGTCCAAACCTTACCCGCATAAATATGCAGAGGCTATGTCTATACTTATCTAGCAACTACAGAAATCAATGGTAATGTAAGTACCAATATATCCAAGTCTCCCTTCCAAAATAAGTATTTATATTCCCTGCCCAAACAGGTGAATCTGCAAAATAGCAGTGGGAGAAAAATCAAATGTTGATCAGCAAGCATAAAGCAACATTGCAGCATAATGATAACTGAACATAATAACATGGTAAAAAACGGAGGGAGCTATTCATCTTATTTAAAAAATGGAAAGGAGGAAATATATCACCTCCTCCTAGAATTAATATTTGTCAGTAGATATATGCTCATTTGCAAAAGAGTACATTTACTCTTGCATGGAGAAAGAAAAATATAAGAAGCACAAAACATATGATTTGAGCTGACCTTGCATGAAAATCGGCTGGAACAGGACACCAACCTAGTACACGTATATCTCGTGGAAGAATTCTATTCAATACCTTCACATAATCAATTTCTGTTGACAAAAGATCTTAGTGTGACAGAATAATTGAAAGAAATGTAACTGAGAAATCTCCTAGGAATAAGATACTAGGACAGGAACATATTAAATGCTTTCAGTAGGGGAAAATCAAGGTTCCCCCCTCAGCAAGATAGCGAGTCACAACAAATCATCATGTATTCATGTCACTGCATTCCTCGTTGTCTACAGCACTACAGGAATACAAGGCAGAAACCTACCAGATCTTTCATTTAGCATGTCCCCTCCAACATCCTTTAGGTTCGATCGCAGATATAAGGAAATCACCTGCAAGTTACAAAAGAGGTTAAACATCTCTTTAATGCATACTGCAGATTCCAGATAACTCTAGTTCAGAACAATACCAAACCAAAAATTGTAGAAGAACAAATGATACAATTTTAAGTGGATACAACAACATTCTTTAAATCTCTGATCAATTATATTCTTTGGGAAAAATATATGCTTCTACAATTTGTAACGATGTTTCGTACAAATTTGAAATCAAATTGCATTTTGGAGACCAGAAGTCCAAGTCTGTTTATGTACAGGAAAGAAGGGGGGACTAAGGTATGTCAGGCTAGGTTGCTTTTATCTGGATTTGACAGCTACACAGTAATTACTCCTATAATCATCAGTAGCAACAATTCTTTTTCCTTTGGGGGGGTGGGGGGCGGCTGAGTTTATTCAATAGACAATAGACACCATTTCTCATGATTCTGCTGCTACCTGTCCAGTAGCAGAAACTCCTTTGTCAGTTCTTCCACACCTCGAATAACATGATTCTTTTCTGCTGTCAACCATAAGTTTTGCTCTTTCCAGTGCTTTAAATATCTCTGACTGAAAAGGACAAGAAAGAGAGAGGTTCTTGAGGAAACCTTCAATGACTATGAAAATAGTAAGGCAAATAGCCATCAGGGAAATTACCTCAACTGTTGGATCTATGTTACCTTCTGAAGAAAAGCCATAGAATCTGCACAAGAACAAGCAAAGTCATGAAAGGGTGGGAGAAAAGACAGATCACAAGTAATACAAGTTAACCAGCTACGGACAGAGCATAGATGCAGATGGCAAGAGAAGATTAAACGTTCAAAAAACATGTCACAAAATTAGATAAGGAACATTGTGGTTTACTTAATACTTTATTCGTTTGGGGTTAAACTTAAGCAGTTTAGTAACCACATTGAATAACAACGGTTCTATAGTACAGACAATTTGAACAACAAAGAGATTCAGTTTAAGAAAGAGAAGTTATTGACATTCAGCATTTAGTTTGCTTCCATTCGGTCAGAGAGTAGTACGATACTGATGGAATAGTAATTCATCAGAAACTACTGAAGCAATGATTATGAATTCAAAATTTACAAACAGAAGATTGCATAAGCAAGCTAAATCAAGCATGCATGATCTATTTGGAGGATAAGCTACCTCTGTCCAAAGTACATGACTTTGAGAGCAATTAATCGCTTTGAGCAGTGACTTAAAATCTGGAGCTGGTGACCTGTGCATTAAACGGAAAATTTCAGTAAAATTCTACAGAATAGTTGTGATGTAGTCAGTGTTTCCAAATAGTCAAGGGAAAAGGAAGCCTAAAAAGCAAACCACAATACAGATATACTGAACATTTGTGTGAAAAGAAAGCAAACATCACTGTCATAATAAAATCATCCTAATATAGGTATAGCTGGCTTTCTTCAGTAGCACCTGTCCTTTTAGTACGTTTGCTTGAATCATCAAGCAAACCACTGCCTTCCACATTTCTGTCGCACTGTAGGTCAAAGGTAAATATATTAATTAGATAATGCTCTCAATGAAAGAACGGACTAGATCAGATAAGATGTTTGAAAATATGTACCTGTATTTTATTTTCAGTAGATATTACTGTGTCATTGGATGGAAAGCTCAAATCTCTCTCCAAAGGGCTACTTTGATGAAATTTCCCATTATGCTGTGGTTCTGGATTACTTCCATATAAACATGAACTGGTAACTGCAACAGCCCCAACGCTGTACTCCTATAGAAGAACAAAGTTCGGCAAAGCATCAGCAGCAAGAACCTCACGGTACATGATAGAAGTTAAAGTATGCAATACAATACATTGGCTTGCTTGCGCAAATGATACCATGGAGATAATTTGAATCCTACATATATAATCAACTTATACTAAAGTATATTTTGAATCTTGTGTGCAAGATGGTCACAACTGAGTTCCACAAATTTCTATAAGTACACACATAGTGTTGAGGATTGCCATCTAAATAAATAAAAATTCATTTTCAGATAATCATGGTCATGGGAAAGATTATGGACACTTTAAAAATGGAACCTTTCCTTTAGCATGTAATCTCTGTCAGCAAATAAGCAGTACAAGTTTGTAAAGTCTCGCTGTAATTCAGTTCACCACAGAAATCGAATGCTATAACAAAGATTAACATGCTGTAACAGTTTATAGACAGAAAATCAGCCTTAAAAGACCCACCCACCCACCCACCTGGCCCGCGCGGCGCGCGGCCCGCCTCCCTCTTTTTTTTGGCCAAATCCAAGATGCAAGGCAATCAGTAGCTCAATGAAGTCATTGCAGCAATTTGAACCCTCTGCGGCTAATTCAATCGTTATAGGTAGTGACCTTATTTCCTCATAGATGCCTTACGATCTTATTTTTCATACCTTTCAACTAAAACAAGAGCACAACAAAACTACAAATCTTTCATTTTCCAGCTAGCAAACTATGGAAGGAACAACTATTGCAAATTGTACTGATACCTCACGCAATATATTAAGCTCCAAAACATTAACATGGTATTAAGATTGTAAAGAAACAAACAATCAGCATATCAGTTTCCTCATGCTTAAGGAACGGAACCACTCTAACCCTATGTCTGCACATCTTTCCAGCTGAAATAAAGTGAAAAGCATCACCTTGAATCCGCAGGTACAGCCGGAAGCAACCTTGGCCAGCCTCTGGTTCTCCCTCTCCAACTCCTGGCCACATCCAACCCAGCATTTAAGTAAGAAGAAGAAAAAAGCCAGTCCATCAATATAGTTAGGCGAAGATAGCAAGCATAAATCACAAGTGCAGCTAGGGCAGCGCACCTGCACGCGCATCCGCAGCGCGGCGACCTCCGCCCGCAGCGCCGCCGCCGTCTCGGCCTCAACCGCCGCCATGGTACCTTCCTGGCTATCGGAGCCCTAGCCGCGCCCGGTAAGGGGAATCGCTCGCGGCTCGCGCTACTACTACCGCCGTCCCGTCAGCCCGCAAGTTCGCCACGCCATTGTATTACTAACGGGTCCCGTTAGGCACGTTGTACGGAACCGGAACCGGAACCCGTTAAGGACTTTTTAGGGGAGAAGAGGCGGGGCTTTGACTGGTTAAAGGGTGTTAAACTGAGGCGGTTAGAATAAACAACGGCCGATCACAACGGCCTACCCAGATCGTCATCTATCTATAAATACCAAGTCACAGACTGGTGTAGAGTTGGATTAGGAAGCATTTGAGTCGCCGATCGATCGATCGATCGAGAATGGCGGGAGGCAAGGGCACCGTCCTGCTGCTGCCGTGCGTTGCCATCGTCTTGCTGGCGATCGGGAATGGCGGCGCGGCGGAGGCGAGGAAACAGGGGAAGGAGTCGCTGGGGTTCTACGAGCTGCGGCGGGGCGATTTCTCCATGGTCGTCACCAACTGGGGCGCCACCATCCTTTCCGTCAGGATCCCCGACAAGAACGGTGGCTCACTTGATCCTTCTTTCCTCTCGGGTTTCCACTTGATACATCGTCTAATTAACGGGTTATTCGTGTTCTGTTTCTGGGTTCAGGGCACATCGACGACGTCGTTCTTGGCTACAAGGACATCGGATCCTACGTGGTCAGTGACATGAACCCCTGAATAATAGATCTATGCATGTTTTATATACAGTATCTCCTATAAATTCTCGTTGAAAGGAAAATGTTAACAAATGTTGCTGCCCTGCTCGATTGGAAAAAAAAAACGAAAAAAACAGAACGACACGACCTACTTCGGCGCGCTGGTGGGTCGCGTGGCGAACCGGATCGCCGGCGGGCGGTTCACCATCAAGGACCGCCCCTACCACACGTACCGGAACGACGGCAACAACACCCTCCACGGCGGCCACCGCGGGTTCAACCAGGTGTTCTGGTCCGTCCGCGAGCGCGTCACCGGCGAGTTCCCGCACATCACCTTCGCCTACCGGAGCTACGACGGCGAGCAGGGGTTCCCGGGCGACCTGGACGTGCTCGTCACCTACAAGGTCGACGGCGACCTCTCCTACAGCGTCACCATGTACGCGCGGCCACTCGACAAGCCCACCCCGGTGAACCTCGCGCAGCACACCTACTGGAACCTCCGCGGCCACGGCAGCGGCACCGTCCTGCGCCACGCCGTCCAGATCTTCGCCTCCGCGGTGACGCCGGTGGCCGGGGACCTCATCCCGACGGGCGCCGTCGCGCCCGTCGCCGGCACGCCGTTCGACTTCCGGGCCCCCGCCGCGCCCGGCGACCGGATCGCGGAGGTCGAGGGCGGGTACGACATCAACTACGTGCTGGACGGGGCGGCGGACGGGCACGGGGTGAGGAAGGTGGCGGTGGTGGCGGAGCCGGAGTCCGGGAGGGTGATGGAGCTGTGGGGGAACCAGCCGGGGCTGCAGTTCTACACGGGCAACTTCCTCAAGGGAGACGAAGGGAAGGGCGGCGCCGTGTACGCCAAGCACGGCGGGATGTGCCTGGAGACGCAGGACTTCCCGGACGCCGTGCACGAGCCGGGGTTCCCCGGCGAGGTGTACAGGCCGGGGCAGGTGTACAAGCACTACATGCTCTACAAGTTCTCCATCAAGAAGTAGATGGCTGGCTAGATGGTGGATTATTTGGATGCGAGGAATAAGTAAAGCTAGCTTGATCATTATGTGTGTAGTTTAGCAGGCTTTGCCTCTGTTAATGGTATTGTTAGAAGTTGCAACGGAGTTACAAAGATGTATATGGCCCAAATGCGTCCAAAGTTTGTTGGAGTTCGATTTTATTTGTCTGGATGAAGATGAACTTCAGTGTGGCCCATAGGATGTCAATGAACTATGATGTGAAAAGCGTTTAAGTTTTTGGATATTTTCACCGCGGAGTTGCCACTGATGATGCTAGTGGACATACAATCATGATATATTTGAGCATCAAGTGCTAACGTGATAATCTTCATTCTCTCAAAAGAAATATCATTTCTGTATAATACAAGATACAGATACAGATGCAGATGTGATTGGCCGGTTTAATCGAAATGTCACTGTTTTCTTTTCCACGACAATGTCACACATTTGTAAGGACACAATCAGACCAATGCAATCAGTTCAGGTTTTATTTTGCATCTCCAAGAGTCTCTCTAAATCCCACTCTCTAAATCCTCATTTAGAGAGTCATTTGTATAAAAATCGTTTTCTATATGTTTCTGCTTTCCAACAGCTTTTCTATATCTTGTGTGCACTCTGAAAAACTATTCTCTTTTCTATATCTGAAGAGCGAGAAATCCGGAATAGAGAGTGGCTATATTTACATAACCAAATAAAGAAGCTATTGGAAGGTACCTTTTCAATCAAAATCTCTAAAACTAGCAATTATGATGAATTTAGAGAGTCTCTTGGAGTTGCTCCAAATGAACTGCATAAAACCATACCATGCCACAAGGTTCGCTTCGCCATGAAATTCAAAGCACTGGGTTTCGTGATAGTGGAATCAATCAACATTAACTTAGACGTGTTTGGATTCATCTATCTATCTTAATACAAAGATGCACAACTCTCTTGCGTATTCGATAAAAAAAAGACGTGTTTGGATTCAGGTGCTAATGAGTAAAAGCGCTAAAATTGACTAGCCCGTCCAAATAGGAGTGCTAACAAGACAAAAAAGGATAAAAAAAATAACTAGATGAGAAGTGCAACCGGGTGCGCTAAACTATAGCCACTTAGCCAGGCCTAAGATGTAAAGCCCACGATTAGGCCGGCTGCCCTCGATGCAAGGCGCCACGCCCCACGCAGGAAGCATTAGCAACCGCGACCGCCTCTCGGAAGTCTGAAGAAAAATCCATCTCCGATTCAAATTCGAACCGCCTCGATTCGCATTTGCGGGCAGCTTGGCCCCCACGCGACCGTGTGGGTGTTGCTATATCTGTCTCCCCACCCCAACTCGGATCGCTCATTGTCCCCCCATCATATCCTCTGCTAGTCTGCTCGCCTCCGATCCGGCTCCTCCTCGATCGCCGCCTACTCCTTTCTCGCCGCCCCGCTCCAGTCTGCTGCGCTGACGATGGCGCTGGTCCTCTCTTCCGTGGAGTTCGGCGGCGAACGCTGCCCGTCGTCCCCGGACTACTCGCCCCTGGCGGCGGCGCCCATCCCGCGCGCCGCGTCGCCAGAGTACACGCCGGTGAGCCTTTACTGGAGACCGCTGGAGCACGGGCCGTCGACGACTCTGCGGCTCGGTCGTCCGCCGGTGCCGCCGCCCCTTCGCCGCGCCGCGTCCCCGGACTACTCGCGGCCGAGCTCCCCGACGTCCCCGTCGCGCCCAGCCCCAGCCTCGCCGGAGTACACGCCGGCGCTGAACCGTAGCAGCTGGAGGGTGGGGTCATCGGACTACGCGCCGTCGATCGACCCCAACGACGACGAGCCGCGCCGCGTCCCCGGACTACTCGCCGTCGAGCTCCCCGTCGCGCCCAGCCCCAGAGTCTCCGGAGTACACGCCGGTGAACCTTTGCGGCTGGAGGGCGGGATCACCGGACTACGCGCCGTCGGCGACGCCGACGTGCCGCGTGGCGTCACCTGAGTACACGCCCGTGAGCCGCCTCTGGACAGCAGCAGGGTCACCGGATTGTGGCCCACCCCGTCGCGCCGCATCACCGGACTACACGCCCCGGACGCCTCCAGCGCGCGCGCCGCCGTCTCCAGAGTCAGACTACAGCCCAAGCACGCCGTCCCCGTCGCCACTGGTCTCCGACGCGGAGTCAGGCACGTCGTCGTCGGCACGCCGCTACCGGCAACGCCATCATCCGTACCAGAGAAGCATCTCCCGCACCTTCAACTGGAGAGCCAGTGGGATCAACCATGGCCATCAGAGCCATCTTGTCTACTAGGGGGCTCTTGTGCTCTTTCAAAAAACAATCTAGCTTGTGTAAGACATACTCAATAGCGTGCCTCTTATCTATTCTTCACCAAATATTATAGCATCTGGGATTCTGGGATGTACAACATGATGAGCGTCGATGTTTTATGGGATTTTATTTGAAATATTCTTGCGGCTTCTTTCCCTATCCTTTTTTCAATCAATTCTTGTACTGTAGTTCGTGTTATTCTATTGTAGCTTCATCTTGTCTGTTGCACACATGAGCAACTGCACTAGAATGACATAACGATCACGGTTTTATTTGAGCTAGCGAATGCTCCCGTGCGTTGTAACAGGAGGTGAAAGAATTATTGCAAATCTTATGGCCCAAAAACATCACACAAAATTCTGGTAATTATTTGATTTATGACCCACATCAATTACTCCTAGAATAGGCTTTAAATCTGTGCCAAAACGGGGGCACATTTTGCTTTTCAAAAGATAAAAAGAAAAAGGTCCAAGAAGTTCCATTTTAATTTGAGGTGGGCTTAATTATCATAGGCGATTTCATTTTACAAATAAACTGCATAAAACCATACCATGCCACAAGCAGTGGTTGGCTTCACCATGAAATTCAAAGCACTGGGTTTCGTTCAATCAGATACGTAACTTAGAAACAACAAGATTCAAAGTTGCCCAAGAAAGAACAGAACTCACAAGCTCAAATCTTAGAAAAGCTTATGGTGCTCATTTAATGAACTGGAGTTGCCTCTGATAGTCTGATGATGCTAGTGGGCATTCACAATCATGATATATTTGAGAATCAAGTCCTAATGTGATAAGCTCCATTCTCTCAAAAGAAATATCATTACCGTATAATGAAGATACAGATGCAGATGTCATTGGCCAGTTTAACTGAAATGTCACTGTTTTCTTTTCCACGACAGTGTCACACATTCCAATGGGTTAAACTTTATCCAGAGTAAGGTACCTCAAATCTTATGGGATAAAAACCACAATGCAGTTTGTAAGGACACAATCAGACCAATGCATTTACAAATGAACTGCATAAAACCATACCATGCCACAAGCAGTGGTTAAGCACTGGGTGAAATGGCAGTGGAATCAGCTTAGAAACAACACAAGATTCAAAGTTACCCAAGAAACAACAGAATTCACAAGCTCAAATCTTAGACATAGAAGCTTATGGTGCTCATTTAATGGTTTTTGAACTGAAGAAACATTTCTCTTTAAGTCTCACAGAATTCACATGCATATTCATCATATAAAAAGCTCAACAATGAAACTGAGTATCAGCAATGATGGTTTTTGATATAATTTAAATAGCAATTTTAGACAACCGGTGATGGCCAACTTTTGCTTCAATTCATGTAACAAGATCAGGCCCTAACAAAGGCAGCAAAATTAGGTCCTAACAACAAAAACAAGGAGCTATCATCACATGATCACTCTTCATCCTCATCACCATCACCACCTCCACCAGAAGCTTTCTTCTGGTTCTTTCTCTTCACCCTTCCAGGCTCACCACCACCAAGCGGGCTGGTAAGGGAGAAGTCGATGTGCTTCTCAGAGTCAACTCTCACCATGAATGAGGGAATGTTGACAAGCTGCCTCCCAACTCTGCATAAAAAGATCAGATTAAATTGGGAAGAACACAATATTAAACAAATAGCAAAAAATTTATCAATAAATCATCATAATTGACACCAAACAAAAGCCATTTGCAGCAGCTCAAGCACAGACAAAATAGGATCTCAAAGACATAACTACAATATTCCAAAAAAAAGACATAAACTAAGATTACCTACTTGTCAATCCTAATGACAGATCTGTTCGTTAAAAAGAGAAGGAAAGCCATATTTATGGGCACTCAGAATGAAAAGGACATTTGTATCATTGGCCTTTTGACCTCATAGATACATTAGCAAAAAGTAGTTCCTCACTGTGCCACCACATCTAACAAACACACCTTAGCAAAATGCATAAGAGTATAATAAATAAAGAACCTAAACTATGTTAAATGCTCACAACCGGGCATCAGAGAAAATATGACTGCAACATTACACACAAAGTGTCTCAGACGACCGTCGTGAGTTGCAAAAAGTTTCTCATCACATGGCCCAAAAAACAGAAAGGACAAGAGTTTAGTTCATGACAGCACTAAAACTGAAGAACAATAACCATACAAAAAGCGATTGTCAATCGACCCAAACTCACAATAATATGCATTAAAAGCAAACACATGTAAATATAAGGAAATACAGAACATGGCGCTAACATGGCACTAGCCTAATCAATAGGGGAAGAAATGCAATTGTTTACCTAATGTGGCGTTGCCTGATGAGCACACGAGCATGATGAATGGACTTGGCCATGCCATTCTTGAAGACAATTGTCTGGAGGCGACGCTGCAGGAAGTTCTCAACAGTGAGCGCAAGCACATAATCGAGCTTGTTCTGGCCCTCACCAAGGAGACCATAGCGGTTCATGCGGCGCAGGAGTGCCTCACCCTCGAAGATACGGCGGGGGTTCTTCTCATCAAGGGTGAGCAGCTCCCTTGCAGCATTTCTGATGCAGCTGAGGGCATACTGCACACGCCACAGTTCACGCTTGCACCTGAGGCCATACTCACCAACCAGCTTCAGCTCAGCATCAAGACGCTCCTTCTCATACGGACGCCTGGGCTTCTTGAAAGTCTTACCATCTGCATTACACAAACAGTGTCAGAATGAGGTGGACGAACAACCAGATTCTAGGGATCAACAAAATGTACAGACAGTCAAGCTCTGAAGCAAAAATAGCATTCAATCAAAATGTGGATTTGTTGATCATCAACCACTAAAGATTTCATAATTGAGGTTCAGGATTCAACATACTGAAAAAAAGGAAAATATAATGAAACAGTTAGCTTAAAACACTTGGTGGGTGCTGATTTGAGAGTCCTCCTTTTCCCAACAGTTGGCATTGCAAAATCAAATCCATATAATGAAACTTTGGATTTAAAAGTTTCTGCAATGTTGATAATAATCGACAAACAGCTCAATATAGCACAGCAAAGAGCTCATCTTACGAAAATAATCGGTCTTATAGTGCAGGATAATTTAACGACAGTAAAACAACAAATCTCTTGATGGGCATCAAGCAAAGGCTTCCAGGATACAAATACGCGAAGTATCTCAAGATGTGGTCTTACGGATTCAAATGGGCAGAGAAATAAGTTCAAGAACATAGCTAACTCTAAACATCAAGTCGTACCGCCCCTACACTATGAGAGTATGAGATCAAACGGATCAGGTCAATAGGGAGGCAGGGGGTCGCTTACAGTTGCGGTAGAAGTTGACGTGCACCATGGCTGACGCTGCCTCCGCCGCCCGCCGCCGGTCTCGGGCGCCGCCGCCGCGAGGTGTGCTGTGACTTGCGAGGGGGAGGTGGGAAGGCGAATGAGGCTGTGGAGGCGGCGCACTTATAGAGGAGGCGCTAAACCCTAACCCTAGAGCTTAAGGTTGTATGGGCCAAGATATGTGGGCTTTTGTATGCTAGGGATGGGCTGCCTAACCTTACGGTCCTACGCTAGTGGGCTTCTTTATTTATTTTTCCTTCCCCTTTCTTTTCTTTCTTTTGAGTGTCGTGTAGTTTGTCCTAAAAAAAAGTGTCGTGTAGTGATTTCCTTTTCATCCTGTGTTGTTAAATCTGATATCTTTTTTTTAAAATAATATTATTTTAATAATTAATTATAAAAGTAGGTGCCGAAATTTAGGAATTGCAAAAATGTTAGCCCAACGGCCGTCGGAGAGCCGACGGGCTAGGTATCGGCCCTTGAATAGCCGATATCACACGTGGAGGTGAGGTGGCAAAATGTTCCGTCGGCTGCATGAGCAGTCGGCGCCGACAGCACCTATCGGCCATCTGTAAGCCGATAGGTCCTATTCGTTCTGTTCTGTTAGCCGACTGCCCCCAGATGAGGTAGTAAACCTATCGGCTGCCCGATTATCCACGAACCTTTGCAAGCCGTAGAATTTAGCGGAGACTCTTGGCTTCTTCGTGCCTGCAGGGCTGCAGCGGAGGCGTGTTGTCCGATTTGTAGCACGGCCAGACGCGCCGTCGATGGAGATCTGACCAGACCTCGCTGCTTGTTCGTGGCGTTGTGCCGGGCAAATCATGCGAGCCGCAGCTTGGCAAGGAGCACGGAGGCCATCAGGTTCATGTCTGGTTCATGCAAAGTCCAAACACGATTTCAGTAAAACTGATGCGTACCAGCGACTATAATCTGCTCAAGATCAACCTGAATCAAAATTTATCCGCACAAGCTTCTTATCAGCTGCGACTTGCATTCAACCAAGCATCGAGCTGCCTGACCTCGCCCGACCTCCTGCACCTGCCCGCGCCGCCGCCTGCCATGCCCACGCCGCCGACGCGTGCAGCAGCCGCGCCCAGGCCGCCCTCGCCACGCTCCGCCGCGAGCCGGCCGCCCTCCTGGACCTCTCTCCCTCCCGCGAGCGATGAAAGGATAAGGCTACGGGGGCTCCTATGTAGCAAACGGAAGCTACATAAGCAAAAGCAAGTTGGCTTTAAAGCCCATTAAACCCAATTAGCCACTACGTCTATTCCTCGCGACCTATCTCTCCATTTTATTTGGTTTCCTCTTATTGACGTGGGAATCTTTCTTCCGTATTGAAATTTATGCACGCCGTGACTTTCCATAATTTTTTTAGCTTTTTCTGAGTGAATATAGCCAATATTTTAAACTACTAATTTAACATCTGTAGAAATGAAGAGTTTCAACAATTTCAACTTTAATGTTTCCAAATGTCCGCCTAAGATGTCAGTACAAACAAACTAATGTAAATGTAATCGACATTTTAAAAATATTAGATTCAATATTATTTCAGACTTAACTTAACAATTCTAATAAACTAATTCAACATTTTAGGTGAAAAAGTTGAAACAGTATATCATTAATGTTGAACATGTATACTAAAATATTAAGTCAGTACTTTTCGAATGTTGATTTTTTCAAAACAATAAAAAAATAAGTATAACATATACATATGAGATCTTATTTTGTTGCATTAATTCTCAGGAACAATATGGTTTAAACCGTTTCGAAAACGAATAAACGGTTCAAGAGATAAATGCATTTGAATCTTAAAACTCACTCACTTCCTCCCCCTACAGCACCCAGCAAGAAGCTGCCACGTATCGTCTCGACGGACCAGTATCCACTTACTGAGCCGTTCCAAACAACTAGCACGAATCTTATACACCAGAAGCTATATAGCTAAAAAAGTTTCCGGAAGCTATATAGCTATATAGGATTCCCGTAAGGCTACTGGTAGGGGTGGCAAAGACCCCTCACTTTTGTACTAGAAATTTTAAGAATCGGACCGGATTAGGCCCGGGCCAAAATAATACTAGTTTTTGAGCTAAATTTTGTTAGGGCCAAGTTAGATTGTGAAGGAACAAACGAGCCATAATCCGTTACCACCCCTGGCTACTGGGATACTAAAAATATTATTTGGGCTGGCCACGTGTACGGCAGCCGATTTGTCTAATCGGCCCTCCAGTCGCCGATAAATCCATCCGGTGGCTGTCAGGCGCCGATATCCTACGGGGAGATTTCTACATCACGCGTGGACAGACTAGTCGGCTCGTGGCTGGCCGATTAAACCCAATCGGCCCCTTCCCAGCCGATATGTCCTCTGTCGGCTCTCCAACAGCCGAATTAATTATTAAAATAATATTATTTTTTTTAAAAAAATTCCCTTCTCTTATACGATTAGTATATATCCTCTGTGGCTCCGTGACCAAAGAATTGATGTGCTCGTATTAACCATAGTACGGATTGCTTGTTAGCATTAATTGTTTGTATCCAATTACTATTTAGTATTTACAGTGGCATCTATCCGCTAAAACAATCTCATCTATCACACAAACCGCAATTCTTCATCTCTCTTTTTTTTTGAAAAAATGTTCGTCTCTAATTGTTTTTTTTTTGTGAAAATAATTGTTCGTCACTCTGTATTTGTAGCATATGATCTCTTTTGACTACACCAAACAAGAAAACTTCTTGTTTCAATCAGCGATCTTTTTGGCTCCTGGATGTTTTCGTTTCATCCAAAAATTAGAAAGCTAGTCTTGGTTGGAGCAGCGGCATTATGTTGGGCCATCTGACTAAGTAGGATGATGTAGTCTTTGGCAAACTGTCATCTAACAATCCCTTGCAGGTGATCTTCAGAATGTCGTATTGGATCAGGACATAGTCTCAGCTGGCTAAAAAGGAAGAGGGCATGATCTTGAAGATGAGCAGCCATAAACTGAAAGTTATTGCCATGGAAATCTTCAGCAAGTTCGGCTGGATGGCAAGATTTAGGCTGCAATCTTAGCTGTCTGTGTGTGGACTTGTTTTCTTTTGCTTTTTTTAGTTGGTCAGAATGAGGTATGGGCGGTAATCGCTGGGTTCCTCGTTGTTTTGGTTCTGTTAGGTGCGCGATTGAAGCGGCCTGATGGTGGGTTTAAAAACATGTGTGGTGTTTGTGCAGGCACTCCCAAATGGGGATGCTGAGGCTGGATTTTTCCTTAATCTAAAAAAAATGTCTTTCTTATTTTCAAAACTCATTCTGCCACCGTTACATCATTCAACATTTTTTATTTTTATTGTTATTCGTACATTGCAAACTCGATCTCAATTTATGTCGCCATCTCACTGCTCCGTTTTTCTCCTCTCTATTATTATTGTGCTCCATCTAAAACTGCCCAAGATTAGTGCCATCTCGTGACGAGAAAATGGCTTAACCAAGTGCATGATTGTGTATAGAAAATTCGAACCAAATTATTAGGATCATTTACTTGGTTTGTTTAAAGGTTTATGCATTTTTACTCCTGCGATTGCTAACCTACTAGTGCTTTATGCAGTTTCACCGGAAATTGGCGAGATTGTTCCAAATCCATCTCAATCCAAACGGGCAGCACTGCAGCAGTACACCCTTCCTCCCCTCCGCTGCGTCGCGGACTTGCGCACAGGCACATCCAACGCTCTCAGCGGCGTTTCGCCGAGCACCCGCCATGCACTCCCTTCGGCGCGTCCTTCGCCTCCCGGCTCCCTCCACCTACGCCGCCGCCTCCTCCACCTGCCTCCGCCGCCTCTCCTCCCACCGCCGCGCGCCACCGCCGCCCCGTTCCGCGGCCACCGGCGACGACGAGTGGAACGACTCGTGGGAGACCGCATGGCTCCCCGGCGACTCCCCCGCCTCCTCCCCAGCGCCCGCCGCGCCCTGGGAGTCCCCCGCCCCGGCCTCGGCCTCGGCCTCGGCCTCGGGGACCTCCATCCCGGCCATCTCCGCCGAGGTGGACCCGGACACGAAGGCCTTCGTAGCGGACATGGACGAGCGCTGGGCCGAGCGCCGTGGCGCGTCGAGGCGGGGCCCGCCGCAGCGCGTCCCTCGCGCCGCGGAGGGCGGGGAGGGCGGCGCCGCGGCGAAGAAGAAGGCGCAGGCGGACGAGTACAGGACCAGGAAGCAGCGCGTGCACGCCGCGCTGTGGGTGAAGGAGATCGAGAAGATGGAGGAGGCCCGCCTTGGCGGCGGAGGCGGCGGCGCCGACGACATCGACCGGCTCCTTGACTCGTGCTCTGAGTGCGTTGCTAATCCAGTACCATTCTTCGTTGTTCTCGAAGCTAATTGCGATCCATAGCTGTGGCCGATTCATGCCATGGCATTGCCCGATTAAATTTGATTGCTCACGAGTTGTCACATGTCCATATATTGGTGGAATTTTGCCTTCGGCTATCCTCCCTGTCCCTTAGGCCATGTCGATGAAGGTTCTATCCAAATTGCAAGATTAGTTATATTTGTGATTTGCATGATCACGTAGAATGATTAGTTACTTACCGGAATCACATGAAGTGAAGTTCCTTTGCAAGCATCTTCGTTTAAGGTTCTTGGCAAAGCTTTGAAGATGTAGTGTTTGCCTGTGATTTTTCAAGTTTGAAGATGTACCAAATGCTTTGGCAATAGGAATCATGATAAATGTGTCATGTAGAGCTGTATATATTCTAGTAAGGAAGATCGATTGCCATGCATTTGTATATCATTCTGTCAGGGTTCATGTTGAGGGTTTAGCAATCAGCAATCAGTAGACTACCAGTAATTTTGCTAAAGCGAATTGTGGTGCTGTCTAAATGGGTCTGGAAGCATCTGTTGCATGTCAAATTAAAATCCATTGATTATCTTAGTTAATTGTCATAGTTCGACTGCAATTTTGATGAAACTAGTTTCACTGTCTAAATCCTGATGGGAACTTACTCATTAATATGCACTATCAAAATCCTGATGACAATTTGCACATTAAACTGGTACACCATCTAAGTCCTGGTGGCAACTTACACATTAAACTGGTTCACTGCCTAAATCATGATCAACTTACACATTAAATTGGTTCAGTGCCTTAATGTTCATGGGAATTTACATGTTTAGTCAGTTAACTGCATGAATACTTATGGACAGATTACATGCTGTGTGATTTTCTGATACACTTGTCCAAATAACTGAAATTAGAATCATGGCCATACAATCTTTGCCATTTCCCACCAAATTTCCATTCTATAGCACCATGAAGGTTTATCCTGGATCCGGTACACACCACATTTCTTTGTGGGATTTGAGTTGAATTTTTGTTTAGGAGTAATAGTAAGCACTGCAGTTGAGTCAGTACTGTTCTTGCTTTCAGGAACAAACATTATGGCAGACTGACTGACCAATGCATGCTTACACATTTTAGCTATACAGAATATTCCCTTTCCTTGGTTGTGCTACTATTGCTTAAACTGATCAACATTGCTCACTAATCACTATGCACTATATAACTATTAAGTTGGCGTGCATCACCTGGGTGGCTGGGTTAGGGGCTTATAGAAACTTTGCATACTGTAAAAACAGGGAGCAAATCTATAGCCCATGGCTGGTTAGGACTTGTGTTGTGCATACTAAAGTTTTTTTCCCCTGTATTTTGTGGTTAGTTGATTTGTTTACGGTCCTTTTGGAATGCAGTATCTTTGATTCTGGCAATGCTGATTTTGGCGATTCCAAGATCCCAAGCACTACTGAGATCAAAACCAAGCCTGACGGTTGGGAAACTACCTCAAGAGGTCAGGATGGCAATATATGGGAAATCTCACAGCGAGAAGAGGACATTCTTCTCCAGGAATTCGAAAGGAGAATTGCTTTCAGTAAACAGCAGGTCCGAAAGCTATACCTTTTCGCCAAATGCTGTCACTGATAGTGGTTTCTATAACGATATTAAATTTTGTGGTTGCAGATTGCTAGCTTTATCAAAACTCACATTTTCAGTCGGAGGCGTCCTATTGATGGATGGAAGTACATGATTGAAGAGATTGGCCCAAATGCAAGAAAAGGAAAGGGGAGTGTGCAAAGGCTACCAAGTGTGACTGATCCTGCGACCCAGCCATACAGGGAAGACACTCCTGCAATAACCTCTGGTTCCTTCTTCAAAGGAAATCGGCCACAATGATATCCAATAAACCGTCTCCTTGCCTAATTTTATTGGTATAGTGAAAACAGGCTTGGGTTAATTTTTTTCTCAAAAATGTATGATGGATAATTCTTTCTAATTAACCAGTAATGGAAGCGTCAAGCTTATTAAATACTATGCTCTAGTTGACATTATCATTTATCTTACGATATAGTACAATATTCTGGTTTGACCATTGGCCAACCTTTGCTATAAGCTGTAGTCAATCATTGATCATCCCAAACTCGGTGCTGTAAATTCCCAGATCAATCCACATCTTCTTACATTTATCAACAAAATTTGCAAGGAGAGATACTATTTCTGTCAGGGTATAACCTATCATTCCCATATCTGAAATGGAGATTCATATTTACATGCACACAGATTGTGCTGTCAGTACATCCTCTAGGCCGCTAGGCTTAAAACATGAACTCTTCGATTGCTGGAGCTGATCCACTCAATCTCCACCTGCGCTAGCCTCCTTGCTGCTGCCAGTTGTGCTGCTACTGCATTGCTCATCTTCCATTCTTGGAAGACCAGAGAACAGGCTTACAGGCCATGAGGCTGATTGTGTTGGGTACCTTGCTTGTGGTCGTGCCACATGATTGGGAGCTTCCTGGTCTTCTAGTGGCTCATGGGCTTCGACAGATGCAGCTTCAGGGAAGAGCTTCAGTTCCAGTGGTGGCAGTGTGGCATAGGACTGCTCGATCACTGCTGATGGTGCCAGTGGCTGCTGCAGGGGGAATACAGTGCTTGCAATGGTGGATGGTTGTATTGCCTGCTGTGATGAGAAAAGTGCGCTTGTGGGGTGAGGAACAGGGGGGTTCAAGCCGGCGGTGGCATGGCCCCAACCAGCTGGATTGCCTGAAGTTCGCATTCTCAACTCGTCTTGAAGCTCTGAAATTTCTTTGCGGAGCACACCATTCTCGTCCTGCAGCTCATTTCTCTCTATAGCAACCTGCTAACGCAAAGAAAAACATATATTAAACAACAAGTTGGATCATGCTCGAAGACGCATCAAATTGTGACAAGCCATCTGCATCAGGATGGGTTAACTTAAAGAGTCTAAGCATCATACAGAGCACTTAAAGTAGATCAAATCAGATAACAATTCCCAATCAAGTTTGATACATGCAGGGCAATAGTGCTCCAACTGTCAAAAATCAAATACTACTTTACATATTAGAAAAATAACTTACATAATGAGATTCATTCTGCAGGTTGCTATGTTCCTTTCGAAGAGATTCTACTTGAACAAGCAGATCTTTTAGTATCCGAGTAGTATCAGTCAGTATGCATGCCTTCCCATTGTTCTGCCTATCTGCTTCTGCAAAGGGATATTATATGAGATGAGAAAAATGCCCTGCAGTAAATGGTCAGTACAAAATTGCTACGAATACAAAGCAAAGAGTAGGTTAAGTCTCTAAAACCCCTAAGCACATGGTCAGGGTAAACGTGAACAAAAGTTTTCGACTAAAAAATGAAGAACATTCAAGGGCAATAAGATGTCGTCTCTGATATTATTTTCTTTTGTAAAGGCATGATATTAAAGAGAGTTGACTGGATGCTATTGACAAACATTTGATACGTTAATAGTGGTCTGTGCCTGGGCTCTTCTAGAGAAGACCAGTTTATATGCTAATCCATGAGACAAAACTCCAGAGATGCAAGTTGATTGTTTCATGTATAATTGTATATCAATCCAAACACTTTTACAACAATATAAACAGACACATTGCAGAACCATTTAAGCCCTGTTGTATAAAAAAAAATTTGACAGCAGTAAGACTGACAACCCCTGCATATGGGCTCAATTGCATCTCTGTAACTAAAATGGCCACATCTAATCTAAGATAGGTGGCCTGTGACGGCTCATACAGCTACAATGATGCTGATTCAGAAACATCAAACAACAAACATTAACGCTGAAGCAACGCTGACACTAAGAAAATTAGCATATGAATTCTCACCTAGCATATTACCCAGCTCAACGAAGAGATCATTTAGGTGGTCGCGTTTAAGCTTCTCCCTCTCAGACTTATGGACCTTCCTCGGCGCTGCCTTCTTGCACTTCTTGCCAGCGATAGGCCTGCACAAGGTCGAAACAAAATTGCATCTTCAGCGACAGGATCACAACTCTCATTTCCATCTCAGTCCCATGACCAAACAGAGGACTGGAATTGCCAGCAGATAGAAATTTGACATAACTGATCGAAGATAATGCACAAGTTTAGGACAGTTGATGGTCGAAATCGTGCTTTATCCTACATTTAATTTGCCAGAGCAATGAACTTCTCGAGCACCTATATTGTGGCTGCGCGTATCCAATGAAACCCCCAAAGCAATGAAATTCGGAACACACCGCACACGCCTCCAAGAGCCAAATCCTCTTACCCATGGAGCAATTTGTCGGCGGCAGCCGTGCTGACGGCGGTGGCGACGCTCCCCCTCTCTGATGGAACCATCGCGGCTTTACGAATCCCGGCACCGACCACTTCTCCCCCTGCAGAGATACCGAGGAACCAATAACCCAGCAGCCAACCAGCCAATCAATCTCTCCCCGTTCCAAGCTCCAAACCAAACAGAAACAGAAAGATGGCGCAGGAAGCGAAAGGGCGCACCTCGAATGAGAAGGACGACGGCGAGGCGTCCGGATTCTGGTCCTGCGGAGCGGAGGACGCTCGATGCGGGTGGATCAGTTGGATTTGGCTTTCGCCCTGACTTCACGCAGAGGTTTGGGGAGGAGAACTGGAGAAGAAAAGGGTGGAGAAATGGGGCGGAGGGCGGTTGGGGCCTGGAGGGTGCCGTCGTATGAATGAATCAGCGAGAGAAAATCCAACGACGGTGAGAGAGGAGCACGTGCACAGCTGGCAGCAGCGCATGCTGCATGCATGAGCTGGTGGGACGGGATTTCATTTAGAGTTAGATCTTTAATTTCAATTTTCTCTCAAATTATAAATCATTTTTCAAATCCGTTTGAACCATAGTATTTGTTAGAATTTATACGAAAAAACAAGCTTCAATTTGAATATATTTCATATTTTTTGATAGTTTTTTAAATCAACATTTGTCGGAAATAAGTTTAACATTTATAATTTACTATTTCAACATTTTTTAGAAAATTTTGAATTAGTTTTTTATAAATGTTGAACCAATATTGTTAAAATGTTGAATTGGGTTGATAAAAATGTTAAATCTGGTATCATATAAAACTGTTGAAGGCTAATAAAATTTCATGTCAAAAAATATTCGAATAAGCTACGTGTGCGACTTTGTTTTCAACCGAATGAAAAAAGTCTCGTAGACGTATGGGTACCCATAGATAGTACTAGTGTGTTGGGTCTAAATGAGCCTCTAAGCTATGTTGCTTAACTAGCACATGCAAGCTATATAGGAGCCCCCGGTGGCCCTGTGGACTGTGTGGACCAGAAGGCCCGTGGAGCCCGCGGGTCGGCGGCGTGGGTGCGTTGGCGAGGGAGGCGGCACGCGTGGGCGCGTGGGGTGCACCCTCCGGCGCTCCCGGCCGGCGCGTGCCGCCGCGTGCTCTCCCACGGCCCAGCGCATGCGCTCTCACTATTTTATTTTAATATTTATTTATTTTCCCAACCTTTGAGTTCATTCCTACATGAAGATATAGCCATATAGCAGTAGTAATGCAAGTCGCATGGTGGATATATTCGTATATAGCCTCTATCCACAAAAAAAGGGACAGCGCTACATGACGTATGCTGAGGCAAAAAGTCTCACTCACGCAGGCCGCTGCGGAGCACGGGTGCGCGAGTGGAACAGGAGGCCGGTGTGCGGCGGCCGCGCCCGTGGCGGCCACGAGCCTCCACGCTGGCTGCTGGCACCCCCGGCCTACCAGGCCATGCCTACGTCGTGTGCTGCCCGGTTGCCTGATGCCTGGCTGGCTCGTGCCGCCGCCAAGGCCAAATTCGCCTCGTGCGGAAGCCGCCGTGGCCATCCTGCTGCCGGCGTTCCCTCGACAACGTCCCCAAATCGGACATCGCTGACGTGCAATTCCAGCTATTTGGGCCTTCCGGGACACCGACACATGATGAAATAAACCAGAGTTACCAAGGCAACCCGCATCTCTGGAGGCCTGACAGCATCTGATTGGGACTCTGATTACATTTCTCTTTTACACGCACAAGGCACTGCCTGGGTCATGTATATGCATGTGGACATGGTGTCGACATTCAGATAAACATACGTACATTTCAGCTTCAACGACATCTTCACGAGGAGAAAAATTAGGTACAACAAAGCATATATAAAAACCATGTTGGTACACTAGTTACACTACTTTGCGTATGCACTTGCTAGAAAAGTTGAAGCAACTCGGTCAACGAACTGATCCACAGCTCACTATCTTTCAAGGCTCTGACGATCTGTTCTTCATGCCGGTCCAGCTAGGATCAACTTGCTTCGTCCTTTTTTTTTGAAAGATAACTTGCTTCGTCCTTGGAAGCACGGGCTGCCAGAGTTTTTGCAGAAGCCTAACGCCAACAAAAATCAAAGAGGACATTCAACAGATAGTTTATACAAGGGAGCAATCCATGTAAACTGCAGCATTTACATCATCCAGATATAGTAGTGAGTTATACCGACAGCTCTGCATTTTTCAGTGAGCTATCAGCGTGAACAGAGTAACCACAATTTCAGTCTATAATTTTCAAAAAAAAAGGTCTATCAGTTCTCACTGTAAATCCTCTTCTGGTGTAATAGTATAGCTTGTAGCGGCTACATTTGCGATGACAAATACTGGCAGACCAGAACACAGCGCTTTCACCCTATTTCACATAAGACCCCTGTCTAATTTTGTTAGAAACTTGAGAAACAAACCCAATGACTTTCTTATAGAGCACTTCTGCAGCAATTCACATTCATGACAAAGGAACAATAACCAGCTGTTTGGCTATATTTTACAACACTGCAGGATATACAGTGTTAGCAGAATACCTGAGACCTCTCTTGCATGGTCCAGCTCCTTTTTTTTTTTAAAAAAAATGGCAGGCCGTCAGCTCTAGTATCTATGTCTGTTGCAACTTGCAAGCACATTTTACTGGGTTGCTGATGATAAAGAACTTTTAAGATTCATGAAAATCAATATGATTATTCCAGTTATTAAGTAAAAACAACCTAGCAAGTTATCATAACTAACCTACTAGCAAGTAACAAGGGAGGCTTCATGCAACCTGGTTGACATTCTAACTGAACAAATCTTGCAATTGAAACATGACGTTCAATTTAACAGTAGTTTTAACTAGTAGGATCTGCAATTAAGCTATACGAGCATGATGCAAAATTATTGAGGTCAAGCTCTTCTATAGTAGCTTCATGACATGAATTTCAAAACCAACTTTCTAAATATAGTCCATAAGTTCATAAACAAAATATAGTCCATAATAAGAAGACTTACAGGTAAGCTCATTCTGACCATTGCCTGAGGATACAATGGGCACATCACACTTCCATCATTACGTCTCCTTTTGGCAAGCAGAACATCCAGCATATCTGCCACAAACAACAAACAGTGCAATCTGCATCAAGCAGGAGATAACAGATGAAGTGCAAACTATAATCCTATCTTGTAAATAAAGGCAAGAAGGCATGGGCAACTGAGGCTTTAGTACTATATCAGAACTCTGGTCAGGCACACCAATTTAACTGAATGCATGCTCCTATGGAAGAGTATTCATCAGGCAATCACCTTCCTGAACACAAAATGCAAAAATTGATCTCCTTTGTTATCAAGGTCACACAATGACATCACTGGGCTCAAAATGGTTTTCATTCAAATAAAATAGGAAACAACTTTATAAGTTCATTCAGGTACATTCTCCAGTTCAAGAAATTCTAATATACAACAACAAAAGATGTGGAGGTGAGGGCAAAGGAAGACTATCTAAAACTACAAGTACATTGCTAGTTCATGTCTTGCTGAAGGACTGTTGAGAGTTCCTAGACCATGATTAGCTGCACCTGTCTAATCAGAGATGAGTCACTAGCCCGTTGATCCTTTGGCGTGTCCATCAGCAGCTTGGCACCAGCAGAATAATCAAATCATAACTAGGCCCCCACATAATTTACTCTCCTCCAGTGCGATATTTTTTCATATTTTCACTAACCAACATGTACTGCTGATTTTGATGGTATATAAGCAACAGAAATTTTCCAATAAACGCAGCAAGGGACCAAATTATTTGTCTGACTGGATTAAATTAATCCGAATAATGTTAGCTGCTTTTGTTTGCGACCGCCCAGTACTGCTTGACTGCAAAGAGTATCTTCTCAGGCACATGAGGGCCACCCTCATGGTCTGTCAACCTTGTCTTCCACCTCATGGCATTGGCTATTTTCTCTACCTTTACAAGAGCATCAACCTTGTCGCGTATTATAACTGCACCCTCAGGGCGTAAGATTCGATCCATTTCTAAGAGTATATCTTCAAATTTACACCTGTTACATAATATGAAATATCAGTTGCAAAGATTTCTTCACAAACTTGCCATGCTGTATTTTGGCAAATGTTGCATGCTTACTTGTTTTGGTACAAACTGAAGATGGCATTAGAATGTATGAGGTCATATGTCCTTGGGTAAGTAGAAAATCCTTCACACCTGCACCGAGAATAAACATAGTATAATGAAGACATCATTTGATAAGAAACAGACATCAGTATTTTGTAACGCACCAAACTAGCATTACAGACACTATATCTATAAACATAAGTAGAAATAGATGAAAATCAGAATATTATTCAAAAGCAAAAAGCTCATACAAGTGACTGAAAGCATAAATGCAAATAATTCACTTGGTAACCTTGGTAAAAAGTTTTATCTATTACAATTTGACCTTAAACAGCTTCAACTGATACCGATATAGCTTAAGTTCAATTATATTTGTCAGTCTTCATATAGACCGGTAAATGAATATAATCTTCCTATATCATCATCAAAGCAAATAAACTTACTAACATAAAAAAGGAAAACTTTACATATCACAATGTAACTATTCCGTATAATTTCAGAATTGAAGTGAGAAATCAAACAGATGTCCAAATTTGGGAAAACCCAGGAGGGCAAAACAGAATCGCACTACATACCAGTCATGATACATTCCTATTAATCCACGCTCGTAGATTACACCTAAAGTGGAAGTGTTTGCAATTGTTGGAATGACATTCATCACCCACAACTTTGGGGATTCCAGTGCAGCAGCAAAGCTCCCAATATCTGCATTCATGTCCATTATATTGCGATATCTTCCGGTATCAAGCAAGTTATTAGTTTTCTTGTAAGCCTTAACATGTTGCTGCCAAAGTTTATTGTCCTCTTCATATGACTGAACCGAGAAACCAGGCACAGAACCAAGGGTTATACGAGGAGGTACTGCGTTGAGCCTCTTGGGAAACAGCTCTAATTGACCACCAGCAACTTCTGATGCACTATTAACCTCAGGGAGTGGGGTTATACAAACTTCCATTTTCTTATACCTGCATTTTGTGAATAAGGTCAGATTTAAGAGCAAACATAGGCTGGAAGTTAAGATAAACAAAAAATCTTGTGGACAAAATTCACACATTCTATTGGGAGGGTCACGGAGGAATGGCACCTACCATACATCACTGTCGCTCTCCAATTCACATTTGCCAATTTTTGGATTATCTTGCTTCATGGAGCAAGACTTGTCATTTAATCTCTTTCTCCATATGGCAATACCATCCTTCTCAGATATCTTCTTCCAACAAAGAAGTTGCGCAAATTGTTCTATTTTTCTCTGCTCACTCCGAAGATCTTCCTTTGTCCGTTGCCACCCTTTATAGTGAATCTTCCAGCCAATGGGTGGGCCTGATAGCACCCAATATCCACCAGGCCTTAGTACTCTGTCAACTTCCATCATGTACATACCATCTGCATAAACAGAGAAATGAAAGTTTCACCATGCTTCGTATCGTCACAACATGGACCAGTTACACCACAAAGAAAGGACCTCCTTGTGTTCTTACCGTTTCCACTCCATGGAATTAAACATCTCGAGCAATGAGCCATGTCGAAGGCACGAGACGAGAATGGCAGCTTTATTGATCCGAGGACACCAATATATGCAGGGACACCTCTCTCCAATGCAAACTGTACTTGTGCCTCATGATTATCCCTTGGTGCAAATGACATGGTCAAAACATTTTTCTTCAACAGGTAAGCACCCAAACTGGCAACCTAAATGATAATATGACAGAAAAAGTAAGGCTAGATTAGAGTACATGCAAGAAGAACAACAACTTGGATAGATTGCTCAGTAACTATATGCTTGCATTTTCAGGGCAGAGACTTTCACATACCCCACAACCAGTGTCCAGAGCAGTTCTCACTTTTCCTTCAGTTATTGGGATGACAGAAGCAAGCTGATCTATATATGTATCTGCACCCTGAGGAAACTGTGTCCCACCACCAGGAAACCTGAACACATTCCCCTCATAGTGCACCCAGTTTTGGATAGCCTTTTCAACCGTAAGGCTCTTGTGAGGCACATTGGCATAAGGAACAAAATCACGGCTCTTTGGCCATCGGAAAGGAGCAACATAACCGTTTGGTGCTGGAATCAGACAGTAAAGCTTCTCCTTATCCGGTGGACAATGCCTCTCCCGATAGATCATGTTGTCTCTAGGGAAGGTCATTGCACGCTTTTGCTCCTCACAAGGAGTGTAATCAGTGTACTGCTCATCACATGACTCGAAAGGTTTAATTTTGGAACTACCAGTATCATTCGGAAGGTCGGACGCTCTATGATGGGTCTCAAAATTGAGATTCGGAAGTTGTGCACATTTGGTCTGTTCATTCACCCAGTTCTGTATTCTGTCTCCTCCTCCAGAACCACTTCGTTGCCAAGCTCCCAAGAGATAGAAGAAGGAACAGAGGCCAAAGACCACAACCACTATTAGTGCGTTTCTGGTCCGGTTCTCTGTCAAGTTTCGAGCCATACTGCACCCTAACAGAATTTCCATTAAGATTCAGTAAGCAAGAAACAGATATCACAAAGTAAGCAAGAAGGGAAACAAATCCATGAAGTTCTAAATGGAGATTTCATTAAAGTCTATTGATAAAATGCATAATTGAAACAAATGTACCAAGAAAGTTTTGGTATCATATCACCATCCAAAGACCTTAATCACTTCTTGTCAGGTACTAAAGGTTTTATCTTCCTCATCTTCTCTATGTTGCATTAAACATTTAACAATTAAAGTAAGATTCAATGCGGCATCCAGCAGACATCTTTTTGGTATCGCAGGAACTAACAGATGGACTTTCAAAGTGTCAAACCGCAAGTCCCTTTGCTGTACTTGGTGAGCACCAATCTACTAAAATTCAAATAATGTTCGATATATAATAACGAAAACAAGGCCCAAGTAATTGCACACACATCGACCAACAACAGAAACCACACAATTTCATGTAAAAACCATGGATCGTCAGTGAAGGAGTTCAATTTGTAGACCATGTGAGGTAACGAGAAGGAATCCTTAAATTTACTCGTAAACCTTCGCGTTACCCTACTAATTCACCAAAACCCCTAGATTCCGCATACCCACTATCCAATCGCTGAGGTACCTCAAGGAGCCAAGATAGCAGGATACCACACAGAAGCAGCAGATCACAAGAGGCGGAACGGAACTGACCCGAGAAATTCTTCAACACTCACCTTCCCTAGCAACAAACCAACTGGAGATCCAGAGCGAGGCGCGGATCGGCGGGCCCCGCGAGAACCGCGACGAGCAGAGCCCGAAACCTATGCGGCGCAAGGGATGGCACTGGCTCGGAGCTCTCTCCCCCAGTCACCGGCGGCGGAGCGAGTGAGGCTGAGGAGGAGGGTCGAGGCGGCTGCTCCTCTCTCTCTCTTCTCCCCGGTGCCGCGTGAAGCCTCGGACTGGGGGGAGCCGCTTCAGTCCGACAGGTGGGGCCGGCAGTTCCAGTGCTTCTACTAGGTCCGTCGGATCCGACACGTGGACGGCGGATGCGGAGGGCCTTTCCTATGTGAGGTTGCCGGTTGGACGGCTTCTTCGCTGCCGCAGTTCCGCCCAATTGAACGCGTGCTGCCGGGCGCTGTCCAGGGCTCCAGGCCTTGCGCTCCTGTGCCCTGGCATTTCCGAATTCCCACGCCAATTCCTTCCCAACAAACAGCCGCAGGAATCTGCATCGGTGGTGATCCGTCACCATGTTTCCAGTTACATTTGCTGCGTTCGTTCTAAAGCAGCCCGTCTCCCCGATACAAATCGCTGGTTGTAGGCTGTGCGGCCAACCTGCTCGACGGAATGCCTCAGCGAATGGTCATGGCTCATAGAGTCATAGGACATATGGGTTTTGGGTCTAGGGGTATCTGGCTGTTGTGTCCGTTGCTACTTCGCAGGGAGCAAGGAAGCAAGCTACGACATCGCACTGGGGGTTCGCTGCTTCTATTTGAAACACAGGACTGTTTGTTTCATGCCTGACTCGATATTCTATCTTGCTTGCTATGCACAACATTGAAGTTTGAAGGTATGCTGATGAAGGCATAGAAACGTTGCCGAAATGTTTTAGTTTTCCAACTGAACATCTTGATCTAATGCCCGGCTAGCTGCTACTCTTCATATCATTTTGTCAGGTGATCTGGTGGCATCTTTGCAGGTATGGACAAGCCAAGGCCATGACCCGAACAGATCTCTCGCTTTCCGCAGAAGCAAGGGTATGGAGATCCGTTTGAACATGTTGTACTTTCTCTTTTTACCTTTTCCTTTTGTTGAACTTCTTTCTGTTCACGCACAAGCTACAATTTTTCAGTTGTGGAGCTAAGGTGGCACAGCCCTCAGTCTATACTACTCTTTTAGACTCAAAATAGCATCACGACAAATGAACTTAAAGGAGAGGTTCTTGATCCATCCATAGAACTTCAAACAATTCTGAAGCTATCTTTGATTTAACAATTCATAGTAGCAGCCACTTGTTATAATGGGAATACAAAGCATATATGTTGGTAAAGTAAGAATTAGAATGTAGGGCAACTTTTCTCACAGTAACAACCAATATCTCTCCTGAACTTTGCAAATTTTCTTGTATCAGTTACCTAGATGGATACGGATGATTGATCATATGTTCCTTATGACCGGATCACCATATGCAGTTGTGAGCAACTAAGTGCTGTGCTGCAATTTCCTGCTTTTAATATATTAGATGACACATTACAAATGCTATAAGTTGTTCCATGATCAATATTACCTGTTTCAGATTGTATTATCTGTGGTCACTAACTGCCAACAATATGCTTGACAGCTCATATCAATGAAGAGAAGGGAAGGCCGTTAGGTCTGATGCAATCTTTGGTAAAAGGTGGTTTGTTCTGTACTTGTATGTCTTTACTTGCATATAACTTTGCAAGTAACTATGATCAAAAGAAGAAATAACTGTGCCATTTGAAATCAACTGTGTTGTTACTTTAATCAGTGCATCATCATTACTATGATCGGATCAAGTGTTATCTGCTTTAAGATCATAATGCTTTTCATGTGGCATCTCCTTCTATGTTGCATTACCTATTGCTTAACTGACAAGTAAATTTAAATTTGTTATTTGTGGTGCCTTTCTTGATCTAGGATTTGTAGACCTAATTTTCTTCCATAACTAGCATGATATGATTGCACTTTTTCCCTAATGGGATCCTAATTTTTAGGTAGCCAACTTGTTGTACTAGATGAAAGCCTTTCAATTGTTAGTTCATTGTTTATTGGTCCCTTTGCAAGAGCTGAATGCAGAAATCTGTTAGCTTTCAGAAACAAAATTGTTGAACGAGCACTTTAGGAATCTCTCCAAAGAAAAGGCCAAATCATGGAAATTCATTCCTTCACCCACCTTTAAATTTCCTTCTTTTCTTTTGCAGCAAGGACGGTCTTGTGGGCTCCCTTGCCCACTTCACAAGCAGGGATCTTAGCATAATCTTGCATCACTTTGTAATTATTTCTCTTCTTGTGTTTCTGCATCTAAGTGCTCAACACTCAACAAAACAGTATATTTGCAGCTAAGGTGCCCCTATCTTTACTTTAAAAGAAGTTAGTTGCTGTGTTCTTGTCTTTCTACTTTGGTACTGATCAAATGCTATCCTTAGACCATGACCAGTCCCTACATGCACAGCTCGAAGAAACCAAACCCGTTGGATCCCTGAAAACCATTGCTGATGCTTTAAGATTCCCCAATCTTTGCATTCTGCAGTAAAGCAGGCAAAGCATTGGATGTTGTTAGCCTACATGGAAAAATGTGAGGAAAGAGGCTATTGAAACTTGGTGCAGATCTTTAAGTTTGAATGGCTAGCTTTGGTGGCCTTGGAAGATTCAAAGCTAAAAGCGTGCTCCTTGCAGGAAGGGCAAGCACAGCAAATGAAAAGCATACAAAAGCACAAAGCCTTGCATTGTACTGTTGTCTGCTGGTTACCGCAACCTGGCCTGTTTTCACCCTACGAAGGCTTCAGTTTTGGTTTTTACTGAAGACTGGTATACAGGAGGATGGCACCAAGGCTCTAAAGCAGGGGTTTGGTTCTTGCTGTTGCTCTTATCCCCTACATGGCCACTTTAGGTTTGTCTGTTGGGGTAGGCGATGGGCTCTCTTCTCTTCTCTTCTTCAATGACTTTGCCAAAATCTACCTGTCAGGGTCTCAGAACCTTCCATATGCAGCCTTAGACATGCCTCCCTTGTCCCTTTGTGCTTTGGGACCCGGCGTGGCCTTGGGCTATATCTACAGACAGGACACTTCTGTGATTGATGGTTGTACTACTGCAGCCAAGCTATTAGAGCCCAGAGGCATCATCAGAAGTTGCATGTCTCCGGCTGAGGAGCAGCAGCAGCAACAGCAGCGACATGGTGAGCACCAGAAGCTGGTCAAGGCTCTTGGCCGTCTCTGCCTTAGTTTGCCTCCTGGCGGTGCTGCGCCCTGCAGCCGTGGTGAACGGCCTCAGAAGAGAGGAGTTCGTCCTCGGCCGTGATCATGCGCCGGCGCCGGCGGAGGCGCCCGTTGCAGGCGGCAGCGGCAATGCCGTGGGCGTCGACACGGCGGGGAAGCGGTTCGTGGCGCCGACGGCGACGACGGTCGGCGCGGTGCAGATGAGCAAGTGGAGGGTTCGGCGGGGCTCTGACCCAATACACAACCGGAGCTAGCTGACGGTCCGGGCGCTTCTTGATGGTGCTCTGAAGTTTGAACACATCTCGTTTTGTAGCGAGAGTGTAATCTCAACCTGTCGCCAGAGAGGAATTGATGAGCCTCTGCAGGAGATTCGCAGGCAAGCCTCTGCAGGAGATCAGCAGGCAATGGGAAAAAAAAATATACAGGATGGTAGTTTCTTCGGTTTAGCTGTAGGAGGATAGCAAGCAAGTAGATGGATGCAATGTAGCTCATTCAGTTGGATTGTAACATAGTAATTTCTCCATCGGAGGTTAAGATGGGTTCTTGTCTTTCTTTTGCATTTGTGACATCGCAGCTCTTTAGCATTCGGAGTCGTTACGCATTCACGATGGGTGTAAAGCCGGAGATGAATCGTTATCGTTGATCAAAGCAGAGTAGGGGTGTCTCTGTGTGTGGTTGCAATTGTAATGCGCGAGCCCGGCGCGCCCAATTGCTCTAATTTCTTAACCGCAAATGAAAGTGCTCATATGTATCTGCTGTAGTGTTTCGCAGGATAATATGTACTCCCTCCGTTTTTAAATATATGACGTTTAGGACAAGCAAATTAGTTCATTTTTGAACTAAATAGCTTGTCCTAAACGGCATATATTCAAGAACGGAGGTAGTATGTAATAAGTTGATGACTCCAAATTATCACTCTTATATGAGCACTTCTAAAACATGAGTCGGAAACTTGACCTAGATAAGCAAGTTATATTCCAGTGTAAGAATCCTAATAACCAACCTCAATTGGCAAACCATGTGACGGTCCATTGTTGGGCTCCTCTGGGTCCGTTAAACCATCGTGATGAATGCGTAGTACGGAGTACGCTGTAGTGGATGACACAACCCGTGCATCAGGCAGACGCCGCCGGTCGTAAGACTGAAAGTCTGAAACAGCGAAAAACTGGCCTCGTTTGAATCGAACAGTGCAGCGACGGATAAAAGGAGCCCACGGGTCGTCGTGGATAAAAGGAAGCACGGCCATTCCTTCCCACCCAGAGGGTAGGTACCGGGCCGCCGCCGCCGGCGTGCCGGCACGGCGAGCATCCATCCATCCGCCGGTTGATCCGCCACCTGCCGCCGCACCGACCACGACGCGGAGTGAAGGCCTGGACGACGACGCGGGCGGCAGCCCACCTCCCAGGCGACGGTGCCTCGTACCCGGCTGCGACGTGTGTTCCCTCGCCGTAGGCCAGCAGAGGCCGGGACACGATCCAGCCATCGTCATCTACCGTTCCTCCTTCAATTCCATCTTCATCAGTCGCATATATTATACTGTATATAAAATAAAAGCAGGACTTTGGTCCAGACAGAGAGGAGGGAGGAGAGCCATCGACACCGTACGGGATATATTATGGTTCAAAGCACGTCGAGATCGCATTGCCAGAAGAAATGAAGCACGTCGGGATCGCAGATTCGATTCGTCGAATGAATCGGACCACCAATTTATTAGCACGCCAACAAAGGGCTAATAACTAGTATTAAGTACCGTATCTATCATGTGTGTTATTAGTTATACTACATGATCGGATGACCTGCCTGCGTGATAATGTTAGGATACACCACCCCAGGTCCAGGTGGTACGGTACGGCGCCACAGCGACGGACAGAGCCACCAAGCAACCTGCTAGCACTACTACAACAGTCCACTTATCCTACTGCCTGAGTAAGTATATTGGTGTTGTCTGATAGATGATTTTATATATTATCATATAATCTTGCAACGATTTAACAGACATCTCCTACAATATGTTACTTCTTTTTGTCTCGTAGTAATATAATGTTCCTTAATTTGTAAATTGATTGTAAATTAGTTGTAAAGTTTCTTGTGCTGGAACTTATCCATTTGGGTTAAAGTCCTGGATTTATTTCAGGTTTTAACCGAAACTTTTATTTTAGTAGTATGTGACATCCCCATTGATAGCGGGCGTCAATCGTGACTTCGTCAATTTCGAGATCTACCGGCTTAGTCTCTCGGAGGTGCTCATAGGGATGTGGTTGTGTGCGTTACATAGAGGTTAGTGTGCGTGTGTATGTGTGAGCGTCTCTGTATTATGTTTTGCAAAAAGAATAATGTCCCTTAATTTCTGGATAAAATAAAGCAATGTTATGAGTTGTATGGCAACGATAACTCGTACGGCGGCTGAGGGTGGTCTTATACTCCTAAAATTTACTAGGTTGTGAGGCAGTTGTTTCGTGAAACGACATCATTCTCTCATCTCGTTCTCTCGCCTCACTCTCTCTCATCCACATCATTAAAACTCTTACTTGGCAGTGCATGAGACGATCTATAGAATCACTGTTGGGCACCAAGGGATATGACATTTAAGGGCCTGTTTAGTAGAGCTCCGCCTAATTCTGATTCTTTATGGGAGCTGATTCTCTGAGAGAAGTGATTCTGTGACTGAAAGTGATTCTCTTTGATTCTCAATCATAAACTCTCAAAATCGGGATGGAGAATCACTCACAGAATCAGGAGAAACTACTTTTTTTCAGCTCCGAGCCCCCTAGTTCATTTCAGAGAATTACTTCACAGAATCAGCAGAGAATCACTTCTCTCTAAAAAACTGTTGGCCTAAGATCAACTCTAACATGCCTTTTAAATAAACCTCAACTTTTTTAAAAAATAAACATGCCTTAAAGAAAATCTTGACTAGAAATTTAGATATGAAATAAAAAAATACAACTGATCTTCTATTTTGGCCCCTAAAATGGAGAGCTCCCCTCCAACACCCCCTGACATAGGAGGCAACAAGGAGCCATTTATTTCAAAGATGGACACTACAGATCGACCAACCAAAAATAGAGGACTATGTACATACTATTGCTAAAATTGAGAGAGAGAGAAAATCAGCAAAGATATCTCTTACTAAAAAAAATATGACTTCGTTTAGAGGATATCGCTGGCTAATGGGGCAGAAAGGAACGTGGCCAAGGCTCGATGCCGTCCTTCCAAACGTTGGAGGTGTGTGTGAAAGAGAGAGAGAGACAATCTATTTTACTATCTAAATAATTCGCTTTATTTGTTTAAATACTGAACAAAGAAACAATTTCAATTGGTTTAATATATCTCCTGTCGAGATGTGTTTTGTTTTCAATTCTCTGCATATAGTTTGAGTTTTAGGCTCAATTTTGTGAGTTGACAAAAGACAATAAAATGAAGTTAGGAAAAAAGGATTTAAATATTTTCATAGTTAATTTTCATGCAAATGATCATGGGAGTTTTTTAATGTTTTTTCTAGCATAATTTATAATATCTTATGGTGCACAAAAAATTGAACTTAGGAATACATATCATAATATCCGTTGATTGGGCTAATTGAAATAGGCCATGTGTTCAAATCTAGCCAAACTTTTGTTTATAATGGTTAAGCTAAAAAAATCGATTATTTAGGTAGTAAAATGAATTTTGTAGTTAGCAATGAGATGTAGAGTACCGGGCCGGTCCAATGAATTTTGGGTTGTGGGATGAAAAAATACATGCCAACAACTGAGTGTCGTGTCCTAGCTTTTTTTCATCCACTCTAATCTCCTGTTCACGCCTCTATTGCGTACCATGTCTTTTTTTAACAAATCATACAAAAGAGTTGGTGATTAATTAAAAAGAAATAGAAAAAACCATGTCTGGACATAAATAATAAACAAAACACCACGGCCTAGTTGAATTACGACATCAACATGAGCCACAAAACACCATTTCACCGCTCAAATTCATCATCATCAACAACAACAACGGCTTGTTAGACTAGGACATCAACCTTGCCGCACCGCACATCGCACTTTTCAACTCAACAAACATTAATCGACTAGTTGGATTGGGACATCGTCAACCTATGCTGCATAGTGATATCTCTATGACGCAACTCCTCAAATCCACTGCCAACGACCTCAGGGCCCTTGCAACATCGCCAACCGCCACTCCGCCAGAACATCGTTCACGTGCCAACACCACCTCCAAGAGCCCTTATTTTCACTTTTTTGAGAAAAGAAAGAAAAGGAGCCGCTTGGTGCTGTCAAGAGAAGGATGGCGAGCCACCATGCCGGAAATGCCTAACGTTGCCTTCAGCAAGGACATGATGCCAATGGTACTACGATAGCCCCAAAAGGGTTAGGTTTTCACTCGCATCATTCGATGGCGGAGAGGTACAAAGAGGACGACTCCAAGGAGGAAACGGCGTATGCATACATCGCCTTCAAGGATTTCGCATCGACCTCAACCGACATCATGAGAGAGAAAAGCCCTAGCAAGCCCAACCTAGAGCAACTTGTGGAGTAAATGGCGCCTAGTGGTTGGTTCTGCGGCGCCACGCCACCGTGGTGCCAGCCCTGCTAAGTCGCTTTGCTAGCCATGCCACCACAACACATGTGCTCTTTAGCTTTCTACATTGTTAATTAATTTCAATAAATCAGACATTCATGTTAGGTAGTCCCAAACCTATGCGCATTTTCTTTTGTAAGTTTTAGCAAATTTGTTTGCGCCCAACTTTATGGTTAAACTTTGATAGTTTTCCACTTACTTTATGGAGTATGATTCTTACTAAGTACCTTTGGACTCATACTTTAGAGCCTCCTTGTTAGAGTGGGGAGATGTGGATCTCAATGTCATCTGCTCTATGGAGGCTCATATGGTGGTTCTCCAAGGAGGTTTAATATGAGGAGCAAGTGGACTAGGAGAATCGAAAACCAAAGTGAGATGAAATGTTTGACAAGTGTTATATTAAGGAACTTTTTAAATCCTCGTGAGGTATAGAACTTGTATTCTATGTTCTTAAGGCTTTCAATAAACTCCATACCGAACTAAGTACGAAGTTATTGATGACTTTGGTCTATGGATCCACTAATTTGTTTCATGCTATGCTACTGTGGTGCTTCAGCTCTTTGGTAGTCTTTCGCCTACGGAATGGATGACCATATATACACACATGATGTTCCATCTTGGCATGGAAGGTTGGGTTGTCTCAAAACCATATCTACATGGTTCTACCATGTCCTTGACCCTACCATTTTTTGAATGTTCGTGGAAATAATAGCCTACATGATCTCTCTTTAAATGATATATTTTTAAAAAAATTAATAACAATTTTTTCCTTAATTTTTTTAAATATATTTTGCAAGAATCCATTTGTTGTTTGAGTAGACTTCGTTTTTTCATGAGGTTGATGTTAAACCATATTACTTATGGGAAAAGGGTATATATCTACAAGTCCACTCGACCCTATACCCACAGGCCTTCCTGTCACCTTCCTACCTTAGCCAGCAGTGTCCTCATCTTCTCATTGTCCCAGCCATGACAATGAACCATATCCACCGTCAAGCATTAGGACCGCCTATTGTCATGCCCTTCCCTTTAGCCCTAATGGAATTCGAGGTCTCTAATGCTAAACACTAAATGTAACTCCCAACTATAACCTCACATGTGACCTTGATAGAGGTATGGTGGAGAGGGAACCCCCACAACAATTATAGACTAATGAGTAGTGTGAATTGTGAACAACATTTAGTGCACATTTCTACAAATCAAATATAGTGTGAAGCCACTTTGAAATATGAATCTTGATAGTATAGAATTATTCCACATTTCTTTTGCAACATTTTTATATGGAACTATTGAATTCATTTATTTTTTTGATAAAGGAAAAGAATGTTTTATTAAGTAAGTGTTGAGGTCCTATCCTCTATATCTTTCGATACATCTAGTTGGCATATCCAAATCGGGTAAGACCTCCAGCTCACAAGGGCATTGCTCCAATGTTTTGAAGGGGCAAGTGGCTTAGCCACCAATCTCTCGAAGTGACATATATGACTCCCATTCGGTGTGATGAAGCATAGGTACATGTCGCGGATCAGTTCTTTCCATGTTAGGTGATTGAGTTCCCGATCAAATAGCTTGGCCTACCCTTGTCGCTCTTGAAGCTATTGAAAACTAACATCCAAATTCTAGTGGACAAGGCCACTGACAAACTACCAACCTAGAAATCTAGCCAACTTAATGCTAAGGTCGCCTCACCTTATCTAAGGTGAAATCTTACTTCTCCCTCAATCTACTTTTCCATGGTGATCCCACTTCTGGGATGGGCCATAAAGGCAATAGACAAATTCTGTCACGCTTTTTTTGGCGTGGATTGGATGTTGGTTTCGGTGGACATTGTCTAGTCGCTTGGACATGGGTTTGTCGCTCACTGGAGCTTGGAGGATTGGGCCTGCTGGAACTTAGGTTCTTAGGCTAGGTGTTGCACACCTGCTAGGCATGCTTGCATAGACGGTCTCTAGTCGCTCTTGGCGTGATTTGCCGGCAACAATCAAAAAGGAAGTGATAGCTATGGTCGATGCCTCCCTCACGATCGTTGTTGGAGACGGACCACTGGTTGCAAGGTCGCTTGATTGCGCAACTAGCCCCATACTTATTTTCCATGATCCCTACCCAGTGTTGAAACTCTAGATAGTACGTGATGTGCCGTTCGAGAATACCTCCATTTGTGGGATCCACTACTTGAGGTCGTTCTCTTGTGTCCTAGATCACTTATTCTTAAAATGGTTAACAAATGGAGATTATTCAGCGAACTCCACGTATAGTGCCTTTTTTCATGGCCAGGAATACCTACCAAGTGGAGAGACCATATGAAAAACTCGGGCACCCATGAGGTGCAAATTCTACTTTTGGCTAGTAGTCTATAAACGATGCTAGACCTCTTACGGGCTTCAGAAACATGGCCTGCCCAGCCACGACAATTGAATATTTTTTCTGACCAAACATGACAATTGAATATTGTGCTCACAACTCACAAGAACCAAAAGCAGTCGATCACCTCCTGTTGGGCTACGTGTACAGTAGAGGATGTTGGTTTAAGCTGTTTTGAACAATTGGCCATCAAGTTCTCTCACACCTTCTATGGAGGTAGAACTAATTATTTGGTGTTGCGAGGAAGGAAGACTTTGGATACAACCTTAAGGAAGTGCTTCGACTCCTTAGTCATGCTGGTAGTCTGGAGGATATGGAGGAAAGGAACAAGGCGTTCAACGGGTCAGCTTGTCAAGTACGGGGCTGCTCACGGCTATGAAAGACAAAGCTCGATGTTGAATTTGGTAGGTATCTTCAGTCTATCGTAATTTGTGTTACCTCATGACTAGTTTTCTTAGGTTCTTAGCTCAGGTCATCGTTTTCTTTTCCCGGTCATGTAAATGTTGTTTTGTCTTATGTCACATCCGGTCTCGCAACAAATTTTTTGTTCTCCTTAATGATATGTCTGCTCAGGTAAGTTCTCGAAAAAAACACATCTAGTTGTTGTTTGTTACGACTTACAACACAACACACTTCTTCACATACTCCTACTAAGGAAGCAACGCACCATATCTCCACAACTGATATTTGACAAATAGTGTTCACTTATTTCAGAAACTTGACGAAAATGTTCATCCATGCATACACAAACTCAGAAAAAAAGAATATTCACATGTTCCAAAAGACACTCCAGAGGAAGCCATGTGTACGATTCCTTGCTATCGGCCGGCCGCGCACATGTGAGTGAACATCATGTAACATTTGAGCTTCGTTTTCATGTGTAACGATCACCCACTCGCTTGCTTCGTATGCAGCGACCGCACATCGCCATCCGCGTACCTCTTGCACGGATTACACAAGAAGAACAGCAACTTAATTACTACGTACATAGGCTAAAACAGGCAGCATAGCAAGTCAAAAGTAATTACTCTACTAGCATAGTAATATTTATAGTCACATAATAACACTTAGAAACCGAGGTTATGCAGTGCCGCGTCGAGCAGGAGGTCATCGTGCGCCGGCGGCTTCTGCTCGCCGCCGGCGTCTTCCAGCAGCCACGACTCGATGTCCGACAGCGGCACCACATCCCCGGCCGCCGCATTCTCCTCGCGCATGAACAACGGCCGGCCGGCCACCGCCGCGGCGCGTCTTGACGCGCTGGAAATGGAGACGGTAGAGCACTCCGTTAGCTCCGAGTACGTCGCGCTCTCCGCGGCGGCGTGCGGCGGCGGCGTGGTCGGGCCGCCGGCCTTCGCCGCCGCCCACCCGTCCAGCATGCTGGAGACGTCGCGCGCCGTGAATGCGTACGCCGCCTGTACCAGCGCCGCCGCCGGCGGGCCCGTGGCCTGGGCGCCGCCGCCGCGGCCGCCGCCGTTGATCGTGATCGTCCCCGGCGGCGGCGGCGTGCTGGTGGCGAGCGCGTCGCGCAGGGCGCGCCTGGCGAGGTCGATGTCGGTCTGCAGCTTGAGCTCCCACTGCCCCTTGGACGGCGGCGGCGGGGCGGCGGCGGCGGCGTCGCGCTGCTGCTGCTGGACGAGGAGCTTCTTCTTGAGGTGCGTGTTCCAGTAGTTCTTGACGTCGTTGTCGGTGCGGTCGGGGAGGTAGGAGGCGATGGCGGCCCAGCGGTTGCCGAGGAGCGCCTGGAGGTGGACGATGAGGCGGTCCTCGTGGTCGGAGAAGCCGCCGCGGCGGATGCCGGGGCGGAGGTAGTTGGTCCAGCGGAGGCGGCAGCTCTTGCTGCAGCGCATCAGCCCCGTGCGGCCGGGGACGACGCGCCAGTTGCCGGGGCCGTGCTCCTGGACGTAGGAGACGAGCACCAGGTCCTCCTCCGGCGTCCATGGCCCCTTCTTCACGCCCTCCCTGTCGCAGCACGGCGGCCGCCCCATCGAATCGCCCGCTAGCTCGGCCCAGAGAGGGAGAGTATGCGTCTATGCGATGAGATAGTGTGCTGGTGAATGAATATACAAGGTGGTGTAGCGTACCAGTACCACGAAGGACAAGGGTCGAGAGGCGTGTGCGTGTGTATTTATAGATATAATATCCACGGCCGGGGATCCATCGCGTACACTGCGCACAGAGTAGAGATGGCAGGGGTGAGCACAGCGCAGGGTAGCTAGCGTACCGAGCTTAGAGCTGACCTTTACTTTCCTCGGGATGAACCAGTCCCTGGCGAAACAGTACCCCACGCGGCACAGCAAAAGTCAAACGGGCATACAGTAGTGAATAGTAATGGTTGCATGTGGGTTTGGCACAGTGAATTGATCTAGTCAGACCGAGAGTCAGACCTCAGCGAAAGCTACTGGTCTCATTTAATTTACTGCACATCAACACATCATCAGGTACGGTATTAAGATAATCCACTATCACCACCATCCTGTGTCAATTGTCATGTATATGGAGCTCAAATCGGTCGTCTCCGAAATAATTGGCGTCTATCATCACATTGAGAGCAACTCGTATTCTTGCAGCAAAACACGAAAAAAAATGCTAATAATGCTAGTGCAAAAAGAATAATACTCCTACGGCTTACTAGTGACTGGAGCCACAATGCCACATGACGTAAAATCACTATCTATCGATCAAAATACTCGCCACAACAGCGTCGTTGATTACTGACTACTAGGTCGTGAGCGCGAAAGCTCGCTCACCATCCCAATTCAAGGAATGAAGGAAACACAACTTTCACGGGATACCGCGTCCTACTGGTAATACCATTTCGGCGTCGACCGTCCCGGTCTGACTTGGCGTATGCATGGGTTTGATGGCTTCTGACTCTGGCAGGTCAGGCCTTGTTTAGTTCTCTAAATTTGGCCCCAAATTCTACTAAAAAGAATATTTTCATTATATCAAAATGTTGGCACATGTACGGAGTAATAAATATAGATAAAATCAAAAACTAATTGCACTGTTGTACTTTACGAGCGAATATTTTGAGCCTAATTAATCAATTTTGGACAATTATTCACAAATACAAATAAAATACTACAGTGACGCATTAATGGTAAAATGCAAAGTTTGGTATGGAACAAAACAAGCCTCACTCTCTGTCTCTCACTCGATCCACGGGTGGATTTTACCATCTCGTCACCTCCTGATATGACCTGATAGATCTTCCAGCGACGCAAGCAAAAGATCGATGATAGTTGCAATAATTTAAATTTAAGGTTACATATGGAAGCAATCAAGTACTGCTCGATCTGTTCGCTTGGCTGGTGGCTGGTGTTGATTTATGCTGAGAGAAAAATAATGCTGGCCGGTTACTGGTAGTTGGTTTCTGTTGAGAGAAAATACTGCTGGCTAGTGGCTGATAAGCCAAACGAACAGGGCTATGCAATACCTAGTGAAATGCTGCTGCTGCTACTGCGACAGCTCCTACCAGCACATTTACTCCCTCTGGTTTGGTAAAGGAAGTCGTTTAGGACAGCGACACGGTCACCAAAGCACAACTTGACTTCACTTTTCTATAAAAATATTTCTTGAAAAGTTATATATGTATACTTTTATGAAAGTAATTTCAAGACCAATCTATTTATATAATTTTTACATTTTCAAACTCAAATACTTAAATATTATTCATGATTTATATTCCCAATGTTTGACCCAAACCTGGTCCAAAACGACTTCTTTTACTAAACCGGAGGGAGTACATTGCATGCTCAGCCACATGATCAACGCGGGGGATAATAAATGGCAATGGCCTAAAGTCAACGTTCAGTCCACGGTTCAGCAGGGCCGACTTTTTGCGTTGGGACTGAAATATATACACCCCGCAGGGTCAGAGCAACAGTCAACTATGTTGGAGCAAGGTCAATAATATAGATAAACACTTGTCTAGTACTGTAAGGCCCGTTTCAATCCACCACTTAAAACTTTAGCCGCTAAAATTTAGTCCAAATGAGTCAGTTAAAACTCAACTAAAATTTAGTTGTATGTCAAAAGATACACAATTTTTTTAGCTGGTTGAACCCACATCTGTTTATGAAAATTTTCTATTGCTACATCATAGTGTCCACAATTAATGGAGTGTAGGATAATCTAACTAATTTAATTAGCTGATGGATCCAAACATCCCGGCTAAAATTTACCTAGCTAAAACAAACCATTATAGATTAGCTAGCTAATTTTTAGTCGAAGTGGATCCAATCATGGTCTAAGACTAGCTAAACCATACAAAATGAATTTTTATTTGCCTACTCTCTATTATTTTAACCATTCAATCAGGCACTCTTTAAATAAGTCATGCTCCTGCCTCTTACATTTTAATAGTTTTGTCATCAATACAGAACGGCCACCTGGTTTGCATGTAGCCTGAGGCACATGGGAGCGCGCGGCGTGTTCCACGGATCGACAGCCGACAGGGCTGAAGTCAGGCTTGTTCATCGCTTATTACAAAAATCAGTGAGAAATCCTGATATCCACTGTTTGTTTATTGATCTAACATCGTGTTCAGTACTAGAACTGAATCGGTGGCTCCGTCGGCCAGTTTTGCCCCTGCTGATCGACGATCGAACGGAGCGACAATTTACCTGCTCTTACAGTTGTACTACGCGCGCGAGAACGAGCGAGCACTGATCATGAATCCATGATGCTCGCAAGGTCAGATACTCCAATCTCACCTTGCAAGAGAGAAAGAAGAAGAAAAAACAAGCGACGAAAGAACTTTAAGGCTCCGACGAACTACCAACCAGAGCTGCAGATCAGAGGAGGCTGGCCGGGTCAGCCGGCCGGCGATGGATCGATGAGCACGATACGCCAATCGCCATCGTCACGAATTAATGTGGTGTACGAGATGTCCCGTCAACTTGGCCATGCGATACAGTGACGACGACAGGGATGGACATGCCGGTGCCCGGTGAGCTAGGGGATCCTCACCGGCCTAGCAGTTTCCGGCCAAGCTTGGGTCATTCGCCACGCCGCACAAGACACTACTCCCTTCAAGAGAAATGTACCCTCCCATTCTGGACTCATTAACCGTACAAATGTTTAAAGGGGTAATTTCGTTGAAAGCCGTGAACAATTTGGTGTTTTGGATTTGATTGGTTAGGATTAAACTGGGCCGAACCAGCTAATCCATCCTAACACACTAGGAAAACATTAACCGTTTCACTACTTTAGCTAAAATCAGCTAGTAACAATAACCTTGTGGATCCAAACGGATCATACTATACAAATTTGATATCATTACATTTGTATTTGAAAACAATTTTACATGATATCGATCGGTTTTATTATTATACATATAATATGCGAGATATAAACGGCTAAAGTATAGGATACATATCAATTTAATTATTATAATATATGAGATATTATAATATGCGTGGGTTCGAGACCGCATTGCGTCCAACCGTGCCTTGCATTTTTATAAGCATGGGAGAGTAGCAACAAGCCTATTTGTATATTTTCCATACATGCTACCTAAATGTTATGTATATTTTAAAACGGACACGGTACTCCCTGCCGTAATGACATGATGTACTCACGTGTCCTTCATGCTGTACGTAGCTGCTGCCTCGTATCACGATTTCTTTATATAGCAGCAAGGGACAAATCATGTGCTAGCAGTGGTAACGGTGTATATACGCAGAGGACGGATCACTGACCCTGACGAGTAGTTGGTGCCATTTTCCTTTCCGTCACGGAAAGGACGGCAGGAGCCCATTGTCACCCCATCGCTGACGAAGTACGTTCGGTTGCGAGCAGCAATGCACGGTACACCGTACAATCTGCACCCTTAAGTAGTAAATTGAATACTGCCGGCATGCACCGGGAGATCAATCAAGTCTTTGTCCAGGGCTGGATAATCCTAATTACGGGGTAGTAGGTCAAATCGGATCCATCAGGTCATCTCCGTCACAGTCCTCTCGCGACTTAATGCGACAGCGACCCGCGCCATCAAAGCCACGTCCTACCGGTCAGGCTGGCACACGGGCAATACGCGATATACATGGCCTTGCGATCTACATGGCCGGCTGATGGGGTAGCATCCAATGCGATGCTCCCCTATGTTTTGTTCCAGCTAAACAAACCTGGCGACGTATTGTGGATGTAGCACTAGCACCCATGGCATGTTCTTATGCAAGGCTAAAGTTTGGAGGAACTTCAGAGGAAAACTTCATTTTTCACAGGAACAGGAAATGCTTACCACCTTATGGCCTTCAGGCGGGAAAAACAAAAATACTCTGTAATCTGTATATCAAGCAGGATCTCTGAGGCCGCGGAAGTGATCAACTTGTCAAATGAGAAGCAGCCACGTGCCTTCCATTTCCTGCCAGCACCGGCTCGCCACAACCTGTCTGTCTTTACCCTAACCTAAACCCCATGGGACATGGGAGGTAGTACGAGTGTTGGACAGCATCTTCAAGGCCAGCGAGCAGTTTGCAACAAGGTCAAGTATTCACTTCTGGGAGTATTTTGTGAAGCAGAGATGTGGCTACCAAGGGATTAGATAAACTCACGGCCAGTAAACATGTGTTTGGTGCGAGACCAGCATCATCTGCTCTATGCAGGTGCCCACGGTGTGATCCCCGTGGTTTCAAACCATCCATGAGGATACCATCAAAATTTCTGATGGCCAACTGTAAGGAAGAACTTGTACAGTAACAGATTTCAGGTTGAATCACCTTGCAGTAGTTTTGAGGCCTAACGAATTACTCCACATCCAAGCTTCTAAGAACAAAAACGACAGGTTCCATTGGCATATTAAAGTTTTATTGCGTGTATTCTTTTTCTATGGGACTTAGAATTTACCATCAAAAGTCAATCAACGATAAATAGGGTTGACTATGTTTTTCTTTCAGCAGCCATTCTCGGCACGGTACATATGACACTTGTGCTCTTTCTGCTTTCTATGAAGAATCAGTGGTTTCTATCTGAGAATATACCATCTATATGTAAAAAAGTGACGCCAAAATTCATTAGACATCATCTGCTTAAAGCCAGAGAGTAACATTCAAGTACAGTGCCGCTTTCCTGAACCCTGCTTTCAACTATATCCGTGACAAGTGGTAAAGCAGTATGAACCTATGACACATCATGCCAAATTCTGACCGAGGCACTGAATTAATGAAACAACAAAATTCTTGACAGATTTTCTTTAATTCGTCAACATATCTATGGTGGATGTGTCGCCTTCAGATCGAAAGTAACTGGCAGTATCAATTAATTCCAGCAGACCCACTCTCCATGATATGAAGAAAGTTAGCCAGTTAGGAGGTTACTGATGGGACAGGGGGCAACTTGAACACTTGGAGGTGGTTTTGTGAAGTGAAGTCAGAAAGAAGTCAGATCTAGAGTATAGGCAGAGTTAATGACTGGACCAACTAATCAGCCTAGCAATTTGTTTTCTCATAAAATATTTGGTTTTATTTCAAGCGAGCTACTAGCTTGCTGACAAGTTAATGAGTACATACAGCACATTTTAAAATGCTAGCTTACAATTCACCAGAATTTCATTCGAATACCAAAAAAGTGGGCAAGGCCAGTAACCATGCATAAAGTAAAGGTGTATACTGACAGAATCATGAAGGCAGAGAACGAAGAGGCGGGGAGCGTGTCAACAGAGAGATTTACCAGACCAGTTAGGACATTTGCCTGGAAGAAGAAAAGACACTTAAGTTTCAGTTCATTTAACCTGGCAAGTTGATCAACTTTCGAGAAAATGCAGTGAGGTTAGTTTATTCAAGAAGTTCCGTTTTCCAGTCAACAAAGCAAGCAAGCAATAATCTTACCAGAAGGAATGAACCAAGCATATTTTGATTGAATGCATCTTCAAGAACCAAGTTCTTTTCATATGAAATGAACCCAGCTAATGTGAGGATAGATAAAACCTACATTGGATAATCAGAGTCAGAATGAACAAAGAAATAGACCTAACAACAACTAAACGACAAAAACCCAGAGAAGCCTCCTTATCGGTAGACCCTTAAGAAAGCAAGATCATTTATTGGGATAAGTAGTGAATATCATGACTTTGCAACCACCCTTGTTAATTTTCATGAGTCGGATGACAAGACAGAGTTGCCCCCCAATCATCAAAGAGTAACATTGGCAGGCAAAGCAATGAATATAAAGGGTCGAAATGAAATGTTGGACCATGTTGTGAACTAATTATAGAGTGGAAACATGTAAGACATACTGATTGAAAGACAACAAAAATACATAAAGTGTATAAGACTACATATAGTAATTTGTCCTTAATCCCTTGGCTTTCTTTGGCTTCATTATGGGATAATTTGTAAACATCATCAGATAAAGTACATATTGTTCTTGTGTCATATTCATGATGTACTCCTAGATTGTTCGGTGTTTGACACACAGACATTGCAAAAATGTGAAAGAAAAGACAAATTTGACTAAACTGAGAGTCCCAGTGTGACAATGAATCGATATTATAATTTTATGAAAAAAAAGATAGAAAAGAACAATACCTGAAGATTCTGGCCGAAAACAAGCATAACATAAGCGAAGTTGCACTGCAAAATGAACGCCTTGGTCAAGTTTTAAGCTACATGTATTAAGACTGATCAGAAAAGGTTTCATTGGAAACTTGGGATTTGGGGAAAGTGAATGAAAATAAATTGCTAAACTTCTCAAGAGAAATAGGTGAAAAAATCCGACTTGTTTGGACATGTTATAAAATTATAGCTCTGTCTGATTAAGTGTGTAAATGATATTACTCTCTTTATATCATTACTTACTCTAAATTTAAATGCTATAACAGCTTTTGCATTATACTCATCCATTTAAGCATTATAAGTTTCCAGACTAACATAACTTTTCCATTCAGTGTTAATATCACGATATTGCTCTACAAACCATAAAACTGCTTTGACAGTGTACAGTAACTTTTAATATATTCGCCAAGATGTCTTTAGCATGATTGATTTCATGCTAGAGTAAAAAATCTCCAAAGTTTGTTTCTTACCATTCGCCGAGAAACTCTCTCAATATAGCTATCAAGGATGACTGCCAAAATCCTATAAGGATAATATATGAAATGGTCAGGGAATATTAAAAAGGTAATTCTGCATGGGCTTATTGTTTCTTACCAAAAAGATGCGGCAATAACCCAGACTTTTACCACTTGAGTGTTCCTGTTCTTCCCTTTTGAACTAGTGTCAACGAACAGATAGTAACCCAGAGAAACACCAATTAGAAACATACCCCAGTATCCTGTGTCATGGAAGGGAATCAATTAATAGAAAGCATAATGTTCCAGCAATTTTAAATTACAATGCATGCAAATTTATGGCGTGCAGATGTTAGAAGGGCCCAGTAGCTAAAGGTAATTAGTGTGTACTTAGCTTAGAAAAGTAAGAAACTATGTGTAGCATACAGCAATAGGGTAAAAGAAATAAAGAAAAAAGGTTAGTAAGATGCATGCATTAAACTCTACATTCATGCCAACTGCATGCTGACAAGGTTGCATGGCTCTATGTTTCTCAGCCTTTTAAGAAAACAAATGACAAACTATATAGAAATATATCTGTTACCAAGTATGCTATAAACGCCTTCCTTATTCTGGCTGATTATATCAGCACTTCTTTTATCAGAAATGAGGTACTCATTCAGTCCAGAAGATAGCCAAATCTGGTATCCTGAAATAACGAGCAGAGATGGGCTTTAAAAAAAGGATTATTGCAATATGAAGTCCATCAAACGAAACTGGATAAGTCTGTACCTGCAAGGATAAGCAGACCAACTAGGCCACAATGCTTTGGATGAATCCTGACAATGGATGTAAGTATAGAAACAGCTGCAAGGGTGAAAAAGAAGTTCCAGTGAACACCATATTCTCCTACATGAACCTACAAGATAACAAACACAAGTAGTGTCTTCAGAATATAGCATTCAAATATGGAATTACTTAATAACCTCTCCATTGTGTCAGACAAATTGAAATCCAATCACTCCAGTTGTATTACGAAAAGCAAATATGCCGTAGTACAGTATATTCAGTTCTGTTCTGTGTAATAGAGCTTCAGTATCCAGAAAAGAGGAAACAGCCATCATAATACTCCCTCCGGTTTGGTAAAAGAAGTCGTTTTGGACATGGTTTGGGTCAAACATTGGGAATATAAATCATTAATAACATTCAAGTCGTTGAGTTTGAAAATGTGAAAATTATATAAATAGATTGGTCTTGAAAATTACTTTCATAAAAGTATACATATATAACTTTCTAAGAAATATTTTTATAGAAAAGAGAAGTCAAAGTTGTGCTTTGGTGACCGTGTCGCTGTCCTAAACGACTTCTTTTACCAAACCGGAGGGAGTATAGATCACCGCGGGAAAGGGCAACAAAAAATTGCATGAATGGCATACCTACACAAAGTAGGTTCCATATCAGTCCGTGTGGCAATTCTAATGAATGTCTGAATAAGTAAATAATAATGTACATAGTTGGAATTAAAGAAACAAGAAAAGCACCTGATAATCAACACCCATTGTGGAGATAATGCGAGCAAAGCCAAGAAATACTAGTGGACTTATGGAACTCAATGCTGCCTTGAAACTCCTAAGCAACACAAGCATGAATATTGTAAGATATGTCAAATGAATTTGGTATATTATTGTTTATTGGCAGACCTAGCAAACAAAAACTACTGTAATCATAAAGTGAAATTAATAAATTCAAACAGTGAAACCTGTGAAAGAAGATCTACCTTTTAGTGATTACACTAGATAAATGAAAGAGGATCAAGTGTCAGTGTACGAACCAGTGGACATATGTTGTGCAGTGCACCACACACAATTCAAGTGTCTAAGTATACCTAAAGATATTTTGGTTATTGCAAACAGTATCCCATCATAATTAAGGACTTACATTGAGGTTATGTTTCGTGCTTGTCTAGATACCAGTGCGTTGGCCACTACAAAAGATCCTACTCCAAGATCCATCTGTTAGACCATATGTCAAATTCTTAATATCATTAAAATGGGAAGATATTTCAGATTGTACATCACAACTTCTGAACTTTAAAAAATAGTAGTAAATACATTCTAAATTGTGCAAGGAGCATAAGTTCAAACTTGAAAACGGTAAGCAAAGAAGGATCTCTAGATTCGTCAAAACTAATTCAAATAAAAACTAAGGTACGGCAAAATTTTGGTTCATAGGTATTTCTTCCATGCCATTTCTAGAAAAGAAAATAAAAGGTAATTGTTTGTGCAAAATACAGGAACAGAAGATGACAGCAGGTGTTAATTAGTTCCTGTTTCATGACTGACATTCTGTCCACTGCAGCAAGCTAATAAATCCATATACTCATATTCATTAGCAATCTAAACATTTTTATGACTGTATGAACAATTTGTAGCAGGTGGCATATATGCACAGAAGGTTCATGATTATTTGTGTTATGAAATAGCACTTGTATTAACCATGAGGATTCTAGGTTCAAACGTACACACACACACACAGGTGGGTGGGGGGTATGCATAAAACCCCCCTTATACATGAATATATACTCCAACAATTTGCAATAGTAATGATGAAGCGATAAAGATAAGAAAAAAAGTGAAACAGAAAACTAGGCTGAAGTATGACTTACGATGCCACTACCGTATGTTTCAGCCTTGGCATAGCGTCTTGGAAATATTTTGAAGTCCACCGCTAATATGCACAAACATGTCACTAGAACCTGTAATTAGTTTTGAATTTGATACTTTAATAATGTTTCTACATCTCTAATACTTAAGGATCAATCATTTTCAGATAAACTTATGCACACCACTGACACTCGATAAGAAGATATATCTGCCCTGAGTGAAGGCAGTTGACTGAGTCCAGCTTTAAGATGAGACTGAGACCTGAGAGGACAGGATTACATCAATTCCAGAACAGCATTGGCTGTGTTGCAAGAAGGAAATACAAATGTGAACTTCAGAATGGCAGAATCTAAAATGTCTTTCAACAAAATTAGACATAATAGCTCATATCAAATACCTTTTAAACATGGCGTAAACAAATATCAGTATTACAAGAGAAATAACACATATATAAGCCCATTCAGCTAAGACCTGCAAAACAAATAAGGAATAACCCAAGGATCACAATTTTACTTTGCTTCTAATTAAAAAAGAAGTGTTTAACTCATGTCCTGTACTTTAAAGCTTGTTTCTCTACGAGTTCTTTGATCCTTTTTAGTTCAGAAATACTGGCATCTAAGCAATATGAAAATACGGAGAAGGGGTACTTACTGTGAAAACCAAAAGAACTGGCAATACAACAGTAAGATAATCTACAACCAGTGTAGAGAAGTACTGCATCCAATCTTTACGACCAGGAAGAACTTTATCATCATTTTTCTTCGCTGCATCCTTCCTAGTATTATCTAAAACATAATGAAACAAGAGATGTATTGTCCTCTGTCAGATGAACTCCATGGAAAACAAAAAAGTTAGCTGCTTATTTGTTAATGCCAAGGACCGAGCAGTAGCTCGGTTGGTTGGACTCCCAGGTGGGGGAGCAGCCGCTCGCGGGTTCGATCCCTGGCTGGGACGGACCTGCGTGCCTTACCGGGGATTTTCCCCCAGGAGCTTGTGGAGCTCCCACACTTTATGGAAAAAAAAGGCCACTCGCTGCGCTATTTAAACAGAGATATACGCGGTCCACTGACGGTTGCAGCGTGATACGCGGCCGCAGGCGCGTCCTCACCGTCAGTGGCACGTCCTGGGTAGCCGGGGTTCATGGTCTTTTCTCGACCCTGCGGAAGAGAAATTCTTCTGTCTTTCGTGTCAAACCTCGGGGGCCCATGGTCGAGTTTTTATTTGTTAATGCCGAGCAAATTTAAAAGGACATAGAAGGAAAAGAGTATAGTTGGAACGGATGGCGTAATCTATAGCATCAGTCATCAATTTTACCAGCAACATAAAAATGGAGGGGGATTATAGAATTTTTGATAAAAAAAAACTAAAACATATTTATATTCTATGTTGATACGGTGGGAGAATATGGACTCATTATTGAACGTCACAACTTGGACAAAACAGACCCACAAGCTAAATCTGCAAAACTTCAGCACTGTAGTAATTTGATTTTCCAATCGTATTATTGACGCACAGCTGCATATTTGTCGTGGCTACTGAATCGGTTACGCCTTACACTACGATATAATAGGACATCAGAATTCACAGCATTTCAGATGAACTCACCTCCGCTGCTCCACTTCCTGAGAACCACCAATGCCTACGCACCAAAAGAAAAAAAAAAGTCAAATCTCAACTCCGCCTGCGCGCATACAGAAAAATCGGCAGGAGATTTGAATCGGTCACCGGCACGATGGTGGAAAGCGCCGCGATCTCCGATAGGGAGGACCCCGTCAGGTTGCTCACGAATCTGTATCACCAAGGAGGAGGAGCGTAGCGGTTAAGAACGAGAAGAGAAGCGGCCGGGATCGCAGCCGCTCAGGTTTGGCTCGGGACGCTGGACTTACTGCTCCTTGAGGAGCTTGTTCGGATTCAGGGACTTGTCGAAGAGGCGGCCCTCCATCGTCGGCGTCGATAGGCGCGGGGACAGAGGCAGGAGGGGCCAGGAGAAACACGGGGGAGGCGTCAGAGATGGCCGACGGCGGGCAGCAGCGGTGGCCTGAGGACGACGGCGGCGATACGAGTGCTTTGCTGCGGCGACCTGCGACGAAGCCGAAGGGAAAAATCTCTAATTCGCACATGGGTGGCCCAGATCTGGTCCAAAAGGCTCCTGGGTCCCAATTACGAGTTTCTGGGCTGCTCTGGCCCATAAGTTTGTACTAGCCCAGGTCTATATAAGGCCTAGTTAAACACTTCGGCGTGTCAAAAAAAAAGGTTGAAGACTTCGGTCTACGGCCTGATTTGTACTTTTGTCGTGCTACGATGATGATCTGTCTTAATTTGTTCCTTCTTTTTAAGCGAATAATATCCATCCGAAGTTCTGAAAATTAAATGTATCTGCACGGCGTTTGCCCAAGTTAGGAGATACCGTTACTGCACGAGGCTGCTATGCAGCAAGGGTCCTAACAAAGATGCTGGCCATGATATCTCTAAAAGACGAAACGGCGGTCATTTCGCGGGCGCTTAGCGGGTCCACGCCGCCCGCTAATACGCGAGCCGTCGGATCCAGCGAAGAAACGATGGGAGACGTCCGATTCGGGTCGGAGCGGGTCTGTCGCCCGTTAATCTATTAACCACTGCACTCGCGAATCCTCCCGAACCCGCGCGAGCGAAAACCTTATCCCCTCCACCTCCCGTGCAGCCCGCGCCTCCCCTCTGCCTCCGGCGTCGCTTCGTCGCCCTCCACTCGCCGCCTGCGGCCCCTCCGCTGCCCTGCAGCCCGCGCCTCCCTCTTCCTCCGCGTACGCTCAGTGCATGGCGCTGGCCAGGGCCCCACGCGAGACCCACCATCCCCTCCGCGGCTCCGCCTGCCCTGCCGCTCGCCGCCCTATGCTCCCCAGCTCATGCTTCCGGCCCCGCCGTTAATGGCTGCCCTGCCGCTCGCCGTCCTCCCAACCCTTTTACCGCGCATCCGGGCCACGCGGGCGCAAGCCTCTCGAAGACAGGCCACACGATGGGACAAACGGAGGCGCAGCTGCGGGCGCACAGCAGCGGCGGCGACGCACGGGCGAAGCTACAGATGCGGGGTCTCGAGGATTAACTCTGGTCAATTGGCCATCAGGCTCCCGGCTGCCGTGATTGAGACCTCCATTTCACGGATGAGCTCCAACTCTGAACCTTACCGTCGGTGAGCTTGCTGGTTAGTTGTTCGGCAAAATGCTGCAGTGAGCATTTTCACTCTGGAACCACGAGAACCACTGCTCCCTTTGCGTAACCTCACACAAGCAGAGCAGGCAAAAGCATACCATGATTTTCTTCTTCCACGGGAGATCTGCCTTGCCATTCCAATTTCCAACAGCACAAACAGGTGTACGCTCCCCTCTTTGTTCCCCTTGCATGCTGCATCTAAACAAGTTCTTATGTAAAGATGGGAAAAATAATGTTCTCTATCCGGCTCATGATTCAATTTCCATTACTGGACGAAGGTAGCTATATATAAAGCTAACAAGGAGATAAGTAGATAATTGATAAAAGAAGCAAATATGAAGCAAGAAGATAATGCACAGACATGAATTTAATTTTTGAAGCAGATAATACTTATATATGGCCACACATAAAAAAAAGTTCAGAGCAAACCACATAAAGAAAATAATTTTTGTTATGCTCTGCAATTAAGCAAACCCCATCTGTGCTTAGCTCTCCTGTATTTAGTTTGTGGTCATTTCTTTTCTTTATTTCTATTTTCACTTTGTTCCTATTTGTTACAGTACACCTTGTTTATTTAATCCACTGATTGTTATACATGAGCTATGTGTGTTAGGACTGATTCCAGAGCAGCTGCTTTGGCATGCTGTGCAAGAAGATGAAGCTGCTGACCATTAAGTGTTCAATCTTTTGCATGTTACTGCGTAAGCAGTAGCAAGACATATGTTAGTTGCTTTGCGACTATTGAATCCTCACACATCCTTCCTATGTTGTTTCCAGGATCTGCTGCTTTGTGTTGTCATGCCTGTGTGATATCCAAGGATGTGCACTCTTGCGGAGGAACAGGTGAAAATGAAAAAATTGAGAGTTTCTGAACCTTCCGCTCGAGACAGGTTGGATCTTTATGTCCAAAGTTTGTATGGCAAATAATGGTATTCTCCTAATAACCAGCACCCGCCAGCAGGTCATCAGCTTGCACAGCCTGGCAGCCTGTCAGTGTCGAGAGCTGCAAGACGATGAAGCTGCTGCTCATCAGGTGTTTGGTCTTTTGCCTATTACTGTGTAAGCAACTGCAACATGTGTGTCCGTGGTTTTGTAAAAATTGAATCCTCACATGTGCATCCTACGTTGTTTCCAGGAGCTGCGTCTTAGCATTGTCATGCCTACACGGCAGCCAGGAAGTGTGCTCTTGCGGATGGACAAGTGAAGATGAAGGGAGCTTTTGTGCTTCCGCTCAAGGAAAATTGAATCTTCTTGGCTAAAATTTGTATAGAATGAAGCAACATGATGTTGAGTCCACTGTTTTCAGAATGAACTGCTATTTGACACTCTGGGAATAAACTGCAAGTTAGCATTTAATTTGACCTAAAACAACTTTACACTGCCAAAAAAAAGGATAAGTGATTGATGAAATACTAGATGCCATGGAACCTTACTACCAGTGCATGATGTACTGTTAATTGTACCTTGATTCAAGCGACACGATTAAGTCCCATACATGTTTCTTCATGCCACAATGTATTTATTATGGAATCTCAAATCAGCTGCTTTTTCCATTGTGAGACATCAGAGGTAATTTCATATTGGGCTGATACTTGCTCTTCAAATTATCGTAAGTTTCTTGCTAAACTTACAAGGGCTTTCACCCCTTAGGATTTTAGATGGGGACTATACTATAGAACTTTAGCATGGTGGCTGCCTAGCTGGGGTAGCACCCCACACAGAAACACCACTGGCCAGCTTAAGCATGGCGCGGCTGCAGTTTCTAGTGCAAATCTAAACGTTATAAAATTTTGTTTTTTTCAGATGTATGGAAGATGTTTTTCAAAGAAAAGAAGGTAGTATTCGTTACTATTTTGATTAAACGGGCGGCGAGCTCGCCTGCTATGCAGCAAGGGTCCCAACAAAGATGAACTCAGATTTATATATAATTTTTGAAAGGTGTTAATTAAAAAGTTCAGCACAAGAATAAAAAAATATAAGATGAGCTCGGATTTATATTTAATTTTTGAAAGGTGTTAACTAACAAGTTCAGCACAAGAAAACGTTATAAAATTTTGTTTTTTTCAGATGTATGGAAGATGTTTTTCAAAAAAAGAAGAAGGTAGTATTCGTTACTATTTTGATTAAACGGGCGGCGAGCTCGCCTGCTATGCAGCAAGGGTCCCAACAAAGATGAACTCGGATTTATATATAATTTTTGAAAGGTGTTAATTAAAAAGTTCAGCACAAGAATAAAAAAACAAAGATGAGCTCGGATTTATATTTAATTTTTGAAAGGTGTTAACTAAAAAGTTCAGCACAAGAATAAAAAAAAGCAGTTGTCAAGAATGGGATTTGAACCCATGCCCTTTCGGACCAGTACCTGAAACAGGCGCCTTAGACCAACTCGGCCATCTTGACTTGTTGAGATAATGACATTACTTAAATTTAATAGCTGATATCTTATCTTGGAGGCCAGCAAATTCAGCCAAGCATTATATGACGCAGGAGCTACTAGTTCGTGAATTCACCATAAACTATAGGTCCGGTACGAAGGATGATGGGATCTCCGTATGTATGCCGGTATGCGGTGAAAAATAGGGAGCTCATGAATTCACCACAAACTGCTCCACTGAAGTACAACAGTATCTCGGTATATATATGTAGAAAAATAGCGAGGTCATTGGATGAGCCAAAACTACTATATTTATTTAAAATAATACAATTAACACATGACAAATGTTCTACACATTTTTATGTACGCACAAATACGCTATCTTCCATGCTCCACCCACCCAGCTGTGCTACCTAAAAACACAAAGAATTGAACTTGTACATTGTTGTACAACACAACATCTATTCCTGTGTCCTGTCATATAAATATAGTTCCTTTGCACAAAGGGTCAGCGTCAGCTGATGCGTGTGATGATGTATCGGCCTTTCTCCAAGTCATATATAATTTTTGTCTTGGGCTTCCTCCATCTTGACACCAAAAATACTCCGAATAAAAGAAGCATTCCCACCAGAGCAAACAATGGTCTATTGCTATGGGTTGATGTTGCAGCAGTGTGTGATGGTTTTTGCATTAATGTGATCAAAGCTCCTAGGGCCCATTCAACCTGAATGTCTCCAACTTTGTTGGAATACTCAATCCTGATGAGGAGAATATTAAGTTAGCTAAGCACATGAGATTGCTTGAGAGTAAATTTCACTGAGGAACATTGGTGTGTTCAGTATTGCTTGCCTCTTGTCGTCCATTGGTACACCAAGACCGTCATGCAGTAGAGCCACAATGTATGCCGACGAGAAACAATACCGTGAGAAATCTTCATCTGACCTATTAGGGAACTTTTTTCTAAGAGTGAACAAATCCTGGTTGCAAAATTGTTCTCCAGCAAGCACAAAATCAGATAGTGATGAAGACTGCTTAAGTCCAAAGAACTGATAGAGAATGTACAGGGGTTAGAAGGGTCAGAAGAAACGGATGACATGCAAAAGGAGAAAAAGAAATATGCAGTGCACCTTTGAAGTAAAATAGAAATTTTCAGTTGCCAGGAAGTATCCACGCAGCTCAGGTATGAAAGTAGATCCCAGATGGCATTGTTGATACTGGCACTTTTCTGCATTTACAAGATACATGTGGCACTAATATCTAAGACATCATGCTCAATTGAGCTTGTTTGCTCAGTATTAAGAAACAGTTCAGAAAAGTATCCACAGTGCACGAGACTTGCAAGAGTTATTCGCTTAATGCGTCAGTTAAGAACATCTACAAGCGATTTTTATGTCATTCCATGTTAACAACTGAACACATAGTTAGCAGTTTTGCATAAATTTCTTACCCTTCCCTTTTTGCAGTAAAAGCAGCGAAGAAGATCTGCAGTCCGTAAAGTTTCCATTCCCATTATCAACATATTGGTTCTCTAATGTTGATCTTGAAGCACCGCTCGTCCTCAGCACTACTTCATTGTGTGAATATCCTCTAGGAGCACAAGAATCAATAAGTGTACCATTTTTGGACAAGCCTGCAAACGCAAAAGTGATGAGCTTAAAAGAAATAGCATGGTACTTGGTATCATTATAGACTATATAGTGATATTATAGAAAACTGAATCTATTAATCCCTTCTTGTTTCCGACACATCTTACACTCTGTATAGTTACCAAACATATGAGAAGCCAAAGAAACAAGGGAATATAACTGCTTCAGAAACATCCAATCAAGAGCTCACTCTCATCAAACTGCAAAAATGACTCCTGTTATTTTGAACTATGGTCCAGGCACACTTGTACTTGCATAACATACCAGAATAGCTGTAGTAAGTATTACTTGTTGGCATTCTATTGATTAAGTCATGTCTGGTTTTGTGAATGAACTCCATTCAGAGTATTCATTTTCAGAGACTTAGTATTTCCTTGTACATTAGGTACCAATTCCTAATTATCAATCATTGCAAGCATGGTTCTTGAGGTATCCATATGAATCCAGGCATTTCCACAACACCACATGATGCCACAAGGTCCTTGTTACACCTCGTCACCTAGCTGCTAAGCCGTGTCCCTGAAGCCACAGGGCACCATAACGCCTCAAAAGCCATGATTGCAAGGGTCGCTAAAGTCTAGACTAGTTATATTCTAGCACAGTATCTTACAAAAAAGTTAAAATCAAAATAAATACCTCTTGACTTCAATATTTCATGGAACGAATCTTGAGCTGCATTCTGCAGAAGCAAATGATTTGATCAGCTAGTTAATCGATGGTAGGATTCACAAGATGGCAGAGTAGGAACAAGTGGATATAAATAACTCACTTGACCAAAGTTTAAAAAGCTGTTGGTATAGAGAGTGTATTTTGTTTCACCAAAAGTAAAGTTATTTGACAGTTCGGGAGGAAGTACTTCATCAGAAACAAAGGTCAGCTGAAACAAAACAACAACAGTTACTTTCGTAGAAAAAAAACATATTTATGTGATATAACCAGAAAAAATAAGCTATTATGTGCATTTACTACATTAGGAAACTATAGATGGAATTTGGCCATCCTATATTACAGAAGCCGTTTATAAATCTTATAGAAATCACATTTTCAGGTACAAGTGAATCCTTTTGAATTTTACTACACTATTAGGAATTCATTAGCATGAACTGTGATTAAACAAGATACAATACAAGATCCGAGAGCAAAGGATCAACAAAAACAGTGTGTTCACTCATTGTTCAACCTGAGCTGAAGCACCCCCAAGTTCAATTATTCCAACGGTTTTGTTAGGTTCCCCTCCAAGTCTGCCAAGAGCGTAATTTGCCGCAACCCAGGCATAAATGCCTTCATCAGAGCCTGAAAAGAGGTACCGGCAAGAGTAAGCATATAAGTTGAAAGTATGCCAGCTAACGACACAAAGGGCACTCCACACTCATATACAACATGCCCCCAACGATAATACTAATTCCAACTGCACATTAGTTTAGATCGCTGCTTCCCATTGTCTCAATTCCAATTTTTAGTGGTCTGCTAATCAAGCAACTTAAAAATCCCATAATAACCCCCAAAAGAACTATGTCAGAACTGAATAGAACACTCAAATAGTTATGGTGCTCGAAGCTCAGCACATATTATAAAGGCGTCCGCAGCAAGCTAAATCTCCACTGCATATTTAGCATTTTAATTTCAGTGCATTACTCATCATCTCATTTAAACACCCAATCCCCTATCCATGATACAATCAGCCGCTGACCATTAGAGCTAAACTGCAATGTGCAATCACTTCTCCCAGGTGGAAAGAAATGGCATTGGACCTGGCAGTAGTGCAGTACCTGGGATAACCTTGGCCCACGCGTCCTGGAACCGGAACCCAGCGGCCCGGAGCACGTCTCTGCAGGACGCCAAGATCGCCTCCTGGGCGCGCTCCTCGAGCAGACGCAGCCCGGCGGTGGCCATCAGCCGCACCTCTGCCTCCGCAGTGGCGCCCCCTGCGCTGCCAATCTTCTCCCTCGCGAATTCTATGAGCGGCCGCAGCGACTCCCCGGCCCGCGCCGGGACGGCTGCGAAGGAAGAGAGGCCCGGGGAGACGCGCATCACGGCGGAGCGCGCCAGATCCGGGCGGCCGTCGGGCCCCGTGGCGAAGACATGGGCCCGGGTGCCCGTGCTGCCGCCGTCTATGATGACGGAGAAGCGCGCGGAGGCGGGGGCGGCACGCGGCGCCGGGGCGACGACGTGGACCAGCGCGGAGACGAGGAAGGCGAGGAGCGCGGTGCCGAGGCAGAGGCCGCAGAGCTTGCGGCGGCGGCGGGGGCGTGGCGAGGGGGGTTTGGTGGTGGGGTCGGGCATGGTGGTGAGCGGCCGGGGGTCCCGGCCGCCGCCGACGCCGCCGCCCGCCGTGATTCCTCGACGGCGAGAGAGGGGACGACGACGTCGAGCTTTTATTTTATTTTTTATTATATATTTTACATTGTTTTTTTTAATGGCGGGGGAGGATCGCTTTTATAGTGCTCCTCCCTCGTCCCGTAAAAAATGCAATGCTCACTTTTTGAGAAGTCAAACCATTTCAAGTTTGACTGAATTTATATAAAAAGTTACTAACATTTATGATACAAAATAAGTATCATTAGATTAATCACAGATTCAATTTTCATACTAAATTGATTTGAAGACATAAATATTAGTACTATTTTGTATAAACTTGGTCAAAGTTGAAATAGTTTGACTTCTCGGAAAGTGAGGATTGCATTCTTTACACGATGGAGGGAGCATGGGCAGGCGCTCGGAAAGCGGAGACGAACGTGCCTCAAAATTTCCGTCAACGCAGCACGAAAACGTACTTCCCACTCATGCCTTTTAACGATTCAAAACACAAAGTATTATTCTTTTTGCAAGAAAGAAAAAAAAAATTTATTGATTTGCTCAGAGATACGGGTATAATCCTGGGTAACCATTGCTCTACACAAGGACGTGAATCTACGTACGGAAAAACACACACTAATGATCGTGTAGATACAAAGAATTCTTGACAGCTTCTATGCAAAAGAACAAAGAATCTGAACACTGGACCAGCAGCCTAACATTTCGACAGGGAAATCCGATTCGCCCTATAGTCTGAGCTCCAAGTCCAGCTCCTCGGCACTGTCGTCGTCATCGTCGGAGTCGACAAGGTCCACGAACGCGACCTGCTGGGGCGGCGCCGCCGCCGTCTGCCCAGGCTGCCGCCGCGGCTGCGCTCGCCGGTGGCTACTCTGCCGCTGCTGCTGCTGGTACGCCGACGACGAGCTCTGCAGGTCGTTAGACAGGGTCAATGGTGATTTTGAGAAATTCTCGTCACCCAGAAGATGAACCTGCCAATACGAAAGCGACAGACCTCGGATGACGCTGTCTGTCCCGTGGCCGGAAGTGCAGTGACGGCGCTCTGAATCTGATCGGCCTGACGGGAGTTCCGGTGCGGCGAAGGATGCCCGTTTGACGCGAACAGCCTGCTGACGCGCGCACAAACAATAGGATCATCGTTTAGAATGAGCGTGTAGCAAGCCAGGTCTTCGGCGTCTGGTTTCTCATCTCCAAGCGACGGTGATTAACCATGGCGCGTTGACTTGTTAAGTTTTAAATCGTCATAGACGACCCGGTAAATGTGATGATCACGTGAAACTACTACTTGCCTGGTCAAGGATTCGTACTGCTGCGCGGCGACGTAATACGGAGCGAAATACCCCCTCGGCATTTGCAGTTGAACGGCTCCATTTCCGACCTGCAGATTAGTAGAAATCATGCATATGATTCCGTCGTCAATCGTCATGGTTTGATGATTTATTTGCGAATTATACTAGTACTCCGCGTGTGCGTATGGATGATGAATGATGGCGCACCGCTGCGAGGCCGGCCCCATGCACGACCAGGGCGGTCGACGGCATCGCCGGCGGCTGGTGTGGCGCCGGCGCTGACGACAGCGGCGGCACGGCGTAGCAGCGCTCGGCCACCTCCAGCGCCACCCTGATCCGCTCCAGCTCCGCCACGCCCAGCCCGCGTCGCGGCTCCCGCCTCATCGCCGCCGCCGCCGCCTCGGCGGAGGCCTTCCGCTTCCTCCCGGCCTCTCTGCTCCCATCGCCGCCGCCGCCGCCCACCATGACCGCCGCCGCGATCGCCTGCCCAGCCGCCAGCTGCCTCTCACCCATCCCTCCCTCTCCCGCCGCCGTCCACGCACATTCCATCATCCGCGCGCGTCGCTGCTATATAAGCGGGCGGCGGGCGGCGACGCCATTTTTTCTCGATCGGGAAACTGAGCTGTATCTCAGCATTGACGGCAGGGGCGATCTGACGCGCATGAATTCGAGATCCGCCGCGCGTAAATTCCTTCCTCTTCTGCTTCCCCTCCGGATCGATTCCCCCGATTGGGGTAAGTGTGGTGGATGCTGCTGGGGATCGATTCGAACCATCCAGCTCGTCCCAATTTACTGGCGCGATCCCCATGCATGGGAACAAATCCTGGCTCGATCGATCATGCAGGGCTTCCAGCTAGCAGCGCTTGCATATATGGAGCATCATCCTGTTCGTGTTTAGGGGGGCGAGTGTTTAATTTGCCACCAAACTTTCGAAAGATCCACCGCGTAATTGGATAAGATTTATTAAGAGGGCCGTAAACTCTGTAAATCTTGCCAGATTTGCAAACGTTTGCCCACGTCAAGACTTGTGCGAGCTTCAGCCTCCAGACTACCCTTTCAGCATCAGCGTCTGTTTGAATCGCCCAGAAAATACCCGACATGTGTAAAACCTTTGTTTCTGTTCAACTAGACACCCTACAATACATACAAGTGACTAACAATCACTCGGGGTGATCATTCTAATTTCATTTATAAGTTGGATATTTTATTTTCGTAACTAAAAGTCACCATGTTCTAATTGAATGCTCTCACAAAAATTTGTGTCAAAAAAATCAAATATTCGAATTTATTGTTTTTAGTTTTAAGTTTATAGTCCACATTTTTCACAATTTGTCCTTCAATTTGATTTGAAATGTATGAAATTGAATTTAGGTTTTATGGCAATAGGAAAGAGAGAAAATGGGAATGGACAAATCATTCAGTAAAGTCCTCAACAATTTAGCTATTTTTTTGAATTATTTAGCTTGTTCTAAACCAATGCAGACCTTGGGAATAAGTTCAGTAGGTGCCGGACACAAGAAATCAATGGATGATGTAGGAATGAGCTAACTGTTTTCAAGCTGTTCGCACTCAAAATTGGCAGTTGCCTATCGGGTCGAAGGCAACCGGTCAGACCGGTTCTGGAGGTCGGTCAGACCGGTTTGCCTGTAGCCGATCTGGCAACGGCTGCAACCGGTCTGACCGGTTTGCCTATCCAGTCTGACCGGTTTACTCCGACTTGGAGTAGAATTAGTAGTCCTAGTCGGTTTGTAATTGTAAAAGGATTCCTTGCGGGGTAAGACCTCCCCACCCTATAAATATAAAGGGGCGTGGCCGATTGAGACCTATCATCCAATCGATCAAATACTATTTTCTACTTTTTATCTCCAAACCCTAGCTTTTCCAACCCCTTTGCTTTCCTTGCTTGTCTCGACGGCGATCAAGGAGGTTCTGAGTGGCCTGACCGATCTCAGAGCAACCCTAGGCGCGCCATCTCCGACGGGGTCCCTCCCGAGGTGGTGATTCTAGGTTTTCCCCGTAACCCTAACGAATCCGGTCTGACCGGATCCTCAAACCAGTCTGACCGGTTTGGGCTGAGGCTGCGGCGAGTGCAAGTTTTCCTGCGTTACGCGATCTAGCGTTCGTGTGTGTTGACCAGAAAAAGCGTCAACATACTTTTGGCGACTCCGCTGGGGAAATTAGAAGATCTGGTTTTCAAAACCGTTCAATCTAACCCCGGTCAAGATGGGAGCTCGGTGTGATCTCGACATGGATAATATCATCACAACTTCATTGGAAGATCTCACCCCGGAGGAGCAGAAGAAGTTCGAGGCGCTGCAAGATTACATGAAGACACAATTTTTGGCTGGCGTTAAGAAGGATCGTCATGGCAAGGTAGCAAGATTGAAAGAATTTGAGCTACCGGCGATCAAGTTAAACAACAATCGAGTTGAGGTAATACACACTGTAAGTAAAACCCCAAAAGCCCCTTCTACTACAGTTCCTCAAAATAGTGTAGAAGGTGATGAATTACTTGCCTCATATATTGCTCGTTTAGAAAGATTAGAGGATCTTGAGAAAGATAGGACCGCTGCTTGCTTTAACAATAATGAGACTAGTAGTAGCGTTCCTAAAATTAATGCTAGTGGGGTAGTTTTTCCTAGCTTGTCACCCATGCCTAATGCTAATACTGAAAAATATATGTATGGTATGCCACCTGAGTTTGCCGTTGGTCAATCCCTGTCGTTCCAACCAACTGGGCCAAACATGGCCAAACCGGTCAGACCGGATCAGTGAACCGGTCAGACCGGTCTGACCAGCGCGCTTGAATTAGTGCATGAGCAACCTGTGCCGCTTTCTGTTATGCCTGACTCGATGGTTTATGATCACACTAATACTTTGGGTACTGCTAAACCTCAATTTAGTACAATGGTTAACACATCTGCTAAAAAAACATTATACCTGATGATGTGTTTGAAAGTTATAGGCTAGCTCAAGCTAAGATTGCTCCCTACTTGAATAAGATGAATTTGGAGAGTGTGCAACCACAATAGCCAAATAATCCTAACTGGGCTGAATTCAATAAATTTAGAGAAGATTTGGCTAATGTGGTAAAAACTAAACTTGGTGTTGATATTGGTAACACAAATTTGTATCAAAAACCATACGATGCTGAGTTTGATAATTTCCCTCTTCCACGTGGGTGGCGTATGCCTGATTTGATTAAATTTAGTGGAGATGATGACCGAACAACGTGGGAACATATTAGTCAATACATAGCTCAACTAGGGGAAGCGGGTACATATAATGCTCTTAAAGTGCGTTTATTTTCTTTATCTTTGACTGGTACCGCTTTTGCTTGGTTTTCTTCGCTTGCTCCTGGTTCTATTATATCTTGGGATATGTTAGAGCGTAAATTTCATGATCACTTTTATAGTGGAAGCTTGCAATTGAAATTGACATACTTGACATTGGTTAGGCAAAGTAGAGATGAAACTGTTTCTGCTTACATTAAAAGGTTTAAAGAAACTAAGAACCGTTGTTTCAATTTGTCAATCACTGATATGGACATTGCTGATATTTGCTTAAAAGGTTTAAGGTCATCTATTAGAGATAGAATAGAGGGTTCTGATTTTCTTTCGGTTGCACAAGTTCAAATTAGAGCTTTAGTTGTTGAAAACCGAATGAATAAGGAAAAAGATAGAGATACTTCTAGATCACGTCGTTCTAATGTTCATATGATTGATTGTGAATCTGATAGTTCGAGTGATAGTGATAAAGAAGTTTTTGCTGCTGAATTTGTATGGCCCTCTAAAGAAAAAACTTATTCTTGTACATCACTTAAGCCGGCTAGTAAAGGTCGGCAAGAAGAAATTAAGTTTACATTTGATGTTTCCAAGTGTGACCGCATTTTTGATGAATTGCTTAAATCAGGAAACATTAAATTGTCTCATAAATTGCCTCCACTTGATGAATTAAAAAAGCGTGCATATTGCAAGTTTCATAATACTTATTCTCATCCCACTAATGATTGCAATGTGTTTCGCCAACAGGTTCAATCGGCCATAAATGAAGGTCGTTTGACATTTTATGAGATGCAAGTGGACAAAGCTCATTTTCCTGTCAATACCATGGATCTACAGCAGCCCAAGGTGTTGGTTCGGCCACATCAAGCCGAAGCAACCAAAGGGAAGAATGTTGTGATTGGTGAAGATAAACCCGATTTGAGGGGAAAAGAGTTGACTCGAGAAGTTGCATGTGAGAAAACTCCAGATGGCAGGGAAACGTTCAAAGTTATTGTGAGAGCCTCTGGACATGGGGGGCAAGGGTCGTACGTTCCAACCGAGCAAAGACCGTTTGAGCCTGTCCAGGCCAAACCGGTCAGACCGGTTGGGGAAAGCGGTCAGACCGGTTTTCCCCAGAGCCGTCCAAGGATGATTAAACCAAGCCGTCCAGAGATTGGAAACTGGAAACTCAATATCGCAAAGAATAAGGGGAGTGCTCTTAAGCCAAAGGTCACTTTTGATATGCTATTTGACAAGTACTCCAACCAAAAGGCCGTTACAAGCGATCGGCCGGTAAAAAAGAGAATGAGGTCACCTCCACGCCAAGAAGAACCTTCTCAACCAAAGAAGAAATTTACTCTGCGGTGGGAGGCATCAAGTTCATATCCACCTCGTCCAGTTTATGATAACAATGGAGTAATGTGGGTGCCATATTAGCAGCCTTTCCAGCCTGGATGGGGAGGACCACGGAGGCCAGCATTGGATAGAATCTCAAGGCCTGAACAGGACCGTTTGGCACCTCGCCAATCTGGTCAGGGTCATCAGACCCAACCGGTCAGACCGGTTTCCCTAGGAAATCGGCAACACCTCCTGTGAAGCAAGTATACAAGCCAAAACGGAGAGAGGAGGTGCATAAGATGGATATTGACCCAGAGAGGACTACAAATCAAGATATTATTCAGATTGGGTTGATGAACGTTCCCCTTGGAGACGGTGGCAAGGGACCGATTGTCATAGACGATAAGTTTAAGACACCTAATGATCATGAGGCCAGTGGAAGTAGTTCCAACTCCAAGTACTTCTTGCCAAGATGGTGTCCTCCCGGTTTATCTCACAGTCAAAGGAGGAAGCTCCAGCGCTTGAGATTTCGAGAGATGAAGGAGAGGGAACTGGAGAAGCAGAGAGACGAAGCATTCAACAAGTACAGGCCCATGATTCCACATAAGAAAGAATGGAGAATCAGGACCAGGTCCCAGTCCGAACCGGTCAGACCGGTTGGGGAGTCGGTCAGACCGGTTTCACCGGTCAGATCGGTTGCTGAAAGCGGTCAGACCGCTTTGTTCGTTGCGCCGCCCGGATTTTCTTCTCCCGCTCCTATGGTTTGTGATGACAAGTTATCATCGGTGTCTGTTCCAGAGGACGATGAAGAGCTTGTTGATTATGGTTCTTCTCCTGAACGCATGGATCTTGAACTTAATGTAATTCATATGTCTATGGATGGTTACATGTTATCGGAGGAGGACATTGCTCATCTTGATTTCGGGCCAAAGGAAGCTATTTTCCAGAAGCCTAAAGCTACTGAAAATCATCTGAAGGCTTTGTACATGAAGGGTCATATCAATGGGGAGCCTATCTCTCGCATGCTAGTGGATGGAGGGGCGATAGTCAACTTGATGCCGTATTCTCTGTTCAAGAAGCTGGGAGGTTCAGATGAGGAGCTGATCAAGACCAACATGACTGTCAGCGGCGTTGGGAGAGGTGAACCTATGAGCACCAAGGGAGTCGCTTCTATGGAGCTTACTATTGGAAGCAAGACATTGGCTACTGCGTTCTTCGTCGCTGAGACACAAGATAACTACAGTTTAATTCTTGGTCGTGATTGGATTCATGCGAACCAGTGTGTGCCTTCTACTTTGCATCAGTTTTTAATTCAATGGATAGATGATAAAGTAGAGGTCGTTCATGGAGATACATCGGCTTGTGTTGCAGTGGCCGATAGTTCTACTATGGATGGTCATGAAAATATTACGTGCTTATCTGGTTTAGATTTATCTGATTGTGAGATCATTGGTTGCACTAAAGATGGCTTTGCTATTGCTGTTATGAAGCCGATCAGAGATCTGGCTATACCGTCTCTTATGATTTGATGGATCCGAATCTGGAGTGGTTACAACAGAGGCGTGAGCACTATCGGGCGCATAAGAACGATATGTGCGAGGCCATTGAAGATTTTGATGATTTGAGCAAGTTAGGACAAGGGTTTACATCGGTTGATCCTCTAGAGGAGGTAGATATTGGTGATGGCATTGTACCTAGGCCGACATTTGTAAACAAGAATCTTGATCCTTTATTTAAATCTGAGTTAATAAAGTTATTAAAGGAGTATGTCGATTGTTTTACATGGAGTTACAATGAAATGCCTGGTTTAAGTCGTGATTTAGTTGAACATTGTTTACCTATTAAATTGGTTTTAGGCCTTTTAAACAATCTCGCAGAAACTTTAATCCTGATATTTATGACCGAGTAAAAGAAGAAATTAATCGGTTGTTAGATGCTAAATTTATTAGGCCTTGTTGATATGCTGATTGGATCTCTAATATTGTGCCTGTTGAGAAAAAAGGAACAAAAAAGCTTCGTGTTTGCATTGATTTTAGAGATCTCAATAGAGCTACTCCTAAAGATGAATATCCTATGCCTATAGCCGATTTTCTTGTTAATGCTGCATCTAGACGTAGAATTCTTAGTTTTCTTGATGGTAATGCTGGTTATAATCAAATATTTATGGCCGAAGAGGATATAGCCAAAACGGCATTTCTATTTCCGGATTTTGTTGGTCTATTTGAGTGGGTAGTAATGACTTTTGGTTTGAAGAATGCTGGCGCCACCTATCAGAGAGCTATGAATCTGATTTTTCATTATTTGCTTGGCATTATAGTAGAGGTTTATATCGATGATATTGTTGTCAAATCGGCTGGAGTAGATTCTCATTTAGCTGATTTAAGGCTTGCATTTGAAAGAATGCGTCGATATAAATTGAAGATGAATCCACTCAAATGTGCTTTTGGTGTATCGGCTGGGAAGTTCTTAGGATTTATTGTACATGAAAAAGGCATAGAAATAGATCCTAAAAAGATTGAAGCAATTAAGAATGTAGAGGCTCCTACTTGCAAGAAAGATTTGCAAAAGTTCTTGGGCAAAGTAAATTACTTGAGGAGATTCATTTGTAATTTGTCCGGGAAGGTGAACGCCTTTACTCCTTTACTTCGGTTGAAGAATGACATTGATTTTACTTGGGGGGCAAAACAACAAGAGGCATTTGATGAGATCAAGCAATATTTATCTTCGCCACCCGTTCTTCAAGCGCCCAAGAGTGGAATTCCATTTAAATTGTATGTGGCCGCTGAGAAGGATGTCATTGGAGGTGTTTTGACTCAAGAAACCGAAGGAAAGGAATATGTTGTTGCATATGAGAGTAGAAGATTATTGGATGCCGAAACAAGGTACACTTTTATTGAAAAATTATGCTTATCATTATATCATACTTGTACCAAGTTAAGGCATTATCTTTTACCAAGTACTTGCGTAGTAGCATGTCAAACCGACATAATTAAATACATGTTGCATAAACCAATTTTAAGTGGTAGAGTGGGCAAGTGGGCTTATGCTTTAGTTGAATATGATTTGCATTGTGAGCCCTTAACTTTAATGAAAGGACAAATAGTAGCCGACTTTATTGTTGAACATAGAGTAGATAAGCAACTTGATTTGAGTGTCGGTTATGCTACTTTTACTCCATGGAAATTGCACTTTGATGGATCGGTTTGCAAGAGTGGTTGTGGTGTTGGAATTGTTATTACTTCTCCACATGGGGCTGTTTTTGAAGCACTTAACCGATTAGATCGTGAATGTACTAATAACCAAGTCGAGTATGAGGCTCTTCTATTCGGATTGGGAATATTGCATGACATGGGGGTGAAGCTTATGGTGATTCTTTGCTGGTGGTACAACAAGTTTCTAAGGTATGACAATGCTTAGATGGATTCTTGAATGCTTATCTTGATAGATGCATTGATATTATATCTTGCTTAGATGAATTTGTAATTTGTCATGTATCACGAGAAAGAAATCCAAAAGCGAATGCTCTGGCTCAGAACGAAAATCTGGTTAGAATGTTCAGAAGAGAAATTTTCAAGAACGAAAATCGATGTTTTTGAAAGCCGAGTGTGCTGTCCTGGAGGAACCGGTCTGACCGCTTCAGATAACCGGTCTGACGGGTTACTTGAGGTTGAGTCTATTTCGACTGTTGTTTCTAATCAAGACGAAGTAGATGATTGGAGAAAGCCTCTAGTTAATTATTTGCAAAATCCTAGCAGTTCAGTTGACAGAAAAATCCGACGATGGGCTCTTAAGTTTATTCTAGATCGTGATGAATTGTATCGTCGGACTATTGATGATTTGCTTCTCAAATGTTTGGGTCCAGACCAAGCTAGGTTGGCTATGGCAGAGGTTCATGAAGGAATTTGTGGTACTCATCAATTGGCTCCCAAGATGAAGTGGCTCCTTAAGCGAGCTTGTTTCTATTGGCCCAATATGATAGCTGATTGTTTTAAGTATTACAAAGGTTGCGAAGAGTGTCAAAAGCATGAGGATGTTCAGTTGGTACCTGCGGCATTGATGCATCCAATTATTAAGCCTTGGCCTTTTCGAGGATGGGGTTTAGATTTTGTTGGTAAGATTCATCCTTCTTCGTCAAAAGGTCATTGTTTCGTAATTGTGGCAACTGATTATTTTACCAAGTGGACCGAGGCAATTCCTTTGAAGAATATGACACATAGAGAGGTGATTGAGTTTGTTAGAGAGCATATTATACATAGGTTTGGTATTCCACAAACTTTGACTACGGATCAAGGGACTTCATTCATATCTAAAGAGGTGCGTGAATTTGTCAATTCCTATGGTATTAAGCTTCTCAATTCATCTCCATATTATGCTCAAGCCAATGGTCAAGCCGAGTCTAGCAACAAGACTTTGATAAAGCTCATCAAGAAGAAGGTAGAAGATCATCCTAAAAGGTGGCATGAGGTATTATCTGAAGCTTTATGGGCTCATCGTATTTCTAGACATGGTGCTACTAAAGTTACTCCGTTTGAGATTGTGTATGGTCAAGAGGCCGTTTTACCGGTTGAGGTGAATCTTGGCGCTTATAGACTTGCAAAGAAAAATAATCTCGATGTTGACACATATCATGCTTTGATGATGGATAATATTGATGAAGTGACCGACAAACGTTTGGAGGCTTTAGAAGAGATTGAAAAAGATAAAAGGCGAGTGGCAAGAGCGTACAACGAGAAGGTGAAGTCCAAATCTTTTCAGGTAGGTGACTTGGTTTGGAAAACAGTTTTGCCTATTGGATTGAAAAGCAACAAGTTTGGCAAATGGTCTACAAGTTGGGAGGGTCCTTTCAAGATTGTGAAGGTTTGTTCAGGAAATTCTTATGTGGTAGAAAACTTGCAAGGACAGCAGCTGCCTAGAGCTCTCAATGGGAGGTACTTGAAGAAGTTTCATCCAAGTGTTTGGCAAAATGCCTGATAGAAAATGGCCGATTTATGTTGAAAATCGCCCTTAGCACAAAAATGGCCGGTGAGTTTTGTAACATCGTCCTTAGCATATTTTTTAGTGCATAAATTTACTAAAAAACAGGGGGGCATATGTTCGCACCCAAAATTGACAGTTGCCTATCGGGTCGAAGGCAACCGGTTAGACCGGTTCTGGATGTCGGTCAGACTGGTTTGCCTGTAGCCGATCTGGAAATGGCTGCAACCGGTCTGATCGGTTTGCCTATCCAGTCTGACTAGTTTACTCCGACTTGGAGTAGAATTAGGTGTCCTAGTAGGTTTGTAATTGTAAAATGATTCCTTGCGGGGTAAGACCTCCCCACCCTATAAATATAAAGGGGTGTGGCCGATTGAGACCTATCATCCAATCGATCAAATACTATTTTCTACTTTTTATCTCCAAACCCTAGCTTTTCCAACCCCTTTGCTTTCCTTGCTTGTCTCGGCGGCGATCAAGGAGGTTCTGAGTGGCCTGACCGATCTCAGAGCAACCCTAGGTGCGCCATCTCCGACGGGGTCCCTCCCGAGGTGGTGATTCTAGGTATTTCCCGTAACCCTAACGAATCCGGTCTGACCGGATCCTCAAACCGGTCTGACCGGTTTGGGCTGAGGCTGCGACGAGTGCAAGTTTTCCCGCGTTACGCGATCTAGCGTCCGTGTGTGTTGACCAGAAAAAGCGTCAACACAAGCTTAACCAAGCAAAAGAGTCATGCATCTAATGGATCTTAGAGAAACAAACTGTCTGCGATGCCTTGTGTTGGCCACAAGGAAGCTCCGCCGGTATCGACTATCCTAAAATTCATAAATTTAAACATCGAGAAAGTACAAAGCAATTATCATAAATCTAGTTGCCTCCTTGTTCTTATGAAATTCAAGGAGTAATATACACCAGCGGTCCTCAAACTTGTCCCGGGGTGTCATCTAGGTCCTCAAACTCTCAAAATGCACATTTAGATCCCTAAACTCGGTAAAGTGTGCCATTTGGGTCCAAAATTTCAAAAATACCCCTATATTGCTGATGTTTGTCCATCTTTTGATCTATAATTACGCTATGATACAATCAAATAAAGTTCTCTAACTATTGTGATGGAAACAACCGATTTGATTAGAGAAATAGTATAAAATTTCATGCTCAATTGGCAGCCATATCATCATGTATAGGGGTATTTTCGGAACTTTGGACCTAAATGACACAGTTTAGCAACTTTAGGGACTCATATGTATTTTGAGAGTTCGGGGACCTAAATGACACCACGAGACAAGTTTAGGGACCGCTGGTGCATTTTACTCTAATTCAAGAGTTTGATTAAGCCAAACTCATGGTCATTGTCCCCGTGCCTAGATAGTTTGAGGAAATATTGATGTGAATACTAAACGATCCACGTGGTCATATGCATCTTGTATTTTATATCCTCCTAGTTAAATTTATAATCACACAATGTCAAGTTAGTATTGAGTTTTCACATGCAAAAAAAAAATCGGAATCATGCTCTGGTATATGCGCCCCATTGCTCATTGGGTTCACTGTATTTAATTATTAACCTCTTAGATGAACCATGTATTATGCATTTCACAAAAAAAGGTTAACCATGTGTTAACGCATATATTTTCCATACTCTAAACATGAACAGATGATTTATGTATGGGTATGCAGCTGGTGGCGCATCTCAGATGAGATAAGTAGGCGAGATAAGCAAGAAAACGTTAGGTTAAATATATGAAGCGTACCGTAGGCCCGTGATGACGTGTTCGATTTATATTATTCAGACTAAGTGATGGATGATCTAAGCTAATGCTTCTGGATGACAGGTGTGCATACCAAACCCCTTGCAACCTGTTTCTGGTAGCAGCCAGCCATAATCGGTAGGCCATCACGGATCGGAGTTCATCAATCAATTGACCCTGCTGCCACGTAACACTCTGACCGACGAGTCATCCTTTTCGTAGTCTCTTTTCCCCCTACTCCTAGAACAGTAATTTTTCTCTCACAACGAATCAGCATAAGCCATCAGCCAACAGTGTTTTTCTCTCACAACAAATCAACATAAGCCATCAACACAAGTCAAGCGAACAGGGCCATGCCTCTGCCATGGCCCCTAATTATCCATTTGTTGTATTTCTACACATATCTGCAATTGGTTAGTTTAAGAACACGTTGGATTGCAAATTGCACTGGCAATTTAATGAGATTGCACGGCAATGAGGCAGGTCACCCACGTCGAGAATTCCACGTGCCCCCTGCTCCGAAGAGTCCAACCTTCCTTTCTCACACCTAGGGGTGGACGCCGAGCTTTTGGCTCGGCTTCGTTCTGGCTCGTTAGTCAAACGAGCCAGCTCGGCTCAGCTCGTTAAGGAAACGAGTAAAAATGCTGGCTCGGCTCGGCTCGTTTAAGCTCACGAGCTAGCTCGTTAAGCTTGTGAGGTAGAGATAAATTTAAATTTATCACAACAATATATATAAAATAAAAAATTATAGTGATTATATGGTCTTAATAATTTTAAAATCTACTTTACCATACTATAATAATAGAATATAATCATAACATCATCTAGAATCACATAAATAATATATATATGTTATAATTATTTAATAATTTATTCACTAGTCTATTAATCCTTCTAACTCGTTTGGCCCGCGAGCCGCTCGCCGCTGGCTCCAGCCAGCTCCTTAGCGGAACGAGCAAAAACAGCAGAAATGGCAGTGCCTCCATACCGGAGAACACACAGCGAGTCATTGTTGCCTCCCCATCCGCCGGCAGCCAGCGCCCAGATGGAGGCCGGAGAAGCAGCGGGCGCCCTGCTCTTCCTCCTCGCCGCCGCCGCTGCCGTAGCAGCAGCCGTCGCCACCGGCGCTGTCAACTTCACCTACCCGGCCACAGGTAAATAAACCTCCAACCCAATGAATGACCTTCCCGCGCTCGAAGCAGTCGGTTGCTTGCTAGTTATTGCTTGCTTACTGCCGGAGCATGTTTTTTTTCCCCTCGGTTTAATTTCCAAGTCGGCTCCGTCCCTTCGCCCTCCTCCGGTGGAGGGTGGTGGGGCGCGTGGCTGGAGGCCTGGGCGTGGGTGCGGTCCCGCGCGGTGGCGCCGGCGCTGCAGGCGGCGGTGTGGACGTGCATGGTGATGTCGGTGATGCTGGTGGTGGAGGCCACCTACAACTCCGCCGTCAGCATCGGCGTCAAGCTCCTGGGATGGAAGCCCGAGCGCCGGTTCAAGTGGGAGCCCCTCGCCGGCGACGGAGACGGAGACGGAGACGAGGAGAAGGGGGATGCTGCGGCTTACCCCATGGTTATGGTCCAGATACCCATGTACAATGAGCTCGAGGTGAATTCCGTGCAGCTGATTTTCAGAGGATTGCAACTTCTGAAGAAAAAATTGTCATATTGAGCCACTTTTTCATTTTTTTTGTTCTTGATTCTTGAAGCTATTTCTTCTTATTTTGTGAGCTTTAATTCTGAGCTCGGTATGCAGGTCTACAAGCTGTCAATTGGAGCAGCGTGCGAGCTCAAGTGGCCAAAGGAGAGGTTGATAGTTCAAGTGCTAGATGATTCAACGGATCCCACCATCAAGGTAGCTATCCATTTTTCCATGATTGGGCATTTGGGCGAGTTGTTGACTGACTCTTTCCCCAACGTAGATGATTAAATTCTAATTACTTTATGATTTTGAAGTCAGACAGTTACACTACACTGTGTTGTTCTAAATGGCTCTGGTCTCTGCCAATTTGTTGTTAACGTAGCATAAATCAGTTTTTCTTGGTTGCAATCTTTCGCTATCACACATCACCATCTAAATCAAAAGGAACAAAACAACTGTACTTCATCATATGCGAGCATTTTAGAGTTGTAGACCCCCAGCGCTTCAAAGTTATGTCTCGTGTGCTTGGACCATGCAGAACACACGCAATTCATGTTCTCAGCAGCATCTCTATGGAAATATATATTGCTGGGGATGCCCTTTCCAAGTGGTAAAAACACTTAAGCAGTACTAATTGCTAACTTATTTTCCTAGTAAAGAAAATGTTTCTATTCTTCACGGATTTTGGTTTCAACCAACAAGTATTCCTCTGGAAAAATTGAGGTGCACAGAACACCCTAACTGTACTAATTGCTATATTGTGCCATGTTTCTTGGCGGCTTTGTTAGATTTAATGATTTGTGGATTAGTTGGGTTTGAAATTAAAGCACTTTTTGAGGTATGTTGGGGGTGAAGGATACTTTAGCATTTGACATATGTGAACTGACTAATGTCACTTTTTGTTCATATGTTCATTTTCCAATTAAAAGGACCTTAAAGTTTTCATTTTCAGTCCCATTCACGCTTATTCCTTTCAAGTGTTATTACTACCCAAAGCATTTCTTTGTCAGTGAAGAACAATAAATTAATCATCGTGCTAGTAAAAGAAGATAATATCAAGGACGTACGGGAATTGACGATGACTGACTTGGTGCTCCAGAATTTGGTTAGGAAGGAATGTGAGAGTTGGGCAAACAAAGGCATAAACGTCAAATACACCACCAGAATTGGCCACAAAGGGTTCAAAGCAGGAGCCCTGAAGAAGGGAATGGAGTGGGACTATGCCAAGCAATGTGAATATATCGCCTTGTTTGATGCTGATTACCAGCCAGAACCAGATTTTCTCCTCAGAACTGTTCCCTTCCTCATCCACAATTCGAATGTTGCCCTTGTTCAAGCTCGGTGGGTTTTTGGTAAGACCTCATCTTCTCATCAGTTGAAAAAACATGTTGCAGTGCATTGACTTATTTGTCATTGTGCGTTTTATTATTCTGATCTGTCCAATTTTTAATTGACAGATTTTTACAGTGAATGACAGAGCAAGCCTTTTGACAAGGATACAAAAGACATTCCTGGATTACCACTTCAAAGTTGAGCAGGAAGCAGGATCAGCGACATTTTCCTTCTTTAGTTTCAATGGTATACAACACTTGCCCAAAAATAAATACTTTCAGTAGAAAAAAAAACAAAATTATGTACATCACCAAGAGAACAGAATGACTCTAGACATACAAACTTCTAAAGCATAACTTTTCCTCCTAGGAACTGCTGGTGTATGGCGTACAGAAGCTATCAATGACGCGGGAGGCTGGAAGGATCGGACTACGGTTGAAGACATGGACTTGGCTGTCCGAGCGACCTTAAAGGGTTGGAAATTTGTATATGTAGGGGATGTCAGAGTAAGAAGAAGACCAAATGCTGCAATCATTCTTTTTGTCTGAAATTATACAATAGCACCCCTGATTTCAGTGATCAAAGGTAGTATCTGACAGAAAACATCTCTTAGGTGAAGAGTGAGCTTCCATCCACTTACGAAGCCTACTGCCGGCAGCAGTTCCGATGGGCTTGTGGCAGCGCAAACTTGTTCCGTAAGATGACATGGGAGGTCCTGGTCGCCAAGGTACTGTACATCACCTCTCTCTTATTCCTATTTGGGAAAGCACAGAGAAAAACTCTGAAAAGGTAACCGCCATTGTTGCTACATCAGCAAGTGCCTTCCTTGAAGAAGTTCTACATGATCTATAGCTTCTTCCTGGTGCGGAGAATCGTCGCCCCCACTGTCGCCTTTGTTCTTTACAACATTATCATCCCTGTCTCCGTCATGATCCCGGAAGTTTTCCTACCAGTATGGGGTGTCGCCTACATTCCTACAGCACTCACCGTCGTCACCGCCATAAGAAATCCAGAGTTGGTCCTCCTTACCTGCATTACAGCTCCGGTGTATTGAAGCTTTCCTTCTTACGAGGATACTGAAGTTTTAACTGCCCTGTATTGCATACTGCTTTCTGCAGAAATCTGCATGTCATGCCGTTGTGGATTTTGTTCGAGAGCGTCATGTCCATGCATCGCCTAAAAGCCGCAGTAGCAGGACTGCTCGAACTCCCAGAATTTAACCATTGGATCGTGACTCAGAAAGTAGGGAACAGTGATGCTGAGGAAAATTGTGAGGTTCCGTTACTTCAGAAAGCTAGAAAAGGGTTAATAAACAGTTAGATCCCTGCTCCAGAAATGAGAAGCCATTATGTTTCTGTTTTTTTCAGGGAACACTATTTTTGTTAAACACCTGAACTGGTGTAAACTGAATTTGTTATAAAATTTAACATGTGTTTGTTGCAGAGTCAACTTGCCCGAAATTGGATTCTCGGTGTTCCTGTTCACCTGTGCTTCCTACAACCTTGTCTTCCATGGAAAGACCAGCTACTTCATAAATCTCTATCTGCAAGGACTAGCCTTTTTCCTTTTGGGGCTCAACTGCATTGGCACTTCTTGTTGCTGTTTATGAGAAATCGATTTCATTGTTTCGATTTTTTACTTTATGTTCTATTTAATATGTGATTATTCTCTGTTATTTAAATTTATTCAGGAAACACTTGTGTTGTCAGATTACCTCAGGAATGTGTGCTCTGTACTACACTTGAGTACATAAGTACGACTGTACGCGTAATCTTGACCTTACAAGCACTCAAGATCTGTGCATTAGTTGAATGTAAATCTATGTATCGGCAAAATGCCATTTCCTGTTGGCACAATATACTGCTGTCAGATGTGTAAACGCTTGTGCATTCAGAATTTCAGATCGAAGTAAAAAACCAGGACAGCTACACCCCAGTATTTCTCCTCTTCCAAACCCAATCTTTTGTGTCCCTACATCTGCTCGGCTTCTACTCCTCCAACGATGGTGGCATGCTCCACCGAGTTAGGATTAGTATAGTATAATGAGCTTCAGTGGCTCAACATTCCAAACTAAAAAACAGAATTCTAAACTAACATCCAAACATGGAACCAATCACTGGTTCACTCGATTTGACATAAAACCAGCTGGTTCAACCGGTTTGCATCGGTCCAAATTGCTTGGCCGGTCCTTCAGCAGAACCGACCCGTCAGATCACGGTCGGTTCGCACCTGTATACCGAGAGAAGTGTCGGTTTCAATTGGAGTGATATCGATCGAAGCCTAGGAAGCAAACACTTCTACCACTCTTGAGTCACACGTGGTCCTCTAGACTCTACCAAGAGTCTGGACGAATTTGCAAACTGCAGCCTCGTTTGGAATACACGATCTTATACAAAATGTAAAAAGATGAACCCTGCCATTCGGATTCAGTTATGCTTATATGTACATATATATACTCCACTGAAGCACCCCAGCCAGCACATGTCACATACTATCTGTAGTACTAAAATGCAACATATATTCTGGAATAAGACGAGCACCCCAGCCAGATCTTATACAATTTTTTTTAACTAAGATGAGCGGTCACGATCTATAATTGCGAAACTCCGGCCGGGCTGATGATCTCACTGGAACTGGCCGCCGGTGAATGTCTGGCCGAACGCCCACCCGGCGGGCGCGACGTTGTAGGAGACGACGGAGCGGCGGTCGCTGGTGGTGACCCGGAACGAGAGCGCCTGCCCGTCGAGGCGCGCGCCGCTCTGCCAGTTCTGGCCCCAGTTCCTGGCCATGGCGCGCCACCGCGTCGATCCCGACCCCCTCACGGCCACGGCGCGCACGTCGCCGGCGCCGCCCACGTTGGTGACCAGCACCAGGTCGAAGTAGGAGTGGCCGTTGACGGTGAAGCGGATGCCGCCCCGCCGCCTGCACGGCACCCGGCGGTAGGCCACCGGCACGACGCCGGCGCGGTACCGTGCGATGCGGAGGAACGCGGGCTGCGAGAGGTCGAAGTGCCGGAGCGGCGGGTTGCACCACCCGCCGGCGTCGCCGGGGAGCGCGTAGTTGGGCGGGCAGAAGTTGGTGGCGGTCACCACGACGGAGGAGGAGCCCGGCACGCACGAGCCGCCGCCGCGGGCGCCGCCGGCGCAGCGGAGCTCGAAGCACGCGCCGCAGGCCAGGCCGGCGCTGAACAGCGCCGTGCTCAGCGCCGTCGTCGCCGTGCCGTACCCCTGGCTGTACAGGTCTCCGTACCCGCACGCGCCGCCTGCACATCATTGGTCATAATTAAACTAAGCTCTCGCCCAATTGATCATCTATTTATTATCAACCACATTGTCCGTACCCATGGTGCCGGAGGCGTCGGCGCCGCCGTAGAAGGTGGCGTGGGCACTGATCCAGCGGCCGACGCCATAGCCGTCTGCTGGAGAGGACAGCGAGAGCAGGGCGAGCAAGAGCAGCATGGATGCTACTATGCTAGCTATCTATGTGCAGTTGTGCTTCTACTGTCCCACGCAGGATCAAGGCGAGGTGCAACCGTGCAAGTGCAAGCGACGCTCTCAACTTGGAGCGTGAGGGCTTAAATAGAGAGATGGCTGGATCGGACCGACACGCACGCTAATGTGAATCGTAATACTCGGAAGTGATTATATACGTGTTGCTGATTTGCTGTCCCTTTCAACAACTCCTTCCTCTATACTTGCCAACCCCCTCTTGGTGGCTCAATGTGAATCGAGAGCTCATGCTGCCATGGCACATGTATACAAATTTCTTTCAATATTCCTCACCCTTAAAAATGTGCAACACATGTTTAGTGGGTGGTTACATGGGGTAGAAAAGAATTCTTTTATCAAACTTGGGTGGGTGCTTGCCTCTTTTGTTGGGCAATTTGGTTAAGCAAAAATGATGTGATTTTTGACAAGGCACGAGTCCAATCTTCTTTGCAGGTACTCCTCTTCCGAGGAACGAATTGGATCACCATCTTGGGTGCTTCTACAAAAGGAAGAGGACAGACCACGTATAAAATCGGGTTGTCGTGTCCTTTAATCTATTTTGATGGATTTTTTTGCTTCAAATGACCGGTGTTTCAGCAATAGACTTTCTTTTATTTAATGTTTTTGTGTGGGAGCTTTATTGGACTAGTAAGTTTTTGGTTGTAATAATGAATAGTTTTATGTATCAATCGATACAGCGACCGGAACATAATGCATAATCTCTTTTCTAAAAAAATGGCACACGCGTATGCACTAATATATGACTCTAGTCAGTTCATAACTGCATGGCCGCATGGGTGCACACCCTCCCGTGTCAAAAAGTATGTCGCTTTTAGGTTCAAATTTATGAGTCTAGTTTCTTCTTCTCGTTTTACGTTGTACTATACTCAGCAAATAGATCAAAAGGGTAAGAAAAAGAACATCTATATATCACGAAAATGAATCCAAAAATTTCAGATTTGAGGGGAGTGTGTATGAGCGAGCTTAGCTGGAAACAACTTCTGGTTTGTGAACATTTTTTTTATGCGAGTGCACTATTAGTTAGCATAAAAGAGCAATATGGCAGCATAAAAGAGCTGTTCATTTTCCTGTAGCCTACAGCAGGAATGCATGCGTTGTCCCTATGACCTGTGCTCTCATTTGATGCTTCCTAGTGATGCACAGCTACACGTCCTGCAGTTCATCATGCAATAAAATAACCCGTTACTGTATATGACGATAATCTTTTCTAACTAGTTCCATCAGATTTACAGATTTCATAGGACTCATTGCTGATCTCCATTTTTTTCGAAATCCTTGATTACTGCAGGACGTGAAGACCCATCAAATAATGTGCTAATATCTTGAGTCTGACACAGCCAGTTAGCGGCAGCTTCCCCGTGTTTGCACGCGTGAGAGCCACAAAGACAGAACCTGCAGCAGCATCACGTATGCATCCCATGACATGGTGCCAAGATCTCCGGATCACTCCACCAACGAGATCGCAGGAACCTTCACAAAAAGAAAAAAGAAAGACGTATTGCAGGTGAGACTGCATGTGGGGGGACTAAATGTGCAGGCAAGATCTGTAAACAGAGCTCTGATCTGATCCTGATCCATGGCAACAACTAGACTTGCCAGTCTGCCACTGTTTGTGTGATTCTGAAATTGCAGGCCTGTGTTTGCGATTCGAACAGTGAGTAATGTTCAGTCAGTCAGTTCAACCGGGAGTAGTTGTTGGTCTACTAGCTGACCTGAGCTCTCTCACCATTTCATTTCAGTTCTGCATTTTTTTTCTTTGGAAGGGAATGGCATTGCATTTCTGCATCTGGTTGTCGGTTGCAACCAGTAACTAACACTTTTGGTGGATCAAATGAACCCCGGATCTGTAGGCGTATTTATGGGAAGGCAAACATAGTTCATGGGTTGATGGAGCATCTCGATGGCCATGTACTGGATCTCCAGTCTTCATCAATGGAGTCGCTGTGGACTGGATCTCAGAAAGAAATGCATCCAAGTAGACTTTTGCTGTTTCCGAGTTGATAGTTTTGCTGTCTGGTCAGAACAAATAAGATGCACTTACATTGTTGGGGAATGATTTGGATTAAAGTTTCATATTGACAGCTCAGTAGCCCAATATTATCATCATCAGAACAGGGGGAGAAATTTAGCAGGTAAACATTTTGCCCTTTTTATGAGCAGCCGTGTGCAACCTACCTTATCACTTTTATTGTAGCTTTAGACGCCAATGCCTAACCACCTCATCTTTCTATCTCCTCCTGCTCATTATCTTTTCCTTCATCCACTACTGTTCACCAAAGAATCCTGCCATTCTTTGTTATCATCATTTGACAAATATTTGACAGCATAAATGCTGGGTAATTTCTCATGATACGTTCTAAAAAACAGGGAAACCGCTTCAACCTGTTTCCCATTACACGCTGCATTGTCAAAAAATATCTCGATGAAAAAAAAGGCATTTTCAGAAAAGTAGCAAAAGAGATCCGCTCACTGGCCTAGCGCTTGCGCTGAATTTCCTTGACTGTATCATGATGCCTGCCTCAGTGTGGAGAACATCAAATCAAATTGGTTGATCGATCTGTATGGTTAGGATCACAAGATTCTGTATCCAGTGTTCGTGCGTAGCGGCTGTTAGGCACTCCAATGGCAGGCTGGTTGTTGCTCCATCCACAGTTCCACACACGTGCGACTTTTGGATCATGGAGGAGATAGGAACCTCAAGAAGTTTGCAAGGTTTTTATCTGATAATCCGTTCTTCCCAAAACGAGATGTTACATTGATTGTTTTCTCGTAGGGCGACTTCAAAACCTGAAGACGGTTTAAGAGTGGAAGAAGGTATGTACAGTATTGGATCCAATAGCCAAAAATATCGAACGTTAAAGGCTATAAATCATTGTGATAGTTGACTAGACAGACAAGTTTTATAGACCGCGAGTTCAGACTTGGAGACCCACTGTCACAAGGCTATTAGAGTCCGGTGCTTGATGTGCAACTTTCGCGATTGCTGCTAGTTGCAACCAGGTGGAGAGCAGTATGCCAGCATGCAGCTCTCATCAGCTTCCATGGAGCCTCGCCGACAAAACTGTCCATGACCAGAAGGCAGGCCTTGGAGTTCCAGCAACCGGTGCCCATGACACAAGAGAAGACGAAGATTTAAAAGCCTCTCATCTTACCACTATTGTTCACACTCCAGTTGTTTATAAGCAACAAAAACAAAGCATCCTTGAAAAAATGATGAATTGGATGAAGGATGACCGCGGTGTTTCAGACATACCGTCTCTGAAGGCGGTTACATTGTTGGTCAACCATGTCTCATGAGCTCTGCGTTCAGAAGTTTACCACTACCAACACTGCTTAAACATTCACGATCCCTAGACTTGATATGAAAGTATAAAACGACACGGGGGTTTTAACGATGAAAAAACCCAAACATAGCCATGTATCCGTTTCTCATATCTATCTGCTACAACTGCCATCGAAACATGGCTTCGATGGCGGTATTGCAGTACTGCAAGATATATGTTCAACACAATGGAAAAAAACAACAGAAGTACAGTATAACAAAAGAAGAATCAACTTAACGGTAGTACGATGGTGGTGGCGGCTGCTGGTGGCCAGTTCCAGGTGTGCCTGCCGGTCCGGACTGATTTCCATGCTGAGGTGGCATCTGCTGGGAAGCGTGCAACTCGTGCTGTGGAGCAGCGGGTGGGATAGGGAAGCCCCCTGATGCTGCATACTGCGGCGGAGCACTGGGTGGAGTAGGAAAGCCCCCTGATGCTGCATACTGCGCCGGAGATGAGTACATCTGACCTGGATATGCTCCTGGGGCCGGGGGATACCCTGAGTTGCCGGGATTCCAATTTGGAACTTGTCCATTAGTGTTGTGGCTTTGGGCAGGGACGCCGGGTGGGGCATATGGTCCGGATGCTTGAGGTTGCCATCCGGAGGATGTAGCTGGCACACCAGGTGGTTGAGGTACCCCTTGGATTACACCTGCTGGAATGGTATAATCCCTGCTCTTGTCACCATGTGACTGAAAGATCAAAGGAAGATACAACTTCATAAGGCGGAGAAACATATAGGGGATCATGTGTTATAATAAAGATGTTCCATGAAGACATGTATCATCTAGAGGGTTTTTATGACCAAAGAACACTAAACAAAATGCACCTATTATACCTTTACATTGAGATCAGTATGACGAGAGTATGACAGGTGAAGCTTACAGTAGCCACCATCGTAGATGCAATGCCCTTCCAATGCTTCCTTTGCAACCGCAGCTGTAGTTACATCTGAAATGTAGTGAAAGATTTAATCAGACTGGGAAATAAATTCATATACAAAAGCACATTGGAGAACGAATTGATCAATAGCATGTTTAGCTGACAAAAAAGTGAATGGCAGTACAAGCAGTCAGTTATTAAGAACTGCAGGGTCACAGAAGATGTAATGTAATTGATTCCAAAAGATGCAAAAGCCTCTATTTCTGGAAAACGTTTTCACATTGGGATTTTGGCAGAACCTCGTCTGGTACATAAAAATAGTGTTTTCATAGAGGAGTTAGCAACTGGCAGTAGGTAAATCATTACTAGAAAAATGGAAATAAGATGTCCAATCTTGCTAGGGGCAATCTACTAGTTTTCCAGACAAGGAGAACATCGCTAGTTCAAAATGAAAAAAGGATGTGATTGATTGGTAATTTAAAGCTTGCAATGATCTATTTCGAGGCTCATACCAGGGTACTGAATCAAAGCTTGAGTACTCCCATTCTTCTCAAAAATAGCGATTTTTTGGACTGTACCAAATGCTGAGAATACCTGGAATTTAATTAGCATAGTTAGCACCAATAAAGCAGACAACATAATGCTGGCTGAAGCACGTTCTTGAAGTGTCTCCCCAATTTGACTTACTGTATGAAGAACATCTACTGTAACAGCATATTGCATATTCTCAATTGATGCAAGAAGAACATTGCCTTGAACCTCCACTTTCCTTCCATCAGCGCCAACAGCAGGCTATGCCGGCACAACAGAAGGCAGATACAGCAAGGTCATATAAAATGGCAAAACATGCAGAATTAAAATATTGGGATGCCTGTTGTCTTCTGCAAAAGTAAATACCTGTAATGTGCCATCCATGGCAGAATAGTTAATTGGAAGATATGGATTGTTATAATCCCTGCAAGATACCACCAAACAGGAGCTTTAAACAATGGCATACGGAAACAAAAGCATGTCTCCAGCAAGATACAATCTAAAGTGGCATATACTTGCACGAATAAAAAACCTAACAAAATTAGAAAAGGAGAATGACAAGTACACTGTAGCTACTTCCTAGCACGACAGGTCCAAACATCTAAGCAATGTCAGACATGATCCCAGAGGTTATGCAAAATAAAGGTCCAAGTGATAATGTATGGTGTATGAAAAGCAATTTGGTTTCCATACAACGGAAACCTCATTTTTCACCAGCTAAGTAGGAGGCACAGATAATCAAGCAAAAATTTCAGCTCTTCCTACAATGTGAAGCATTGGTCATTAACTACTCTCGCTTCGATCTGATGAAAAAACTACTTTCTCCTCAAACCAAAGGCTCCAGAAGGCTAGCGAAACTATGCAGATAGTATAAGGATTTATAACCTACACAATCTAAGTCAAACAATTTCAGAGAAGAATGGGTGTGCGCTTCAGAAGCTGAAGGGCATGTTCTATTAACACTGGATGAGAAAGAGGCAGGAACATACTTAGTAGTTTGTAGACCCCTAGTATTTGTTGCGCAGTTTGAAGATTACTTGGGTATTAATTAGTTTTCAAATTGCGGCCATGCCATATGGACAAAACACACCACAATACTTTTGTGCAAAAACACTCAGTGGCTGTACACTGGTTTTAAGAAGGTTCTATAAACATGTAAATGAGGCAATTAGTATTCCACAAAGCAGGGCATGCCTTCATGACAAAATTCACAGATATGTTGTCCTACAAAGTCTAAAAACATGCCAAGCTAGGTATCTCATGCACTCATGCAATTAGATATGTATATATATATATATAATCTCATGTGTTGCAAATGAATCATCTTATGGCATTTAAATTAAGAAATGCTAAGATAAGAACAGCATAAACTAGTGAGCAATTAAATTAACTTGGAAGGACATGGGGCATAAGGATGGATCCTCTATCAGAAATAGCAATCAATAACTCAAAAAAGAATTATAGGCTTTACCTGCTACGGTTTGACTGGAACTTGATGTTCAAATCCTGATGTGCAGAGAAAGAAATTCGCAAGCAGCACGATGTTACGTGCTCTGGAAGCAAGTAACTGCAAAAACCAAAGCAATTCAGTTTAAAAGAAGCATAGTACAACAAACACCAACCATAAGGAAAGACCGCAGACTGTCACCTAGGGATGCTCCTTCCGTCTAAGGCTTCTCTAGCGGCTGAAGCAGTGGCTGCATCAGTGTACTGGATCAATGCCTGCCAGCGAGAATAAGATGAGGCTCTTGCCTTTCCTTTCAAAACCAAAAAGAAAAAAAAACAAGTACCTAAAACATGAAACTTTAACTGACCTGAAAACCTGCAGCCTTTTCAAAGGTGGCTATTTTGTGAACATATCCAAATGCTGAGAAAACCTGAAAGTTGATACAAAAAAGGATCAGACATAGGGGTTCGAGGGCAGAATTAGTTAAGGAAACGCATAAAAATCTCATGGCACATGAAAAAAATCTGCAGTACAGCACTCAATGATTACACATGATATTTTTCATAAAGAAATGATGCATGAACCTCATTTCCAAACAAAGGATATAAACTCTTAAAGCTTCTCCCTTGTCCAAACAAAAAAGGTGGAATGATCAAAGACAGGAAGAGATCAGAAATCAGTAAAATTATTAAGTTAAATGTAATTTTAAAATAAACTAGCTGCAATATATAATATCACCAAACAATGATCTAAAAATAAGCACCATAGAGATACTCTTATGGTCTAAAGGTTTGGAATTTAACCTTTCATCGGTAACTTGGATAAACAGGGAGGTGCTCTACACCGGAGATAAGCTCGTTGATGGAGGATACTTAGATTGCATCCTCAAGATGAGACATGAGAGTTCATAAGAACTTTGAATGTACTAGTTAGAAGACAGAGGCAGCAAAACAAACATGGTATCTCTCCAATTGCAGGTGTTGATAACGACATTTTCTCCGTGTTAACATGGGCCTGCTGATTCATGCAGAATACGTTACTACGAGATGAACAGCTATGTAAAATCTTGATTTACAAGGATCAGGTCAGGTAGACTCCCTTGTATTCCTTCAGTTAATGGCAATCAAGAAAGTAACAGGCACACTTGAGGTTGTCATTACCATACTAACACAATCATCCAAGTACTTTACAAGACAGAAAAATGGAAGTTTAGAACTCACCATATGGATCACATCAATGGTGACATCACTAGCTTGAACACCCTCTATGGTAACAAGCAACACATTTCCAGCGGTCTCTCCGGGGCTCTTGTTGTTAATTATTTCTTGCCTATTTGAATACTGAATGTAAACAGTTTTGCCTCGAATTTGGGCAGGTTCTGAAGATGATGCAAAGTAAGAAACCATCGAGATTGCCTGATTAACATCAGTCTGCAAAGAAAATCAATTGCGCATAAGTATTAGTGGCATGTGCATTCAGCATTAAAGCAGTAGAACAAAACAAACACAGTGATTTGAATTCGAGCAAGAGAGCTTCCCTGTTATATATGCCTGATCTACACCCCACCACCACCACCACCAAACCAACAAAAAAAACAGAAACAGAAGGAAATGAAAGGGAAAAAACACTTTCCTACCATAATCCATTAAATACTGGCAGAGCACATCCTATATCAGTCATGTCCTATACCACAAAACAATAGGAGTGACACATTTACATAATTTTTTAACTCCGATTGAAACAGCTTAATCACCCAACAGGCCAACACAAAATCCATCTGGCGATCACGAGGAAACAATGTCTAATATAACACAAATTCCACCTGCAAACAACCCATAACTTCATTCAAATTTTGTAAAAACTCTCTTCTCCAGCCTAACTGACCAAAAATCAAGTAGATGTGACAATGGCACATCCTCAAATCCTTCATCATGACTGATCTATGCAACTCCAACACATCATAATTGTGCAGCTTCAAAAACTGATTAAAATAAACTCGAACACGGTGGAGACTGCCCCAGGCTTTTTTCTAAGAAGGTGCTATGCTTCCCAACCCAGGTCCGGACAGTTAAATGATTCAGTAACGCTTTAACCAGTCGAACGCGAGAAGCTTGCCTTCAAAAATTGATAGGCAGTATAACTGAATAACGGTATAACTGAATCTCGCTGACACCTGCAGCATCTAATCCAAATCCAGAGCACTGACAAAATTCCAATATCTCACATGCAAACCTAGCTAGATCCAGCGATTCGCATATGCAATTAATCTGCTCGTAAAATTCCAATATCGCACAGGTTAAACCTAGCTAGATCCAGTGATTCGCATACAGTTAAGCTGCTCAACGCATCAATTTCACGCATATGCAAAACCGTAAGGAGCGGCGCGCCCTCCCCGAATTCCCGATCGGATCGCGGTGGAGATCGACGGATAGGTCGAGGGAAGGGTAGAGGGGCGCGGGGCGCGGGGAAGGACTTACGAACTCGACGAAAGCCTGGTTGCGGTTGGCGCCGACGCCGCTCTTGGTGTTGACGATGCGACCGAAGGGCTTGCAGAGCTCGACGAGCTCCTCCTCCGCGCACTCCCACGGTAGGTTCCGCAGGTGAAGCACCTTCGACGGCGTCTGCGTGTAGCGGAACTGCTGCCCGCCGCCGCCGCCGGACGACGACATCTCCTCCGGCAGGACACGTAGACTGGTCCGCTGACAAGCGAGGGTGACTGGGTGAGGCCGGAGAAGACGAAGCTAGGGTTTGAGCGTTTGGGGTCGGTTCGGAGTAGGTTCCGTGTGGGTAGGTTCTCCTTCTGGTGTTTTGGGAACCAAGAAGGAAGAACGGATGGCCGATCTGATTTCGTTGGAAGATGTTTATCCGAAGGTTGCCAATTTCAGCGCTCACTAAAGGAAATTAAATATTAATTTGTTCGTAAAATTATTTGTTCTCCATATTAAGTAATTTATTTATAGTGCAAAGCCATTTTGTTCACTTTATATATTAATAATTTATTTGTGATGTTAAATTACTTGACCCCTTCGTAGATTTCTATAAGAATAACTTGTTCGCAATTCATATAGTTTGTTCTATGTGCATAACCATTTGGTCACATGAAGCACCGTCTTATTCACTTTATATAATTATTTTATTTGTGCTAATAAATTATTTGTTTACTTTATAGATAATGTTCTCTACAAAACTCATTTGTTTGCGGTGTGAAAACTCTTTGAATTTTTTATGTTTTAAGTGAAGTTTCTTTATTTTTCTAATTTTGTTTAACAAAAAGTGGTGTTTGTTTATGTCGTTTGAACACCATAAAAGATATGGATTAAATTCTTTTAGCCATTTTTATATAACTTTGTTTTTGTAAAAAATTGTCAAAAGAAATCTTGCATGAATGGAGTATTAAATAAAGTCTATTTACAAAACCCTTTTAGGGATGGGTGTAATTTTGCGCGACGAATCTAATGAGTCTAATTGGTCCATGTTTTGCTTCAGTAGTGCTACAATAACCATTCTCTAATCATGCAGTCAAAGACCTCATTAGATAGGTCTCGCGAAATAGTCCAATATTATGAAGGTAGTTTTATAAACTGATTTTATTTAATATCCTTTTATTAGGGCCGGCAAAACCCCGAACAAACACGGCCACAGTAGTTGGCTACTGTCACGCACTCCTCCTTGCAGCCTGATCATGCGCCTCTCTACCACGGCCCGCTCGCACTCTCCTACGCGCAGCCCCGCTCGCGTGTTTGAGACGGAACATGGAGCTGGGCCTGATGGGCCAAAAACAGCAGGCCGCATTGCCACCTCTCCGTCCCCGTGCGCTTCAGGCGACAAAAGCGACAGCCAGTCGCATCCTCCTCCTTCCCGTCTCAACCTGCCCTGCCATCCCGATCTCTCGCCGCAGCTGGTCCGCTTCGTCTTTCTCGCGCCGCTGTAGCAGGTCCGGCTAGGGTTTGCGGAGTCCGGCGGCGCCAAGGTCAGTGCCCCTCCCTCCCCCGCCACTCTCTACTCGCCACATGCCCCTGCGAATCCCCGTGCCCAGATCCGGTGCGCTAGGGTAGGGCCTTCGTCTTCATGTTCATGTTGGTTCGGGCTATGGGGTGGGAGCGTAGATGTGACCGGGAGAGGTTAACTTCGGGTCAAATATCTGGGGATTTCTTATCTGAGGGATGTGCCTCTGCGAGGGGAGATTTAGTTTCTGCGGAGAGCAGTCAGTTTATATAGTTTGATTATTAGCAGTGCATGTGCGTGTGACCTGTGTCTTGGGGTAGCTCTGATTAGGTTTTTGATTGCGAAAACTTGAAAAATATGCTATTTTGTCATAGAAACGCATGTCCTCTGGCACGAAAATGTGAACAAGTAAACATAATGGTAACACAACTCTTGTTTAGCCTTGGCACTATACATTTGGAACGAGCAATTAATGCACACCTAGGTTAGGAAAGGTCACATCTTTTCTGTCAGATGGTATTGGAATTTGCAGTTCAGATATGTCATGAGGAATTTGATCTGCAAAAGTTTTAAGACTAAAGGATTGCCCTATAGGCAAAAGACGGCTGTAGTGGTAGCGCATCACATGCTCTGCTATTAATGCAATTGTGGCTGGTATTTAAATTTACATTTAATTGCTACAGTATGATGTGTTGTTGACTCTTTTATCTCTGCTTCCAGATAATGGCTGGCCACCGAAACAGCCATGGAAAACGGCACTCTGATTATGCTGAAAATGGAGGTGGTAAGAGAAGAAATCCTGGTGATGATTCCTATGCTCCTGGTCCCGATGACACTGTGTATCGCTACCTATGCGCCTCTAGAAAAATAGGGAGTATCATTGGCCGGGGTGGAGAGATTGCAAAGCAGTTGAGAACTGAGACTCAAGCTAAGATTAGGATTGGTGAGAGTGTCCCTGGCTGTGAGGAGCGAGTTATCACAATATTTAGCTCAAGCAGGGAAACCAATACTGTTGACGATGCTGAAGATAAAGTCTGCCCTGCTCAGGATGCTCTCTTTAGAGTTCATGAGAGGCTTGCCTCTGACGAGGGTCCTGGGAACGAAGACAGTGAAGAAGTTTTGCCTCAAGTTACTGTTCGCTTGCTTGTGCCATCAGACCAGATTGGATGCATCATTGGAAAAGGTGGGCATATCATCCAAGGAATCCGCAGTGAGACTGGCGCACAGATACGTGTGCTTAGTAATGATCATATCCCAGCATGTGCCATCAATGGTGATGAACTTCTTCAGGTTGGTCATTCCCCATCTCAATTCCTACATTACCTAAAAAAGTTTACTACTATAGGCATGTCCGTGTCTAACCTTACTTTTTGTATAATACTGGTGTTATCTGTAGCTTTGTTAAATGTCTACAGAATTTAATTGTCACCAAAACTCTAATGATGTAATGGAATTCTATGCTTTGCTGTCTGTGCGAATAAATTAATATTGACTGACAATGCTTGCAATATTTTTTGATGCCAGATATCCGGTGACGCCGTAGTTGTCAGAAAGGCTCTTCGTGATGTGTCATCTCGCCTCCATGCCAACCCATCTAAGTCACAGCATCTTCTTGCATCCAGCTTAACCCAATCTTATCCAGGGAGCTCCCATCTTGGTAGTTCCTCTACTGCACCTGTTGTAGGGATTACTCCTGTTATTCCTGCTTTTGGAGGATACAAAGGTGATGTGGCAGGAGATTGGCCCTCTGTATATCAACCACGGAGGGATGATAGCTCTGCAAAGGAGTTTAGTTTGCGTTTACTTTGTGCTGCTGCGAATGTGGGAGGTGTAATCGGGAAGGGTGGTGGAATTATCAAACAGATTAGGCAGGAATCTGGGGCTTTTATTAAAGTGGATAGCTCTAATTCAGGTGCTGAAGAGGATTGCATAATTACAGTTTCTGCAAAAGAGGTGATTTCTTCCTCCCATTGTTATGTTTTTATCGTGCCTCCTTGCTTATTCTTTGTTGTGTTTCCTGACCAGCGGCTTCTTTTTTCCATGCAGTTCTTTGAAGATCCTGTCTCTCCAACAATTGATGCTGCGGTTCGTTTGCAGCCTAGATGCAGTGAGAAAAGTGATGCAGAATCAGCAGAGCCGTCATATACAACACGCTTGTTGGTGTCTACATCACGTATTGGGTGCCTAATTGGCAAAGGTGGTTCGATCATTACTGAGATACGGAGAACATCAAGAGCAAACATACGCATCCTTTCAAAGGAAAATGTTCCAAAGGTAGCAGCAGAAGATGAAGAGATGGTTCAGGTTTGGAATTTATGATGTTCTTCATTTTTATGAGTGTCTTGTGCAGTTGTGCTATGGCAAGTTTTCATCATATTTATTTGCCTGTTCACCAGATCAGTGGAGGCCTTGATGTTGCAAGACATGCTCTTGTGCAAATAGCTACAAGGCTGAAAGCCAATTTCTTTGAAAGAGAGGGTGCTTTATCTGCATTTCCACCTGTGATCCCTTACCATCCTTTGCCTGCTGGTGTTTCGGATGAACCAAAGTATCTAAGCAGAGACACTAAGCCTGTTGGGCATTATCTATATTCAAGTGCTTTTCGTGCATCAGATGACATTATTCCATCTGACAGCTATGGAAGTTATAGCAGCTCCCAGGTATAACATACGCCGTGCTGTATTCTTTGATATGCTTGTTGACATCTTATTAATCAAGTTTTTTATTTCCATAATCATCTAACCTTCTCTAGGCACCTGGAGGAGGATATGGATCTTACAGTGGGTACAGTGGCCGCTCCACCAGCAGTGGGTAAGGATGGCCATTTATTTATTTTTGATTCACCAGTATATAAATTCAGTTTGATTCATAATTGAGTATAGCAACTGTTAGTTTTTCATCTATCTTTTATTGCACGTTGTGCTCATACAGCTATTTGTAATTGATAATAACCTCCATCAGGGTGTCTGGTCATAGTTCTCTTCCCTACGGAAAGCGTCATGGCTATTAGGATCTAGATTGTTGAATAAAACAGGTATGGTTATTTAACCTTGTCTGTCAGAATGATTATGTGATTGTGCCTTGCTCGCCTTAATGCTTTGCTGCCTTTTCAACACATTTAACCCAGCTCAGCTATCTTCTGATGGAACACTTTCACCTTTGCCCCCCCTGCTCCCTTCCCGTACTAAAAACAGCCAAGACAATGAAGTTTGGAGCCTGCTTACCTCGGAGCCCCTTCCCAAACCAGATGACCAAGAGTATGGCCCAACCTGGAAGCTTTGCTTAAGAGGACCTGTCTGGATGCCATAGACCATCTGATCTTCCTCACACATTACTTAATCTTCCTCCGGGCCTGTGTTTGTAGCCCTGCCGTAAATGTTCCGAACCTATGTATTGAAAAGTCGCATTTGAGATCGCGTGTATTTGCTCGTTTGAAACCTGCTTCAGTTTAGCGGCTTGTCTTGAAATGCTTGTTTCCTATTCCTATGTGCCACCCAAAAGCCATGAAGGTGTTACTTGAAAAATCCCTAGTGAGATGTTACTTGCCATTCTGTGGAAGATGCAGGCCACTTCTTGGTGATATGTGTGACTGCCATCATTAAAAAGTAACACTAAAACCACATCCAATTCTTGAAAGTAGAACCAGAGACCAGATATACCAAGCTTGTTCATGCTAGCCAACATGTCATAAGATGATTGCACCACTGCAACTTGCAACATAATTATGATAATTGAAATATGCTATAGCATGAAAGGCATTCCATGTATTTCAACGTGATGTTTTGAAGTATATAATATTTTTAATTGGCTATAGATTTACGTATATTGGTGTGAATAACAAAGATTTTAACTGTACATAGCTGGAACCTTAGCTTGTGTTGATTTCACATCACACATGTATTCTTCTGATGCTTAAATTTGTGGTGGATATGCACTGTCATGTCGAGTGAACTATATGCTAAAGTCTACCTAAGTGAAGGTATAGATCACAGGAGCCGAGATAATCATTTTTAAATCACCAGAAGCAGTTAATGGGTTGAAGAAACAGCCCCAATGTTTTGCAGATTGACAATGTATTTTGTGTAGAAGTTCAAAGTTTACAGGATTATTAGGTATCCTTATCAAGCATGGGCTCTTTCATATCTTCAGTAGTGATCTTGTCGACTCAGGATGGTATACAAAAGGTAAGCAACTATTGCAGGCTTTGTAAGGCTGAAAGGAACTATGCCCTGGAGTTGCACATCATTGCTACCATACCATCCCTTGTCAAGGTTGCTCACATTCTATCTTCTAAATGTCATTAGTGTTATAACTCTTGTATGCAAGTTCTAAAGGTGTTATACTTTGATCAGCAGAGGTGGTTTTAGAATGTATTCAGTTTGGTGTGTACCATTATGTTACCTGGCCTGTGTTAAGCTCGTCATTCTATTTTATGCGTTACCTGGAACTGTGCTTTATTTGGCTGCTGGTCTGGATTTATCTTCCATTGGGATGGAATCCGCAGAAGCCACTTGGAGCTTGATATCCGATAGTCTATACCATACTACCATCAATTTATTGTAAGACACAAATTGAAGTTCTAATTCGTAACATACCGGATAGCGGTTCTAATTCGCAATATACCGGATAGCCTTGGAAAACTTTTGAGTTGGGGGCCCAAAGCTACCTTCGACACGTTAAGGCGGCTGTGAATGGATCGCAGGATCGGACATGCAGCAGGGCTTTTCAAGCTTTTGAGGCCAGTTGCAGTGTGTAGGCTGCGGAGCTGCGAGCGACGCGGCCGGATAAGGTGGTGATGGGCGCGCAGAACAAGATCTGATGGGTGATCCTACAATCTCTTTAACTGGAGATATAGGGAAATGTAATGTTTTCCTCAATACGTTGAAGTTGCTTTTACATAGTTAGGCGTCTAGCATGTGCTACGACACAGCGAAACTCGTCAAAAAATTGGCGAGATGATTTTGCTCTCGTGAACTTTGTCGGCGCTAGAGATCCGATGCAGCACCGTGTGGAAGGAAACCAAACAGACTCTGTGGATGAGACGTAAGGGTTATTGAAGCAAAACAATTGTCGATTACGCACAATCAAGAGAAGACAAGTTGATATTGTAGATAAGAAAAGAGAGAGCAAGTGCATTGGTGCCGTTTAATAGGTGGTTTTATACATAGCCCCTGTCCAGTTCTAAAATTTCTCTCTTCAAACATCACTATTCACCTATCACATCAAATCTCTCTCCTCATGCATGGAGCACTAAACGTGGGTAAATAAAAAACTAAGTGCATAGTTTTGATGTACACGACGAGACGAATCTTTTGAGCCTAGTTTGGTCATGGTAGGACAACAATTAACACAAACAAACGAAAAGTGCTACAGTGCGCTGCAGTGTCCGATGTGACTTTTCTACCAACTTTTCGCGAGAACTAAACATACACGTAATCTTGGAACGATTTACCAACCAATGCGTACAATGAGTTGTCCTTTTGTTGTCTCGTAGTAATACCTAATCCCTTGATTTGTGGATAAAAAAATAAATTTGTGAGTTATATGGCAACAACAACTCATATAATTGTTGAAAGTTGTCTTATACCCTAAAATTTAGCTCATGAGGTGGTTGCTTCGTGAAAGAATGGCTTCCTTCTCTCATCTCTCTCATGTGCATCGGCAAAAAAAAACCTACACAACAATGAATGAGATGGTATGTGAGGCCGCTGACATGTAGCAATTTACCCGCCCTTAGGGCAAGTACATTGATGTCGTCTAAAAGCCGGTCTAATGCATTAACATGTAATTTTAAGATGACTAAACAGGCAATCCGTACAATAGGTCGTCGTTGTTTCAGTTGTCTCATAGCAATACCATTCCCTTATTAATTTGTGGGCTCTGAAAAAATATTAACATCAACTTACACAATGATAGGAAAGTTGTCTCGCAATCCTAAATTTTAGCTTATGATGGGGTTATTTCGCAAATCAACAACCTCTTTATCCCATCTCACTATATCTCCTGCACATCATAAAAAATTCAACATAGCACGATATGAGAGATGCCATATTAAACTGTTTACGTGTAACAATAAAACTGCCCTTAGGAACACTAGCTGAACCAGCCACATGTGGGTGGCGTTGTGCGTGTCCTGAGGATAAGCGCACGTGCTCAAAGTCGAGATTTGGGGTTCCTAAAAGAAAAAGTCGAGATTTGGGGAGATGATGGGCCCGGTCACAGGTAGATCAGCATCATAGGTTGGATGCCCTCGGACGAGCATTTCTCACTTTGCGCATTGAGATCGCCATATGATAGTTTCCAAAAGGTGGTGCGCGAATTTCAGAAAATAAGGAGGATGCAATTTGTGCATTGAGGAGACGGCGACATGCATGGTGATTTCAGAGATGGGAAAATAGGTGATACTGTAGTCGCTAAGAGATGGGCACCGTGAAGGAATTTCAGAAAAATAAGGAGGATGTGAAATGTCATAATCAATAGCGCGACATATATATATATTTCATAATGTAACTAATAATATAAGTGCAAGCATCACACAGTCCATATCTCACTAGCGCAGTGAGAATCAGAGTATTCATTTAACAAAAATGGAGTTATAAAAGTTTAAAGAAAATCAGTTCAATGTTGGCCTATTAGCTCAGTTGGTTAGAGCGTCGTGCTAATAACGCGAAGGTCGCAGGTTCGAGACCTGCATGGGCCATTTTTATTAAATTTTTTGTTGAAATTTTGTTGCACTTAGGTTTTCCCACCTATAATCCACGTTTTCAATTGTTATAATGTTGTCTTTCAAACGCTGGGGACTTTTTATTAAATTTTTTGTTGAATTTTTGTTGCACTTAGGTTTTCCCACCTATAATCCACGTTTTCAATTGTCATAATGTTGTCTTTCAAACGCTGGGGACCTGTTTGCATTTTTTGTTGGAACTTTTTTGCACTTAGGTTTTTTCCCACCCTTCCGGTTGCTCTTCTTTTACAATTCACATTTTCAATTGTTATTACGCTGTTTTTGAAATGCTAAATGATGAAAATCTCATATTATATTTTTAAAAATATTTTATGTTGCCCTCTATCATCTTACAAAATTTGAATTTAAAAACACCACTTATGTATGGAGAAACAAAAAAAATTGCGGGGTAGATTGAACTAATTAAGATAGTTGTGGTTATAAAATAAACCAAAATATATATTTTAGGGGTTATGTTATGTAGACTTTGTTCATACTTAAGATTAGTAATTTGGACTTCTTATAGAAGACTATCCGTATGGCATTCACAAATAAATAAAGAAAAACTTGAAAAATATTAGAAATCATATAGCGAAAAATCAAAGGCGCCATGTGTATGAGATAAACAAAAAAAAATGATTGAGATGATATGTGCGGCTTTGGATGTGAACAAGTGTGACATGAGCTTATTCGAAACACATGTACACATAGATGCCACGTTACTCCTTTTCGGCCTTTCAAGTGTCACAGATAGGGTGGAGCTTTCTTCCTGTACAGTGACTTCACTCGTTCTACAAACTAGACGCGCGCTGGTAGCGACTGATTTACAGCATATGTTTCACGAGATGAATTCGTGTAGTTTTTAGGTTCTACGCTTTACCGTAGTACTACAGCCGCATTTATGTGTGGATAAGAATACTTGACATGTCGGGTCGGACAACGGCGTTCGCTCTTCCCTCTTCAGGGCGTTGTCTGAAGAGTCTCGTTCGATGGCGGTTCGTGAAAGCTCTTCATGGTGAAAACCAAACGCTGACGCAGTCGCGTCTTTGCCTTCCTGAAGGCGTTGTTTGGAGGTTTTTCTGTAGCCGTTGGTGGTGGAGTCGTAGGCTCCGCGGAAGGTCAGGTCCAGTCGATTTGTAATGGTCTCACGGTCCTTTAGTTTGTTCGTCGCGAGTAGTGCCTTGTTATCTCTGGCGCGCGGCCTAGAGAGCCCCGTTACGGGTTTGTTGGATGATGCTTTTCGAGTGGAGTGTGCTTTATTGTAAACTGGTAATCCCAGTATCTTTTGAGGATGCTTTATATATAAAGCTGGCTTCGGCCTTTCCTGGAGAATACTTGACATGTCCATTAAATTAAAATCAATATTGTCGGTTATCTTATGTATACTTTTTCTACTCGTGTCTCAGCAAGTATGACATGCATATTTAGAAAGGTATTGGATTTTTTTCTTCTTTTTTCCAGTGCCATCCTGATTCATCCTAAATTCCTAGTGCGTCACAGACTCAAGTGTTGAGAATTCATGATTTTTACCCTCATAAACAGAACTAATGAGAAAAGCCCCGTCACTTGTAGACGCAAAAATGGCAGAAAACCACCAAAAGGTACGGTTCACAGCCGACTCGCCCTGTGGCCTCGACAACACATATGGATAGCGACGTCTGAATCAGGACAAAGACCACGTACCTTTCTGTCAGCAGAAGCGACACACAGCAAGAAGCTAGGCAGCGAGCCTGTCCAAGGTCTACTAGACTTCCGAATCTTATATTGCAACAGAGAAGACGACAAATGAAACCGACCGATGCAAGCATTTAACGAGGGAACAGACTATAGTACTCCAACATATATTCACAGAAAAATGATTCATTTTTCCCCAGCAAAAAATGCGCAACTAATTTTCATTTAATGATGACTACATGGAAAAAGGTACAAGATACACATACTGAATATTGATATGTTAAGTCCTCTTAATCAGAGCTGGGAAATGAGCTTAATCAATTTTTAACATCAGATACTTTTAGTGGTAACATCATCTTATACTTATTTTTATTACTATCCGGTACTAAAAGGTTTCTAGGGGTGTATTCAAAAGGAAAGCCTAACTTCTCCAATAACATGTGCTATATAGATAAGATAGTAAGTAAGTTATCGTGTCCTTTTTCTTAAAAAAAAGCAAGGAAGCTACTCGCAAGGTGAGAGAGGTCGTGGGGTTCAAATCCCACACACCACACATTAAATGATTTTAGAAGTGATCTTTTAGTATCAAATGGTGTTGTGATCCGGTATTAAATGATCCATAAAGATGAATTCAAAAGTAAAATATCTTTTACTGGAGTTGTGCTGCGTAGGTAAGATGATAAGAAGGCTACACATTGTCAGATATCGATTACAACATATTGAACTAAAAAATGATAGTAGAGAAATCTCCTAAAAGTAATCTGACTAGTTCTTCTCTATATCTACGTTGTCTTGTATCGTAGCCGTATTTTCATGAGTATTGAGCCCGTCCACCCACTATCTAATGTAGTTCATCCATTGTGAGTAGTCCAGGGATCTTGGCCCCACATCATCTCTCCAATAGATCTCATTATATAATACCTCTTGTCAAATATTAATTCTACTGCTATTTTCTGCAAAAAGTAGCTCCATCATTATGTTGGATATTGTACTGATGTCCCAAATTACACTTCCGGAAAACCTTTTTTTTCCATGCATCCGAAACTTTGCCGTGTGTATTTTATCGGACGCCTTATATAGAGCTCATGGTGAAGAAAAAGCGCACGGCAAATTCATTATTTGCCGTGCATTTTTTTGGCACACGACAAACTCAATCTTTGCCGTGCGCTTTATTTTTACGAACGACAAACTTTTTTTTTCTCACCGGCCGTTAGCAACCGTTAGCAGCTAGGTGGGGTGGAGGTTTTTTTTTGTCCCCTTTATCGCGCGCCTTCACTAGACGCACGACAAAGAGGTGTCTTTGCCGTGCGTCTTTGTTTTGGCGCACGATAAAGCTCTAAATACGTGTTCAATATATAAAGGGACACTTGTGAAGCAACTCATACCTATATTTATTTTCTATACTCTAAACTTTTTCCGGCCAATTGCTGCCGTGCGGGCTTTGCTGTGCATCAAGACGAAAAACGCACGGCAAGGGGGGGGGGGTCTCCCGTAGTGTTAAAAGAGGTAAGTTCTTGTGATATTATTTGATACCTTCCATACTCACCATGTCAAATATACATTACCCATAAGAGCAACTCCAAAAGGCTAGGTAAATCGAGATGGATCAGTAAAAATAGAAAAGGTCCGGTAAAATGGAGTTTCAACAGAATCACCATCTTCCTCGGCTCGGTTTCTTGCTCGCTATCCCGTCCCGATCGCTAGCCATTTTTGCTGATCCTTCCCCGTCCGCCATCGTGTCTTCCCACACGCTTTGCTGTTCCCGCGCCCCGCCTCGCCCTTCCACACACCAATCTTCTCCATGCTGCGTCGGCACCCTCATCTATAAAAGATCCACGTTGTGCCAAGTATTTTTCTCTCACAACGAATCAGCATAAGCCATCAGCCAACAGTATTTTTCTCTCACAACAAATCAGCATAAGCCATCAGCAGAAGTCAAGCGAACTGGGCCTTGTCTTTTCTCTCCTTTTCTCTACCGACCCCTTCTCCCTTTCTTTTTCTCTAACTTTTTCTAGCATGAGAAACGATTTTTGTTCTCTTCGTTATAGTTCACTTGTTATGTCGTCAAATTGTTATATGGCAAGAGAATCTATCACGATTATCGTCTTGGGATTGTCTTTGTCGAGGCGACCACACTGTACACACGCTAGCTGACAGGGCTGTTTATTAATTCCCCAACATCTGTACAGTACACAACGCGCCTCCGCTGCTAGCCCTATTCTCACCATACCTGTGAATCTATGATACGAGAGTACTCCGTATACTAGCTGTTTCATGTCAGGCCTTGTTCCAAAATATTGGAATGGATCGAGGAAAAAATATATGTACATGTATTAGAAGGAAATAGATTTATCAGTCAAGATCTTAACTGGGGCTCTACGTACGTACCCTAATAAGTTGGGTTAAGCATTACTCGTTAAGTATTGGAAATAAACATGGCTGGCTTTTGTGTTAAAAGTATTGTGCCGGTTTTATTAGCTGTGTTTTAGTACATATAATGACCTTGTATCTATCAGTACTTGTCGAAAACTTTTTTCTTCCTTCCCGGTGAGATAAAACGTCACATTATATAACTATTCCCGCTTCATCCAATATATGTTTAGTAACATTAAATAGTGTGCTCGAGTGAGATCAAAGTCATATATTTTTCATATTCATTCATAATTTTACCACGTATGTTTAGTATGTGTTTAGTTGAAACCTTACTGTTGGGTATATCGTTGACATGAAAACCAATATGCTTATTACTTCCTGTATATTCTGTCCATTCTGAAATAGGTGACAGACTATTTACCGTTTAGAGTTTAGGATAACACCAATGACTTATATTTGAGAATTGATTCTGAATTTTGATATCTTATATTTTACGATAGAGAAAGTACACGTATATGTAGTCTGCAAGATGACATACATCAACATCATGCATATGTAGTATATCTTGAATTAGTTTTCCCTATATTAATTTATGATTAAGCGGATAATTTATAAGCATATGAAGAGTACTTTGACATTGTTTTTATAATAAAAAGGCAGCATCTTTAATAGTGGTAGAGTTCAATAATTTAGATAAAAAATTAGGAAGTTATTTAAATTTAGACTATTTTACAGTGATAGAGGTGCATAATGTTTTACTAGAAAATAGCTTAAATATAAATGATATTATTTCCAATAATGATTAGAACATACCTTATTAATGGAACATGTTTTTTCAGCAATCATTAGAATTAATCATTTTTTAGCGTGTAGATCTTAAGGTTAACATGAATGCTTACAAACGAGTCTCAAGTAGTAATATTAAGGTACTGTCTGGATCCACCCAAAGCTAAAGTTTAGCTGGAGGCATTTAGATCCTCTAGCTAATTGCAATTAGTTAAAAACAACGGAACATGCTACCTTAGATTAATTAGACAATTCTCATTTTTAGTGAGGTGTGCATGGATATTTAGGTATTTGAACATGTATTAGCTGGGTTTATATTAACTGGGTTCTACCAACTAAAAGAATACATGTGTTCCAATTATCTAGGAGGCTATTAGCTGCAGTTTTTGCTGGGCTGTTTGGATCCCTAACCGTTAAAATTTAGCTGATGGATCTAAACATGACCTAAAAATACAAGACAACATATAGAAAATGCTAAACATAAAGCTGAATGTAACTATTGAGAAATCCGCTTGTACTGTACATTTATGCACTCAACGATACTCCCTCCGTTCCACGAATAATGCAATTCTGGATGTGAATATGGACGATTTTTGTGTGTGGGAAGGGAGTATTAATAGTATGTCTGGGAGCAGCAACTGACACATACTATTTACACGAACTTCCTCGAATGACATTAATTTTCCACTCTTTATTTAGAAAATTTGAAACCATCGACGTGGTGGGTCCAGTGTTTCGCTCAAACGGATAATACTCACATGCGTAAATTACTGACCTAGCATCATGATCTGGATTGATGTAGACCGGACACTACGTACAACGTGGCAAGGTATGACTCATAGCTGTCTTGACAAATAATAAAGGCACACGATTTATGATAGGATTACGGATCCTGCCAGGGATCTCCCTGAGCACGTAGGGGTGAGAGGGCGGCGGGCGTTGGCGAGGACGGCGCGTGGGACTCTCCATCGATGGTCATGTGCACGTTGCGAGCCACGCCCGCACAGCGGAGGCGATCGCCATTGGCGATCGTAACACGGAGCTGCTCCCCACTGGAAGGTGCCAAGTCCAGAAGGCGCATGGTCTCGCCACGCAGGAAGTTGTGCGTGGAGCCCGTGTCGAGGAGAGCCAGGAGTTTCTGGCCCTTGATTGTCGCGGAGACCACCATGGTGTTCTCGGTCCTGATGCCGGCGAGAGCATGGAGGGACACGACTAGCGCATTGGCCAACATGTCCCCGGCTGCTGGCGCGTCGACCTCGGCCGCCGGATCGCCCTGCTCCTCGGCGTCCTCTGTGTAATCGCCGGACACCAAGTAGAAGAGGCGCTAGCACTGATGCCCCCGAACGAATGGCTCGTCGAAGTTGTAGCATAGCCCCTGGCGACGACGTTCCAGCTGCTCGGCTGGCGTGAGGCGGCGAAATTGGCAGATCGGCGGTTGGGCAGCTGCTGCCGTTGGCTGGGCGCCGCCTGCCGGAGGCGGTAGGCGATGTGGTTGCGGACGTCCTGAGCGCTGTGAATCGGGCGGTCGTAGGGCCGCCATCGCTGTGGTGCGGAGCTCAAAGGATCTCGCCAGGTGGACTGCTGTCTGTAGGTCGTGGGGGGCACGAAGCTCGACGTCGACCCGAATGTGATCGGGCAGACCTCCCACGAACAAATCCGCCTTCTGCTGACTGAGGAGGTTCTGCGTATGGCAGAGCGTCGCGGTGAACCGCTCGGTGTAGTCCTGCACCGTCGTTGCGAACTGGATGCGTCCCAGTTCCGCCAATCGGGAGCCTCGCACAGGCGGCCCGAACTGTAAGTGGCAAAGCTCCTTGAAGCGATCCCACGTTGGCCGCCCCTCATCTTGGACCAGCACAAAATACCACGTCCGAGCCGCGTCGCGGAGGTGATATGCTGCGAGCCAAGTGTAGTCTGTGATCGGAGTGTTTTGGCCATGGAAGAACTGCTCACAATGGTTGAGCCAGTAGATCGGGTCTTCGGAGCCGTCGAAGGTAGGGAACGTGAGCTTGTAGTAGCTTGGCGCAGCCTGGCCCTGGCCAACCACCGACCGTGCAGGGGTTGATGAAGATGAACCGGTCGCAGTGAAAGCTCCCGACAGCGATGGGAACCGCGGCGCGTCGATGCCGCCGTACCGGGCCCCTGGTGCCCGTGGCCCGCCCACCGCGGAGGTCTGCGGTGACGTGAGGGGCACGACCGTTGTCCGAGCTGGCGGCGAAGAGAGCACCGCCCCTTGTGTGGTGGCGGTGAGCCACTGCGGGATGGGGGACGGCGATGACGGAAACGACATCTGATGGATCGGCACGGCCGTCGTTGGCAGCGGCGGTTCAGTCACGATGGAGGCCGCTGGTAGCGTGGCCGCCACGGTCGGGGGAGGCAGCGGCGAGAGCGTGGTCATCATGAACGCCCGGAAGTCCCGGAACTCGGCGCGCATCTCTTCCAAGGCTGCCGCCTGAGCTGACTGGCCAAAGGAGAGGTGGACGAGCGCCGCAGTGATCTGTTCCGGCGACATGGCGGCCACTGGCGTCGACAGGCCGGACAGTGCGGCCAGGGCATCGGCGGCTGTTGCCTGCAACACCAGAGTCGTCGATGGGGGCGTCAGAGTTGCGGTGGACGGCGGCGAGGTCGTGACGACCGGCGCCATGGACAGCGGCGAAGACGTGGTGGTCGGCGCCCCGGAGGCGGATGGGGGTGATCCTGACATCGCTGATACCAGATTGATAGGATTACGGATCCTACCAGGGATCTCCTTGAGCGCGTAGGGGTGAGAGGGCGGCGGGCGTTGGCGAGGACGGCGCGTCCCACGCGCCGTCGAGCTGGCGAGTGAGAGAGATCAGGAGGAAAGGCGGCTAGGGCTGGAGAACTCCCGGCTCCCAAAGGAAGCCGGAAACAATAATATGTTTCTGCTTGCTTTATTTCATAAACCTCGGCTCATATAAATAGCCAGCTGATTACAATCGTTTGGCAACCAAACTCTGAACTACCAAATCTAAAGACTCCTGAATATCTAAACTACCAAACATAACAGACTCCTGCCAAACGAAACTAACTATCCCTATTGCGCGTGGTATATTGTATGCCGGTCATAACAATTTACTAGTGATACTACCATGTTGGTCGTACGGTTGGAAACAGTGTTTCAAGCTAGAGCTAGCAGCGTGGCTCTGAGCATGCATGTGTGTTTTCAAATCCCTGAAATTGAATGGACCCATTTTATGTTACTGTACGTACGAGAGCAACTCAAAGCGTCCTTGACATTTCCAAAAGGGCCGATCGAGCACAGTATACGTGTGGCTAGGCGGCCACTAGGGCCAACGACCCAACGTTATATGATGGCAATGGGGGGCCGGGCAAGATGGAGAGAGCTTGTGTTATGTCTCCCGTTTTGTTGCTTTGCTTGCAACGCCACGAGTCGTGACAGCCGCCTCCCTCTCTCATAGGTCCTGATGATATTCTCTCATGTCTGTATGTTCTCTTCTCTCTCAGACCAAAGGAATCTATCCCAATATACCAATATTCAGTATAATACAAAAGAAGAAATAAAACAGTCCACAAGCAATCATATATGCGTATCCCGGACGACCTTGCAAATCCAAATTACTTAATCGGTCGTTTTTGAACTAATCCTCAATCATCAGTCAAACTAATCCTTCTAACTCTGAGAAGAATAATTGAACAATAATTATGTAAATGAATCTAGAATGCCTCATATTATTTGAAGACAAAATTTAGATGCTCAAATTAATGATACCTTAATATTTGAGGATAGAGAGAATAGATGTTGTACATATGCATTGATAATTTACTCCAAGAATCTTATGACTCAAGAGTAAAAGGAATAACGTAGCTATCAATCATGTGCTTAGAAACGGATACTATGTTCCTTTGCTATAGTTACGGAAACGTAAGCGGGCTCCATCCAAACAGATGGCATCACTTTGTACTTTTCCCGTCCCAAACTATAGGTCGTTTTGGCTTTCTAAATATATAGTTTTTTTTGCTATGCCATCTAGATATGCTATATTAAATATATAGCAAATTGTATGTATCTATAAATACCAAAACAACATGCAATTTAGGACGGAAGGAGTACCTCATCAGTTCCTTTTCACAAGGAGTATTAGGATTTAGAACAATATACAAAAGTATAGTTTGGTCATCAATTATACGTACTCTTACAATATATAATCAATTGCTACAAATTGGACCAATATATATTAAAAGATATTTGGAATGCGTATCTAATGATAAAACTTAATTTTCACATACTAAGCATGGGATCATGAATATAATTTTGACTATATTGAATCCTTAATTGGTTTCCTGATGATAATCAACGAAGCACCTAAGAGCATCTCCAGCCGGGTGAGTATACAAGCCTCTATCTAGCTTTTTAGTCACTCTAGATCAAAAACCACCCTCCAATGGGATGACTATATAGGTGACTAAAATTGGTAGGCCACCAAATTTGGGGGCAAACCCCACAAATCTGTGGACCCTCTATCCTCTCTCTATCTCTCCTCTCCCTCTCTCTCCTCTCTCTCTCCTCTCCCCTCGGCTCCCCCGCGCCTCGCCTCCGTCCCTCGCGCCGCCGCCGCCGCGCCTCCGTCCCCGTGCCGCCGCCGCCCTCGCCTCCCTTGCGCCGCCGCCGCCGCGCCTCCGCCCCCGCGCCGCCGACGCCGCCCTCTTCCCACGGCGGGCGGAGCGCACCCCCCGGACGGCGCCGACGCTACAAGGACCTCTGCGAGTAGGCCCTCGAGCTCGCCGGCTCCAACGTCTGCCCCGCGCCGGCGCTGCCGTCCTCGCCGTCGCCGCCGGCTGGCATCCCGAGCGCCCTCCGCCTCTCCTCGCGGCGGCGTCGACCAGCACCACCAGCTCGCGGCGGCGCAAGATCTCTAGGTTCATCCCGACGTGCGCGCCGGAGTTCATCCCATCGCCGGGCTCCCACCTCGGCCCGGAGCGCCGGTTCCTCACCTCCTTCTTCCGCGACAACGCCGGCGTCCTTGACGAAGCCAAGCCCCTCGCGGCGCGCGCCGGCCCTGCTCCTCGTACTCGTGCGCGCGTCGAGGCCGCGCCGCTGGTCTTCGCCTCGAGCGGCGAGGTGTCCCCCGCCGCGGCGCAGTGGGCGGCGTCTTGGGAGCTCGAAGACTGGGAGTTCGCGGACTGGAGGGACGACGGTGCCGTCGCGGTCGCCGTCGCGGAGAGGGAGGCGGTGGCTGCGGCCGCGAAGCCCAGGCTGGTGTTCGCGTCACCGTCCAGTGAGGAGGCCACCACCGAGCTCAGGAGGAGCGCACGGAGGAGCTGACGGCATGGCTGGACCGGCTGTTGGACGCCGTGACGGCGTGTTCCGCGCGGCGCCGGGCCTTCTTGGTGGCGTCGGCGACCTTCTTGGTGTCGTCGGCGAGGACGAGAGCCCTAGCGGCGGCGGCGGCAACCCGGGTCCGGCGACGAGGCTGAGCGAGTGGAAAGGGCGTGCGGCGGCCACGGGTGGAGGAAGGAAGAAGAGGCGGAGGGAGGAGGGGAGGAGAGGCGGTGGCGCGCTGGGGAGGAGGGCCAACGACGATGGCATCTGGGAGGAGGGCGGGCGGCGGGGTGCGGCGCGGGGGTGTCGGGTCGGCGATAGAGAGCGCGTCAGGAGCACTTCGGGCGTCGGGAGAGAGATGGAAGAAATATGGGGCCCACTATCAGATGATGGGAGAAATATGGGGCCCGCTGTCAGATGAATAGAGTCCATGTTTAGTCAGTTGGACTGGAGAACACCTCTCATTTGGGCCTCTAAATTTTTAAAAGTGGCCCTCAAATTGAAACATAGAGGCCCATTTTTACTCACCCCACTGGAGTTGCTCTAATAACTTCTGCGATTTTCTCTCTGGTACGTAGCAGCGATGTTGATTGTTTGGTTCCCTCGTATTTACTATATGAGTAACAACATTCTTTTACATTTGCAATCTCTCGGTTCCTATGAGATTGCACTAATTTCCACTCCAATCCCTTTCATACATATATGTGTGGAAAGGGGATTATTATTGCTATGTTTGCCAACAAATTAAGCCGAGAGGGCCGGATGATGAGTTGTTCCCCTGCTACAGTTACGGAAACGTGCGCGGGCTCCGTCCACTGACTATACTCCACCACAGTGCACAGGCACAGTAGCACCCCTTTCTCCGTATTATTTAATGTTCGCTTAGCACAGAATGATTCCTGTAACGGCTCTGCTAATAATTTAGCCGGTTATAATGGAGACGGAGCTGGACCTTGAGCTCAGACTTTTCCACACCTCCTCTCCGGCTATGCCGGAGCCGGATGAGCCGCCGGGCTTCTTCCTCTGCACGTACTGCGGCCGCAAGTTCTACAGCTCGCAGGCGCTCGGCGGCCACCAGAACGCGCACAAGTACGAGCGCACCCTCGCCAAGCGCCGCCGGGAGATCGCCGCCGCCATGCGTGCGCACGGGGTTTCTTCTGATGGCCGGACTGGCGTCGGTGTCGGCACCGACGGCGGCGATAGCCCTGGGGCCGCCGGAGTCCTCGGCTTTGCCGGAGCTGATTCCGGTGTGGGGAAGGCGAGGCCGCTGGGGGCGCAGCGAGCTGCTGCTGATCCAGTGCCTGGGCAGTATGGCGGCGCCGGCGAACTGGATTTGTCGCTGAGGCTATGATTTGGCTTCGACCGATCTCCTGTACCTGTACCTCGATCTTCTCCTTGGCTTTACCTGTTTATTACAGATATAATCCGTATATGATTGCTGTTTGTCCTGCACCTTCATACCATCGGTGCCGGCCTCTTGCATGTGATTGAGTTTGTATGGAATTTCTTTGCAAGGGAAATTTGTTGTCGATTTATATCCGGTGCGCAACAATTGTTTGCGCTTAGCTCTTCTTATTACTCGAGCAATTTATTTTTAGCATGCATTCTTCTTCAATTGAATTAAGTTATTGTGGGGGCCGGGGTTATTTTCGTTGTTTTTATCCAGCCTTGTTCCGTCCGGCGATTCAAGATTTGTGCATATTCCATGTGAGACTATGTTCACCTGATGAACAAATACAAATTCTTCACAATTAATTGGAGCAAGCTTGCTTGATGTGTTGAATAAGTAAAAGTTTATTATATCATCTATCGTATTTTCCCTGATTCTGATTCATACGTCTTGCTTCATAAGAAGGCCAAAATGAGTTTTAAATAGCATTTCGCAGCTCCAAAGCTAAATGGTATCGCTGGGTAGGGCTGGACAAAAAACTCGTGACTCGATAGCTCGCTCGACTCGGCTCATTAGTGGCCCGGCTCGGCTCGTTTTAAATTGTTCACGAGCTGAGCCAAGGTTTTAGCTCGGTGTGTTAACGAGCCAGCTTGAGCTAGCTCGCGAGCCGCTCGCGAGCTATAACAAGCCAAAGTCTATAGCCCAACATGTATTTTATTTGTCTGATTTACTTATATCTGAATGGTGAATGGTGGTGGCCATGAATAATTTATGCAGCCGTGATATCATGTTGTGAATTACTATTGTTTCTATCTTATTTTTGAGCTTGAAATATGTGAAGAATAGTTGTTTTTTATTTTAGTGTGCCATGAAAATTTTTTTATAAGAAATACATGTGTGCTGATGATAAACGAGCTAGCTCGCGAGCTAATTGAGCCAGCTCGAGCTAGCAAACGAGCCGAGCCGAGCACCTTCTCTGGCTCACTTCGTTAACGAGCCGAGCCGAGCCGAGCTGGCTCGTTATGTTAACGAGCCAGCTCGAACTGAACCGAGCCAAGCCAGCTCGATATCCACCCCTATCGCTAGGAGATACCACCTAGTACTACATGATACAGCTGCAGTGTTGCTGATGGAAACATAAAAGTTCTAAAAAATTTCGTTCCACTGTGCTCTCCCTGTTCTCATTCTGTTGCTGAAGTAAAGAAGAATTTATATTCTGAAATAAGTCAATTATGCACGAATATGTTCACTTCAATAGGATAATCATTCTGAATTGCAAATAAACAAAGTTAAGGGAGGCCATCATAGGGAATCTCAAATAGTAAAGACAACAATCAATATCATTGATCAACAATATAATATACAGAAAACTCAACAGATTACCAGTCCGATTCATATAGATTACAGAATTATTCAATCACTTTGATTTTTCTCCTACAGTTTAGCTTGATCAAGTAAGTAACAATACCAATTACATTATCTATTCTAGCTTTTGTATGGTCTAATTTGACTTTAAGTGATATATATGGTTGGGTAGCACATTAACGATCCTGTTTAAATGGAAACTATTTAATCCCATTATGTCAGCCTAGTTTCCTTTCCTGTTATATACATTGATATTATGTTATTTCATGGTCTTCGATAGTTTTGGTTCTTATCTCTTGATAGTACAAATAAGTGATACTTCGAAAGGGGGAGAAGAATTGTGGCATTCGTGGAATTTTTTTAATAAGATACTCATATAATAAGTTCTCAAATAAATTTCAGGTAAAATATGAATTAGATCACTTAATTTTGGTGCATATTATGACATTGCAGATTGTATAATGAAGACAAGTGTATCTTTCAAATATAATCTAGTAGTGCAATTGCACAATATATTTAGCTAGATTAGAGAAAAGGATTTCCCCCCCAAAATTTAGTGGAAGTGCGTAGTTCAAGTCCACTTTCCTAGAAATGGCTAATCTTACAACTCTTTGAAACCATTTTATTTAATTTTTAGTACTATTTGAACAAAAACTAATTGAGGTGTATATTTGTCTTGTTACAACTTTGTCTAAGAACATGAATTTTAGATAAATTCATGTGTTTTTTTTCATCTAGGTAGCTATTGATCTTGCAAACTAACTATAGTATACAGATGAAGAAGAATTTTAGAGATACACATCAGGTGCAAAGATCTCTCCACCTATTCGTATAACACTGAAGATTTGTTTAGTAATATATCAAGGGAATTGAGTCTCAAGTACTTCCAATAAAAGTAAGAGGAATTCCTTGCTGCACATAAAACATATATATACCCCATTGGTTATTTGAATTTAATTTGTCTAGTGAAAATGGTGTGGCGGCATAAGGAATTTAGACTACTTGAAAATAGCACAAGCAAATGCATAAGTATGCATGGCAATGCCATCATGTTAAGTTGTGATGTTGCATCTTCAAGACGATGGAACTACTAAAACTCTAGCAAGATAGACAAGAATCAACTGCATGTTTCAGGTTTCACTCACAATTTGTAGAAAAAGAAACATGCGCCAATTATTGGTGAGGATTTGGTTAATATAAAAACTGTAGAGAAAATGAACAAATCAATAAGGGCAAATTGTTTTTTTAATTCTGAAACGGGTTCATTGGTGAGGATTTGATTAATGCACTGGAGAGAGAAAACTAATGTTGATCCAGTTCTTATGTGTTGTGCATGAATCGAACCATACCAAAAAGCCATCACACATGAGCCACACGAGGTTTCAGAAGGTCCACAGTACTATCTTTGCTATTACTAACGGAGATCCACATTAACATAAATCCTAGAAACATTTATAAAAAATAAAAAACAGCCGTCCGTAAAAAAGGTAGACTCTAACCATCACTGACAGTAATAGCTGTTAGACTATTATGTTTTAATTACCCACCTCTAACATTATGAAAATAGTCTAAGTAACCCCTAAGTCTATATATCAACTACCACAACCTCTTCCATTATTAAAAATAACATAAAGTAAACTCCTAATCACATCTGAATTCTGCACCTATACCATTATAAAATTATTGTAAAGCGACCCTTAAATTTGCATCGAAGTCACCTATATACCACTATTAAAATTATCCTGAAGTAACCTCCCAAATCTGCATTTAAATTCAATACATCTTTCATTATAAAATAACTAAAGCACGCCAATATGTGATTCTAAAATATGTATTTCTTCCATTTGTTAATCTGGAAAATACTAACTTTAGATATATACATGCATAATGTGTATCACCATGTTCACCATGTATATACAGGCATGCAAAATGCAATTATAATACTAATTAATTTCTATGTTAAACATATAGCTCAAACTAAGGATTCAACTAAACTCATGCCAAACACATAGAGGTGCCATGAAAAGTGAAAAACTATGAATTTGGATGAAAAAAATATAGAGTGGTTACTAACTAAAGTCTATTACAACAAAAAAGTATAAGAAGATATCTACATGAGTTATAATATTTAACAATGAAAGAGAGAGAAAGGTACGCAATTTTGATTACTAGCTATTGGCTCTTAATTTTTTCATAAACTTCTAATATATGCATGTTTGATTAGCAGTTAGAAGTATTGTATATTAGCAATTTATTGTCTTCGTAAATTTGTATAGACAGTTAGCAGTATTATATTAAAACTGATCTAATGAGTGCCACGGTGGATGTAACGTACTGTCTATATGGCAGTGGGGTTTCATGCTAACTGTGTGCCTGGCGGCCGAATGGCCGATAAGTACCTCATGTCCTCACACCATGCCGGCTCAGGTTTGTCATAATATGAGCTCCAGCCTGTTGAAGCGGCCATATATCAACAGATGAATATCATGTCAAACAACCCTTATAGAAAGTAAAGGAGTACCATGTTGCTGAGAAATGAACAAGAAGAGGCCATCAAATTATCCATGATGGGGGATGATGCAATACATTGCAGCAGCCAGCAGGAAAGAACATTGTTATTCGACATATATATGGCTTTCTGGAAGGGGGGAAAAAGATCATTATGGTGCTGATAAATTAATTTGGTCACAGCTAGCCTCACGGTATGCTGGGAGCCTGGGGGCGCTCAGCTTACGGCTAATAATAGCCGTCTCGATCTGTGCATTATCGCTGGTCAGTTCTGGCCGCCGATCCATCCGATTGGTGCAGAGAGCCAGCAAGCTAAGCTAGGTCGATTGGAGCCCGACATTACTGAGCACGACGACAGATGTTGATGAAGACGTAGCAGGCACGAGCGCATCATGCAGAGCTAGCTGTTGTTGTTTAATTATCATCCAGACTAAAAAAAATTGTCTCGGTGTTAGTTTCTTTGATTTCGATTGTCGTTTCGGCATGGTTAAGTTTGACAACAGTGTAGCGGGGAAATTATTTCGATCACTCGAGCCAACTACCATTATTATTGTCTCTTTATATATTATATACGAGTATATGTTACGATGAAAGCGCGCGCAAAGATTGAGACCGCACTCTATGATTGAGCACATACAGCCCGGGGTGGTAACGGATCATGGCCCGTTTGTTCCTTCACAATCTAACTTGGCCCTAACAAAATTTAGCTCAAAAACTAGTATTATTTTGGCCCGGCCCTAATCTGGCCCGATATTTCTAGTACAAAAATGATGGCCCTTTACCACCCCTACATACAGCTCCAAAGGACCCTTCAATTTCAAGAGGGATGACAGCAAGTTTCGATCATTGTGTTGTTTTTCCTCGATCATATATAGAAAAAATATACAAGCCAAGATCAATAGAAGTCGCGATCAAAGAAATTAACTCATGAGACACAAAATCACTGTCGGCCTCGATCAGTCCAGTTACGTTCACCACGGAACTTTTAACTATATATTTAAGTAGCTTCCCGACTGCTTGGATCCACGCTACAATTCCTGATAAAGACTGAAGGAGACAACTAGCTTTTGGTACAGTCTGCTTGGTGGCAAACAATGAAACAATGGCGGTGTTCACTTCCCTTCAAATACAAAACTTCCTCCAAACTTTCTCTCTCTAAACTTCACTATTCACTATCACATCAAATCTCTCTCCTCATGCATGGAGGATTAAATGTAGGTAAATAAAAAAAACTAAGTACATGGTTTTGATGTACACGACGAGACGAATCTTTTGAGCCTAATTAGGTCAAGGTAGGACAATGATTACCACAAACAAACGAAAAGTGTTACAGTGCGCTACAGTGTTCGATGTGACATTTTCACCCAAATTCACATTCGAAAGTGAACACCGCCAATGCCAACGAAACCACGCCAGTCGTCGTCTCGAGCTGGGGGCGACAGCATCTTTTTCGAAGAATCGCGTCACAACAACCAGCAGCTAACCCAAAGATTAACTATCTGATGCAGGCCGGTAACGGTCGGAGTCTCTCTCTTGAGATGAATTGACGTGCTTTCTCCGCTGGATCACTAATTCAACACTGATTTTGTCTGGCCGAAATTTCAAATACAACCAAGCCACGTAATGTGAAGAAAAGGACACAAAATAGGAACGTACCAGCCAAACAACCTGTGGAAATACATGGGCCGGGGTTCAGAGACGTTCGATATAAAAATTGAAAAAAGCTCACGAATCCATAACCTTTTTAACTTTGAATGTGACCATTAGCTAGTAGACAAAACAAGTAAACATTTAGCATATATACTCTCCAGTGTCTGCACTTATTTAAATTCCCACTCATCATTAATTTTTGGTAAAAAGAATTGAGCTCCACTTCTTGCATTTTCTGAGAGCGAAAATCCATCTATGGTAACCTAATATTTTGGACTGAAGTTTTAATAGTCCATCTATTATATTAATATAACAATATTAAAAGAAGCCATCACGTTTGTCCGGAGGGCTTAGGCTAGTCTCAATGGGGGGTTTTATAGAGAGTTTCATGGCATTAAATTTGCTGATGTGGCATTGGAGGAAGAAAAGAGAGTTTCATGGCATGTGAGAGGAGTTTTATCCCCTGTGAAACTCATTTGGCTTGGTTACCTAGTTTCTAGTCTGGTTAAC